>CM060433.1:129581010-130816510 GCA_030545235.1 Helianthus tuberosus
GCTTCAGGATCCTCCAAGCACCTCAAATAGAGTCCTGCAAGAGATTTCTTGTATAAAACATTATTTATAATAGTGAATCGTGATACCTTCATCCTAAATGCCTTAGGATTTTCATCTCTGGGGATGTGCCCTTCCTTGAGATATCTCACAATTGGAGCCGTCCAGGATTTAGGATCTTGTTCAGGATATTCTGCTCCAGGATCCCGAATACCCGCTACTTCTTTATCCTGAGGATTCGTTGCAGGATATAAGACATGTAATATTGGTATTTGGGTCCCTTCAGGTATCCTGATCGATGATCCCAAATTTGCTAAGGCATCTGCTTCAGCATTATCCTCCCTTGGTACCTGTTCAAGTGTAAAAACATCGAAATATCCTGCTAATTTTTTAGAATATCGAGATATTCGACTAATTTCTCGCCCTTAACTGCATAGGATCCATTGAAATGGTTAGTAATTAACAAAGAGTCAACATATACTTGCAAATTCTTGATACTCATGTTCTTAGCCAATTCTAATCCTGCAATTAAAGCCTCGTATTCCGCTTCGTTATTAGTAGCAGGAAATTCACATCTAATAGCCTGGGGTAACATGTCCCCCTGTGGTGATTTTAGTAGTATTCCCAATCCTACTCCTCTTACATTAGATGCACCATCAGTATATAATGTCCAGGATCCTGAGGATTCTCCTAACTATTGTACTTCTAGGTCTACCTCATCCTGGATGTCACTACTGAAATCAGCCACAAAGTCAGCTAAAGCCTGAGACTTTATGGCATTTCTAGGTTCATATACTAAATCATAAGCACTTAACTTTACTGACCACTTGGCCATCCTGCCTGACATCTCTGGTTTCCTAAGCACATTTTTGACAGGATAATTAGTTTTAACATGAATCCTATGGGTCTCAAAATAATGTCTAAGCTTCGTTGATGCCATAACTAATGCTAGTATTAATTTTTCTAAATGAGAATACCTAGTTTCAGCATTTAGCAAACTTTTACTAACATAATAAACAGGATATTGCTGACCTTCATGATCCTTTACAAGGACGACACTTACAGCATTTCCTGAAACTGCGAGGTATAGAGATAGTGGTTCACCATTCTCAGGCTTCATCAGCAGAGGTGCAGTTGTAAGATATTGCTTCAAATCCTGCAGGGCTGCTTCATGCTTCTCACCCCATTCAAATTTCTTATTCTTCTTCAGGATATCATAAAACTCTTTGCATTTCTCTGAAGATCTTGAAATAAATCTGTTTAATGCTGCCACTCTCCCTGTTAGTCGTTGAACATCTTTCATATTTGAGGGTGACTTAATATCCAAGATGGCTTTAATCTGCTCAGGGCTCGCCTCTATTCCTCTTTTGGTCACCATATATCCTAGAAATTTTCCTGCCCCCACTCCGAAATGACACTTAGCTGGATTAAGCTTCATGTTATATTGGTCCAGGATATCAAATGCTCCTTTAATATCCTGGAGGTGATCCTGGGCTTTCTTTGATTTTACCACCATATCGTCAATATATACCTCCATGGTGTCCCCCAGCTTGTCTTTGAACATCATATTTACCAATCTCTGATATGTTGCACCTGCATTTTTCAAACCAAAAGGCATAGCTGTATAACAATAAATACCTGTTGGTGTCATGAAGGCAGTATCCTCCTGGTCAGAAGGTTCCATTTGAATCTGCTGAAATCCTGAGGATGCATCCATGAAGGTCAACATTTCATGCCCGGCAGTAGCATCCACCATTGCATCAATGTGAGGAAGAGGAAATGGGTCTTTAGGACAAGCCTTATTCAAGTCCGTGTAGTCTACACAGACTCTCCATTTCCCATTTTTCTTCTGTACCACGACTACGTTTGCTAGCCATCTTGGAAACTTGACCTCTCTGATCATTCTAGACTTCAACAATCTCTCAACTTCCTCTTGGACAATCGTGTTCCGCTCAGGAGCAAATTTTCTTCTTTTTTGCTGCACAGGCTTGAATGATCTGTCGATTCCAAGCTTGTGAGTGATAATGTCTTTGGATATGCCTGTCATATCCTCATGCTTCCATGCAAACGTTGACATCCTGCATTTCAAAAAGTTAGTTAACTGTTCTTCAATATCCTGAGGGATATTGGTTCCTACGAGCACCGAGATATCAGGATTATCCTGGTCTAGGATAACTTTCTTCACATCCTGTTCCGAATCTTCCACGATATCCTGGGCCCGCGTCTTTAATTGCTATGCTGTACTAGGCTTGGTTGAGGATTTCATCGAGGATGAGTAGCATTCTTTCGCCTCCTGCTGATCGCTTTCAACCTTAACAACTCCCCAAGGGGTAGGGATCTTGATGCATTGGTGATATGTTGATGGCACAGCCTTCATATCGTGAATCCATGGTCTTCCCAGTATAGTGTTATAGCAGGATAGAGAATCCATCACACAAAAACGTTGTATCGAGTTAACTCCTTCAACATATACTGGTAGCTTTATCTCTCCCACTGTGTTTCTAGCCTCTCCACTGAACCCAACAAGCACGGTAGACTTTGAAGTGATATCCATTGGTGATACATTCATTCTCTTCAGAGTTTCTAGTTGGATTATGTTGACGGAGCTGCCATTATCAACCAGTATCCTGCGAACAAAATGGTTAGCCACATATAATGTTATTACCAGAGCATCATGATGAGGATCCTGGACAGTATCCCTGTCATCAGCATCAAATGTGATCACTTTGTCAGTTGTAAGGCTAGTCATCTTGACAGGCTTGTCCCCTCTTTCAGCTTTTGCTTCCTTTGCATGTCTCTTTGCTGCTGAATACGAAGTCCCACAAATATCGGATCCTCCCGAAATGAAGTTGATTATTTTAGCATCCGTGGGAGGTGAGGCCGCTCGTTCAGGATCCTTCTCAGTATCCTGACCCTTATTCTTCTTTCTTCCTAAGAGATCTTTTAGATACCCCTTGCTCAGAAGATAGCTTATTTCTTTTCTTAGGGCAATGCAATCCTCGGTCACATGTCCGAAATCTTCGTGGAAGGCACACCATTTTGACTTATCTTTCCAATCAGCTTTTTGCTGATTCTTTCGAGGCCACCTAGCCTTGTCTCCTAAACCCTGCATGGCATACATCAATTCAGGAATGTTAACAGAAAAGAAATATTTAGATCATTCAGGATATTCTTCAGGATCCTCGTCTTCGACAACATTCACTTTCTTATCTTCATTTCTACCATATGGCCTAGGGCGATATGGCTTAAACGAGGATTCTGACTTCCTGTTAGTTGTCTCATAGGTGTTGGATGAGTTCATCCTCTCTTGCATCTTTCTGTCATCCTCCAACCGAATATATCTTAGGGCCCTGTTCCGAGCTTCATCCAAGTTCCTGCATGGGTTCATTACAAGGTCTTGGTAGAATTGAGAATCTTTTTGTAGCCCTATCTTGAAAGCTTGCACAGCTGTTGCAACATCAAGATGCGGAATGTCTAAGGATTCCCAGCAGAACTTGTTCACATAATCCCTTAGGGATTCTTGAGGCCCCTGTGTTATCCTGTAGAGGTCACTTGTTAGTTTTTCAAAGCTTCTACTACAAGAAAACTGACTATTAAACAAATTCACTAAGTGAGCAAATGATGTAATCGAATGAGGAGGAACGTTTAAGAGCCATTTCAAGGCTGATCCTGTTAAGGTAGAGCCAAAACCCTTGCACAAGCATGCTTCCTTGAGCTCCGGAGGGATAGGGTTAATCTCCATCCTTTCCCTATACTGGGCAATATGCTCCTCAGGATCCGTAGTTCCGTCATAAAGCTTCATGTTAGGGGTTTGAAATCTCTTTGGAATCTCAGCATCACAGATAGGATATGCGAAGTGGGATATCCTGTGGCTATCTTGGGACACCTCCAGGATCGGCTGGACCACTCCAGGTACACTGGATATCATGTCCTTCAACTTCTAAAGCTCCCTAGTAAATGCCGATGTTACACCTGTATCCTGCAAAGATCCACTATTGTTAGTAGCATGAATATTATTATTATTCGATACGTTACCCGTCGGAGGATTTTGCACATATCCTGAAGCATATCCTGAACTCCTCATGGTTGACATCCTGATAGAGGAGGGTATTTCAGGAGTATGATTCTGAGGAAGGCTGGGCACAATATTCCCCCTATTATCCTCGGTATACATGGCTGAACTAAAGTTTAGAGTTCTGGGTTGTAGTGGAGTGACGATATCCTCAGCAGATCTGCTCGAACCAGACTTCAAGAGTTGTATTTCCCTCAACAGCATTTGGTTTGTTTCCTGTTGCTGCCTCATTTGTTCCTGCACACTTCCAAATAAGGTTAAAATTTCATCATTAGAAGCTAAAATGGGAGCAGATCCCTGAACACTCCGAGTAGGGATAATATCCTGAGGTTGTGAAGAGGTTGGCATTCTTGGAGGAGGTGGTGGAAGCACCGAACCGGTAGTAGCAGAAGTCATAGCAGACACAGTAGAGGAGCTCATGTTTGATCTTGAGGCCATTATAGACAATGTGGCAAGAAGTTTTGAAAATAGAAAACCGATTAGCGATTTCACAAAAAAATTTAGTAAAGAGAGCACCATTTGCCCCACGGTGGGCGCCAAATTGTTTTGGTTAAAATTTACCGAAGCAATTAAGTGATCAAATTAGTTAAGTGAGGTAGTGTGCTAAAAAGTGTGTTGAAAATATGCTAGTTAAGTTGTTGGAAAAACAGTGTTCAGGATACGGCTCAGGATATTGAGCTGTATCTACGATCAAACTATGAGCAAAAAATAAAGTAGACGACACGAGATATACGAGGAAAGCCCTTGATCAATCTAGATCGCCGGCATAAAACCTCGGGAGCTGACAATCGCAGCTGCCTTGTTCTTCTTATTGCTTTAAACTTCAGGATACAGTGCAGGATATGGACCAGATCACTATGTGTTACAATGCTTTTGTGCGAGAGTGAAAATTTGCTAGAGAGCGAGTGTAAGAGTGTAATGAGTGCCAATGTGATGTCCTATTCAATTTGGTATACCCAACTATTTATAGTAACAAATTACAAACGATAATTCCTATAAATATGGGATACTCCGAATATTCCATTGTAAACGTTGTAGACCGAGTAATACGGGACCAACGTCTATATTCGAACGGCTTGGACCGAGTCTTCCGCGAAATAATTCCTTGTGAACGTTGCTAGCTTCCAACCCACGTACCTACACATAATCCATTAGTTATCCTGAGGATACCATTCAGGATGTTACCAATATCCTGAATCAGCATCCCGGATGTGAACAGATATCATATAACCAATATATAACCCAAGATATTTCTCAGGATATGGGCTCAGAATTTCGCCCATAACACTAACCATGGCTTAATGCAGGATACAGGTATCAATCAGGCTATGGCCAGGGAGTTACAGAAGCTCAAGGATATGATATCCAGTGTTCCAGGAGTGGTTAAACCCATTCCTGAAATTGCAGATGGTAGCCATAAGATATCTCGTTTTGCACCACCCTTATGTGATGCTGAGATACCTAAAAGATTCCAGATACCATCCATGAAACTGTATGATGGTTCGACGGATCCAGAGGAGCATGTAGCTCAATACAGGGAGAGGATGGAGATCAATCCAATTCCTGAAAGGTTGAAAGAAGCATGCCTATGCAAGGGATTTGTATCCACACTCACAGGATCTGCTCTTAAATGGATGCTAAGTCTTCCCCCTTACTCCATTACTTCATTTGCTAACCTAGTTAATTTGTTTAATAGCCAATTCTCTTGTAGTAGGAAATTTGAACGATTAACTAGTGATCTATATAGGGTAACACAAGGTCACAATGAATCACTTAGAGATTACATCACTAAGTTTAGTAAAGAACCCTTAGATATTCCTAACTTGGATATTGCTACGGCTGTAGAAGCCTTTAAAATGGGATTACTTAGGGATTCATTATTCTATGATGATCTTGTAATGACACCTTGCAGGAATCTTGATGAAGTAAGAACCAGGGCCCTTAGGTTCATCCGCCTAGAGGATGACAAAAGGATCCAGGATAGACTAGCAGGATCCTCAAAACAGGAGAAACAAGGATCCTACTTCAGGAACAACAAGTACAAGTTCTACAGTAAGTCTGATAACCAGAATGTGCATTCAGTGGAACAAGAATAGGATTATGAGGATTATCCTCCTATTTTTGAATACTGTTTTTCTGTTGATAACAATGAACTAATCCTTGCAATGCAGAATCTAGGTGAGAAAGCTAGGTGGCCAAGGAAAAGTGATAAACCAGCTGCTACAAAGGATAAGTCCAAGTGGTGTGCATATCATGAGGATTTCGGGCATCTCACTGAAGAGTGTATTGCACTAAGAAAGGAAATTGGCTACTTGTTGAGCAAGGGGCATTTGAAGGAACTCTTGGGTCGAAAGAAGTCAAGGATCCAGGATCCTGAAAGGATCCCTGAAAGGGCTCCTGCTCCGCCAGCAGACGCACAAGTCATAAACTTCATATCCGGTGGATCAGACATTTGTGGTACTTCCTTTTCCGCAGCAAATAGACATGCTAAGGAAACCAAGATGGATAATGGAGACAGACCCGTCCGGACCTCCGTTGTCACCCAGGATAAAGTGATAACCTTTGATGAGGATGATCGTGTTGATGTGCAGGATCCTCATCATGATGGTCTTGTAATTACGTTGTTTATTTCTAACCATTTTGTTCGCAAGATCCTTATAGATGGAGGAAGCTCTGTGAACATCATCCAGCTTGATGTCCTCAAGAAGATGAATATCTCGGAGTCTGATATTATCCCAAGATCCTCGGTGCTTGTGGGCTTCAGTGGAGAAACTAAGAATACATTGGGGGACATCAAACTCCCAATCTATATTGAAGGATTGCATTCTTATCAAAAGTTTTGTGTTATAGATTGCTTATCATGTTGTAATGTTATCCTTGGCAGGCCATGGATACATGACATGAAGGCAGTCCCATCCACCTATCATCAATGTGTAAAGCTTCCAAGTCCTTGGGGAGTGGTGAAAATTGAGAATGATCAACAGGAAGCTAAAAATTGCTATACCTCATCAATGAAGCCAGCCTCAAGACCAAGGGAGCAATAGCAATTAAAGTATCCTTCAAGAGATGTCTTGGAGGCAAGAGAACATGATTTGAAAGAAATCCTCATGGATCCTGATGATCCTGAGTCCAAGATCTTCATAGGATCCGGGATCCTTAGTGATATTGAATAGGAGCTAGTATCCTTCCTCAAAAGAAGGAAAACCACCTTTTCCTGGAAACATGAGGATATGACAGGTATATCTAAAGATATAATTACTCCCAAACTTGGCATTGACAGGTCATTCAAGCCTATACATCAAAAGAGGAGAAAGTTTGCTCCTGAAAGAAATGCTATTATCCAGGAAGAGGTAGATAAGCTACTTTGAGCAGGTATGATAAGAGAGGTTAAGTATCCAAGGTGGTTAGCCAATGTGGTTGTTGTTCAAAAGAAGAATGGAAAGTGGAGGGTATGTGTCGATTTCACTGATTTAAACAAGGCATGTCCCAAGGATCCTTTCCCATTACCCCACATTGACTCCATGGTGGATGCTACCGCGGGTCATGAGTTGTTAACTTTTATGGATGCTTCATCTGGTTTTCAACAAATTCAGATGGAACCATCTGATCAAGAGGATACAGCCTTTATGACCCCAACTGGTATATACTGTTATATTGCTATGCCGTTTGGATTAAGGAATGCAGGTGCCACTTATCAAAGGCTAGTTAATATGATGTTCAAGGAACAAATTGGACACACTATGGAAATCTATATTGATGACATGGTGGTTAAGTCCAAGAAAGCTGAGGATCACCTTAAAGACTTGGAGGAAGCATTCAATATCCTTGATAAATATAATATGAAACTTAATCCTTCTAAGTGTCATTTTGGTGTTAAGGCAGGTAAATTCTTAGGATATATGGTGACAAAGAGGGGCATTGAAGCAAGTCCAGAGCAAATCAAGGCTATTGTAAATATCAAATCTCCTGCCAATGCTAAGGATGTGCAAAGATTAACGGGCAGGATCGCAGCCTTGAACAGATTCATATCCAAATCCTCAGAAAAGTGTATGGAATTCTATGATATCCTGAGGAAAACTAAGAAATTTGAATGGACTGAGAAGCTTGAAGGTGCCCTCAGAGCTCTTAAAGATTACCTATCCTCAGCCCCAGCCTTGATGAAACCAGAAAAAGGAGATGTGTTATCCTTATATTTGGCGGTATCCTCAAAAGCAGTAAGTGCGGTCCTTGTTAAGGATCACCAAGGTACACAACATCCTGTTTATTATGTAAGTAAGAGCTTACTTGATGCTGAATCCAGGTATTCACATTTAGAAAAACTTATCCTTGCATTAATTATGGCATCCACTAAATTAAGACATTATTTTGAGACTCATGCCATTATTGTTAGGACTAATTTTCCAATTAAGAATGTTCTCAGGAAACCCGAAATGTCAGGAAGGATGGCTAAGTGGGCAGTGAAGTTAAGTGCATATGATATAAGATATGAACCAAGGACTGCCATCAAATCCCAAGCCTTAGCTGACTTTGTGGCAGATTTTAGTAGTGATTTGCAAAAGGAGGCTGAATTAGAAGTCCAACAGCTTTAAGAAACCAAGGATCCTTGGGTACTGTTCACTGATGGATCATCCAATGTAAACGGAACAGGGCTTGGAATACTACTAAAATCGCCACAGGGGGACATAATACCCCACTCCATAGCTTGTGAATTTCAAACTACCAACAATGAGGCTGAGTATGAAGCCATGATAGCTGGTTTGCAAATTGCAAAGCATATGAGGATCAGGTATCTTGAGGTACATGTAGATTCTTTACTGATCACTAATCACTTTAATGGATCCTATGCTGTTAAAGGTGAAAAGCTAATCAAATATTTGGAGATAGTCAAAAAATTGGCACTCTCTTTTGTATCCTTTAGCTTGACACAGGTACCAAGGGAAGAGAATGCAGAGGCATATGCATTAGCCAATTTAGGATCATCCTTGAAGATCCCGGAGGATATCAAGATCCCTATTATCCATATCCTGACCCCGGCTATCGAGGATCATGTAGCTATGGAGATAGGAGAGGATTCTGCAATCATCCCTGGTGATGATACTCAGTCTCATTCAGGATCATGGATCCTTCCAATCATGAGATACATACAACATGGAGAGATTCCTACAGGAGAAAACCATAGGGCTTTCAAAATCAAGGTATCTCAATTTACAATATTGAATAATATGTTGTACAAACAATCTCTTGCAGGACCATATTTAAGATGCATTGAGGATCCTGATATCCAAGAAGTCCTAAAGGATTTCCATGAAGGAGATTGTGGAAATCACACTGGGGGCAGAGCATTGTTCTCAAGGATCCTGAGGACAGGATACTATTGGCCCACTATGAAGAAGGATGCTGTGGAGTATGCCAAGAAATGTGATCCTTGTCAGAGGCATAGTAATATCCTTCACCAACCAGCAGAGCTCTTGCATCCTATATCCTCTTCTTGGCCATTCATGAGATGGGGAATGGATATAGTTGGAAAGCTTCCTAAGGCACCTAGTGGAAAAGTATTCATGCTTCCTATGACTGATTACTTCTCTAAGTGGATAGAGGCTGAAGCCTTTGCTCAAGTCAGAGAAAAGGAAGTTATATCCTTCATTAAAAGAAACATTATTACTAGATTTGGTATCCCTTCTGAGATTATTTGTGATAATGGATCCCAATCTATTGGGAATAGAACTACTAACTTTTGTGACAGCTGGGAGATTAAGATGATAACATCAACACCAGTCCACCCACAAGCTAATGGTCAGGCAGAATCATCTAACAAGATCATCATCAACAATTTGAAGAAGAAGCTTGGATCCAAGAAAGGAAAATGGGCAGAAGAACTACCTTATGTGCTTTGGGCTGATAGGACAACTCCCAAGAATGCTACAGGCCAAACTCCATTTTCTTTGGTGTCTGGGGCAGAGTCAGTGATCCCTACAGAAATGGTAGTTCCAACTGCAAGAACAAGCATTCGTGATCCTGAAGAAAATGCTGAAAACTTGGTTCAAGACCTGGATACTATAGAAGAAATCAGGGACTTGGCAAGGATAAGGATGGCCAGTTATCAACTAAGGATGGCTGGAGCTTACAACAAAAATGTCAGGATCAGGAAATTCCAAGTTGGTGATATGGTGCTAAGAAAAGCATTTCAGAATACCACCAATCCTGCTGATGGAAAGTTGGCACCAAAGTGGGAAGGCCCTTACTTGATTGAAGCTGAGGTAGGAAAGGGGGTATATCGATTGCTAACAATGGAAGGTGATTTGCTACCAAGAGCTTGGAATGCTGTCCACTTGAAGAAATACTTTATGTGACAAGGATCGATGATCCTTACCTGATTAGTATCATTGAAGGATCCTTACAGAACAGATGATCATCATTCTGGTAATATTCTAATCTCAAACTATTTCATTCTTTTATTCTCTTATATAAGGATAAGGATCCTGCATCCTTTATCCTACTTTCACTTGATTCTGAGTTTTGAAGGTTCAGGTATCCTTAACTAAAGATTGAGTATCCACAGAAGTATCCAGTTATTTGGGCTTGACCCCAGTTATTTGGGCTTGACCCCAGTTATTTGGGCTAGTCCCCAGTTTGGGCCTGACCCCAGTTTCGCCAGTAGCGCACGATGATCCTGGTATAGTTCATGGCAATGGGAACAGTACTCGCTTTACGGGCTGACAATTTCATTGTACTGGCTATATTCAGGATCCTACGTATAATGGTAGACGTACCATACATCCGTTCCTAAGGTTTCTAACGTTTTCACGTTAGCTACGGTTTTGGCATTTTCATGTCACTAAGTTTGGATAGTCGCCATTGAGGGCCATACTCCAGTTTACATACGATCCTTTGGGCTTGTCCCCAGTTATCCTTTGGGCTTGTCCCCAGTTATCCTTTGGGCTTGTCCCAAGTTATCCTTTGGGCTTGTCCCCAGAATTGTTGGGCTTGTCCCCAGTTACTAACTTTCATCTTATATTGGCTTAGTCCCAAGTTGTATCCTATTTCAGGTTTTTGAAGTTAAATGACCAAGGATCCTTGACCCTTACCTTTTACTAAGGTTTGTCTTTTGGATTATCATATTTACAACTGTTAAAGGTTAGGATCCTAACTTGGATTCTCAGGTATGATCCTTAACTATTTTGATTATACTCATTATTTATTTAAGTAACCCTTATCCTTTGACAACTGAACTTGTGATCCTTAAACTATATAACTTTTCAGAACTTATCGATTATAGGATATGTGATCTTTGATCATATCCTAAACTTTTTGGGGACATTTCTTAAAATTTTTCTCTACTTGATAAGTTTAAACAAAATAAACGTCACAACAGGTGGAAAGTAAAATATTAACAAGGATATCAACACAGGATAAGCCAAAAAGTTAAAGTTATTTTTATTCACAAAAGATTAAACCCTTTAAGGTTGTCAAAATTGCCAACCCACGTTTCTACCAGCAAAACGTGGCCCGACCACATGGGTTGGCAAAGGGTGTCCATTGTCTAAAGGTCTTGGTAGTGCAGGAAATTAAAAACGACCGGATCACAATGGCTTCATCCCCCAAACAGAGGATCCCTCCACCATTTGTAATCCTACCTATTGTTCAAAGGACCATCCATGATCCACAACCCTAATTACTATTGTTTAAGTACAGACCAACCATTGTTCATCAAAACATCATCAAAACAAAAACCATAACCAAACTTAAAAAAATGGGCTCCGGGTACGTCTAGAAATGTCCTTCATCGCCCATTCATGCAGCTTACACCTTCGCTGCATCATCATCCCCTCCAGCTCCAGTATCCTTCGCCTGATCCTTGCCACTACCGCTAGCCTCAATTGCCAGAACCTCGTCAGCCGCATCCTCATCCTCCAACTCAGCCAGCCTGGCCTTCCAGCCTTCCATGTCCCAGCTGCTCCTATCAAAGGCAGGATCTTGAGCTTCTTGAGCCATCTGTAGCTTGGTCTTGTACATGGCAATGGCAGCGGAGACCTTAGCATCCTCGGTGATCTCGCTCTTTTCATAATCAAAATTGATCAGAATGGCAGATGTTTAAGCTTTGGCATCGTTGAGATCCTTTTCAAGGGAAGCGATCTTGAGGTCTTTGAGCATGGCTACTTTTTGGAGGTCAGAGTGTTTCTCCTCTAGCTCTTCAACATTCCCCACATAGTCCTCGATCTCAGCAAATTTCTACAAAGAAGACAATGTAAAGATTAGAGTCAGGTGATCCGCAAGTGGATAGGATAACTAGATTGAGTCAGTGATCCTTACATCATTAAAGTACTCGAGGAATTGGTGACGGATCAGAGGTAAGCCTTGAAGGTTGTCAGTTTCAGAGGTCTTTCTTTTCTTTCCACCTCTTCCCTTCGAAGTGGTAGCCTTGGGGATTACAACGGAGGGGCTAGCATCAGACTTTTTCTTGGAGGATCTGACATTGTCAAGATCAGTGATGTTGAACTTGGAGGCAGATTTTGAGGATTTCCCAGCGCCTACACATTCAAAACAGATAAGTATCCTAATCCCATTTCTATTCAACTATTTATTTAAATATTTGACTATACAAAATACATGATACTTACTTGACATAGTGACAGAACCTGAGGATACTTCTTGTGAATCCTGGGTGTTTGTTTTGAATGACCTTGTTGCAGGATCAAGTCTTCTGAAAGCAGCGAGCCTTTCCTTGGTAGCAGGTGAAGGTATAAGATGCGAAACAGAGATAGCTGTGCAACAGAAACAAAAGGATGTTAGTATACAAAAACAAGGTTATCTGGTGATCCTCCTCAGGATCCTATATCCTACCATGGGTGCTCCACTTCCTTGCCAAATTCTTTCCATCCGGGATAGAATCCCTTCTGACAAAGAAGAATCGCCGTTTCCAGTTTGTATCATTCTTAGTGGCTTTGAAGATGGGATGCTCTTCACCGGGTTTACGCTTGAATAGATATCGGTGGGATCCAAATGTGGTGAGATCATACATCTCTGCCAACTCCGACATTCCTAGAGTAATTTCTTCTTGCTCAACGATCCTTTCGAGGGTATATAAGACCCTCCAGATCATTGGCATAGCTTGAATATAGGAGATGCCGGTAAGAGAAAAGAAAGACTGGGTGAATTCAGGGAAAGGATATGTGTATCCTATTGTGAACGGTGTGACCGGGAAGGCTACCCAAGTTTCAGAAACGTAATCACTTAGAACAGTAGGATCAAACGGTTTGAAATAGGTGTTCGCCGGAAAGCAATGCCGGATTCTGTCTATTTGCGGATCAGTGAAGCAGCACCTTTCATTCGCTGAATCTTTGATGATCCCCTGGCTCTTAAGAGGACTGTCCTTCTTGTGATCCTTAGCAGGGGAGGATCTTAACATCATCTTGAAGAAGGTAAAGAGAAAAGGAGCAGAGAAAGAAAACGTAAAGGAAGAAGAGGAAGAGAGATACCTGATTGATCTGCGGATATGAATTTAAAGGGAGTTTCTCTTGAATTTAAATGCGAATTGATCCATATCTCTAACTCCTATTTATAATGATGATTTTGTAGGATAGTCACCTCAGTGACGTCATACTCGTAACGGCTAGTCCGACTCCAACGGCTAGTTATCCGTTAATTTGTTATGGATAAGAACAAAATATAACTCATTTATTTACAAAATTACTCCTTATATTTTGGGGGCAATTGTTAGGGGTGGATTTCTAAATGATCAGTGATCCTCATTTACTGTTGGGTTTAGTGATCCTCAATTCTGTCTGAAGCAGTGATCCTCAGAAGTGTTGTAGGATCAGGATCATGGATCATCATAAGGATCCTTGTACTAACGGTTGTCTACTTTGAATTCGAAATTGTTTTGCAGGAGTATCAACTTGGACTTGGTCTTGGCGATATTCCTGGAGCATATTCTATGTTTATTCCACACGTGCTTGGCCAGAAGTGGACGTTATGGAGTCGTGGAGGATTTGCACCATTTGCGGAATGTTAGTTAGAGTAGATATTTTCCATTTTTAAAGGGGTAGCGAGCTAATTAGAAAACACTTGCCTATTTTTTGCTACACACACACTCGTACAACTGCTTTCACCAGCTCTCGTTAACTCACTTGGCGATTACACACTTTTTTACACAACACACTATAGTGATCCTTGTACTTAGCTCGCTATCATCCGAAGTTGTATTACATTTCTTGTTTAATTTGAGTTGGTGATCGGTAGTTTCCATCACCCGAGGTTTTTTATGCCGGAGATCATTCATTGATCAAGGGCTTTTTCCTCGTATAAATCTTCGTGTCACTTGTTCATTACATTTCATAGTGATCCTTAATGTTATTCATCAATTCAAGCATCATACCTCACAACAGAAAGTTTGGTTGCATTATCTTTGCTTGATTTTTGACCAAAACATAATAAACTTTTGCTAACATAATAGACAGGATACTGCTGAACTTCATGATCCTTTACAAGGACAGCACTTACTGCATTCCCTGATACTGCAAGATACAGGGATAATGGTTCGCCATCCTCAGGCTTCATCAATAGGGGTGCGGTTGATAGATACTGCTTCAAATCCTGCAAGGCTGCTTCATGCTTCTCCCCACATTCAAACTTCTTATTCTTCTTCAGGATATCATAAAATTCCTTGCATTTTTTCGAGGATCTTGAGATAAATTTGTTTAATGTTGCTACTCGCCCTGTCAGTCTTTGTACATCTTTCATGTTGGAAGGTGACTTGATATCCAAGATGGCTTTAATCTGTTATGGGCTCGCTTCTATCCCTCTTTTTGTCACCATATATCGTAAAAACTTTCATGCCCCCACTCCAAAATGGCACTTAGCAGGATTCAGCTTCATGTTATATTGATCCAGGATATCAAATGCTCCCTCAATATCCTGGAGGTGATCCTCAACCTTCTTAGATTTTACTACCATGTCATCGATGTACACCTCCATAATGTCCCCCAGCTTGTCTTTGAACATCATGTTCACCAATCTTTGATATGTTGCACCTGCATTTTTCAAACCAAAGGGCATAGCAGTATAACAATAAATATCTGTTGGTGTCATGAAAGCAGTATCCTCCTGGTCTGAAGGTTCCATTTGGATCTGCTGGAATCCTAAGGATGCATCCATGAAGGTTAACATCTCATGGCCGGCAGTAACATCCACCATTGAGTCAATATGAGGAAGGGGAAATGGGTCTTTGGGACAAGCTTTATTCAAGTCTGTGTAATCCACACAAACTCTCCATTTCCCATTTTTCTTCTGCACCACAACTACATTCGCTAGCCATCTTGGAAACTTAACCTCTCTGATCATTTTGGATTTCAATAACCTCTCTACTTCTTCCTGAATAATCATATTTCGTTCTGGAGCAAATTTCCTTCTCTTTTGTTGGACGGGCTTGAATGATCTGTCAATACCGAGCTTATGAGTTATAATATCCTTGGAAATGCCTGTCATATCCTCGTGCTTCCACGCGAATGTTGACATCCTGTATTTCAAAAAGTTAGTAAGTTGATCTTCAATATCCTGAGGGATATTGGTTCCCACGAGCACCGAGATATCTGGATTATCTTGATCCAGGATAATTTTCTTTACATCCTGCTCTGAAGCCTCCACGATATCCTGGGCCCGCGTCTTTAATTGCTATGCTGCATTAGGTTTGGTTGAGGATTTCATGGAGGATGAGTAACACTCCTTTGCTTCCTGCTGATCACTATCCACCTTGACAACCCCCAAGGTGTAGGGATCTTGATGCATTGATGATAGGTTGACGGCACAGCTTTCATATCATGGATCTACGCCCTACCCAATATGATATTATAGCAGGATAGGGAGTCCATCACACAAAAGCGTTGCATTGAGTTGACCCCTTCAACATATACTGGTAACTTTATCTCTCCCACTGTGTTCCTAGCCTCTCCACTGAACCCAACAAGTACAGTGGACTTTGAAGTGATATCCATTGGGGATACGTTCATTCTTTTCAACGTCTCTAGTTGGATTATGTTGACGGAGCTGCCATTATCCACCAGTATCCTGCGTACAAAATGGTTAGCCACATATAATGTTATTACCAGAGCATCGTTGTGAGGATCCTGGACAGTATCCCTGTCATCACTGTCGAAGGTGATCACTTTATCAGTCGTGAGGGTCGTCATCCTGGTTGGCTTTTCACCTCTTTCGGCCTTAGCTTCCTTTGCATGTATCCTGGCCGCAGAATATGAAGTCCCACAAATGTTAACAGAAAAACAATGATGGCAACTAAACACATCAGTTCAGGTATGTTAACAGAAAAACAATATTAAGATTATTCAGGATACTCTTCAGGATCCTCGTCTTCAACAGCATTCACTTTCTTGCTGTCATTTCTGCCATATGGCTTGGAGCGATATGGTTTGTACGAGGATTCTGATTTCCTGTTGGTTGACTCATAGGTTGTGGATGAATTCATCCTTTCTTGCATCTTTTTGTCATCCTCCAATCGAATATATCTTAAAGCCCTGTTCCGATCTTCATCCAGGTTCCTGCATGGGTTCATTACAAGATCCTGGTAAAATTGAGAATCTTTTTGCAACCCCATCTTGAAAGCCTGCACAGCTGTTGCAACATCAAGATGTGGAATGTCTAAGGATTCCCGGCTAAACTTGTTCACATAATCTCTTAAGGATTCCTGGGGTCCTTGAGTTATCCTGTAGAGATCACTGGTTAGTTTTTCAAAACTCCGACTGCAAGAAAATTGACTATTAAATAAATTGACTAAGTGAGCAAATGATGTAATTGAATAGGAGGAACGTTTAAGAGCCATTTTAAGGCTGATCCTATTAAGGTAGAACCGAAACCCTTACATAGGCATGCTTCCTTAAGATCTGGAGGGATATGGTTGATCTCCATCCTTTCCCTATACTGGGCAATATGCTCCTCAGGATCCGTAGTTCCGTCATAGAGATTCACGTTGGGGGTTTGAAATCTTTTTGGGATTTCAACATCACAGATAGGATATGCAAACCGAGATATCTTATGGCTATCCTGGGATACTTCTGGGATTGGCTGGACTACTCCAGGTACACTGGATATCATGTCCTTCAACTTTTGAAGCTCCCTGGAAAGTGCTCATGTCATACCTGCATCCTGCAAAGACCCAATACCATTAGTAGCAAGAGTATTATTATTATTAGATACGTTACCAGTCTGAGGATTCTGGCCATATCCTGAAGCATATCCTGAACTTCTCATAGTTGACACCCTAACCGAAGAGGGTATCTCAGGAATATGACTTTGGGAATGGCTAGGCACAATATTTCCCCTGTTATCCTCAGTATATACTGCAGAACTGAAGTTCAAAGCCCTGGGTTGCAAGGGGGTGACAGTATCCTCAGTGGGTCTGCTTGAGCTGGATTTCAAGAGTTGTATCTCTCTCATCAGCATTTGGTTGGTCTCCTGCTGTTGCTTCATCTGTTCCTGTATACTACCAAATAAAGTCAGAATTTCATCATTAGAAGCTAAAATAGGAGCAGATCCCTGAACACTCCGAGTAGGTATAATATCCTGAGGCTGTGAGGAGGCTTGCGTCCTTGGAGGAGGTGGAGGAAGCACCGAACCATTTGTTGCAGACACGGTGGAAGAGCTCATGTTTGATCTCGAGGCCATTGAAAATAACGTGGCAAAAAATTTTGAAAATAGAAAACTAAGTAATGATTTTGAAAAAGCTTTTAGTAGAAATAGAACCACTGCCCCACGGTGGGCGCCAAATTGTTTTGGTCAAAAATTACTGAAGTAATTATGTGATCAAATTAGTTAAGTGAGGTAGTGTGCTAAGAATGTGTGTTGTAAATATGCTTAATCTTTGCAAAAACAGTTTCAGGATATAGCTCAGGATATCGAGCTATATCGATAATCAAACAATGAGCAGAAAGTAAAGGGGTGACACGAGATATATGAGGAAAGCCCTTGATCAATCTAGATCGCCGGCACAAAACCTCAGGAGCTGACAATCGCAGCTGCCTTGTTCTTCTTATTACTTCAAATGTCAGGATACAGTACAGGATATTGATCAGATCGCTAAGTGTTACAATGTTTTTTCAGAAAGTGAGAGTTGCGAGAGAGTAGAAGTGTTTGAGAGCAGTGAGTGTTGTTGTGTCCTATTCGATCTGATATATCCGTCTATTTATAGCTAAGAAATGAAAACAAAGTTTCCTATAAATGGGGGATGCCTTCGAATATTCTTTAGTTAACGTTGGAGACTAAGTAAAGCGGCTTCAACGTCTTTCTTCGAACAACCTGGACCGAGTCTTCAGGTGAAAAGGTCTTCATGAACGTTGCAAGCTTGGACTCGTACTCCTGCACATAATCCGTTAGTGATCCTCAGGATACAATCTCAGGATGTTACCAATATCCTGAGTCAGCATCCCAGGCAAGAACATATATCATATAATTAAGATATAGCTTAAGATATTATCCAGGATATGGGCTCAGAATTTCACCCATAGCACTAATATATGTAGAACATCCCTATACGTCCTAAATGTCACACCCTGACTTTTGCGGAAGCGTGATTATGTGTGACTTGCTTAATATCATTGCATTCAGCCATAACAAACTACTATATGATAAAACCCAAGATGTTCATCCATAGATAGTTTTAAAACATTACAAACAACATTGTTTCAAATCCCAAACACAGACTTCATGTTCAAAATACAACACCGACAAAGTTTTAAGTTCCATATAGGACTTCACAAAAGACGCAAATAAACTAGGTTTTGAGCCATGTATCTTATCCAAGATAAAATACATAACTCAAGCCCTTCAACACCGGATGACATCTTTTTATTAAGACACGACTTGGAAACTTCAGCACCCGCCAGATCCATAATTAGTTTCCTGAAATACATGTAGTTTGAAAACATCAACAAAAGTTGAGTGAGTTCATGTGTTTTGTATGTATGCACGAATAAACCTTGAAATCATTGTAAGTATGTTTGTATTTGTAAAACGGTATGAAAGCAACAAGGAAACAGATCAGTTAATGGTTTGCAAGGCCATTAACATGTGTGCAACGACGTAGGAAGGCTCAAACCTAGCAGATTTTGTACCCCGCTTCCGGCTGGAAGACATAGTCACCTCATGGGCCAAATCCCGGTCCTCATGGGTGGGGATCGCTACACCCAAATAGATCTATCACTCATGTCCCTCGGTCCTTATACGAGGATTAATGGTCTTAAGTGTGCGCCTACCCATTCACATGATCTAACAGTTCATTCCTTAGCTAACCATACCATTTGTAAACGTTTGTCAACAATTTGTAACATGTAAGGGGGCATGAACTCACAATTTGCGTCTTGTATCCGATGTAACTCAAAGCTTCTTCTAGTGTGCACGACTACCTACAAACGTACTACGGCTTATTAGACGAGTGGGTCGTGCCTTGACCTTAGTCTTAATTAGTATATTTGAGTTACGTTTCTTTGTGTCATCTATATTATTCCAAGGTATATAATTATTTGTTAAAATGATAAATATTTTAACTTAAATTATATTTATTTAATTTTTGGAATATTAGTTAAAATAATATATTTTATCTTGACACATTTATGTATTTGTAAATGTATAACTTCCCAAGGATGGGTGTTAAACTTGTATATTTTTTCCAAGTATTGGTGGCGTATTCCGGTGTATTTATACGTACGAGAATACGTATTTTATTGTGTTTATTAAGTATTCTTTATACTTAATTTTTGTATTAACTTTTTCGGAATATTATTTCTTATAAAAATTCACCAATATATATTCTAAAAATATATATTTTAAGAAATCTTACATAGAAAAATTATTTATAATTTTTCCCTTGGCAGAAATATTTGTATTTTCATTTAAACCTTAAAAATAATATTTTTTCAAGTTTAACTTAGAAAATATATAAATCCATTTTTCACTCAAAAATAAAGTATTCTATGTTTATTTAAGAAAATATATATTTTCTCCCAAAAATAATATATCTTCTAATAATTTCAAGAAAACATATATATTTTTCTTTACTAAAAAATGATATATTTTCTCTTGTCAAAAATATGATTTATTTTGTAATACTTATGAAAATCATTTATTTGTACTCTTGATTTCCAATATACCGTTTACCAAAATATACTTATGATTTTAATTTCGGAATATTTTTGTGAGTTATATTCCTTGTTCGGTTTCCTTAATATTTTGGGTATAAATTATATATTTATTTCTTGGAATTTTGGTAATATTTTGTATGGTAATTTTTTGTATTTTGGTGAGTTATATTATTTCAAGTCCTAAAATAATATAACTAATACACATAATATACAAATAATCTCACACATGGTGACATCTAAATATATATTTTCCTAAATACATATTTAGTCACCTTTAATATCAAAAACCAACCTCCAATATTTATAATTTTTGTAACAAAAATTATGGCAAACTTTATATGAAAAAATCATGGTTAAAATATACTTGTAAATATTTGTTTAAAAATATTTTTCTAAGTGTTTAATTTTTAGAAAAATTTTGCCATAGTTTCCCCTTAAAAATGGAGGTTTCCATGCTTTCAAAGCATATCATTTTCTTTTATAAATCACCACAATCAACAACAAATCAAATAACACTTACCAAGTGCCATAAATCAAGCATTAATCACTACTTCATGAACTTGAAAATTTATAAAAATTTGTAGTAACTTACTAGTGTGTTTAGTAGACTTAGTTACCCTTTAAAGTGTGGTTATTTATTTGAAAACATCATTCTTGAAGAGTTTGGATGTTTACAACTTGTAAAATATTTTTCTAAAAATATTTCTTCTTGAATTTTTCTTGTTAAATATATATTCCTACACTTGATTAACCACTAAAAATGTGGTTAGTTTCTTTAAGAAACAAGTTTATGTAAATCTTGTATTTTAACTTAGTTTCTTGAAAAAAATAGTTTTTGAAATCATCCATTTATATGATTTACATCACACTTTGATCATTATTTTTCAAGAAAACAATTTATACTTCAAGTTCATGCTTTACATAAGGATGATCACTTTGATCTACAACATAATCATCCCCTCATCTTGCTAGATTATGTCTTTAATCACCATCTAGCAAGATCATATGATGTTTAACATCATTAACATAAACAATCAACAATCAAGTAGCATAACAACACTTAAACAACATGTATTCTTATGATTTTAGTCTTATGTTTAAGATTTATGTTCTTGATTCATAGTGTTCTTCATGATTATCAACTTATATCATCTTTTAACCAACTTAACAAGATGTAAAAATGGATGTAGATGATCTTACTACTAGCTCAAGGCTAGGGATGAACACAAGAAGATGAAGATGATAGTTGAGGTGGTTAATAGCACTTGCAAGAGGTCCTTCAACTTCCAAGAGCTCCTAGCTTCTTTGTATTGCTTCTTACACCTTTGTATATGTAGAGAATAGATGAAGATTGAATTATGAAGGTGGTGGTGTGTGTGTGGGTTACGACCGAGAGTAGAGGGAAGAGAGGGAGAGTTGTGTGTTTGTGATCTTGTGTTTAAAATGAAAGTGATGAACTAAAGGTTTAACTTATAACACTTCCAATACATTGAAATCCAAGGGTTCTTATGTTACATAAAGTTAGAGACATGATCTATTAAAATAAATCAATAAAATCATGTGTGGGCCACGCTTGTTGGCCGTAAATAGGAGGGGGGTCTAGATTAGGGTGTAAAGGTTAGTTAGATTATCAAGTTGAAATCCAAGTGTTTAGTTAAGTGTTTAGTTATTAGGATGTTATATAGTGTGTTATGATGTTCGGGGACCATAACTAGCTCAGAAATGATAAAACAATGCTTCTAGTGAAAATTTGGTGTTTCGGGTGGTGTCCGGCTGTTCGGTTGGTTACCGGTTCGTTAAGGTGCTAAACTATGCAGTTTAGTGTGCTTTATGTTACCTTTTGTGACAGTTTTGATTCCCGACACTTAGGAAAGCATTCTGGATCATTTAACCATATTTCTGCATGATATTAAGTTGTTTAAAAGCTGAATTTTGCTGAATTCTGCAGTTTATGTGAGTTTTAGGCACTTTCCGGCACTTAAAGTATCACTAGGAAGCAGTTTTATGATCCTTACTTCCCTACACACTATACTAGTGTAACTCTTGGTTTCTGGCTCATTCCGTGTCTCAATACCATGTCTGTCTATGTACTGAACTCCGTCAGCATTCTCTGATTTGTCTGATAACTGTGCTAACTTTGCTTCATGCATCATTTGAAACAATAAAATGTTGCATGCAGTAATGATATGACATTATGCAATTTGTGATGCACATGTATGTATATGGCAATAATTAGAAAGCAGTTCATGTCATTAATTGTAAATCAGCACAGTCATTAAGTTATAACTACTGTTTAATAATTGTACGGATACATGCAAATTTGACAATTGTCACACTAAAATACACCCCGTATACGAGATTTGGCCTTAAATACCATTATTTTTATAAAAATTAATTAAAAACCAAATTCAGGGGGTGCTCACGGGCCGCGAAGACTTAGTCTTCGGCTTACGCGGGCCGCGACAGCTCAAGACCAGGGCGCACCCCTTGCTGCCACGTGTCAGGTGTTGTGTCGAGGCTAGTTGTCCGAATCAATAATGCTAGGGCCTACATACCCTACGTCGCGGGCTGCGAAGGCCTTGCCTTTGGCTTACGCGGGGCGCGAGAAACCCAAAACCAGGCCCTATAAATTGAGACGATCGGCCTTCATTTTCCGACGCACACAAAAAAAATTCTCTCTCTAATTCTGAATTTTAGACACTATAATCGGGTATTATACCCACTAAAGTAGTGAAGCTTTTCCTCGTTGTAAGTATTTTAACCCCCAGTTACGTATTAGATACGCTGCCCGATTGATCTAGTGCTCCGTAACGGTTGTCGAGGTTCTGCCCGACGTAGTCGTTGGAGTTCTATCTCGGGGAGGGTATAACTAATGTAAATATTGGTTTATTATACTAACGTGTGTGCATTGTTTAATTTATTAGATTATAACCAGGAAACCACAGGAAAATGTCTAAACTAGCAATGTGAGTAATCTCCTTTTTGTGAACCTTTTTACAAACTGTTTTTACAAAACCTTAAATATTTTACAACGTGATTAGCAGTGATTGAGTCTTTGTAATTCTTCAATTACTGCCGGTATGTTAGGGTTTTGTATACAAAATATGGAACACATTACCATTGGACAACGAGATAGCCAATGAGTAATATGACCCACCAGTCATGGATTGACAGTCCTGAATGAGTAATTGTGTAGATATAAACATTGTAATCGCTCTCAATACTGTTAAAGGATAAAATCCTTCTTGATTAAATTGGGATTCACTCACCAGTATTTCCCACTGACAAATGTTTTTAAAACACGTTTCAGGTAACAAAATGTGAAAGCCAAAATAGAAGCCAGTTGGAGAGCACTGAAGGCTTGGAAAATGTGGCTATAAAAGTTACCTAAATAAAGAAAGATGTTTTATTCAATAAATTAGGGTTTATCCCTATAAGCATGTTGTAATGAAAACTGGGGAATTTCCCATGTGTTTACTATTATTAAAATATGGTGTTTTACTCTGATAAAATAGTTCCTGACTACGGTCCTGATGTAAATTTCGCTGCCAAATAATGATAAACATCGATACCACCATCTATGAGTAGGCCGCGGCCGCCCGCCTCCCGAGGCAGGGGTCGGGGTTGCGACAGAAGGTGGTATCAGAGCTACAGCCACTAATCTCAGCTAAAGAAGTGTTCTGCTGACATTGAAATTGTTAATTATGTTAGGAAATAATCAATAAGACTATTTGCATACGTGTAGATTATTATTTTGTGTTATTTGACAATTTGTTAGTTTACAGTATGAGTGACCAAGGACCTTTGGACGCTTACCGTCAATTGTCCAGTTCACCTAGGGATGAAGGAACCTCTTCTCAGCCAACCCCCTCAGGGTATTCGGCTGATACCGAAGAAGGGATTTTCGTGTTCAAAGCACAATCTGAGGAGCCATTCCCTCCTAAGAAGAGAGGATGGTTCGGCAGAGGAGCTCATGAACGTAGAAAAAGGATGAGAAAATTGCAACAACAGCGGGCCTTAGCAGCGGCCAATAGAGAAATGAATGTTCAAACCCAGGATATACTCAATAGGAGATTAACAAATTTTCATATCTTAGCTACTACAGATGCAGACCCGAATTTGGAACAACTCATAGCACCCCAGCCGTTACCACTATTTCCCACACAACCTAGGGAAATTGAGCCAAACCCAGTAGATCAAATTCCAGCACCTGCTTTTGACCCAGCCGAGATTCCTAGAGTACCAGCACCCCATCCCCCAGACTGTGACCCATGGTTTGACGACCATAGGGATTACCAACAACTTTACCCAATAGAGGAACCCATGCAAAACCCAGTAGCACCTTACCCAAACTTGGATCCTCTAGACCCATATTATGATAATGACCAATATATCAGGGAGATTCTAGAGAACCCATACCCACGAGAAGAACCGATGCCCCAATACCTTGAACCAATACCAACACCCACACCACCCATGAGTACTGAGAACATACAGGAACTTCGAACCTTTGGTGAAGAGATATTAGAAGGAAGTAAGAGAATGAGACAGATAGGTGAAAGGCTCGTGTGGAAGTATGACGAGCGTAACATGCAGTATTGGATGGATCCCCACTAAGTAGTAATAATATATATATATATGATATGTTTGTATGAAAAAAAAGATAATCCTATAGCTACTGATGCCTACTAGTATAGTATTTTAATTTCCAGTTATGGTTTGTACTAGACGCATATATTTATATATATATATATATATATATATATATAATGTAAGTATCTATAGAAAACCCACTTTAATTTAGAAAACCCGGGAAACTCTAACCTCCCGATGTTTTTTTAAAAAAAAAATATACACATGTTATATACATGTTTTTAAGGTATTTGGGCAAAAAAAAAAAATCAAAAAAGCGCCGAGTAGATATTTAAAAAAAAATAAACAAGTTTTGGTGTAACACGTGTTACAAATATGTCAGATGAATGTAACACGTGTTACACCAAAACTTGTTTATTTTTTTTAAAAATATCTACTCGGCGCTTTTTTGATTTTTTTATCCCAAATACCTTAAAACATGTATATAACATGTGTATATTTTTTTTTAAAAACATCGGGAGGTTAGAGTTTCTCGGGTTTTCTAAATTAAAGTGGGTTTTCTATACATCCTTCCCCTATATATATATATATATATATATATATATATATATATATATATATATAAATAGAGTAAAGGTCACAATGTTCGACGATTTTGGATCAATATGCTTGTTGTGTGATTGGTTGCATTTAATATTGTGTTGTAATATTAATACTTGGTAAATTTTTATAATCCAGATGGCTGACGCTGCAAATCAGGGAAACCAGAATAATGCTAACCAAATAAATAACAGTGAAATTCGACACATTGTAACCCAAGGAATTAGAGATGCTATGTCAGCAATCATCTAAAATGTTAGGGAAGCAGAAAATAATAACAGTAATGGTAGAAGTAAGTGAACATATACTGAACTTAGTCACAGCGTGAATAATCATTACTTCAATTGTCAATTCCAAAAAGAAGGAGAACCATGTCTTATGGTTGTTCTTATAAAGAATTCTGGTCCTGCAAACCAATCGAATTCTCTGGCAATTAAGGGGCCATTGCAGCCCTACGCTGGATAGAAAAGACTGAGGCAGTCTTAAAAATAAGCAAGTGCGCAGAAGAAGATAAAATCATGTTTGCTTCCAATTTATTTAAGAATGCAGCTTTAGAATGGCGAACACTATCCTCCAATCTAGGGGAAGTGACAGGGTCTATTGTCACACCCCGATTTCCACGTGTCACCGGTGGGCCCGGTGTGGGGTACAGTGACGTAGTTGGCATCGTCATAGACAATCAACACAATATAATAATGCACAGCGGAAGCAGAATAGATACATTTCAACTCTTAAATAAATTGCAATAATAAATATCACAGTAGTTGAAACGGATCCACAGGCGGATCAAATACAAATAAGATAAAATATTGTTCAACAGATATTTGTCGTCCGAGCTTGCGAGACTATAGTGGACGCTCTTAGGAAACAGCCAGCCTATTTTCGTATAGTACCTGCACTTAACCTTTTGGGAAAAATACGTCAGTTTACACTGGTAAATACAAATCGACTGACTCATTTTGAAAATGATTGAAAATTGATTTAAATGCACAAGGCATAAATATTTTTATTAACTTGGGATAATTATATAATATAAACTTGTGAACGATTTACATGCACTCGTATCTTTGGTGGCCCGGGATCTGCTGTCCGGGCTAAGAATTAAATGACACACCACATTAAAGAGTTATACACGCCGAGTGTACGCCTACACCCCGTGCTCTGGTCGTGGCCATCTCGTAAGATAATGCCAAGGATATCCGGGACACGGTCAATAACCCCCCAAAGCCTAAAGTAAGACAAGACTGTTTAAACGAAGTCGCACAAGCTATTCAAGACTGTACACCCATAAGGAGCAGGACTTGTGCGCCCGATCAAGCGGTATTTTAAATACCGTACCCCAAGCCCGTATAGGGAAAATAAGTCAAAATGTATTTACCTGAGCAAGTATGTAACACAAACGGTAAGTGTGGTAGCTTTTACTGGGCCTCCTAATCTGGAACAAAGGTTTATAATTAACCTATTAGATTCCTAACGGGTCTTTTATTTAAGCCTAAGCTTTGACCGGTTAGTTTTAAGAATGATACGGTTTACGCACGATTAAGCGAAAGACCGGATAGAATGTGATTTAGACCCGGAAAGTTTGAATACTTGTATAATATGGGTATACTAAATACATTCTGGATTTTGAAATAAAAATGATATCGTTTGACCCGTTTCGGTCAATTTACGCAAACTAGTTACGTAAACCGAACCGAACGCAAAAAGGGCGATACGGGTAGACAAATGATTCAAATGCGAGTTCCCTGATATAATATGCTTTAAATATGATATAATATCAGTAAGTTATGTTCTATATTGCCCGGAATAATTTTAAACTCAATTTATGCCTTAGAAGGGCATTTTGGTCTTTTTAAAAGATTATAAAAGAGTCAAATTAGAAATCTGAGTTTCGGGTCAGGTTCATACAGTAAATATACCTCATTTAACATATTATATCAGTAGGGTATGACCCATATATCAAATTTATCATTTAAAATCAAACTATGCACCGTAGGGGTATTTTAGTAAATTCACAAGGGCTAAAAATGCCAAAACTGGAAATCTGAGATCATATACTTATACTTACTGTTATTATATGAAAATATGCTAATTACATCAGTAGGTATAAGTCTTACATGTTTAAAACAAGTATAACGCTTACTATGCGCTTAAAACGCTAAAATATGCGATTTAGAGCCGTTTCCGGGTTTATATATGAAAGCTGAGATTTTTATATTTCCAGAAGGCTCAAAATAATTTATTTAACATTTAAAATCAGTAGAAAAAGGTTTCGGGTCAAAAGGATGTGTAAAACTCATTTTATGGCTTAAACGGTCAAAACCGACATAACCCGAAATAACTAGGCGATCTAGGATCCGTTCAGCCAAAAATTTATTAAAAATCATCAAAATTCCCAGAATATTATAATACATCAGTTGATAAAAAGTTTTATACCAAAACGTGGCCAGAAATAGGTCATATGCGAAAAGGGCCGTTTATGTAAATTAAGAACATAGTTTTACGCTAATGGCCATAACTCACAATCTGGACCACCAACTGATCCGAAATTTTCGGTGCAAGTTTATATATTAGAAATAAAGATTTCTATCCTTTCACTTTTCCAAAAATCACGTTTTATATCAAAAAGGGCAAAATAGTCAACTTTTAAGCATAATCGGAAACATGCAATTTAATCGGCTAAGCATAGACTCAATCAACAAAAATTCCAGAAAGTTTAACCAAAATAAAAATGGTCAAAAATACTTTCCAATACAGATCTCGAACATGCATGTACGAATCCGAATCGATAGTCTACGAAATAGTCGTTTTATAGGACTTTCGGTTCCGATTCGTATCTATAGTAAAGATTGTCGAGTTGATGATGATAAAATACATTCTTATATTCATAATAAAGCTATCTATGAAGATCAAACAGATTGCATGTCATTTATTTTACCATTTAAGCTATTTTTCTCAAAAATCACTTCTGTTGACTTTTTAGAATCACGTTTGACTCGACAATTAGCATGCATGTAGTGGGATTCAGATAACACCCTTTAGAGGGTTTGTTTCCCACATAAATACCAACATATATCAGGTTTCAATTCGAGAAATGACTGATTGAAACTTGTTTAATCAGAAAGCCAAAGCTTATGAACAAACAGTTTGACTTTTAGCAATAATCAAAGCAAGAACGGATTGGAGATCGAATTAGAAGCTTACCAAGGTCCTATTGATGTTAAGCTAACACTAGAAATCGGCCTTGATGTCCAGAAATTCTTCAGAGATGCTTGAGAGCTTTTGCAAGTTTGGAAGTTCTTGTTCACAACACAAGTGTTTAGTAAAATGAGCTTTGGATCAGATTTAAAGCTGAATTGTTGATGTTTGCAAGGGGTTACTGTGGCCTAGGCATGCATGCAATGTTATTGGATCTTTTGGGAGGTGAAAATAGCTGTTACCCACTTAATTTCGGACCCAAATCGCTGCTGTTCGCGGATTCTGCACCTGGGTTTATTGGCAGCTCCAAAGTTTGCCCATTTGTTGCAGTTTTGGTCCCTGTACTTTGGTTGCGATGATTTGGCCATGAATCTTGACTCGTAAACCCCCGAATCTGGTTTTTAAGAACCCTTGGACATTTACCAACATGGTAATGTCCTCGTTTAACTTTGCGCTCGCCCGAAAAGCCATAAAATTCGACGTTGACGCTTTTAACCCCTCAAGTACGGTTTTGGCCATAACTTTCTCATGTGATAACGAAACTTCATGAAATTTTTACCACATATTCTAGTGAGTATATTTTAGCTTTACAAAGCTTCGGGTCTGCCAAAAGTTCACTCAGAGGTATAAATTAAACATGTTGACACTTTTGGCCCCTATAGTTTGCAATACTTCACTTTTGTGCAATTTCCGCGTCGTATGATCCATGAACCATCCGTTTAAGGTTATAAACATTATGTAGGGTTATCATAGAGCCTATTTATCCATTGTTGACACTTTGGACCCTTACGTTCCATAGTTTTCACTGTTTGTCACTTTTAGTCCTCCTAAAGTATGTTTTCACATACCGGAACCTTATGACACGTGTCAAGAGATTATTGGACGAAATTTTTCGAGGTGTTACATCCTCACCCCCTTAAAAGAAATCTCGACCCCGAGATTTATTCAAACAAATGGGGATATTTTTCTTTCATCGTGGATTCCACTTCCCACGTGTATTCGGGACCTCTACGGGCATCCCACTTGACCTTAACAATAGGCACGTGCTTCCTTCGAAGCTTCTTTACCTGTCGATCTTCAATTGATAACGGCTTTTCCACAAATTTTAAGCTTGCGTCTATTTGCACATCTGTATGTGGCATGACATGTGGTTCGTCAGCGGAACACTTCTTTAGATTGCAGATGTGGAACACATTGTGAATTCCACTGAGCTCTTCTGGTAAGTTCAACTTATAGGCAACTGACCCGACACGTTCGATAACCTCGAAAGGTCCTATGTATCTCGGGCTTAGTTTGCCTTTCTTCCCAAATCGCATCACTCCTTTCCAGGGCGACACTTTAAGTAGGACTTTTTCACCCACTTCGAAGTGAAAATCCTTACGACTTGGATCCGCATAACTTTTCTGCCTATCTCTGGCAGCTTTCAAACGATCGCGAATCTGGACGATCTTATCCGTTGTCTCAAAAACAATTTCTGGTCCTGACAGTTGGACCTCTCCAACTTCCGCCCAACAAATGGGTGATCTACACTTTCTACCGTATAAGGCCTCAAAAGGCGCAGCTTTTATGCTGGTGTGGTAGCTATTGTTGTAGGAGAATTCAATTAGTGGTAGGTTCTTGTCCCAACTACCACCTAAGTCTATTGCACATGCGCGTAGCATGTCTTCCAGCGTTTGAATAGTACGCTCGCTCTGACCGTCAGTCTGTGGATGATAGGCCGTACTAAAATTCAAACGTGTGCCCAAAGCTTGTTGGAAGCTCTTCCAAAAATGTGACGTGTATCTAGTATCTCTATCCGAGATAATAGACACAGGTATACCGTGCAAAGCTACAATCTTATCAACGTATAATTGGGCTAACATATCGGAGCTATAAGTCTCCTTGATGGGTAGGAAGTGTGCTGACTTCGTCAGTCTATCAACTATGACCCATATTGTATCATTTCCTTTTCTCGTCTTTGGTAACTTGGTGATGAAATCCATCGTCACCATTTCCCATTTCCATGTGGGAATTTCAGGTTGTTGTAACAAACCTGACGGCTTCTGGTGCTCAGCTTTGACTTGCGCACAAGTCAAACATTTAGACACATACGCAGCTACGGACTTTTTCAACCCAATCCACCAGTAGTTTGCTTTCAAATCCTGGTACATCTTGTCTGCTCCAGGATGAACAGAATATTTGGAACTGTGGGCTTCCTGGAGGATAACATCCCGAAGTCCTCCAAAAATTGGAACCCATATTCTTCCATTTAGTCTAAGCATTCCGTCCTTGTCATGGGATAACTGTTCTTCAGTTACTCCCAGTTTTTCTTCAGGATTATTCGCTTCCAGCACAGCTTCCTTCTGTGCAGCTAATATCCTTTTGTTCAAATCATTCTTGATTTCAATGCGCTTAGCATTGATTCTTATAGGCTTAATCCTTTCTTTTCTGCTCAAGGCGTCAGCAACTACATTTGCCTTGCCTGGATGGTACTTTATTTCACAATCATAATCATTCAGAGTTTCCATCCATCGCCTTTGTCGCATGTTTAAGTCCTTCTGATTAAACAAATGTTGAAGGCTCTTGTGATCTGAATAGATCACACACTTGGTTCCATACAGGTAATGCCTCCATAGCTTCAATGCAAATACAACAGCACCCAATTCCAAGTCATGGGTGGTGTAGTTCTTCTCGTGTATCTTTAGCTGTCGTGAAGCGTAGGCAATGACTTTTCCTTTCTGCATGAGCACACAGCCCATACCAGTGTGCGACGCATCGCAATACACCACAAATTCATCTATACCATCGGGCAGTGTTAACACCGGAGCATTGCTCAACTTGTTCTTCAGAATATCGAAGGATTCCTGCTGCTTAGGGCCCCAATCAAACTTAACCTTCTTGCGTGTCAATGAAGTAAGGGGCGCAGCAATCCTTGAAAAGTTTTCTATGAAACGCCTATAATATCCTGCTAGACCCAGAAAGCTACGTATTTCAGTAGGCGTCTTTGGCTCTTGCCAGTTCATCACTGCTTCTACTTTGGCGGGATCCACCTGGATACCACGCTCGCTCACTACATGTCCAAGGAACTGGACTTCTCGAAGCCAGAATTCACACTTCGAGAACTTGGCGTAGAGCTTCTCTTGATGGAGTAGTTTGAGGATACAACGAAGGTGTTTCTCGTGGTCAACCTTGCTTTTTGAGTAGATAAGGATGTCGTCAATGAAGACTATAACGAATTTATCTAGATAAGGCTTGCAGACGCGGTTCATGAGATCCATAAACGCGGCTGGTGTGTTGGTGAGCCCAAAAGGCATCACTAGGAACTCGTAATGTCCATAACGAGTCCTAAACGCTGTCTTGTGTACGTCTTCCTCCTTGACCTTCAACTGATGATATCCTGACCTTAGGTCAATCTTGGAGAAATAGCTTGCCCCTTGTAACTGATCGAACAGATCGTCGATCCTGGGCAAAGGATATCTATTCTTGATAGTGACTTTATTTAGCTCGCGGTAATCGATGCACAGGCGCATCGATCCATCCTTCTTTTTGACAAATAAGATAGGCGCTCCCCAGGGAGACGAACTAGGCCTAATAAAACCTTTCGCTAACAGATCATCTAATTGCGTTCTTAACTCCTTCATCTCCGTTGGAGCCAATCTATATGGTGCTCTCGCCACTGGTGCTGCACCCGGAATAATGTCGATTCGGAATTCTACTTGCCTATCTGGTGGTAAACCAGGTAGTTCTTCAGGGAAAACTTCTGGGTATTCCGATATGACAGGGATGTCTTCGATCTTCGGCTTAGGCTCATCAATAGTAACTTGCGCCATATAAATGACACAACCCTTTTGCATACATCTGGATGCCTTGAGCATGGACACTTGCTCGGGCAATCCATGCTGGGTATCTCCTTGGATAGTGAGTGACTCACCAGACGGAGTTTTCACTACCACTTGCTTTCTATTGCACAGAATCTGGGCTTGGTTACTCGACAACCAATCCATGCCTATCACTATGTCGAATCCAGCTAGCTTAAAGGGAAGCAAGGATAACGGGAAAGAATGATTCCTAATGGATATAACACATCCATCTAGAACAGTCGAGGCGGTTTCTATTCGGGTCCTACTCCGAGTACCACTAGATTCCCTGAATTGCCTATCCATAGCTTTGGCAACAGCGTTATCTATCAGTGCTTGCAACTCTGCACCGGTGACGTGAATCTTTGCATTATCTGAGTGTTCCCCAGAATGACTGTTGGTCTCCTCCGATTTGGCCATTGTAGCTTTAAGCTACAATAAAGGACAAGGTCTATTTAGAACCTAACAGTATTATCGTTCTAGACGATTTATTAACCATGGTATCAAGAACCTTAGCAGTTAATAAATTTCATTCAGGCTCTTATTAGCAATCAAGGAATGAAAATATATATATCGGCACCATAGGCCTAGTCACAACGGACAATTACTAAATTATAAATTTAGATTTTTATAGGATTATAAATTGTATAATTAAACAAATAACCCTTTACTAGGCAGGGAGTCATAAACTACAACTGCCACTATATAACATAGTTATAACCCGTAGGTATCAAGTCATAAACAGACTTGTGTACAGATATAATCTGTAGATAATTTATTAAAAAGGGTGGCTTGTGTGATTCTACAGATCACGCTTAGCCCGGAATGTTAACATGTTTCCAGATGTTAACAGGGAGTTGAATCTTTTCAACCAGGTTTTACCGTCACGGCCAGGCCTGTTAATAAGGCATTCAAGCTAGGTTATACCTTACTAAGATTCTTATAAAATGGCAAATCAAATAAAAATTTATATTTTCCATTATTTAAATATTAAATTCAGGTACATAAATAAAATGAGAAATTCAAATTAACCATTTCAAATTTCAAATAAAGTACTAGTACATCTTTGCCCTAAACGGGACTTTAATTCAAATAACATGAATAACATGCCCGCGCAGGGGCTAAACAACTAACAATCAACGACAAATGAAATAAAACAAACCCACGCAGAGGTTAACAGGACGACATACCCTCGCAGGGGTAGAATAAGGGAAATATACCCACGCAGGGGTAGAGTACAGGAATAGATGTCCACGCAGGGACATGAGTAATGAGATAACAATCAAAGGATTCAATGATCCTTCTTACTCTTACCCTTGAGTAAGTCAAACACCTTCTTGAACATGCCACTGTTGCGTCGGCGATCAGCTCGCATCTCGTGTTGCAACTCGCGTCGCATGCTGTTAATCCCATGCAGGATTTCTTGAACCTGCGGCGGCGACATCATAGGCGCCGGCGGCGGTGGCTGGTACTGCTGCGGCTGCGGCGGCTGTGGCTGCTAGTGACCCGGAGGGTAACCAAAAGTAGACTGCCCAGCAGTCCAAGTGTCTCCAAATGGACCACTAGGTGGGAGTGAGCTGTAGTTCACAGCTTGCCAATAAGGGTCTCCTGTGTAATCATAACCCTGAGGGAAAACCTGCTCGAACGGGTTAAACTGAGCTGCGCTGGCATAAGCCGGAATCGGCTCTCCATAGTTCTGCGGCGGCAGAGGCGGGATCGGTACTGAAGTGACCTCCGATACGGGATGCTGAGACTCCCCCGTCTCGGACTCCTCGGGAAGAGGCGTGTAGCGGCTGCTACCAACATGTGGAGGGGTGCCTATGCGAATCCCTCCGCGCGTAGACATGCGCGCATTCCTCCTTGGCCTCTGAGGCGGAGGAGGCAAAACTGGTGGCGGCGGTGGTGACGGAGTGATCACGTCACGCCATAGGGCCTCAGATAGGTCCTGCTGTAGAGGCGGCTGCTGCTGAAGCTGCTGCTGCTGAGAGTGGTGCTGCGAGTGCACCGGCGAACCATGGCGAGACTGGAGCATCGGAGAGTTGTGGCGGCTGGGGGTGTAATACCAATCGTACTGCTTAAATCTCTCCTGAAAGCTGTCCACACCATTGTAGGGTGATCCCCTAAATGGCGACCCATCCGATATCTCGATGGGATGGTTGGGTGTACCTGACGGTGGCAGTGAAGGGTCCGTGTCTTCATCAACTTCCATCTCGTGATCACCAGGAAAGTGGTCCTCCGGTCCTAGTGGGTTATGACCCACTGGCTCATCCACAAAAGCATCAGGGTTATACAGACCCTGGTAAACTGGTGCTGGGTACTGGTGAGGTGACTGATGGAGCGGTATGTAAGATCCATGAGAACCATGGGGCCCATTCTCCGAGTGGGGCCCAAATGATTGGGGTAGTGATGGTGAAGTGCTCATAGACACCGAGTGTCTAGCCGGCTCGGCGAATGATCCCCAAAGATCATTGGCTGCAGTGTGGTGCGTAGCTGACGGAGCTCGTCTGTGTGAGGGTCCTGCCTCATGGTCGTGCGATGTAGCGAATCCTCCTCGACCTCTCATTCGTGGCGGCATAATGATCCTGTCAAAAATTAAACAAGTTGCACAACAAATATATAAGACAAAGCAAATAATGAGATTAAAATAAAATAAACGAAATGTTGAACATTTCCTAAGTTCTTTGTCTAGACTCGAAAATCGAGGAATGTGCAATTGTGTAACTGAGATTAAACACATTAGGATAGTGTTTAATTCACTCAGCGTTGGCTCTGATACCAACCTGTCACACCCCTATTTCCACGTGTCACCGGTGGGCCCGGTGTGGGGTACAGTGACGTAGTTGGCATCGTCATAGACAATCAACACAATATAATAATGCACAGCGAAAGCAGAATAGATACATTTCAACTCTTAAATAAATTGCAATAATAAATATCACAGTAGTTGAAACGGATCCACAGGCGGATCAAATACAAATAAGATAAAATATTGTTCAACAGATATTTGTCGTCCGAGCTTGCGAGACTATAGTGGACGCTCTTAGGAAACAGCCAGCCTATTTTCGTATAGTACCTGCACTTAACCTTTTGGGAAAAATACGTCAGTTTACACTGGTAAATACAAATCGACTGACTCATTTTGAAAATGATTGAAAATTGATTTAAATGCACAAGGCATAAATATTTTTATTAACTTGGGATAATTATATAATATAAACTTGTGAACGATTTACATGCACTCGTATCTTTGGTGGCCCGGGATCTGCTGTCCGGGCTAAGAATTAAATGACACACCACATTAAAGAGTTATACACGCCGAGTGTACGCCTACACCCCGTGCTCTGGTCGTGGCCATCTCGTAAGATAATGCCAAGGATATCCGGGACACGGTCAATAACCCCCCAAAGCCTAAAGTAAGACAAGACTGTTTAAACGAAGTCGCACAAGCTATTCAAGACTGTACACCCATAAGGAGCAGGACTTGTGCGCCCGATCAAGCGGTATTTTAAATACCGTACCCCAAGCCCGTATAGGGAAAATAAGTCAAAATGTATTTACCTGAGCAAGTATGTAACACAAACGGTAAGTGTGGTAGCTTTTACTGGGCCTCCTAATCTGGAACAAAGGTTTATAATTAACCTATTAGATTCCTAACGGGTCTTTTATTTAAGCCTAAGCTTTGACCGGTTAGTTTTAAGAATGATACGGTTTACGCACGATTAAGCGAAAGACCGGATAGAATGTGATTTAGACCCGGCAAGTTTGAATACTTGTATAATATGGGTATACTAAATACATTCTGGATTTTGAAATAAAAATGATATCGTTTGACCCGTTTCGGTCAATTTACGCAAACTAGTTACGTAAACCGAACCGAACGCAAAAAGGGCGATACGGGTAGACAAATGATTCAAATGCGAGTTCCCTGATATAATATGCTTTAAATATGATATAATGTCAGTAAGTTATGTTCTATATTGCCCGGAATAATTTTAAACTCAATTTATGCCTTAGAAGGGCATTTTGGTCTTTTTAAAAGATTATAAAAGAGTCAAATTAGAAATCTGAGTTTCGGGTCAGGTTCATACAGTAAATATACCTCATTTAACATATTATATCAGTAGGGTATGACCCATATATCAAATTTATCATTTAAAATCAAACTATGCACCGTAGGGGTATTTTAGTAAATTCACAAGGGCTAAAAATGCCAAAACTGGAAATCTGAGATCATATACTTATACTTACTGTTATTATATGAAAATATGCTAATTACATCAGTAGGTATAAGTCTTACATGTTTAAAACAAGTATAACGCTTACTATGCGCTTAAAACGCTAAAATATGCGATTTAGAGCCGTTTCCGGGTTTATATATGAAAGCTGAGATTTTTATATTTCCAGAAGGCTCAAAATAATTTATTTAACATTTAAAATCAGTAGAAAAAGGTTTCGGGTCAAAAGGATGTGTAAAACTCATTTTATGGCTTAAACGGTCAAAACCGACATAACCCGAAATAACTAGGCGATCTAGGATCCGTTCAGCCAAAAATTTATTAAAAATCATCAAAATTCCCAGAATATTATAATACATCAGTTGGTAAAAAGTTTTATACCAAAACGTGGCCAGAAATAGGTCATATGCGAAAAGGGCCGTTTATGTAAATTAAGAACATAGTTTTACGCTAATGGCCATAACTCACAATCTGGACCACCAACTGATCCGAAATTTTCGGTGCAAGTTTATATATTAGAAATAAAGATTTCTATCCTTTCACTTTTCCAAAGATCACGTTTTATATCAAAAAGGGCAAAATAGTCAACTTTTAAGCATAATCGGAAACATGCAATTTAATCGGCTAAGCATAGACTCAATCAACAAAAATTCCAGAAAGTTTAACCAAAATAAAAATGGTCAAAAATACTTTCCAATACAGATCTCGAACATGCATGTACGAATCCGAATCGATAGTCTACGAAATAGTCGTTTTATAGGACTTTCGGTTCCGATTCGTATCTATAGTAAAGATTGTCGAGTTGATGATGATAAAATACATTCTTATATTCATAATAAAGCTATCTATGAAGATCAAACAGATTGCATGTCATTTATTTTACCATTTAAGCTATTTTTCTCAAAAATCACTTCTGTTGACTTTTTAGAATCACGTTTGACTCGACAATTAGCATGCATGTAGTGGGATTCAGATAACACCCTTTAGAGGGTTTGTTTCCCACATAAATACCAACATATATCAGGTTTCAATTCGAGAAATGACTGATTGAAACTTGTTTAATCAGAAAGCCAAAGCTTATGAACAAACAGTTTGACTTTTAGCAATAATCAAAGCAAGAACGGATTGGAGATCGAATTAGAAGCTTACCAAGGTCCTATTGATGTTAAGCTAACACTAGAAATCGGCCTTGATGTCCAGAAATGCTTCAGAGATGCTTGAGAGCTTTTGCAAGTTTGGAAGTTCTTGTTCACAACACAAGTGTTTAGTAAAATGAGCTTTGGATCAGATTTAAAGCTGAATTGTTGATGTTTGCAAGGGGTTACTGTGGCCTAGGCATGCATGCAATGTTATTGGATCTTTTGGGAGGTGAAAACAGCTGTTACCCACTTAATTTCGGACCCAAATCGCTGCTGTTCGCGGATTCTGCACCTGGGTTTATTGGCAGCTCCAAAGTTTGCCCATTTGTTGCAGTTTTGGTCCCTGTACTTTGGTTGCGATGATTTGGCCATGAATCTTGACTCGTAAACCCCCGAATCTGGTTTTTAAGAACCCTTGGACATTTACCAACATGGTAATGTCCTCGTTTAACTTTGCGCTCGCCCGAAAAGCCATAAAATTCGACGTTGACGCTTTTAACCCCTCAAGTACGGTTTTGGCCATAACTTTCTCATGTGATAACGAAACTTCATGAAATTTTTACCACATATTCTAGTGAGTATATTTTAGCTTTACAAAGCTTCGGGTCTGCCAAAAGTTCACTCAGAGGTATAAATTAAACATGTTGACACTTTTGGCCCCTATAGTTTGCAATACTTCACTTTTGTGCAATTTCCGCGTCGTATGATCCATGAACCATCCGTTTAAGGTTATAAACATTATGTAGGGTTATCATAGAGCCTATTTATCCATTGTTGACACTTTGGACCCTTACGTTCCATAGTTTTCACTGTTTGTCACTTTTAGTCCTCCTAAAGTATGTTTTCACATACCGGAACCTTATGACACGTGTCAAGACATTATTGGACGAAATTTTTCGAGGTGTTACATCTATAGTATGGAATGGAACGAGTTTAAGAACATGGTGGAAAGGAAATTCTGTCCTCCCAATGAAAAGGAGCAGATAGCCAATAAATTCTTGAACCTTAGAATGACTGGAGTAGACAGCAAGGGTTACACTACTTGTAACAACCCGCTTTGTGGAAGTCAAAGTCAAAGGAAGAAAAGATTGCTAATTGCGATTTGTCACTCCTTTCTTAACTATTGGTTGTACGTTAATGACTTGTAATCGAATCTTTTTATTTATTTGCTTTAGTTGTATTATATGGAGTATCTATTAATAATCGAGGTTTAATCGCATATTTGATCGCTAATCGACTTATCGCTAATCGCATCACTATCGCATCACAACTCAAATTATGTGTTCTGGATATTGTGTTACGTGTGTCTGCTATTATGTGTTACTTGTGCATGTTATGTGCATGTTGAGGTGTTTTATCGTAATCGCAATTCTATCGCATCGCAATCTAATCGCAAACGCTAAACGCAAGTCATTTATAGTGATTGTATGTTAGATATAGTAGTTAATTTATTTGTGTAACTAATGGATAATAGTATCGCATCGCTCACTCGAATCGAATCGCAACGCTCAACACGCGAATCGAAATGACAAAACTCAACACACCGGACACCTGGATCAAATGGCCACCTGATCGAGTGGCCATCCGATCGGATTGCCATCCGATCGAACCGCCATCCGATCGAACCGCCATCCGATCGATGGCCAATCCGACACTTGTGCACTTTCCTCTTTTGGAAACCCTATAAATACCCTCCTGTCACATCACTTGTGATGTGCCAGCCCTCTCACTCGACCAGATCCCTCCAAGCCTTCTTTCTCTCGATTCCTCACGATTCTTGTAAGTTTCCAACTCAAACCTTGTACTTCTATGATCTACACGCACTCCTTCATCTTTTTCACCTTTGAATCTCAACTTTTAGCCGTGAAATCCATGGATTTGAGGTGTTCTAGGGTGATGTCATCATGGAGTTCTTATGAACTTCAAGGCTTGGCTTCATTCCACCAAGAACAACTTAGATCTGAAAGATTTTCACATAAATAAACAATGATTTTGCATAGATCTAAACATTTTCAAAGAGGAAAGGATTGAAAGAGGGTTTTCCAACTTTCTTTCAACTCTTTTACACTCAATGCACTCAAAACTGGTAGAACCAGAGCTCGTTCTGATCTTTTACTCTTTCATAGTGATGAGTTGGTTCAAGATCTGGTTACTATCAAGAAGACAACTGATTTCGGGTTGAACAAGAACAACCGTCACGAACCAGTCAACTAACCGGATTTGGGTGATTCCTGTTCGATCGGACGACTTGGGACTTGACGAGGTTCTGTTGTCTAGTACGTTATCAAACCGTCTCGAACAAACCGCAAACTTTTAAAAAGAATCAAGTTCAAAACGATCAGATGCGTTGGGATGGATTGTTGTCCGATCTGATTGCCGTCCGATCGGACTGCCGTCTGATCGGACTGCAGTCCGATTGGATTGCACTTGAGCTTCCAAAACTTAAACATTTTCAATTTTTCAAAGAACAACAGTTTCAAACGGATTGCTATCCAATCGGATTGCCATCCGATCGAATGACCGTCCTGCTGTGAACTTGTTCTCACTAAGTGTCCTGCCAATCGGATCGCTATCCAATCGAACGACCGTTCGATCGATCGACCTGAATGGTAGAGATACTTCTATGTTTTTAGAATGCTACAACGAAAACTTCAAAGCCATCATACACAAACACATCCTTACCAAACGAATGTCAATCCGACCGAATGGCCATCCGATCGGATGACCATCCGAATGGATTGACATCCGATCGAGTGACCATCCGATCGGATTGCAGTTCGACACTTGGTCACTTTTCACCATTTTACGCACCGCCCTTCGCTTATGCTATCGTTAACTGTTCAGGCTAATAACCCTAGCGCTCCTTTCAATCCATTTCCATCGCTGTGAGTATACTCGATCCCTTTTTGCTTACGCACATTTGGGTGTTACATACGTTACTTATACTAAATCACAATCAATCACACGACGCAAACACTATTTATACGCTGACCGTTATTGCATGTTACTTGTTACTCGATGAATGCTTGTATGTTATGTTAACACAATGATTATTGCCTAATGCCTTAGCAACGATAGTACTATTTGTTTGGACTCACATCTGTCGTGGATAGGGGTTGTTAAGGTTACCTCTCACATGTGACCGTGGTGATATGTGTTGCGCATTCTACAACTCGCAGTCTAGTCTGTGCATATTTCATTGTCGATAACCTGCTAGCTTCGCATTATACATGTTACATGCTGGTTATGCGTAAACGATTTCGAACTCTATTATACTATTAAACTTGTATGCTCACCTTTACACTATGTGTATTGAATTTATTTTAACGTATGTGATAGGTGCTTAGGATGCTTGCTTGCTATGTGATGGAATCGAGCTTAGGAGAGTCTAGAAACCAACAAAGACAATTTATTTATTTTTATTTAAAATCTGAGTTGACGGAACATGTAATTCGTCTTTGAGATATCGCTGTCTGTAATAACTGACTTGCTTAATAGGTTATGGTATGGGACATAATGTTAACTATTCGGTAAAATAGTTGTTATGGAATTTCTCTTGGACAATCTGTTTCGCTCAGTGCCATGCCCTGATGTTTCCGTTATCGGTTGGGGTGTGACACTACTACATTCTTTGAATATGCTAGAATAGTGCCAACCCTAGCATCACCAGAACTAGTGTTAATCTCCCGTTATATCTGGGGATTAATCAGTGAAATTAGACATGTAGTCAAGGGAGCTAGACCGCAAACAATAGAAGAAGCTGTAGAACTAGCAAATACCTTGACTGACGAATTAGTACGTACTCAGGAAGAAAACAAAAGAAAGAACCTAGTCCAGAAGCTCACCCAAGAATTTCGCTACGGTAATTCCAACCGTGGAAAAAATATAGGTTCTACTCCTTATTGCAAGCATTGCAAAAGAAAGCATTCTGGGAGATGCTCCATATACTGCAATTTCTGTAAGATATCTAGACACAAGGAAGAAGACTGCAGGAAGAAACCCAACAATAAGATATGCTACAATTGCGGAAAACAAGGCCATATTAAGCCGAATTGTCCAAAATTAGCTCCAGCCACAAACAACAAGACTACTAAGAATGCTAGATCATTTATTCTAACAGAAGAAGAAGCCAAAATGATTCCGGACGTGATTGCCGGTACGTGTTTAGTTAATGATGTTTTTGCTAAAGTATTATTTGACTCTGGTGCGAACCAAAGTTTTATTAATACTTCATTTTGCAAACTTCTCAATAAACCATTAACTAAACTCCAACAAGAATGCCTAGTAGAAACCGCAAATGGAGAATCCATTAAGATTACTGAAATCTTGCAGGGAGCAAGAATAGAATTTTTAAATCAAAATTTATTGCAAACCTTTACCTAATGAATCTGGCAGGATTTGATATTGTATTAGGAATAGATTGGTTAATAGCCAATAAAGCCATCAAAAGTCAATCCAAGTAAATTCACCAAAAGGTGAAAAGATCACAATTAAAGGAGATAATCCAACTAGACCCACGAAATTCATCTCTGTGTTGAAAACTGCAATGTGCAAGAAAAGGGTCACTAGTATATATGATTTATATAATCATTCACACTAAAGGAAAAGAATTAAAAGATATCCCTGTAGTATCCCAATTTTCAGATGTATTTCTAGAAGAACTACCCGGACTACCGCCAGACCGAGAAGTCAAATTCAGAATTCATCTGCTACCCGGAACCGCACCAATTGCTAAAGCACCTTACCTTTTGGCACTCGCAGAAATGCAAGAGCTGAAGAAACAGTTAGACGAACTATTGGAGAAAGCATTTATACAGCCAAGTTCATCACCTTGGGGAGCACCTATCTTATTCGTCAAAAAGAAAGACGGATCAATGCGTATGTGCATTGATTACCATGAATTGAACAAAGTCACGATTATAAATCGGTACCCATTACCGTGAATCGATGATCTGTTTGATCAATTGCAAGGAGCTCGATTTTTTTCTAAAATCGATTTACGCTCAGGATATCCTCAATTAAAGGTACATGAAGAGGACATTCCTAAAACCGCTTTCAGGACAAGGTATGGCCATTATGAATTTACTGTCATGCCATTTGGTTTAACCAATGCCCCAGCCGCATTTATGGACATGATGAACCGAATATTTAAGCCATATTTGGATAAATTCATAATTGTCTTTATAGATGATATTCTCATTTACTCTAAAAGCAAAGAGGAACATGCAGCACATCTACATGCACTTCTAAATTTGTTGAGAAAAGAAAAGCTCTATGCTAAATTTTCAAAATGTGAATTTTGGTTAGAAGAAGTGCAATTTCTTGGACATTTAGTTAATCATTAAGGAATTCATGTGGATCCCACAAAGATTGAGGCGATTACTAAATGGAAAACCCCTGAATCACCAAAAGAGGTTAGAAGTTTCCTAGGACTAGCCGGTTATTATAGAAGGTTTATCCGAGATTTTTCTAGAATAGTCATTCCCTTAACTAAACTAACCTGTAAGTCTGTTAAGTTTGAATGGGGACCAAAACAAGAAGAAGCCTTTAGAATTCTTAAGCAAAGATTAACCAACGCACCCATATTAGCCTTACTAGAAGGAACTGAAGATTTTGTAGTTTATTGTGACGCTTCTAAGTTAGGTTATGGATGTGTGTTGATGCAACGTCAAAAGGTTATAGCCTATGCCTCTAGACAACTTAAGAATCATGAAGAGAATTACATAACCCATGATTTAGAATTAGGAGCCATAATTTTTGCCCTGAAAATTTGGAGACATTATCTTTACGGTTGTAAGTTTACTATTTTCACCGATCATAAGAGTTTAAGATATGTCTTTGGGCAAAAAGAGTTAAATATGAGACAAAGACGCTGGATGGAAATTCTTAGTGATTATGATTGTAATATCCAATATCATGCAGGAAAAGCTAACGTAGTAGCCGATGCTTTAAGTCGAAAATATCACGAAAAGCCAAAATGAGTACGTTCTCTCAAATTAAATCTGCAGATAGATTTAAATGAGCAAATCAGAAAAGTACAAGAATCAGTAATCAAGGATGATACTGAAAAATTGAAAGGAATGATTAAGGAATTAGAACAAGGAATAGATGGAATTTGGAGATTCCATAAGAAAAGAGTTTGGATACCTAAACTAGGAAACCTACGTCACCGAATACTAGAAGAAGCCCATAAATCTAAGTATACGATACTTCTCGAAATGATAAAATGTATCAAGACTTAAGAAAGAATTTCTGGTGGATAGGAATGAAAAAGGATATAGCAGCTTATGTAGCCAAGTGTCTAACTTGTTCACAGGTCAAAACTGAACACCAGAAACCCTCAGGTTTGTTACAACAATTGGAAATGCCTGTATGGAAATGGGAATTGATAACAATGGACTTTGTTACCAAATTACTCAAAACAAGAAAAGGTAATGATACAATCTGAGTGATTGTAGATAGATTAATTAAATCTGCTCATTTCTTACCAATGAAGGAAACTTTCAGTATGGAACAACTAGCCAAGTTATATGTAAATGAAATAGTTTCATTACATGGAATTCATTTATCTATTGTTTCTGATAGAGATAGCCATTTTACTTCTCATTTTTGGACAAGTTTCCAAAAAGCAATGGGAACCAAGCTAAATCTAAGCACCGCTTATCATCCTCAAACAGATGGACAAAGCGAAAGGACGATTCAGACAATGGAAGATATGCTTAGAGGTTGTGTAATTGATTTCGGAGGAAATTGGGATGATCACTTACCATTAATAGAATTTTCTTACAATAACAGCTATCATACCAGTATCAATGCTACACCATTTGAAGCACTTTATGGATGAAAGTGCCGAACCCCAGTCTGTTGGGCAGAAATTGGAGAAAAGCAACTATCTGGACCCAAGATAGTACAAGAAACAACAGACAAGATTATTCAAGTCAATGAACGACTAAAAGCAGCACACGATCGACAAAAGAGTTATGTTGATAACAGGCGAAAGCCATTGGAATTTCAAGTAGGAGACAAGGTATTATTAAAAGTTTCTCCTTGGAAAGGAGTGGTGAGATTCATCAAAAAAGGAAAGGTATGTTGGACCTTTTGAGATTATTATAAGAATAGGACCAGTAGCTTATCAGCTACAACTGCCAGAGGAAATGGCAGGAACACATGATATATTTCATGTATGTAATCTCAAAAAGTATTTAGTCGATGAATCATTAGTGGTACCTCTTAAAGACATAGAGGTAAATGAAAAGCTTAAGTTCGTAGAAAAGCCTTTACAAATTGAAGACAGGAAAGTCAAGAATCTCAAACATAAGAGACTAGTTCTGGTCAAAGTAAAATGGGATTCCAAGAGAGGACTAGAATACACATGTGAGCTTGAATCAGAGATGTAGAAGAAGTACCCACACCTGTTCCAGTAGACCTCGAGGACAAGTTCTAAAACAAGGTGGGAAGGATATAACAACCCTCCAAAACTATTTCCGACACCCCTAATATATGTAGAACATCCCAATACATCCTAAAATACACCCCGTATACGAGATTTGGCCTTAAATACCTTTATTTTTATAAAAATTAATTAAAAACCAAATTCAGGGGGCGCTCGCGGGCCGCGAAGACTTAGTCTTCAGCTTACGCGGGCCGCGACAGCTCAAGACCAGGGCGCACCCCCTGCTGCCACGTGTCAGGTGTTGTGTCGAGGCTAGTTGTCCGAATTAGCAATGCTAGGGCCTACACACCCTACGTCGCGGGCCGCGAAGGACTTGCCTTCAGCTTACACGGGGTGCGAGAAACCCAAAATCAGGCCCTATAAATTGAGACGATCGGCCTTCATTTTCCGACTCTCACAAACGAAATTCTCTCTCTAATTCTGAATTTTAGACACTATAATCGGGTTTATACCCACTAAAGTAGTGAAGCTTTGCCTCGCTGTAAGTATTTTAACCCCCGGCTACGTATTAGATAAGCTGCCCGATTGATCTAGTGCTCCGTAACGGCTGCCGAGGTTCTGCCCGATGTAGTTGTCACACCCCAACCGATGACTAAAACATCAGGGCATGGCACTGAGCGAAACAGATTGTCCAGGAGAATCCAAAACAACTATTTATTATAATATATTAAAGGTCCATGTCCCATACCACAAACATATAAAATAAAAACAGTTATTACAGACGATGTTCTCATAGACAAATATCCATTCCGACAACTCAGATTTATTTAGGTTTGTTTCTAAGACTCCACCCTAGCTTGATTCCCACATAGCAGCAAAACACAAGCATCCTAAACACCTGTCACATATGTTAAAATAGTGGTCAATACACTTAGTGTAAAGGTGAGCATACAAGTTTAATAGTACTAGTAGAGTTCGAAGTCATTTACGCGTAACCAGCATGTAACATGTATAATGTGAAACTAGTAGGTTATCGACAATGAAATATGCACAGACTAGACTGGGAGTTGTAGAATGCGCAACACATATCACCACCGTGACACGTGAAGAGGTAACCTTAATAACCCTTGTCCACGACAGGTGCTGAGTCCAAACTATAGTACTATCGTTGCTAAGGTGTCAGGCAATAATCAATGTGTTAACATAACATACAAGCATTCATCGAGTAACAAGTAAGTTGCCATAACGGTTAGTGTATAAATAGTGTTTGCATTGTGTGTCGATGTGATTTAGAATAAGTAACGTATGTAACACCCAAAAGTGCATAAAGAAAAAGGGGATTGAGTATACTCACAGCGATGGAAATGGATTGAAGGGAGCGCTAGAGTTATTAGCCTGAATAGTTAACGATAGCGTAAGTGAAGGGCGGTGCGTAACACGGTGAAAAGTGACCGAGTGTCAAATGGCAATCCGATCGGATGGTCACTCGATCGGATGTCAATCCGTTCGGATGGCCATTCGGTCGGATTGACATTCGTTTGGTAAGGATGTGATTGTGTATGATGGCTTTGAAGTTTTTGTTGTAGCATTTTGAAAATGGAGAAGTATCTCTACCCTTCAGGTCGATCGATCTAACGGTCGTTCGATCGGATTGCGATCGGATTGGCGAGGCTTCTTAGTTGAGAACAAGTTCAGAGAAGGACGGTCACTCGATCGGATAGCAATCCGATAGAATGGCAATCTGTTAGAACTAACTTATGCATTGAACATGTTGAAAATCGTTTAAGTGTTGAACCTCAAGTGCAATCCGATCGGATTGCGGTTCGATCGGATGGCAATCCGTCCCACATTCTGATGGATTTGTTAAGTTTTGAAAGTTCTGTGGTTTGTTCGAGATGGTTTGACTACGTATTAAACAACAGAACCTCATCAAGTCCCAAGTCGTCCGATCGAACAGGAATCACCCAAATCCGATCAGTTTACTGGTTCGTGACGGTTGTTCTTGTTTAGCCCAAAATCGGTTGTCTCCTTGATAGTAACCAGATCTTGAACCAACTCATCACTATGAAAGAGTAGAAGATCAGAACGAGCTCCGGTTCTACCGGTTTTGAGTGCATTGAGTGTAAAAGAGTTGAAAGAAAGTTGGAAAACCATCTTTCAATCCTTTCCACTTTGAAAATGTTTAGATCTATGCAAAATCATTGTTTATTCATGTGGAAATCTCTCAGATCTAAGTTGTTCTTGGTGGAATGAAGCCAAATCTTGAAGTTCATAAGAACTCCATGATGACATCACCCTAGAACACCTCAAATCCGTCGGTTTCGCGGTTAAAAGTTGAGATTCAAAGGTGAAAATGATGAAGAAGTGTGTGTAGATCATAGAAGTACAAGATTTGAGCTGAAAACTTATAAGAATCGCGAGAAATCGAGAGAAAAGAGGACTTGAGTGCTGCTGGTCAAATGGGAGAGCTGTCACGAGGGTATTTATAGGGTTTCCAAAAGAGGAAAATGCACAAGTGTCGGATTGGCCACCGATCGGATGGCGGTTCGATCGGATGGCAATCCGATCGGAAGGAGACTCGATTGGTTGGCCATTCGATCCAGGTGTTCGGTGTGTTGAGTTTTGTCGTTTTGATGCAATTCGAGTGAGCGATGCGATAGTATTACCCAATAGTTACACAAACAACCTAACTACTATATCTAACATACAATCACTATAAATAACTTGCGTTTAGCGTTTGCGATTAGATTGCGATGCGATAGAATTGCGATTGCGATTGCAGTTAAACACCTCAACATAAACATAAATGCACAAATAACACAAAATAGCACACACACGTATAACAACATCCAGAACACATAATTCGGGTTGCGCATGCGATAGCGATGTGATAGCGATAAGTCGATTAGCGATAAAACATGCGATTAAACCTCGATTATTAATAAGTACTCCACATAATACAACTAAAGAGGTTAAATAAAAAGATTCGATTACAAGTCATTGACGTACAATCATTAGTTAAGCAAGGAGTGACAGATCGCAATTAGCAATCTTTTCTTCCTGTGACTTTGACTTTGACTTGTACTTTGACTTCCAAAAAGCGGGTTGTTACAGCTTCCCCTACTTTAGGAAATTTCATCCCGAAATTTAAGAAGTAGGCGTAATAAACAGTTGCGGGTACTTTGCCTTCATGTCACTTTCGAGTTCCCGGGTGAACTCAGCGCCGCGTTTGCCTTCCCTGCGAACCTTCACAATGGGAATGCGTGAGCGTCGGAGTACCTTGGTTTCTCGTCCCATGATCTCGACAGGCTTTTCCACGAAGTGTAATGTTTCGTCCACTTGTAAATCTTCGAGAGGGGAACACTTTCTGAGGTTCGAAACGTGGAAAGTCGGGTGGACATTACTAAGTCCCTCCGGTAATTCGAGTCTGTAGGCCACTTTTCCAATCCTTTCCAGAATTTTAAAGGGTCCAACATCTCGAGGCGCGAGCTTTCCTTTCTTGCCGAATCTGATCACCCCCTTCCAAGGTGCAACCTTTAGGAGTACATGATCACCAACGTCAAATTCAAGGGGATTGCGGCGTCTATCGGCGTACCTTTTCTGTAGGCTTCGAGCTTTCAATAGATTATCTCGAATTTGGAGGATTTTGTCAGTCGTTTTTGCAACAGCTCAGGACCGGTAATTTGCGCGTCTCCGATCTCGTGCCATACAATAGGCGATCGACATTTTCTTTCGTATAATGCCTCAAATGGTGCCATTTGTATGCTAGAATAATAACTGTTATTATACGAGAATTTGACCAAAGGTAAGTGCGCGACCCAATTACTATCGAAATCTATGACACACGATCGGAGCATGTCTTCAAGGGTGCGAATCATTCTCTCAGTCTGACCGTCAGTTTGGGGATGGAAAGCGGTACTTAGATTAAGAGTAGTACCGAGAGCAGATTGAAACGTTTCCCAAAGACGCGAGGTAAACTGACCATCGCGGTCAGAGATGATGTCACGAGGCGTCCGTGTTGACAGGAAGTGGATTCGGGCTAATTTTTCTACCTTAAAGTCTTCTCGTATCGGCAGGAAGTGGGCTGATTTAGTCAAACGGTCAACAACAACCCAGATGTTGTCGTGACCTGACATCGTGCGTGGGAGTTTCGTTATAAAGTCCATAGCTATACTCTCCCATTTCCACATAGGGATCTCGGGTTGAACGAGTAAGCCAGAGGGTCTTTGCTGTTCGGCCTTGACTTTGGAACAAGTCAGGAATTTCGAAACATAGATAGCGATATCCTTCTTCATGCCAGGCCACCAGTACTTGTAGCGCAAGTCCTGGTACATCTTGTCAGCACCGGGATGAATAGAATACCGAGATTTGTGGGCTTCATCCATCAGAAGTTGTCGTAAATTGGTACGCTTGGGAATCTAAATTCGGTCAAAATAATGAAAGATACCATTCGATTTATTCTCGAGTTGGGCTCCATCGTTTAGAATCCTTTCCTTCTTCAAAGTACGTTCGGTGAAACAAGCATGCTGAGCGTCATGTATAAGGGCATCGAGATTATGATGGGCTTGGATATTACGAACGCTATACAAATAACTTCGTCGACTGAGAGCATCGGCAATGACGTTTGCTTTTCCTGGATGGTAACGAATTTCACAGTCGTAATCGTTGTGGAGTTCTACCTACCGGCTTTGACGCATATTTAGTTCCTTTTGGTCAAAGATGTGTTGTTGGCTCCTATGATCGGTGAAGATCATACACTTGGTACCGTAAAGGTAGTGTCGCAAAATCTTTAACGTAAAAACAACCGCACCAAGCTCGAGGTCGTGTGTGGTGTAGTTCTTCTCGTGGATCTTGAGCTGTCAAGAAGCGTACGCGATAACCTTATCTCGTTGCATGAGAACACAACCAAGACCAAGGTTTGAGGCATCGTAGTAGACTATGAAATCGTCGTTTCCGTCGGGCAGTGAGAGTACGGGAGCATTGCAAAGCATAGCTTTGAGAGTTTGAAAGGCCTCCTCTTGTTTAGTTCCCCAAACAAAAGGTTTGTCCTTATGCGTAAGCGAGGTAAGCGGCATAACGATCTTAGAGAAACCTTCGATAAATCGGCGATAATAGCCTGCCAGTCTGAGAAAAGAACGGATTTCAGACGGGTTCTTGGGTGTAACCCAACTCTTAACAGCCTCGATCTTCGCGGGATCAACATGAATTCCTTGACTATTGACAATGTGACCCAGGAATTGGACCTCCTCCATCCAAAATTCACACTTGGAGAACTTGGCATAGAGACGGTTTCCCTGGAGTAATTCAAGAACCAAACGTAGATGCTGCGAGTGTTCGGCTTTTGACTTGGAATAGATCAGGATATCATCGATGAACACGATGACGAAGTGGTCAAGAAAGGGTTTGCACACTCGATTCATTAGGTCCATGAAAAATGCAGGAGCGTAGTCAAACCAAAAGGCATGACGACAAACTCGTAATGACCATAACGGGTTCGAAAAGCGGTTTTGGGTATATCTTCCTCTTGAATGCGTAACTGGTGATAGCCTGAGCGTAGATCGATCTTCGAAAAACACGTAGCACCTTGTAACTGATCAAATAGGTTATCGAATCGAGGCAAGGGATAACGATTCTTGATTGTCAGCTTATTCAACTCCCTATAGTCGATGCACATCCGGAATGATCCATCCTTCTTTTTTACGAAGAGGACAGGCGCGCCCCAAGGAGAGGTGCTAGGGAGAATAAAGCCTTTATCAAGAAGTTCCTGGAGCTGACTCGAGAGTTCGCGCATTTCTGAAAGAGCGAGACGAAAAGGTGCTTTAGCAACAGGATTTACTCCAGGAATGAGATCGATTCGGAAATCGATATCACGAGTGGGAGGTAATCCCGGAAGATCGTTAGGGAATACAAGGGGAAAATCACGAACTACAGGCACCTGGTCTACCTCCTTAACTTCCTTTTTCTCAGCTACTACAATGTGTGCCAAGAAAGCTTGGTATTCCTTGCGGAGATACTTGCTAGCCTGGACACACGACATAAGCTTGAGGCCTTTGGAAGGAGTTTTTCCATACACACAAAGTTGATCACCATTAGCGAGCAAGAAACGAATCATCTTTTTGAAGCAAACAACTTCAACACGATTTTTGCGAAGAAAATCCATGCCTACTATGATGTCAAAACTACCGAGCTGCATCGTAATAAGATCGATAGGGAAGACGTGATTTTTGAGTTCAAGCGTACAATCACGTAGAATAGAATTGACGGCGAAGGTTCTTCTGGTGGCAACTTCAACATCGAACGTCGAGGGTAGATGGTCGCGCTTACGATTAAGGAGCTTTTCGAATTCAAATGATACAAAACAGTTATCGGCTCCAGTATCAAATAAACACGAAGCATATATACCATTCACAAGGAATGTACCATTAACCACATTGTTGTCTGAGCCTGACGGGTGTTGATGTTGAAAGCACGTCCGCGAGCTGCTGGCTGTGGCTGCTGTTGCTGAGGCTGCTGCTGAGGCTGCTGTTGTGGCTCTTGCTTCACCACTCGATTAGGGTACAAGCTTGCAAAGTGGTTGGGATCACCACATGCAAAGCAAGCTCTAGCATGAGCCGTGGGTGTAGGAGCTGCTTGATGGCCTTGAGGAGCAGGAAGTAGAGCTTGTTGAGCCGGAGCTTGACCTTGAGCTGGAGCTGGGGTTTGACGTGGACCTATACTGCAGCTTGCGGTGAAGTGGCCGTACATATTGCAATGAACACAGAACTGGCATGCGAGACCCACCGGGTGATGATAAGTACAAGTAGGGCAAAGCGGGTGTGGTCCATTGTATGCACGCTTAGCAGGCGGTGCATTAACCACAGGTGGCGCTACTTGGTGGTGTTGAGGATGCGGTTGGGCAAGCACTGTTTGGAGCGGGGCAGCAGTAACTGCACAGTTCTTGTAGCTGGGACTGCTGTTGTTCTTCCTCTTACGACGTGAGGGCTTTGAAGATTGCGGAGCGGCGGTGGTTTCAGCGGTTGAAGCAGCGGTAACTTGATGCAAATTCTTGGCAGCTTTGTCAAAATAACCAGCCCTGACTCGCTTATCATTGATCTCAGCGGCGAGCAGGTAGGTTTCCTCGATTGTTGTAGTCTTTGCAGCTTGAACAAAATCTACGACGCAATCCGGAAGAGCACGAATATACTTCTTGATTGTAATATATGGGGTAGTAACCTGACCAGGGCAGATAATACTCAACTGCTTGAAGCGGGCAGTTAAACCAGCGTTATCTCCGCCATCCTGCTTTATGTGCAAGAATTCATCCTCAAGCTTTTGGAGTTCATGGGGAGGATAGAACTCTTGCATCATTATGTTCTTCAACTCATCCCAAGACAATCCGAAAGCTGCATCGTTTCCTCGTTTGTTCCTCTCGGTCGTCCACCAATCAAGAGCGTGGGATTGGAAGACGCCGGTAGCATTGACGGTGCGCTGGTTTTCTGGACAGACACTCTGGCGCAGGGTGACTTCGATAGAATCAAACCATTGAAATATGGTCGTAGGACCATCTTCGTCGGTGAATTCCTTTGGTCCGCAGGCTTTGAACTGCTTAAATCTAAAAACGGCTTTAGGAGTATCGGTCCTGGACTCCTCCGAGGACTTGCTTGCATTCTCATTCAGCTCACTGATGATTTTTGGGATGACTTTCGCCATTTGCTTAGAGACGAGAGCGGCGATGCGTTTGTCATCATGGTTTCGGCGAGCAGCGCGAGAGTGGAATGATCCAAACGACGAGATTGTCTGCAACAGACATCGCCACAGGACTCAAACACAATTTCGATTAATCCTAGTATAGTCTAGCGATTCATCATAAAGCTTAGGAACACAGCCATTCACAAAATTCACATAGAAACATAAACACATAATCATATAAGCACATAACCACATAAGCACATAGGCTAACCTAAACACATATTTTGCACGATTTTGTCACACCCCGACCACGTACAAATCGTGGCGGAAACGTCGGGGAGTGTCGTAACAGAATCATTGTTTCACAACCATGGATTAAATAATTTCGTTTTATTGAATTATTGAACTCATTGTTTTATTACAAATCGGATAAATACAAATATTATCTTTCAAGTTTTAAAGTCGTTAAGGCACGAGTCCATCCTATGTATATCATGCATCAACAATCATCACATAGCAGCACCTGAAACATGTTTAAAAATAGGTACGTCAGCATAAAAATGTCTGTGAGATACATATGTTTTATTAAAATAGGATTCATGACTTGTAAGTTTAAGGAAAATATGTTTAACAAAAATTAGTCATGAGCCTTGAAAATATTTTCTTTTATAAATCATATAACAAGTGATAATAAATCAGATGATATAAAAGATGCATAAATGAATAATTAAGTAAAATGAATTTGTATAAAATATGTTTTTTGTAAAACAATGTTTTGATAAAAAGGTTTATAGCATATATAAAAATATACCTTGGTTTTTAAGAAAGTCGAATAAGTAATATATTAAAATATATTTCAGTTCCAAAAAACTGTTAAACAGATAGTATATTAAATATACTTTAGTTGTCAAAATATTAGTTTTCAGTAATATATCAAAAGTATACTTTGGTTTTATAAATAACATATTAAACTATGCTTTGGGTTTTGTAAATAACATATTAAACTATGTTTTAGTAATTAACAAAATATATGTTGTTTTGTACAATATCACACATGAGAGTATATCAAACTATACCTTTGGGAGTATAACAAAATATACAACAAAAATGTGATTTAGAATTCAATCAAACCTTAGTGTATCAAACTACACCAATTGAGACTATAGAAATACCACAAAGGCAATCTCTATTTGGATAAAAAAATCGGTTTCTGACATTCCATACAACAGGAATGGGGTGTCTAATCCTATAGCGCTATATCATACTACCAATCGGTCTGGTGAATATAAAATAAGTACTATCCAACAATTAATTTTATAATCTTTGAAAAATTAGTATTTAAACCATAAATAATCATTCAGTTTGTTAAAAGATAAGTACTAACAGGTATAATAAATTTATACTTTGAAATCATGAACATAACAAATAGGTACACATGTTTCACCCCAAAACATTGAAAACAATAAAAGAGGGGACTATGTACTCACTTGAGATTGCTTAGAAGTCTTGAATAACAACCAAGCAAAGCTAGAGGGATCACGGAATCAAACGGCACCTAATATAGGTAACTATGTAAATAAACCGGACCTAAATCGGAAGATCGGATAAAATGAGGTTTCGTAAACCAAATGAGTATGGGAACTTATGTAATATGGTTTAACAAAGCCTACATACTAAATCGAAACCTAACCTAAGTGCTTACGACCCATTACGACCCGTTTAGGTAGCTTACGCTACTTTATCGCGTCGTTCACGTAAAACGCGTTCGGACCGCCTAACTAGTCCTATGACAGGTAATATATGCCTTAACCTGTCTAATAATGTTGCCTAATCAGTTTAGATGTCAAAATTTAGGTTACATATGCTTAAAAGGAATTTATGCGTAAAAAGGGCATTTTGGTTATTTTACTTAAGGCATATAAACTACCTATCATACAACTACTTAAACGAAGTGACCATAAGGTATAACCTCGGAAGGTTATTCCCTATACAACTATGGTCACTAAACATGCTTGGTCGAATCCTAATGATCGACCAAACGGGTCGGGTTTGAAAGTCTAAGCGGTTGTTTACACCGCTTATCTTACGACCCTATACAAGCACTAATCTAAAAGTGACGAGTTAAACATGTTGAAACATGTTTAACGAAGTTTGAAAACAAGTTTGATATCAAGACAAACGGTCTTGATACCCAAGAATAGTTTGGTTGCAAAATACGCATAAACGCGTATTTTGACCGAAACTACGACTCGTCACTATGCCTAAATAACGTGGTAATCAGTAGGTATAGTCACAAGGGACTATAACCATCGTGATTACGCTCACGTTGCGAAGTTCAAACGAACTTCGTGTTGACCATTGACCGGTTAAAGCAGAAAGTCAAACACTGTTTGACTTTTACGCTTAAAAACGTATAAAAGAACGAAGGAATACTTACAAAGGGTCCAAGCAAGGTAATCTTGATTCAAATTGCTCAGGTATGAGGTGCTAAGCCCCAACTTAGAGCAATTGAATCAGATTTGTGAATTGCAAGGAATGAAAGTGTGGGTATTTATAGATTTCGGTCCACCGTTAAGATCGTTCCTCGATTCCCGAGCTTCAATCTCAACCATCCATGTATGCCCATGGTTTTAGAATACCATGGGTACCCCAAAACCCATAGATTGCTTAAAAACCATGTGCAAACCCAAAAACCCAGCTGATGATTGAAATCAACTTGTTTTACAGTTCTGGGCATTTTAGGCGGGCCGCGTAGACATAAGGGATGTCTTACGCGCCCCTCCTAAGACCTCAGATCAGCAACTTTTCAAAATTTACAGAAACAGTCTCTGCATACATATAAGGCCCTTTTTGACACGTTTAAGGCCCGTTAACCTCATTTCAAGGCTCCAAAATGAAGTTAAAGCATAGGGAACTTAAAATATGCTCAAAAATATCTCGGATGTCGGTTCGTTTGGTCGTACGGTTGCATTGTTCGGTTAATTACGACGAAACACGAACGGACGCGAAAAACGATCCAAATCACGCGATGAATGGAATTTTATCATGTCAATCACTAAAATAAAATATTTTAATGATTACATAAATTTTTGGATATCCGGATATATTCAGAACGTAAGATATGCGCGAAAATGCAAACTTATGTACTTTTTGACGCTTTTAGTCCCTATTGATCAAGAAAGTTTATTTTTGCGCACTAAACACCTCAAAGCCTATTTCTAAGCTATGTAAAGGATATTTAGGGCATGTTTAACTTATGATCAAGTTTCGGAATGTTCGTCACAGTACGAATCGGCATACTTTCATAGTTTGTCGAAATTAGTCCCTGTAAGCGAATAAACTTGATTTCGGCATACCAAACCCTCCAAAACTTATTTCTAAGTTATGTAAAGGTTATTTAAGGTATGTTAAGCCTATGTCACTGTTTCGGAGTGTTTGTTGCATTAAACTGGTTATATTTACGCATCAGTTCGCGTATAACCTTCCAGAAAGCGATTTAAAGCTTGAAATCGAACAAGAATTGATATGTGCAGACGATACACATATTTATACAAATCCCAAGTATGAAATACAATATTTCATTGGTTTGGTATTTGTTTGATGGTTGAAGTGACACAGGTGTCACATATTCACCTATCATTCACCGTACGTATAACGATTAAGTATAGCGATTGCGATTAGCGAGTAGCGATTGCGAGCATAGACCAGCGATTTGTCAGTGTGGTGTGAATTATGTGTGTGTTGGCGGAGTGAGAAACGTGGAATCGAAACCATCAGTACCACCGTACTGTTTGTCTCAAAACGCTAACAAATCATCATATAAATCACATAAATTTCACATAAAATCGATCATAAAAGCGATAAATCACAGCGTTGGCGGCGACAATTCCAAAATCAAATACAAAAATCGAGGATAGATTGTCTCGGGTGTGTGTAGACATTAACTACCCAAAGTGGTTCGACTATTCTCAAGGGCTTTAAGTGCACACTTTGTCCTTCGGGACTGTGCTCTCCCTTCAATTCGAGCGATCGACACGCATCCTTCCAGTTACAGCGCAATTTCAAGTCGTTGGAGTCCGTCGAGACTTTGGTGAGAGTTTTGTAAAACCAAAAGTATAGAGCGGAACGAGTCATCAAGGTTCGGGTTTCACCCCTAACTTAGCGACTTCATCCCTGTTTGTATGATAAAATCATGAGATAAATAAGGAGATTTGCGTCAAAGTATGGATTTCACTCCTAATTCAACGCAACTCTCTTGTTTATAGTAAAAATAGTAATTTGAACGAGTAATCTGGTTGAGAGTTTGCGGTTTTCACACCTAATATTAACCAGATCATTCGTTTGTGTGCGTAATCAGCCTTAGGAAAGGCTGGTCTCGCGCGGAACTGTAGTATGCGATGTTCGCGCAAGTGTGTAGGGTACAGTGAGTTCGAGTGAGAAGTAGCGAGTAAGCTCGTAAGACACCCATACCGGGAATGCACAAGTCGGTCTGTTGGAACCTAGACTATAGACTAGGTCGTTTATAAGACATCAACCCGGACTGGGTCGAGTCTTGCCTAATTCCCTATAGTTATGGCTCTGATACCAATCTGTCACACCCCAACCGATGACGGAAACATCGGGGCATGGCACTGAGCGAAACAGATTTTCCAGGAGAATCCATAACAACTATTTATTATAATATATTAAAGGTCCATGTCCCATACCACAAACATATAAAATAAAAACAGTTATTACAGACGATGTTCTCATAGACAAATATCCATTCCGACAACTCAGATTTATTTAGGTTTGTTTCTAAGACTCCACCCTAGCTTGATTCCCACATAGCAGCAAAACACAAGCATCCTAAACACCTGTCACATATGTTAAAATAGCGGTCAATACACATAATGTAAAGGTGAGCATACAAGTTTAATAGTACTAGTAGAGTTCGAATTCGTTTACGCGTAACCAGCATGTAACATGTATAATGTGAAGCTAGTAGGTTATCGACAATGAAATATGCACAGACTAGACTGCGAGTTGTAGAATGCGCAACACATATCACCACCATGACACTTGAAGGGGTAACCTTAACAACCCCTGTCCACGATAGGTGCTGAGTCCAAACTATAGTACTATCGTTGCTAAGGCGTCAGGAAACAATCACTGTGTTAACATAACATACAAGCATTCATCGAGTAACTAGTAACATGCCACAAATGTCAGCGTATAAATAGTGTTTGCATTGTGTGTCGATGTGATTTAGAATAAGTAACGTATGTAACACCCAAAAGTGCATAAAGCAAAAGGGGATCGAGTATACTCACATCGATGGAAATGGATTGAAGGGAGCGCTAGAGTTATTAGCCTGAACAGTTAACGATAGCATAAGCGAAGGGCGGTGCGTAACACGGTGAAAAGTGATCGAGTGTCGAACGACAATCCGATCGGATGGCAATCCGATCGGATGGCCATTCGGTCGGATTGACATTCGTTTGGTAAGGATGTGTTTGTGTATGATGGCTTTGAAGTTTTCATTGTAGCAATTTGAAAATGGAGAAGTATCTCTACCCTTCAGGTCGATCGATCGAACGGTCGTTCGATCAGATTGCGATCCGATCGACGAGGCTTCTCAGTTGAGAAAAAGTTCACAGAAGGATGGTCATTCGATCAGATAGCAATCCGATCGAATGGCAATCCGTTAGAACTAACTTATGCATTGAACATGTTGAAAATCGTTTAAGTGTTGAACCTCAAGTGCAATCCGATCGGATAGCGGTTCGATCGGATGGCAATCCGATCGGACGGCAATCCATCCCGCGTTCTGATCGTTTTGCAACTTGAAGATTTGTTAAGTTTTGAAAGTTCTGTGGTTTGTTCGAGACGGTTTAACTACGTATTAAACAACAGAACCTCATCAAGTCCCAAGTCGTCCTATCGAACAGGAATCACCCAAATCCGATCAGTTTACTGGTTTGTGACGGTTGTTCTTGTTAAACCTAAAATCGGTTGTCTCCTTGATAGTAACCAGATCCTGAACCAACTCATCACTATGAAAGAGTAGAAGATCAGAACGAGCTCCGGTTCTACCGGTTTTGAGTGCATTGAGTGTAAAAGAGTTGAAAGAAAGTTGGAAAACCATCTTTCAATCCTTTCCACTTTGAAAATGTTTAGATCTATGTAAAATCATTGTTTATTCATGTGGAAATCTCTCAGATCTAAGTTATTCTTGGTGGAATGAAGCCAAATCTTGAAGTTCATAAGAACTCCATGATGATATCACCCTAGAACACCTCAAATCCGTTGATTTCGCGATTAATAGTTGAGATTCAAAGGTGAAAATGATGAAGAAGTGCGTGTAGATTATAGAAGTACAAGATTTGAGTTGAAAACTTACAAGAATCGTGAGAAATCGAGAAAAAGAGGACTTGAGTGCTGCTGGTCGAATGAGAGAGCTGTCACATCACTTGTGATCTGACAGGAGGGTATTTATAGGGTTTCCAAAAGAGGAAAGTGCACAAGTGTTGGATTGGCCACCGATCGGATGGCCACTCGATCGGTTGGCCATTCGATCCAAGTGTTCGGTGTGTTGAGTTTTATCGTTTCGATGCAATTCGAGTGAGCGATGCGATAGTATTACCCAATAGTTACACAAACAACCTAACTACTATATCTAACATACAATCACTATAAATAACTTGCGTTTAGCGTTTGCGATGCGAAAGAATTGCGATTGCGGTTAAACACCTCAACATAAACATAACATGCACAAATATCACAAAATAGCACACACACGTAAAACAACATCCAGAACACATAATTCGGGTTGCGAATGCGATAGCGATAAGTCGATTAGCGATAAAACATGCGATTAAACCTCGTTTATTAATAAGTACTCCACATAATACAACTAAAGCGGTTAAATAAAAAGATTCGATTACAAGTCATTGACGTACAATCATTAGTTTAGCAAGGAGTGACAGATCGCAATTAGCAATCTTTTCTTCCTTTGACTTTGACTTGTACTTTGACTTCCAAAAGGCGGGTTGTTACAGTAGTCGTTGGAGTTCTGTCTCGGGGAGGGTATAACTAATGTAAATATTGGGTTATTATACTAACGCGTGTGCATTGTTTAATTTATTAGATTATAACCAGGAAACCACAGGAAAAAGTCTAAACTAGCAATGTGAGCAATCTCCTTTTTGTGAACCTTTTTACAAACTGTTTTTATAAAACCTTAAATATTTTATAACGTGGTTAGCAGTGATTGAGTCTTTGTAATTCTTCAATTACTGCCGGTATGTTGGGGTTTTGTATACAAAATGTGGAACACGTTACCATTGGACAACGAGATAGCCAATGAGCAATATGACCCACGAGTCATGGATTGACAGTACCGAATGAGTAATTGTGTAGATATAAACATTGTAATCACTCTCAATACTGTTAAAATATAAAATACTTCTTGATTAAATTGGGATTCACTCACCAGTATTTCCCACTGACAAATGTTTTTAAAACGCGTTTCAGGTAACAAAATGTGAAAGCCAAAATAGAAGCCAACTGGAGAGAACTGAAGGCTTAGAAAATGTGGCTATAAAAGTTACCTAAATAAAGAAGGATGTTTTATTCAACAAATTAGGATTTATTCCTGTAAACATGTTGTAATGAAAACTTGGGAATTTCCCATGTGTTTACTATTATAAAAATGTGGTGTTTTACTCTGATAAAATATTTCCTAACTACGGTCCTGATGTAAATTCCGCTGCCAAATAATGATAAACATCGATACCACCATCTATGAGTAGGCTGCAGCCGCCCGCCTCCCGAGGCAGGGGTCGGTGGTTGTGACACTTTATATATACACACACTTACTTTTATATTATATGTAATACAATATCTACTCTACATTTGATTACTCGATTTTTTATATTACTGATGTTATGCCTTCGTTGTAACTTGTTGTGAAGTTATACTATGTGAAGGGTTTAAAAATGAATGCGACATTAGGCCGAGTGGTGTGGACTATAGCCTTATGCCATGTAGACACGATGGCGCCCTAAACACTAACCCCCAAGTGTGGTTGGCGAGTATTAAGTGTGGAAAATGATGAATTAATTGTGGATATGACCATTGGCAATGATCAGTTTTATAAATAGAAGCAAACCTTTTATATATATATATATATATATATATAGTAGGAGTTGGGTGGAAAGTCTATTTTTCCTAGAAAGTCTAGGAAGCAATGAGAATTGGACATGTGGCATTGAGTTATTTTAACTAAAAGGGCAACTATGTAATTTCACATTTTAATTTTATTTTTGGAATTTATTTTTCATTAACTAACATTCCATGATTTTTGGAATTTTTGTTGTTTTCGAATTCAAATCTGGAGGTCAATGTGTTCATCTGGAAAACTATCAGCAGGTCTTGGTGATGTGTTTTACCAGTCAGAGAGGTTGAAGTCAGTGTGTTTTAACACTCTGAAGTCAATATATAATCAGGTTGTGTTTTAACAGTTCTTTTGCATTTTTAACACTCTGAATGTGTTTTATGTTGTTGTCTATGTCACATTACATCACATTGTGTTTTTTGATGATTAAATTACATCATAATGTGTTTTACAACAGGTTGTTTTATACTGAAGTTTAACAAATCTGATTGTGTTTTAAGTCAGCAGATTTGCTAGAGGATTCTTGATATTGTGTTTTAAAAGCAAGCAGATTTCTTGACATTGTGTTTTAACAGCAAGCAGATTTCTTGACGCTGTGTTTTAACGGCAAGCAGATTGCTGGCCATTGTGTTTTAACAGCAAGCAGATTTCTTGACGCTGTGTTTTAACAGCAAGCAGATTTCTTAACGCTATGTTTTAACAGCAAGCAGATTACTGGAGGATTCTTGTCATTGTGTTTTAACAGCAAGCAGATTTCTTGACATTGTGTTTTAACAGCAAGCAGATTTCCTTGACGCTGTGTTTTAACAACAAGCAGATTGCTGGACATTGTGTTTTAACAGTAAGCAGATTTCTTGACGCTGTGTTTTAACAGCAAGCAGATTTCTTGACGCCGTGTTTTACCATTCATGCTGGTAATCCTTCCATTTATCAAGAACGACTCAGAAACCACGGTACAAGCCTCTCTACAATCATCAATTAAAACAGCAAAAACGCAGCCAAGTTACAAGCAGATTACGACCGAAAACGTATATGCACTTCAAGAACTTTAATCACAACACAAGATATGAATACCTAGTGAAGAAAAGGGGTATGAACAACCTTTGGAACCGAAATCTGAATGCTTTTTGGGGTCCTGTTTTGCGTCGCCAGCAGCAAGGGGAAAGAGATCGGTTTAGAGAGGGAGAGAGAGAGAGAAAAAGAAGGGGAAATCGCATGATTTTAGGGATTTGGTTATTGATATGGCAGTTTCTTGACTTATTTAAAACACTTCCAATTACCAAAATACCCTCACTATATTAAAAGTCTATAATTATATAACTCATATATTACGAAAATGCCATCCATTTGATCTAAGCCATTAAACACACCAATCGGATGGCCCAGATCGCTTCCTAGACTTTCTAGGAAAAACACACTTTCCGCAGGAACCCTACTCTATATATATATATATATAGGGGACCGCTAAAATGAAAACCACCTCCAGTTGTAAGAACCGCGAGAACCTGTTCCTAACCATTAGATCAAGAAGATGGATGGATGAGATTAAAAGTAACTAAAATGAATATTAAATACATTTTGTCATATTATGTCTTTAATATTTTAATCTAAAAGGGTAATTTAGTAAAATTACTTTTTTTTTTGTCTTTTTGTCTTTATTATTTTTTATTACTTTTTTGTTTTATTATATTACTTTTTATTTTTTAAAAAGAATTTTTTTTATTAAAATCATTTTTAAATTCAAATTTTTTGAAAAAGACAAAAAATTTTACGCGCCGGTTTTTGAACACCGGGTTTTTTAACGCGCCGTTTTTCTCAAGCGTCGTTTTTTTAACACGCCGTTTTTTACGCGCCGTTTTTTCAAGTGTCGTTTTTTTAACGCGCCGGTTTTTACACGTTTTTAACGCGCCGATTTTTTCACTTTTTACGCTTTTACGTTTTACGTAAAACTTTTTACGTTTTACGGCTTACGTAAAACTTTTTACGTGTTACGTAAACCTTTTAACGTTTTACGTAAAACTTTTTACGTTTTACGTTAAAAAGTTTACGTTTTACGTTAAAAAGTTTACGGTTTAAATTTTTTTTTTTTTACAAAAACTTTTTTACGCAAAAACGAACGCACCCAGAAATCGCAAACTCTGGAGGTGTCTCAGATATATTGCTATCATCATCGACTAGGGGGGAAAATAAAAAACCAACAACAACAAAACAAAGTGTATCTCACAAAAACGGGGTTTGGCTCATATTATCCGATAATCAAAAGGCTGCAAAAGTGGGGTTGCAGGTTCAAAAAACCTGCCCTCCGCCGTCCTTGCCGCGCCATCGTCATCAAAATCTACGTTTTTTTTTTTCCGTCATCGCCGCCCAATCCAACGGATCAAAACCCACACAATCAAGAATACAAATCAAAAACAGAAAATCAAAGAACCCAATTCAAAACCCCCAAAACACATAAAAAACCCATCAGAATCATGAACACAACTCAACCCCCAATCGGGCACCATCGGCACCACGGGGCACCATCGGCACCACCGAGCACCATCTGGACCGCTTCCAATCGGTCACCTGTAAAAAAAACAAACCCACAGAATCAAGCAAACCACCCCAAAAGCCCCAAATCTTCCAACAAGCCCCTTCGCCCTCTAAATCAAGCAAACCACCACAAAATCACCTCGAAATGAAACCCTGCACATATTTACAAAATGGGTTACCTTTCGAGTAGATCAGAGACGATCCCGGTGAACGTCCAACATGGTTTCCGACGGTGATGGTGGACGTGACCGATACAATACTTGAAACCCGACTAACCTGAACTGAACAAGACTCGAAACATGACCTAACCCAAGCAAACCCGCTGCCGATTGATAACCACCTCCACTGCCATGAATCTGAACCAAACCGCCGCATAGGCTCCACCAAACCGCTGGATTCATATAAGAGAACAGGGGTGAGAGTATCACCGGAAGTTTGTCAGAAGGACACAAGCACCACCGCCACTGCGGCTCTGTTACCGCCGCTAACTCCGCCGGCCGCTGCGCTCTCTCTCTCGTCTTCTGATCTTCGTCGCTGGAGTAGCAGAGGTCTAGGGAGTGATGATTGATTGTGTGGGCGAGCGGCGTCGGCAGAATGAGTCGCTGGAGCTCGGCTCCTGCCGCAGATGACTAGAGAGATCGGAGAAGGGAGGACCAGGAGGTTTGAGATTTGATTGGAGAAGGTGAAACAAGTTTGTGTGTGATGTCTGATTATCTAATCGAGAGAGAGGGATGGTGGGTAAAACTTTTGGGATGAAGAAGATGGAGAAAGGCCTGCAATTTTGAAATTAGGAGAAAGGAGGTGGGGACTTGACAAGCATTAAATAGAGAGAGAGGATGATGAGAGAGACAAGCATTAAATGGAGAGAGAGAGAGAGTGGGGACTTGACATATGGGGTAAATGACCAATATACCCTTTATGTTGGCACAATGTGATTGGTTGAGAGTGGTTCTCGCGGTTCTTACAACTGGAGGTGGTTTCTATTTCAGCGGCTCCCTATATGTATATATATATATATATATATTACACAAATCATTCAACCAAATCACAATTCGCAACTCACAAAACATTCTAAACCCTCAAATACTTTAAATTCTCTCTACTTTTTATAAAAAATGTCTTCCGACTCATCATGTTCGGACCTGAGAATGCTCGATGACTTGATTATCACAGCAGCTAAGGAGACGGTTCAGCTTTTAAGAGACCAAGTTGAATTATCCCAACCACGTACAAGATAAGGACCCCTTGAACGAGATCATTTGGGTGCTCATCAAGATTTTTTAGATGGTTATTTTGCTCAAGTCCCTTTGTATGATGATACACACTTTCGACGTCGCTTTCGTATAGGTCGCCGACTTTTTTTTTGAGAATTTTAGGCGATTTAGAACGCGAGTATACATATTTCAAACAAAGAGAATATGCTAGACGTAAACTTGGATTCTCATGTCTGAAAAAATGTACAACCACAATTCGTCATACAACGGATGCATGAAACGAGTATTTACAAATGTCAGAAAGAGTATGCCGAAATAGTGTTGACAATTTGTGAGAAGGTATTATTTTATTATTATTGTTGTTGTTGTTATGGTTGTGGTTGTAATTCATAATACTTCAATATTATTAGGTGTTATTAACCTCTACAGAATGCGATATTTGAGGAATCCGACGTCTACTCGCATCCCACTTTTATATGAAGCCCACCAACGAATACACGGGTTTCCCGAGATGATAGGTAGCCTCGATTGTATGCATTGGTCGTGGGCTGCTTGTCTAACTGTTTAGAAATAGAAACAATCGAACAAAAGAAATAGAAACAATCGAACAAAATAAATAGAAACAATCGAACAAAAGACTATCTTTAAGCCACTCGAGCGAAACGACATTCATCTTCCAATTGAGACTATAAAACCGCAAAGAAAATGAAATAGAAACAATTGAACAAAAGACTATCTTTATTGAGATTCTGACTACCGAAAACCACTTCGGTTCGATCTCTCCAAATAAACAATCAAGCCGCAAAAATATACTCCAAACTATCTTTACTGATCTTGATTTGTCGAAGCGAAACAAACCATTGAAAAAGAGAATTCAGGCTTTTATCAAATGGAAAATCAAGCTCCAGACACCGCCCAATAACATCCCAAATCTTAGATGCAATATGACATTCTCCCAAAAAAAAGATGATCCAAAACTTCAACTATTTGCATACAAATAGAACATAAAATAGAAGGAATATACAAACCTTTGGAACTCAAATTATATCTTGTGGGAAGACGATCAAAAAATATACGCCACACTATGATATTAACCTTCCTAGGGACATATGTATTTCATCTAGCAGTATGAGGGCCTTCCAGAAGAAAAACCTGATCGATATGATGTACTTCCTAATGGCCTTAGTTAATCGTTAAAACAACATCAAACTCCAAATCCTAAATCCACTTATCTCCGTCTCAATCAAATCCATAGAAGCATGAGACGATTCAGTCTCCAATCCCATTTCCAAACCAAGTTATCGATTTTATGCTTAATCAAACATATTTTGTTGGTTTCTAGATTAAAAAATCTAGGAAACCTCGAACATAAAGCCGATTTCCCCAACCAAACGTCACTGCAAAAAGGGTGTTACTACCATTAATACTTACTTCCTAATAGAGGAAAAATGAATAATACCTCCATCATTTAACTCGTTAACACCCGGTTGAACCACCCGATACACCCGGTTAAATCGTTTCTGAACCAAATTCGGTACGGTATAAAAAACCGGGTTTTAAAACACTGTCATGGATAATTAATCAAATAATTCTATTTAAATATAGTAACTTTCAAATATTTGTTTACTTGTAGGGATGAGCTTTTGGTACTAGGTATCAGTACCGATACTGAATTTCTCATACCGTTTTCTTCCGGTAGCGAAGTGGTACCCACTTTTTGGCGTTTTCGGTACCAGTATGGTACCCTCAAATATTGGTACAGTCTCGGTACCAATACCGTATTGTACCGTACATAACATTTTCGATACTGGTACCCACCCATATCTGGCGAATTTTGATATCGGTGTTTTCAGTTCCGGTACCGTGCTCATCTCTACTTTCATGTAAACAATAATTTAAAGGTGTGTGCCCTACCCGATAGGTGTCGGGTTTTATCCTCATTTAAGGCATGTGACATATTTTAGTTGGAGTAGAGTGGAATTAGGTTAGCGCTGTTAAAAACTACTTTTATAAATTTATCAACTAAACTTAATTAGTATCAAACTAATGTCAAATATACTAATAAAGCAACCTGGTTACATTGAATCAATGAGTTTCTAAGCTATTTCAGAAATTATGTCTTTATTTGTAAAAATCAATTTTGATGTGCGATTATCGTTAGAAAAGCTTAACATACTCTTTGGTCAAATCTCTGGTTCTATGGTTCCTTTGCAGCTTAAACATGTTAGACCAGTGAGTATGGGGGACGGCCAAGGGCCGGCTAGGCATGGCGCCGCCCCGGAACACTGCCCCCCTTGGCTCGTCCCCGTCTTCAGCGAGTAGTATTTATGTTTGTTGTTTTTTCAAATCTAGTCTTTTTTATAAATTTTATGTAGTGTAATTTTTTTAGGTTATTTAATTTTTATTTATGTTATGTAATGGATTTAATTATCATCTTTTATGTCTTAATTTTATTTAATTTTTGAATTGTTTTTATAAAATTAAGCAAATAAAAAAGTTAAATAATAAAAAATAAATAGTGTGAGGCCCATCCTCCACTATCTTAAAATTACTTAGAGAGCCATCCCATATGGGAAGGGAATGCAACGTCCTACGTGACGGCCCATCCCTTAGGGATAACCCTCCCCATCCCTTCTATTCTTAATGTTCCCATTTCACTACATATTCCGTTCAACGTACCAATACCTACCCAACCTATTCACGTTCCATTGGTCGACATGTTTTCATATTCACAATTATTATTATTATTATTATTATTATTATTATTATTATTATTATTATTATTATTACCTAAATCTATAAAAACAACGAGGGCAATAGTTGTAGGATGACACTCGTGGAAAAAGGCGGTTGGTCTTTTACTCCTTTTTTTTTCCTTTTTAAATTACTGGCTTCTATGGGCGGCAAAGGGAATAGTGTCAGACAGCTGCCTGACACTCCCCTATTGGCCCAACAAATTTACAATTTTATCACGCTTTAAAATTACGATTTTGCCATCAGTTCAAAATTATGTTTTTTACCCCCACTTAAAAATAAATTTACGTTTTTGCTCCCAGCTAAAAATTTCAATTTCGCCCTTGGTTGAAAATTACGATTTTGCCCCGTTTAAATTTACAGTTTTGCCATTAGCTTTTTTTTTTCTCCCAGCCAAATTACGAATTTGCCCTCAACTTAAATTTACATTTTCTACATCGCTTTTGTTTGTTTTCCTAGTTAAATTACAATTTTGTCCCCACTATAAAATTGCAGTTATGTCATGTCATTGTTTTAGTTTTTTTTTTAACTGTGTTAGTGTTTTGTTTTAACAAGTCATAAGCTCCCCACGTTGCAGGGCGAGGGGCGTAAAACCGTGTTAAGTAGCAACCAAACCACGACCAAAACCAGGAAAAACCATAAAACAAAACACGAATTTTTAACACCAAGCAACTCACATGATATAAAACTACCAAACACCGTGCTAAACAGCAACCAAGCGAAAAAGAAACTAAGGGAGTAAAAGTGACCATCAAACACTGTGCTAAGTAGCAACCGAATGACGACTAAAAAGCGTAAAACAAAAAACTAATAAAAATACTAATCTTGTTTAACTTTTTATGGCAAAATTATAAAAAATAAAAAATAAGCTTATAATACCAAAATGAAAAAAAAAACTAAAAAAAAACGAAACACAAAATCACAATTCACAAAAGACAAAAGTATGTTACTATTCATCAATATGTGATGAATTAATAAATATATATCAATTGGTTGAGTCGGTGTAATTTTTGTTCATGTCAGGCGGCTGCCTGACACGCGCTCATTTGTCCTGAAAAATTATAATTTTTTCCTCAATTTAAAATTTTAGTTTTTCCGTCTTTTTTTTTTTAGCAAAAATATGATAATGGTTGACTCGATATAATTTTTTTAAGATCGTGTTATGAGTAGTATGTACAAGTAACAAAAACATAGACGTACATTATGAGAGAGAAAAAATCAACTTAGTGTCCCACAACGCGGGCGGGGCAAATACTAGTTATACATATGAATATGAAGTCCGATGAATAGTGATTTCATAATTTCCAATATTTTTTTTTATTTTCATAATTTCCAATTTTTTTTTATTTTTTATTAAAATTTTTAAATATTTTAATAATATGTTATGCATCATTTACTTTGACTTTTTAATAACTTGCATATGTTACCATATTATTTCTTTAACTAACCTCGCAACTAGGTTTATTTTTTCCAGCACTGCGATATAAATTATATTGAAAATGGATACTGGACCGCTTTTGCACCAATCGAATCGAAGCCGACGTTGAATATGAATCTATTTTTTGGTATTCAAATCAACGTATCTTTTTTAGAGTAAACCATACAAGTGTCGATAACAATACTGAAAAATGTAGATTTTTGTATTGTAAACTATACGAGTATCGATACGTGACCAACAAGACTCATTTTGACCAAACAACATCGATACCAATATCGTTAGTAGCTGAACTGGTATTTGTTTTTATGCTTTTTGATTTATGTAAAACATGTGTCGATATCCTTTTAAGCATATCACGACTTTATTTTTTAGTTTCCTCTTTCAGATGTTATAGCGAGTATCGGGCAAAACGAACGGAACCGATACCAACTAAGCTCCCGCCGCATAGCGTGGGAGGAAAGCACTATTATACTATTATTTAATATATATTTAATTGGAAAAATGCTATGAATAGTAGTTTTCTTTTCTTTCTTTTTTTTATTTTGTGTCTTTTTTGTTTTTTACTTTTAGTAGTATTTTTTTTGTTTTGTTTTTTCATTGGTATCATCGAAACCGATATTTGTATTCGCTTTTATGATTTTTGATTATTATAATAATATATAGTTTTTTATATATTTGTTATTTCAATATACAGTAGATGATTATTATATTTAATTTTAATCTTTAACATGTTTTTTTTTATTTTAACTTCATGATTTTATATTTTGAATATTACTAATACTATTTGAACATCGGTATAGTTTTTTTATTAACGTTTTATAAAATTCTGAATACAACGTAATTATTTGCTTATTATTATGTATGATTCGATAAAAGTTCTATTCAAACGAGTCATGTACAGTTGATTTTTTTATCATCACAATCTAGTATATACTTACCAAACAACATCGGCATCATACCTTATTTGTTTTTATAAATTTCTCAACATGGCGGTACAAAATTCATTGAACACAGAATTATACTTTCCATAAAGTATTTTTTTGGTATCGTAAGCTATATCAAGTGTATGTACGATACCGGTACCATAATGAACCGATACCGACTAAACAACACTGGGACTGATATGAGTATTCGTTTTTATGGTTTTCAATCGATGTGAAACACATGTCGATAGCTATGTCGAGTGTGCTCATACTATAATGAACCGGGTCGATAATGACCAAAGGTCCGCAGCGAAGCGCGCGGGAATCTAACTATTATACATATCAATTGAAAGTGTTCATGAATAGTGTTTCAATATTTTATTTTAAAGTATTGATTTATTTTTTAATTCAATTTTTAAGTATTTATTTATTTTTAAATACTGTTTTATTCAATTATTTAGTTTAATTTTCTTTTAATAACTTGCGTTTGTAAAAAAAATGCGCAACAATATTTTTTTAACATTGTAGTATAACTTTTATTGTAAATGGATATTGTGCTGGAGGTGTACCAAACCGAACCAAAAGCGACGATGAATGGTAATTATTATTTTGAAGTATTTATTTTTTTAAATTATTATTTATCATTTATTTTGATTTTTTTTCTGATAATCTGTGTTTATTTTTTCCAATATTGTGATAAAGTTTTTTTTTGAAATAGATAATGTGCCACTAACGTACCAAAACGTATCGAATCGATTGAACAACATCTGTATTGATACCGCTATTAATTTTTTATTGTTTTTACTTTTGATAAACTGGCACCATATCGTTATTATACCATATCAAACCAAACTAACAACATTGGTACCAGTTTATACAACGTTGTCTGCAACGATATATGAATAATGATGATATAAATACTGTGACGATCTGAATCAATCAATATCGTTTGAACATTGGTCTCGGTACCCGTGTTCATTTTTGTCGCTTTCGGTCGATTGATTTCTATACGAAGTACATGTATCATACTGGTATTGTAACGAACCAAACCAAAACCAATCCAGCTCGCAGTAATGTACCGCCGCAACGCGCAGTCAAATCAACTAAGTTATTATTAAAACAAACTTCCCATGAACAGTACACAAATATTTTTATAATATTATTTATACTTTTGATTATTTCATTATTTTATTACTTAATTCATTTCATTAACTCTATAACATTTATGAAATTTGGTGAACAGAAGTTCACCTGCTTTAGGCCAAATCAAATTACAATTTTGTCCCCGTTTTAAAATTACTATTTTTCCATCAGTTTAAAATTACGTTTTTACCTCCAGTTCAAAATAAAATTATGCTTTTGCCCCAGTTAAAATTACAATTTTGCCCTCGATTCAAAATTACGATTTTGCCCCGTTTAAATTTACAGTTTCGCCATTAGTTTTGTTTTGTTCCTCCCAGCTAAATTACCATTTTGCCCTCAATTTAAATTTACCTTTTTATCATCGTTTTTGTTTGTTTTCCCAGTAAAATTACGATTTTGGCCCCGATGTATAACTACAGAAACAAGATGAGGGAATAGTGTCAGGAAACTACCTAGCACTCCCTCATTGGCCCAACCAATTTACGATTTTATCCTCGCTTTAAAATTACGATTTTGCCATCAGTTCAAAATTAAGTTTTTACCCCCAGTTCAAAACAAAATTATTCTTTCTCCCCAACTAAAAATTACCATTTTGCCCTCGATTCAAAATTACGATTTTGGCCCGTTTAAATTTACAGTTTTGCCATTAGTTTTGTTTTTTTCCCCACCCAGCCAAATTACAGTTTTGCCCTTAATCTAAATTTACAGTTTTGCCATCGTTTTCCTTTGCTTTCCCAGTCAAATTACGATTTTTGCCCCAGTGTAAAATTACAGTCGTGCCATCGTTTTAGTTTTTTTTTTTTTTTTGGTGACAAAACTATAGTAGTGCTTTGTTTTAATTGTTTGACTCGGTGTAATTTTTATTTTTCCCCCAGTTTAAAATTATTGTTTTTCTATCGTTTTTGTTTTTCTTAAGCAAAAGTATGATAGTGTTTTAATTTAATTGATTGACTCAATGTAATTTTTTTAGATCGTGTTATGAGTAGTAAGTACAAGTAATCGAAACACATACGAACATATTACAAGAGAGAAATATTCGACTTAGTGCCCTGCAACGCAGGCGGGGCAAAATCTAGTTTGACTAATTACTTAGGTTTTTATCTCGGTTTCCACCAATTTCTACAAATTTTTCTAGTTTTTATATCACATCCACCATGTAAAACTTTCAAAATATTACAGCATTCATACTTATTTATTAAAATTACCGTAGCAAAACTGGCACAAGGTCAAAACCGGTAAAAATAACTTTATCAATCATTCAATTTTCCATTTCAACACTCCTACACTTGTTATTTCGAGTCATGATTACGATTTAGCAGTAGCGGATCTAGAAAAAAAATCAAGGGGTAATGATTCAAAAATTTCTTTTCAATGGGGGCAGCGAAATCGAAAAAACATCAAATTTTTCTAAAATGTACACTACCGCCGGAGCGTAAAGGGGTACCCCTTGTCTCAAGCTATATCCGCCCCTGCGATTTATGAGTGTTTATGACATGAGACTAAGATCTTAAATTCTATAATTGTTTCCAAGGGTGTTTTTGTAGTTGACCGACTACGATTATTGGTGTGAGTTCTTATGACATATAGTGCTAACCTATCAAGTAAACATGCATTATAATTCATATTCTTTATGCCCAACTTGAGTGGTTAGTATTGAATAAATTATCGTTAGCGTAGCATAATAAGATACCCTAACTAGATGTCTATTTTACCTTGAATAACGGGTATAATTAGATTTTTTATAACAATCTAAGCTATCGAGGAATATTTTCTAATACGAAAATCTTATCTTTTAGTATGTCATAGTATGAAATTTATGGTTTCTTTCTGTTGGTGTAAATCCACTTACCTCAATTCAAGATGAGAAGCAATTCTCCATTGGTAGCAAATAGTCATCCATTAAGCGGAGGAAATCTTAGTTAAAATAAACCCCTCTTGCAAGAACAGACTAACAGGGTCAGCTACCCAACCAATCTTCATAATTAAATACCGTTACTGTATAGGTAGAGCTCGTTGTGAAATACCTATTATCGGATAATTCATGGGTAGAGCCGAAGAATATGAACTATACAAGTTAGCAATAACATTGATTAAATGAAGTAAAGGCTCCGGTGTATAGAGAAGACCTCACCATTTAAAAAGTAACCATAGAAACGATGGAATCCACTATTTCTTTATCATTACTTAGCTCTTAGCTAGTCCTATGTCTTGTCTTGTCTTGTCTTGGTTAATTTATTTACTCTAGTTTATAGTTAAGTTAAAATATCAACTTTCTAAGAAAAACGATAACAAAAGTTGACTATTAGTAAAATTTATTTGATGTGAATTGTGATGCAACATAATTTAACAAAATCATCCTATGATCGATTGGTATATTTTCCTATATAAGCTATGTTATCTACCTAAGGTAATAATTGTTGGAAATTTGTGAAAATAACATTTTTCACAAATATAGGAAAATGTTTTTTTTTTTTTTTTTTCTATTTTGGACTAGAAATAAATATGGGTTTTATATATTTATTTGTGTGTTTGTGTTCTATGTTGGAAGAGCTTTGCAACGAACTAAACCACGTTTAAAACGGAGCTAAGATGAATGAGATATCGATGCTCAAAGTTTGGTGTTTGAAACTTAAATGCTGAAAAAAGTGAGAAAGTGGCACATTGTCCCACATAGGAGGAGAGATGAAACTTAAAGGGGTATTTAAGTTGTAACTCTCCATCTTTATTGTTTCATGGAAGCACACACAAAGTGTACTCGCGAAGGGTGCGGAGCGCCCTAACTCGCGCGCGTGGCGTGGACGATGAGGCGCAATGTGACGCTTTGATGGCGCACTTCGCACGCTAGCATCGCCGCGAGCCGCTTGAGAGCCGTCTTTATAATTTTGACCACGTGCGCGTGGTGGAGCACAAGGGCTGCAAGGACCAAGTGGTTGGTGACGTGGCATTCAGCCGCATGACCCTGGTGGGTCAGCGCGCAGTGGCGCATGACGTGGCAGTCATGCGCATACGCGCGCGAGTACACGTGGCATGGTGGCGCGCACTCGCGCATGGAATTGAGCCAGTGTGGCGCACGCGCGCATGGAAGTGAGCCAAAATGGCGCACGCACGCATGAGCGTGCAGACTTGCGCGCGCACCAGTGTGTCTTGCGCGCGCGCGCAAAGAAGCTTCCAGCAATTAATGCTGTGCAGTTACATTTCAGCATTCGAAACTGACGAAGTCAATGGCTTTGACTGCGAATTAAATGACGAATTAAAGTGCATTGAAGACGTTTAATGCAGTTTAATTCTCCCATTTAATTCATTTTTCAGTTTCTTCTCAACATCTGCAGTATAAATAAGATGACCTGCTGCAGAACCAAATACACCAAAAAATTCAACAGCAGATACAATCTTCTCCCTCTGAATATTTCTCTCATCTTCAAGCTGCAAGGTACACCTTCGGGTTGGAGTCAAGACCGGCAGTGCAACTGATTTGGCTGTTGTATCCTAGAAACAAACGTGTTCTCCTGGGAGACACAAAATTTGTTTTAAGGGACCCGTGTCTAACACGATCCTCAGCCAAGAACAGTTTTCTTGTTCATAATTCTGTTATTATTTTTCTGTTACTTTCAGTTGTAATTTTAATTTACTTTTCAGTATTTTTCTGTTCTTGTTTGTAATTCGAGTTAATAAAAGAATTTTATTTATTTTACACGAACGGATTGTTACAATAATAACCAAATATAACTTAGAAACATCATTCATTTGCTCACAAGCACACACCAATAAACTCGACGGTTCATGAGAGATTGGGCAACGACCCAAAGAAGGAGCGCGATAATAACCGATTTCTTATTCTTATCTCCGCTGGTACACTTGGTCCAAAATGTTTTCTAGATAACCACCTTCGGTAATCGAAGTCAATGATCAATTACTTGGATTGTTAAAATGTTCTGGAAAATTCATTTGCACCTCTAGACGTGCTCAAACAAATCTTAATATTTGTATCATGACATTGACATACATATACATGGCTTTACATGGCATGCCATTCTTTTGTATTCTTTGAATTTTAATACAAAAATACAATTAATTAAAGAAATATACAAGTCCAAAATACCAAATGTCGATCACCGACTTGCGACAGAATCATGATCAAGAATTAAATGAATCTTGAATATTCTACGGCATTTATAATTATTATATTAGACTTTGCTTGGAACGTTTCAAACCAAACCATTGGAAGAAAATGTATTATTTAATTCTGAGCGATAACATAATTTAGTTTCATATAATAGAATATTTCTGTATATAACAAATATTAAATTAAAATTTGCGAATCACAACTTAGTTAATGATATATGGTAATAATTTGAGATGGATACAAATAATTTAATCGTAAATTTGTTTACCATAACAACTAGACTGATGCCATAGGCTATGTGTTGCGACGGTGACAACTTAGTTATTTATAGTTGTTGGCACGTTATATAACACATACCATAAGAAAACACGTGTTACTTAAAAATGAGCGTTAATAGTGTTTCACGTCAAAAGTTTGTAGGTGTGAATTAAAAAAAATCAAAACTTTTAAAATGTAGTAGAAGTCTAGGGGTTAGAATTGTCATTTGTGAAAGTGAAGGGAGTTTGTTTGTTAGTGATCAGATACCCCACCGACCTTTCATTTTAAGATTATACTAGTAATATGACCCGCGGGCGATGCACCGCGGGCCTGTCGCAAACATCCAACGGATTAGTCTACATGTTATATGGTGTGTTAACCATATAAAGCACGTGCTTCAACATATTCGATTTAACCCAATGCAACATATATAAGGGGAGTGGGGGTGGTCACTAGTGATAGAATTCCATCACTCACAAGCATCCAATCAACTCCTGCCATGTCATCAGCCAATATTCTATTACTCACAAGCATTTTGTAGTGGCGGTGGTCACTAGTGATAGAATTTCATCACTCACAAATTTTTTTAATTTTTATTTTAAAATTAGAAATTAACAATAAAACACTAAAATTACAAATTTCATTAAAATTAAAACATACTAGTTCAATTTAACATACTAGAAATATTTTAGGCTACAAACTAAAAAAAAAATACTAAAAAAACTCTACTCCTCGTCCGACTCATGAAACTCCAAACCTAAAGAACCTACTAGTTCGATTAAAAGTTATTTAAAAAATAAATTACAGTTTTAAAATTTAAAAACTTCACTCCAATTAGTTTTAAATAAAAAGAAAACATTGATAAAGATTTGATTCTGATTTGACAAAAAGAAAACACTGATAAAGATTTGAGAAAAATTGTAGTACAACACTTAGGGGAGTGGGGGTGTTTTTGGGATAAAAGTATAAGGTGTTGTTTGTTTTTTCAGAGGTAAAATGTCTACAGTCTGCGGACCACATCTGTAGCAGAAGAGGTGGATCAAACCTCTGCAGTCTGCAAGAAGAAAACTGTTTGTTTTTATCTTCTGCAGACTGCATAAATAAACTGAAATTTAAATAAACTGAAATCAAGTAAGCATAATCAAACCATTTTGAACGACAACATAACAGGCACGAATCAATTAAGCATAATCAAACCGTTTTAAGCGACAAAAAAAACAACAATTACCCAAACGTGCCACCTATATCATATAGAAAATACAAAAATCAATTAACAAATACCTAGCTTTGAAAGATGTCACAGATCCCTTCCAGATATCAAGAGCAAATAAAGCATCATGAAGGGTAACAGTACTCTTAAAACCGATGTTAGTCACTGTTAGGGGAGGATTTTCTAATCCTAAGGATCACGGGTCTTCAAGTGCTACCAGGATCATGGATCCTCAATTCTGTTTGAATTAAGGATCCTCAGCAGGTGTTGCAGGATCAGGATTCAGGATCCTTATTGATATCCTTATACTAACAATTGTCTACCTTGTACGTAAGCTTGTTTTGCAGGAGCAAAGGCTTGGACCAAGTCTCGCCGAAATTCCTGGAGCATATTCCCTTAATATTCCGCACGTGTTTGACCATTATGGACGTTGTGGAGATCGTGGGGAGCTTGCATAATTGTCGGACAGTTTGTTATCTTAGTTGTTTCTAATTTAAAATGGGGATAACAAGCTTGAGTAGAACACTTAGCCAATTTTAGTCAAGCATAGTCAGTGATCCTTACATCAGTAAAGTATTCTTGGAACTGGGTGGCCTTCCTTTTCTTTCCCCCCTTGGAGGTGGTAGGCTTTGGGACCACGGCACTCGGGCTAGCAGCAGTCTTCTTCTTCCCGGACCTGGGAGCAACAGCAGTAAGATCGGTAACACTGAAACGGGTGGCAGACCTTGAGGATTTTCCAGCACCTATCCATCCAAAACAATAGATAAGTGTTCTTGTTTTATTTACATTTTAACATTTACTTAAATACAGACTTGGATACTTACTTGACATTGTAACTGAGCCTGAGGATACTTCTTAAGAATCCTTGGTGTTTGCTTGAAATGTTCTTACTGCAGGATCAAGATTCCGAAAGGCGTTGATCCTCTCTTTGGTTTCAGGTGATGTAATGATGTGTGAAACAGAAATAGCTGCAAAATAGAAACAAAGGGGTTAGTGATCCTCAGCAGAAACAGGTTATCCTATGATCCTTCTATAAGGATCCTCTATCCTACCATGAGTGGCCCATTTTCTGGGGAGATCCTTCCCATCAGGGATAGAATCCCTCCTGACGAAGAAAAAATGTTTCTTCCATTTGTTATCGTTCTTGGTGGTTTTCAGGATTGGATGAGGTTCACCGGGTTTATGTTTGAAGAGAAAGCGGTGTGAACCATGGCTCACAAGGTTGTATAGTTCAGACAACTCCGACATTCCCAACTCAATATCCTCCTGCTCAATGATCCTCTCAAGGGTAAATAGAACCCTCCACATCATTGGCATAGCTTGGATATAGGATATGCCGGTAAGGGAGAAGAAAAATTGGGTAAAAGCAGGAAAAGGGTAGCAGTATCCTATTGAGAATGGGGTGACTGGAAATGCAACCCAAGTTTCAGAGATAAAATCACTCAGGACGGTAGGGTCAAAGGGTTTGAAAACAGTGCTCACCGGAAAGCAATGGCGAATCCTGTCGATCTCAGGATCGGTGAAGCAGCAACGTTCCTTCGGAGAGTCTTCGATGATCCATTGACTTTGTAAAGGACTGTCTTTTCGATGATCCTTAACAGGGGATGATCTTAGCTTCATTGTGATTCGGAGATTTTGAGAAAGAAGAAGAACAGAGCAAGAAAGAGAAAAGAGAAAGGGGAGAGAAGTACCTGCTTGATCTTCGAATGAGGATTTAAAGGATGTAACGCACGAATTTAAATGCCTCTAGACCTTATCTCTAACTTGAATTTATAATCATGATTTTGCAGGGATGTCGCTTCAAGTGACGTAGGATCTGCAACGGATAGTTCGATCATAACGGCTATATATCCGTTAGTTTGTTGCGGATAAGATCAGGAAAATATAACTCGCCAAAATTTACACTTTACTCCTTATATTTTGGGGGCAATTGTTTGGGGAGGATTTTCTAATCCTAAGGATCACGGGTCTTCAAGTGCTACCAGGATCATGGATCCTCAATTCTGTTTGAATTAAGGATCCTCAGTAGGTGTTGCAGGATCAGGATTCAGGATCCTTATTGATATCCTTATACTAACAATTGTCTACCTTGTGCGTAAGCTTGTTTTGCAGGAGCAAAGGCATGGACCAAGTCTCGCCGAAATTCCTGGAGCATATTCCCTTAATATTCCGCACGTGTTTGACCATTATGGACGTTGTGGAGATCGTGGGGAGCTTGCATAATTGTCGGACAATTTGTTATCTTAGTTGTTTCTAATTTAAAATGGGGATAACAAGCTTGAGTAGAACACTTAGCCAATTTTAGCAAACACACACACTCTCGTAACAACACTCGAACAACTCTCGGCAATCTACTTGGCGATTTAATACATTTTTGCACATTGCACATTAGTGATCCTTGTAACAAGCTTGTTATCATCCCGAGTTGTAAACTTCTTTTGTTTAATCTTAGTTGGTGATCGGTAGTTTCCATCACCCGAGGTTTTTTGTGCCGGAGATCAACTCTTGATCAAGGGCTTTTTCCTCGTATAAATCTCTGTGTCATTTGTTCATTACATTTCTAAGTGATGCTTAATATTGTTCATTGATTCAAGCATCACACCTCACAACAAAAGATTTGGTTGCATTATCTTTGCTTGATTTTTGACCAAAACAGTTTGGCGCCCACCGTGGGGCAATTGGTGCTTCGTTCTTGAGAAATTCTTGTTTTTGTGATCATTTCGGTTCATTACAACCAAGCAGATGGCTTCTTCAGTAAAGAGCACTTCAAGTTCAATGCCGGCAATGAGTTCTTCACAGGGCGTTCCTCCTTTGCCTCCACCACCTTTTGGATCCCAGAAGAATGCTGAAAAATGCTACGAAGAAACAAAGCCCAATTTTTCCAAAACCACCAACTTCTTCTGTTGTCACTAATCCTACTAATAGCGATCTTTTTACTTTGATTTTACAGATGAAGGATCGCATACAAGAGCAGGACAAAACCAATGAAAGGATCCTCCGGGAGATTGGTGATATCAAGAAACAGAAGAAATCAGTGGAGGATCACTCTCCTCTTATACCAAGGTCACTGGATTTCGACACTCCAGCTATAACTGCCCAGCAATCTGCAGCCTTAGACATCCAATACCAAACTGAACCATCGGGAAGGCGTTATGGAGCAACAACTATGAGTCAGGCGTTTGGCTCTCACTTCCAGCCTCAAGGATCCTGTTTTCAGCCATTGGGATCCTCTTTTCAGCATCAGTGATCCTCATTTCAGGTTTGAGGATCCCCCCAGCCTCAGGGATCCTTTCAAGTTCAAGGATCCTCTCAGCCTCAAGGATCCTCTCAGGATCAAGGATTCTTGAGAAGTATACAACCCCCAAGCACAGATGTTCATCAAGGAGACTTCATTCCGATGCAGACCATTGATTCCTCTGGTCCTTCAATCATACCGGAATCCCGTCAATATGGATTCACATTTGGGATTCCAAACATGAACCCTCCGGGAGGTAACACTTTCAATAATTCTTATAACACTAACCATGGCTCTATGCAGGATACAGGTATCAATCAGGCTATGGCTAGGGAGTTACAGAAGATTAAGGATATGATATCCAGCGTACCAGGAGTGGTTAAACCCATTCCTGAAATTGCAGATGGTAGCCATAGGATATCTCGCTTTGCACCACCTATTTGTGATGCTGAGATACCCAAAAGGTTCCAGATACCAACTATGAAGTTATATGATGGTTCAACGGATCCAGAGGAGCATGTAGCTCAATACAGGGAGAGGATGGAGATCAATCCAATTCCTGAGAGGCTAAAGGAAGCATGTCTATGCAAGGGTTTTGGATCCAAACTCACAGGATCAGCTCTTAAATGGCTGCTAAGTCTTCCCCCTTACTCTATTACTTCATTTGCTAATCTAGTTAACCTGTTTAATAGTCAATTCTCTTGTAGTAGAAAATTTGAACGATTAACTAGTGACCTATATAGGGTAACACAAGGTCAAAATGAGTCACTTAGAGATTACATCACTAAGTTTAGTAAAGAATCCTTAGATATCCCTAACCTGGATATAGCTACGGCTGTAGAAGCCTTTAAAATGGGTTTGCTTAGGGATTCATTGTTCTATGATGATCTTGTTATGACCCCATGCAGGAATCTTGATGAAGTAAGAACCAGGGCCCTTAGGTTCATCCGTCTAGAGGATGACAAAAGGATCCAGGAGAGATTGACAGGATCCTCAAAGCAGGAAAAGCAAGGATCCTACTTTAAGAATAACAAGTTCAAGTCCTACAACAAGTCTGACAACCAGAATGTGCATGCAGTAGAACAAGAAGAGGATGATGAGGATTATCCTCCAATTTCTGAATACTGTTTTTCTGTTGATAACAATGAACTAATTCTTGCAATGCAGAATCTAGGTGAGAAAGCAAGATGGCCAAGGAAAAGTGATAAACCAGCCGCAACAAAGGATAAGTCCAAGTGGTGTGCATATCAAGAGGATTTCGGACATCTCACTGAAGAGTGTATTGCACTTAGAAAAGAAATTGGTTACTTGTTAAGCAAGGGGCACTTGAAGGAGCTTTTGGGATGAAAGAAGTCAAGGACTCAGGATCCTGAAAGGATCCCAGAAAAGGCTCCTGCTCCTCCAGCAGATGCACAAGTTATAAACTTCATATCCGGTGGATCAGACATTTGTGGTACATCCTTTTCAGCAGCCAAAAGACATGCCAAGGAAACCAAGATGGATAATGGAGACAGACCCATCCGGACCTCCATTGTCACACAGGATAAAATTATAACTTTTGATGAGGACGATCGTGTTGATGTGCTGGATCCTCATCATGATGGTCTTGTTATCACTCTGTTTATTTCTAACCATTTTGTTCACAGGATCCTGATAGATGGAGGAAGCTCAGTAAACATCATCCAGCTTGATGTCCTCAAGAAGATGAACATCCCTGAATCAGGCATTGTCCCAAGATCCTCAGTACTTGTGGGATTTAGCGGAGAGACCAAGAATACATTGGGGGACATCAAACTCCCTATCTATATTGAAGGACTCCATTCTTATAAAAAATTTTGTGTTATAGATTGCTTATCTTGTTGTAATGTTATCCTTGGCAGGCCATGGATACATGATATGAAGGCAGTCCCATCTACTTATCATCAATGTGTAAAGCTTCCTAGTCCGTGGGGAGTGGTGAAAATTGAGAGTGATCAACAAGAAGCTAAGAATTGTTACACGTCATCAATGAAGCCAGCCTCAAGACCAAGGGAGCAATAGCAACTAAAGTATCCTCTAAGAGATGTCTTGGAGGCAAGACAACAGGATGTGAAAGAAATCCTTATGGATCCCCATGATCCTGAATCCATCGTCTTCATAGGATCAGGGATCCTTAGAAACATTGAACAAGAACTAGTATCCTTCCTTAAGAGGATGAAAACTACCTTTGCCTGGAAGCATGAGGACATGACAGGTATATCTAAAGATATAATTACTCATAAACTTGGCATTGACAGGTCATTCAAGCCAATTCATCAAAAAAGGAGGAAGTTTGCACCTGAAAGGAATGCCATTATCCAGGAAGAAGTAGATAAACTACTTCGGGCAGGTATGATAAGAGAGGTTAAGTATCCAAGGTGGTTAGCCAATGTGGTTGTTGTTCAAAAGAAAAATGGAAAGTGGAGGGTATGTGTCGATTTTACAGATTTAAACAAGGCATGTCCCAAGGATCCTTTCCCATTACCCCACATTGACTCCATGGTGGATGCTACCGCGGGTCATGAGTTGTTGACTTTTATGGATGCTTCATCTGGATTTCAATAAATTCAGATGGAACCATCTGATCAAGAGGATACAGCCTTTATGACGCCAACTGGTATATATTGTTATATTGCTATGCCATTTGGACTAAGGAATGCAGGTGCTACTTATCAAAGGCTAGTCAATATGATGTTCAAGGAACAAATTGGACACACTATGGAAGTTTATATAGATGACATGGTGGTTAAGTCCAAGAAAGCTGAGGATCACCTTAGAGACTTGGAGGAAGCATTCAATATCCTTGATAAATTTAATATGAAACTAAATCCTTCCAAGTGTCACTTTGGTGTTAAAGCAGGTAAATTCCTAGGCTATATGGTGACAAAAAGAGGCATTGAAGCAAGTCCAGAGCAAATCAAGGCTATTGTGAATATCAAATCTCCTGCCAATGCTAAGGATGTGCAAAGATTGACAGGCAGGATCACAGCCTTGAACAGGTTCATATCCAAATCCTCAGAAAAATGCAAGGAATTCTATGACATTTTGAGGAAGAACAAGAAATTTGAATGGACTGAAAACCATGAAAATGCTCTCAAAGCTCTTAAGGATTACCTATCCTCAGCCCCTGCCTTGATGAAACCAAAAAAAGGGGATATATTATCCTTGTATTTAGCGGTATCCTCTAAAGCAGTAAGTGCGGTCCTTGTTAAGGATCACGAAGGTACACAACATCCTATCTATTATGTAAGTAAGAGTTTGCGTGATGCTGAATCCATGTATTCACATTTAGAAAAAAACTTATCCTTGCATTAATTATGGTATCTACTAAATTAAGACATTATTTTGAAACTCATGCCATTATTGTTAAGACTAATTTTCCAATTAAGAATGTTCTCAGGAAACCTGAAATGTCAGGAAGGATGGCAAAGTGGGCAGTGAAGCTTAGTGCATATGATATAAGATATGAACCAAGGACTGCCTTCAAATCCCAAGCCTTAGCTGACTTTGTGGCAGATTTTAGTAGTGACTTGCAAAAGGAAGCTGAGTTGGAAGTCTAACAGCTAGAAGAAACTAAGGATCCTTGGATACTCTTCACTGATGGAGCCTCCAATGTCAAAGGAACAGGACTTGGAATACTACTAAAATCGCCACAAGGGGACATAATACCCCACTCCATAGCTTGTGAGTTCCAAACTACTAATAATGAGGCTGAATATGAAGCCTTGATAGCTGGTTTGCAAATCGCTAAGCATATGAGGATCAGGTATCTTGAGGTACATGTGGATTCATTGTTAATTACTAATCACTTCAATGGATCCTATGCTGTTAAAGGTGAAAAGCTAATCAAATATTTAGAGATAGTCAAAGAATTGGCACTCTCTTTTGTTTCCTTTAGTTTGACACAGGTACCAAGGGAAGAGAATGCAGAGGCTGATGCATTAGCCAATCTAGGATCATCCTTGAAGATCCCGGAGGATATCAGGATCCCTATTATCCACATCCTAACCCCTGCTATTGAGAATCATGTAGCCATGGAGATAGAAGAGGATTCTGCAATCATCCCTAGTGATGATACTCAATCTCATTCAGGATCATGGATCCTTCCAATCATGAGATACATACAACATGGAGAGATTCCTACAGGAGAAAACCCCAGGGCTTTCAAAATCAAGGTATCTCAATTCACAATATTGAATAACATGTTATATAAACGATCTCTTGCAGGTCCATATCTAAGGTGCATTGAGGATCCTGAAATCCAAGAAGTCCTAAAGGATTTCTGTTTTGGTCAAAAATCAGACGAGGATAATGCAACCAAACTCTCTGTTAAGGGGTATGATGCTTGAATTGGTAAGCAACAATGAGGATCACTATGAAATGAATTGCACAGGAGACACAAAGATTTATACGAGGAAAAAGCCCTTGATCAATTAATGATCTCCGGCATAAAAAACCTCGGGTGATGGAAACTACCAATCACCAACTCAAATTAAACAATAATCCTTTTACAACTTCGGATGATAGCGAGCTAAATACAAGGATCACTATAGTGTATCGTGTAGAAATGTATGAAAAATGCTAAGTGTTTTGCCAAGAGCTGGAGAGTGTAGTTGTACGAGTGTGTGTAGCCAAAAAATAGCCAAGTGTTGTCTAATTAGCTCGCTACCCCTTTTAAATTTAGTAAAATATCTAAATAACTAACTATCCGCAATTCATGCCTTCTCCCCACGATCTCCATAACGTTCACCATGGTCAAGCACGTGCGGAATAAACGTGGAATATTCTCCAGGAACGTGACCAAGACTAAGTCCAAGCTGGTACTCCTGCAAAACAATAACGAAATCATAGCAAACAATCATTAGTATAAGGATCCTTAGGACGATCCATGATCCTGATCCTAAAGCACTTCTGAGGATCATTAACTGACACAGAAGTAAGGATCACCAAGCAGGATAATAATTGAGGATCACGGGTCATTAAGAAATCCTCCCCTAACAATTGCCCCCAAAATATAAGGAGTAATATTGTAAATAAACGAGTTATATTTTGTTGATCTTATCCGCAACAAACTAACGGATAAATAGCCGTTAAGATCGAACTAGTCGTTGCAAACCTGACGTCACTGAAGTGACTATCCTGCAAATCATCATTATAAATAGGAGTTAGAGATAGGATCAATTTGCATTTAAATCCAAGAGAAACTCCCTTTAAATTCTCAACCGAAGATCAACCAGGTATCTCTTTTCCTATTTCTCCTTCTCTTACTCTGTTTTTCTTTCTTTACCAACATCACGTTAAGAATGATGCTCCGGTCCTCCCCCGCCAAGGATCACCAGAAGGATAGCCCCTTGAAGAGTTAAAGGATCATCAAAGATTCAGCGAATGAGAGGTGTTGCTTTACTGATCCACAAGTAGATAAGATCCGGTACTGCTTTCCGGCGAACACCTTTTTCAAACCCTTCGATCCCACTGTTCTGAGCGACTATATTTCTGAGACATGGGTAGCTTTTCCTGTTACCCCATTCACCATAGGATACACCTATCCTTTTCCAGCTTTTACCCAATCCTTTTTCTCCCTTACCGGCATCTCCTACATCCAAGCTATATCGATGATCTGGAGGGTCTTATATACCCTTGAAAGGATCATAGAGCAGGAAGGGATTGATTTAGGAATGTCGGAACTGGCAGAGATGTATGATCTCACGACGTTTGGATCCCACCGATATCTGTTTAAGCGAAAACCCGGTGAAGAACACCCCATTTTTAAAGCCACCAAGAACGATACAAACTGGAAACGACGTTTTTTCTTTCTCAGAAGGGATTCTATTCCAAACGGAAAGGATCTACCAAGGAAGTGGTCCACCCATGGTAGGACAGAGGATCCTGAGAAGGATCACCAGATAGTCTTGATTTTGTATAAGGATCACTAACACCCTTTTGTTTTATGTTATGCAGTTGTCACTGTTTCACACCTCATACCGTCTCCTGCTACCAAGGAAAGGCTTGCTGTTTTTAGAAAACTCGGTCCCGAAACAAGATCATTCAAGACAATCACCCAGGATTCTCAAGAGGTATCCTCAGGCTCAGTCACCATGTCAAGTAAGTATCCTGTACTTTGTATAGTTAAAGACTTAAATAAATAGTTAAATAGAAATAGGATAAGGATACTTATCTGTTTTGAATGTGTAGGTGCCGGAAAAGCTTCCAAGCCTGCCTCCCAGTTCAACATTGCCGACTTTGACACTGTTCGATCCAGAAAGAAGAAGGCCACTGCCAGCCCTAGTGTCTCCATCCCCAAGGCACCCACTAAAGGAAGGGGTGGCAAGAAGATGAAAACTTATGAGATAGAGGATCTACAAGGCCTGCCACTGATCCGCCACCAGTTCCTTGAATACTTCAATGACGTGAGGATCACCAATTCTGCCTAGCTATCCTACTTATTTGAGGATCACCTGATCTTGAACTGCTTTGTCTTTTTTGTAGAAATTTGCTGAGATTGAAGACTACGTGGGGAGCGTTGAGGAGCTGGATAAGAAGATTGCTGACCTCCAACAAGTTGCAGTGCTCAAGGATCTTAAGATTGCTGATCTCGAAAAAGCCCTTCAAGACGCCAAGACTCAGACAGCTAAAATCTTGATCGACATTGACTACGAGAAGCATGATCTCATAGAGGGTTCAAAGGTCTCCGCTGCCATCACAATGTACAAGACAAAACTGAAGATGGCCCAGGAAGCTCAAGATCCTGACTTCGACAGAAGCAGCTGGGATGTTGAAGGCTGGAAGGCGAGGTTAGCTGATCTGGAAGATGATGAGGAGGCTGAGGAGGTTTTGGCGATCGAGGCTGGAGGCAGTGCGAAGGATCAAGTGAAGGATACCGAAGCTGGAGGGGATGAAGATGCAGCGAAGGTGTAGGCTGCATGATTGGGCAATGATGGACATTTCTAGACGTAGCCGGAGCCCAATTTTTTAAATTCGGTAGTAGTTTGTTTTGTGGTTGTGCTGTTTTAAAACAATGATGGTCTGTATTTGAACAATAGTTTTAGGATTAAGGATCTAGGATCCTTTGGATAATAGGTAGGATTACAAATGGTGGAGGGATCCTCTGTTTGGGGGATGAAGCCATTGTGATCCTGCCGCCTTTGATTTCCTGCACTTGCTATAACCGCATTAACAATGGACACCCGTTGCCAACCCATGTGGACGGGCCACGTTTTGCTGGTAGAAACGTGGGTTGGCAATTTTGACACCTCCGACGGTTAAACCTTTGTTAATAAAATAACTTTAATCTTTTTTGGTTTTTCTTGTGTTGTTATCCTTGTTTGTCCTTTTAATTTTTAATTGTTTTGATGTACACTTGTCTGAGTAAGAAAAGTTGAACAAATTAAATATCCTAAAAAAATTTAGGATATGATCCAGGATCCAATATCCTATAGTTGAAAAATTCCAAAAAGTGGTATATTTTAAGGATCATGAGTTCAGTTGTCAAAGTATAAGGGTTATTCAAATAATCAATGAATAAAATCAAAATAGTTAAGGATCATACCTGGGGATCCAAGTTAGGATCCTAACCCTTAATACTATAACCAGGATAACCATAGGACAAACCTTAGTAAGAGGTAAGGATCAAGGATCCTTGGTTGTTTAACTTCGAAGACCTGAAATAGAACATAACTTGGGACTAAGCCATTATAAGATAAAAGTTAGCAACTGGGGACAAGCCCAAAGGATAACTGGGGACAAGCCCAAAGATAACTGGGGACAAGCCCAAGGATAACTGGGGACAAGCCCAAGGATAACTGGGGACAAGCCCAAGGATCGTGTGTGAACTGGAGTATGGCCCTAACTGGCGACTATCCAAACTTAGTGGCATGAAAATGCCAAAACCTTAGCTAACGTGAAAACGTTAGAAACCTTAAGAACGGATGTATGGTACGTCTACCATTGTACGTAGGATCCTAGGTATAGCCAGTACAATGGAATTATCAGCCCCTAAAACGAGTACTGGTCCCACTGCCATGAACTATACCAGGATCATCATGCGCTACTGGCGGAACTGGGGTCAAGCCCAAATAACTGGGGTCAAACCCAAGTAACTGGTTGCTTTTGTGGATAACCATCCTTTTGCTAAGAGTACCTGAATCTTCAAAACTCAAAATCACGTGAAAGGGGGATAAAGGATGCAGGATCCTTATCCTTATGTGAGAAAGTAGAGAAATGAAATAGTTTAAGATTAGAATGTTACCAAAATGAGGATCATCTGTGCTTTAAGGATCCTTTAAGGATATTTATCATGTGAGGATCATGGATCCTTATCACATGAAGTATTTCTTCAAATGGACAGCATTCCAGGCTCTAGGTAGCAAATCACCTTCCATTGTTAGCAATCGATATGCCCCCTTTCCTGCCTCAGCTTCAATCAAGTAAGGTCCTTCACATTTTGGTGCCAACTTTCCATCAGCAGGATTGGTGGTATTCTGAAATGCTTTCCTTAGTACCATATCACCAACTTGGAATTTCCTGATCCTGACATTTTTGTTGTAGGCTCCATCCATTCTTTTTCTGATAACTGGCCATCCTTATCCTTGCCAAATCTCTAATTTCTTCTATAGTATCCAGGTCTTGAACCAAGTTCTCATCATTTTCCTCAGGATCACGAATACTTGTTCTAGCAGTTGGAACCACCATTTCTGTAGGGATCACTGATTCTGCCCCAAATACCAAGGAGAATGGAGTTTGGCCTGTAGCATTCTTAGGAGTTGTCCTATCAGCCCAAAGCACATAAGGTAGTTCTTCTGCCCATTTCCCTTTCTTGGATCCAAGCTTCTTCTTCAAATTGTTGATGATGATCTTATTGGAGGATTCTACCTGACCATTAGCTTGTGGGTGGACTGGTGTTGATGTTATCATCTTAATCCCCAGCTGTCACAAAAGTTAGTAGTTCTGCCCCCAATGAATTGGGAACCATTATCACATATAATTTCAGAAGGAATACCAAATCTAGTTATAATATTTCTTTTAATGAAGGATATAACTTCCTTTTCTCTGACTTGGGCAAAAGCTTCAGCCTCTATCCACTTGGAGAAGTAACCAGTCATAGCAAGCATGAACACTTTTCCACCAGGTGCCTTAGGGATCTTACCAACTATATCCATGCCCCATCTCATAAATGGCCAAGTGGAGGATATAGGGTGCAAAAATTCAGCTGGTTGATGAAGGATATTGCTGTGTCTCTGACAAGGATCACATTTCTTAGCATACTCCACAGCATCTCTCTTCATAGTTGGCCAATAGTATCCTGTCCTCAGGATCCTTGAGAATAATGCCCTGCCCCCAGTGTGGTTTCCACAATCTCCTTCATGGAAGTCTTTTAAAACTTCTTGGATTTCAGGATCCTCAATGCATCTTAAATATGGTCCTGCAAGAGATCGTTTATACAACATATTATTTAAAATTGTGAATTGAGATACCTTAATTTTGAAAGCCCTAGGGTTTTCTCCTGTAGGAATCTCTCCATGTTGTATGTATCTCATGATTGGAAGGATCCATGATCCTGAATGAGATTGATTATCATCATTAGGGATGATTGCAGAATCCTCTCCTATCTCTATAGCCACATGATCTTCGATAGCCGGGGTCAGGATATGGATAATATGGATCTTGATATCCTCCGGGATCTTCAAGGATGATCCTAAATTGGCTAATGCATCTGCCTCTGCATTCTCTTCCCTTGGTACCTGTGTCAAACTAAAGGATACAAAAGAAAGTGCCAATTCTTTGACTATCTCCAAATATTTGATTAGCTTTTCACCTTTAACAGCAGAGGATCCATTAAAGTGATTAGTGATTAACAAAGAATCTACATGTACCTCAAGATACCTGATCCTCATATGCTTAGCAATTTGCAAGCCAGCTATCAAGGCTTCATATTCAGCCTCATTGTTAGTGGTTTGGAACTCACAAGCTATAGAGTGGGGTATTATGTCCCCCTGTGGCGATTTTAGTAGTATTCCAAGCCCTGTTCCTTTGACATTTGAGGTTCCATCAGTATAGAGTATCCAAGGATCCTTGGTCTCCTCTAGCTGCTGAACTTCTAACTCAGCTTCCTTTTGCAAATCACTACTGAAATCTGCGACAAAGTCGGCTAATGCTTGGGATTTAATGGCTGTCCTGGGCTCATATCTTATATCATATGCACTAAGCTTCACTGCCCACTTAGCCATCCTTCCTGGCATTTCAGGTTTCCTGAGGACATTCTTAATTGGAAAATTAGTTTTGACGATAATGGCATGAGTTTCAAAATAATGTCTCAATTTAGTAGATGCCATAATTAATGCAAGGATAAGTTTTTCTAAGTGTGAATACCTGGATTCAGCATCAAGTAAACTCTTACTTACATAATAGACAGGATGTTGTGTACCTTCGTGATCCTTAACAAGGACGGCACTTACTGCTTTTGAGGATACCGCGAGATATAAGGATAACACATCTCCTTTTTTCTGGTTTCATCAAGGCACTTTCATGCTTCTCAGTCCACTCGAACTTTTTGTTCTTCCTTAGGATATCATAGAATTCCTTGCACTTTTCTAAGGATTTGGATATGAATCTGTTTAAAGCTGCAATCCTGCCTGTTAACCTCTGAACATCCTTAGCATTGGCAGGGGACTTGATGTTCACTATAGCTTTTATTTGTTCTGGACTGGCTTCAATGCCTCTCTTTGTCACCATATATCCTAAGAATTTACCTGCTTTAACACCAAAGTGACATTTTGAAGGATTAAGTTTCATGTTATATTTGTCAAGGATATTGAATGCTTCCTCCAAGTCTCTTAGGTGATCCTCAGCCTTTTTTGATTTTATCACCATATCGTCTATGTAAACCTCCATAGTTTGTCCAATCTAATCCTTGAACATCATATTCACTAGCCTTTGATAAGTTGCACCTGCATTTCTTAGTCCGAATGGCATAGCAGTATAACAGTATATACCAGTTGGAGTCATAAAGGCTGTATCCTCTTGATCGGATGGTTCCATCTGAATTTGTTGAAATCCAGATGAAGCATCCATAAAAGTTAACAGTTCATGACCCGCAGTTGCATCCACCATGGAGTCAATGTGGGGTAATGGGAAAGGATCCTTGGGACATGCCTTATTTAAATCGGTGAAATCGACACATACCCTCCACTTTCCGTTTTTCTTTTGAACAACAACCACATTGGCCAACCATCTTGGATACTTGACCTCTCTAATTATACCTGCTCGGAGTAATTTCTCTACCTCCTCCTGGATAATGGCATTTCTTTCTGGTGCAAATTTCCTCCTCTTTTGATGGATTGGTTTAAAGGACCTATCAATGCCAAGTTTGTGAGTGATTATATCTTTAGATATACCTGTCATGTCTTCGTGTTTCCATGCGAAGGTAGTCTTTCTCCTTTTGAGGAAGGATATGAGGTCTTCCTTTATTTCGCCAAGGATCCCTGATCCTATATAAACTTTAGATTCAGGATCATTAGGATCCGCAAGGATTTCTACTACATCCTGCTCTCTTGCCTCCAAGACATCCCTTGGAGGATGCTTTAATTGCTATTGCTCCCTTGACTTTGAGGCAGGTTTCATTGATGAGGTGTAGCAGTTCTTAGCTTCTTGCTGATCACTATCAATCTTCACTATTCCTCAAGTACTAGGAAGCTTCACACATTGATGATAAGTGGATGGGACTGCCAAGGATAACATTACAACAAGACAAACAGTCAATAACACAAAATTTTTGGTAAGAATGTAGGCCTTCGATATAGATTGGGAGTTTAATGTCCCCCAGAGTATTCTTAGTCTCGCCACTGAATCCCACGAGCACAGAGGATCTTGGTATGATATCGGATTCAGGAATATTCATCTTCTTGAGGACATCAAGCTGGATAATGTTCACAGAGCTTCCTCCGTCTATAAGGATCCTGCGAACAAAATGTTTAGAAATAAAAAGAGTGATAACCAAACCATCATGATGAGGATCCTGAATGTCAACACGATCATCCTCATCAAAAGTTATAACTTTTCCTTCGGAGACACTGGATGTTCGAATGGGTCTATCTCCATTATCCATCTTGGTTTCCTTTGCATGTCTTTTAGCTGCAGAGAAGGATGTTCCACAAATGTCTGATCCTCCAGAAATAAAGTTTATAACTTGTGCATCTGCTGGAGGGGCTGGAGCTTTCTCTGGGATCCTTTCAGGATCCTGAGTCCTTGACTTCTTTCTCCCCAATAATTCTTTCAAGTGCCCCTTGCTCAACAAGTATCCAATTTCTTTTCTCAGTGTGATGCATTCTTCTGTGAGATGCCCAAAATCTTCATGATATGCGCACCACTTTGACTTATCTTTAGTTGCGGCTGGTCTGTCATTTTTCCTAGGCCATCTAGCTTTATCACCTAAATTCTGCATCGCAAGGATTAGTTCATTGTTATCAACAAAAAAGCAATATTCGGAAATTGGAGGATAATCCTCATCATCCTCTTCTTGTTCAACAGCATGCACATTCTGGTTATCAGATTTGTTATAGGATCTGAACTTGTTGTTTTTGAATGAGAATCCTTGCTTCTCTTGCTTTGAGGATCCTGCTAACCTCTCCTGGATCCTTTTGTCATCCTTTAGCAGGATGAACCTAAGGGCCTGGGTTCTTACCTCGTCTAGATTCCTGCATGGTGTCATAACAAGATCATCATAGAATAATGAATCCCTAAGCAATCCCATTTTAAAGGCTTCAACAGCCGTAGCTATATCCAGGTTAGGGATATCTAAGGATTCTTTACTAAATTTAGTGATATAATCCCTTAATGATTCATTATGACCTTGGGTTATCCTATACAGATCACTAGTTAAACGCTCAAATTTTCTACTACAAGAAAACTGGTTATTAAATAGGTTAACTAGATTAGCAAACGAGGTAATAGAGTAAGGGGGAGACTTAGCAGCCATTTAAGAGCCGATCCAGTAAGAGTAGATCCAAATCCCTTGCACAGACATGCTTCCTATAACCTTTCTGGGATGGGATTGATCTCCATCCTTTCCCTGTACTGTGCTATGTGTTCTTCAGGATCTGTTGAACCGTCATACAACTTCATGGTAGGCACATGGAACCTCTTGGGTATCTCAGCATCACAGATTGGTGGTGCAAAACGAGATATCTTGTGGCTCCCATCTGCAATCTCCGGGATAGGCTTGACCACTCCTCGGACACTTGATATCATATCCTTTAACTTTTGCAATTCTCTGGCCATGGCATGATTGATACCTGTATCCTGCATAAGGCCATGGTTAGTGGTATAAGAATTATTGAAAGTGTTACCTCCCATTGGATTCAAATTAGGAAGAGCGGATGTGAATCCATATTGTTGGAGCTCTGGAATGACTGATGGACCAGTAGAAGCAATGGTTTGCATTGGAATAAAATCTCCCTGATGGATATCGGAACTCCCTGATTGCAAACTCCTTAAGGATCCCGGGATCTGGAAGGATCCATGAAACTGAGAGGATCCTTGAACCTGGGAGGATCCTGGAACATAGGAGGATCCTTGAATCTGGGAGGATCCTTGAACCTGGGAGGATCCTTGAAACTGAGAGGATCCTTGAACCTGGGAGGATCCTGGAACATAGGAGGATCCTTGAATCTGGGAGGATCCTTGAACCTGGGAGGATCCTTGAAACTGAGAGGATCCTTAAACCTGGGAGGATCCTGGAACATAGGAGGATCCTTGAATCTGGGAGGATCCTTGAACCAGAGAGGATCCTTGAAACGGCCAGAATCCTTGAATCTGTTGCGCTCCTGAGTATCCTCCTGAGCTTACGAAGGATCCTATATGCCGAGGATAGGTAATCCTTAAGAGCTCTTAAGGCACTTTCATGCTTCTCAGTCCACTCGAATTTTTTGTTCTTCCTTAGGATATCATAGAATTCCTTGCACTTTTCTAAGGATTTGGATATGAATCTGTTTAAAGCTGCAATCCTGCCTGTTAACCTCTGAACATCCTTAGCATTGGCAGGGGACTTGATGTTCACTATAGCTTTTATTTGTTCTGGACTGGCTTCAATGCCTCTCTTTGTCACCATATATCCTAAGAATTTACCTGCTTTAACACCAAAGTGACATTTTGAAGGATTAAGTTTCATGTTATATTTGTCAAGGATATTGAATGCTTCCTCCAAGTCTCTTAGGTGATCCTCAGCCTTTTTTGATTTTATCACCATATCGTCTATGTAAACCTCCATAGTTTGTCCAATCTAATCCTTGAACATCATATTCACTAGCCTTTGATAAGTTGCACCTGCATTTCTTAGTCCGAATGGCATAGCAGTATAACAGTATATACCAGTTGGAGTCATAAAGGCTGTATCCTCTTGATCGGATGGTTCCATCTGAATTTGTTGAAATCCAGATGAAGCATCCATAAAAGTTAACAGTTCATGACCCGCAGTTGCATCCACCATGGAGTCAATGTGGGGTAATGGGAAAGGATCCTTGGGACATGCCTTATTTAAATCGGTGAAATCGACACATACCCTCCACTTTCCGTTTTTCTTTTGAACAACAACCACATTGGCCAACCATCTTGGATACTTGACCTCTCTAATTATACCTGCTCGGAGTAATTTCTCTACCTCCTCCTGGATAATGGCATTTCTTTCTGGTGCAAATTTCCTCCTCTTTTGATGGATTGGTTTAAAGGACCTATCAATGCCAAGTTTGTGAGTGATTATATCTTTAGATATACCTGTCATGTCTTCGTGTTTCCATGCGAAGGTAGTCTTTCTCCTTTTGAGGAAGGATATGAGGTCTTCCTTTATTTCGCCAAGGATCCCTGATCCTATATAAACTTTAGATTCAGGATCATTAGGATCCGCAAGGATTTCTACTACATCCTGCTCTCTTGCCTCCAAGACATCCCTTGGAGGATGCTTTAATTGCTATTGCTCCCTTGACTTTGAGGCAGGTTTCATTGATGAGGTGTAGCAGTTCTTAGCTTCTTGCTGATCACTATCAATCTTCACTATTCCTCAAGTACTAGGAAGCTTCACACATTGATGATAAGTGGATGGGACTGCCAAGGATAACATTACAACAAGACAAACAGTCAATAACACAAAATTTTTGGTAAGAATGTAGGCCTTCGATATAGATTGGGAGTTTAATGTCCCCCAGAGTATTCTTAGTCTCGCCACTGAATCCCACGAGCACAGAGGATCTTGGTATGATATCGGATTCAGGAATATTCATCTTCTTGAGGACATCAAGCTGGATAATGTTCACAGAGCTTCCTCCGTCTATAAGGATCCTGCGAACAAAATGTTTAGAAATAAAAAGAGTGATAACCAAACCATCATGATGAGGATCCTGAATGTCAACACGATCATCCTCATCAAAAGTTATAACTTTTCCTTCGGAGACACTGGATGTTCGAATGGGTCTATCTCCATTATCCATCTTGGTTTCCTTTGCATGTCTTTTAGCTGCAGAGAAGGATGTTCCACAAATGTCTGATCCTCCAGAAATAAAGTTTATAACTTGTGCATCTGCTGGAGGGGCTGGAGCTTTCTCTGGGATCCTTTCAGGATCCTGAGTCCTTGACTTCTTTCTCCCCAATAATTCTTTCAAGTGCCCCTTGCTCAACAAGTATCCAATTTCTTTTCTCAGTGTGATGCATTCTTCTGTGAGATGCCCAAAATCTTCATGATATGCGCACCACTTTGACTTATCTTTAGTTGCGGCTGGTCTGTCATTTTTCCTAGGCCATCTAGCTTTATCACCTAAATTCTGCATCGCAAGGATTAGTTCATTGTTATCAACAAAAAAGCAATATTCGGAAATTGGAGGATAATCCTCATCATCCTCTTCTTGTTCAACAGCATGCACATTCTGGTTATCAGATTTGTTATAGGATCTGAACTTGTTGTTTTTGAATGAGAATCCTTGCTTCTCTTGCTTTGAGGATCCTGCTAACCTCTCCTGGATCCTTTTGTCATCCTTTAGCAGGATGAACCTAAGGGCCTGGGTTCTTACCTCGTCTAGATTCCTGCATGGTGTCATAACAAGATCATCATAGAATAATGAATCCCTAAGCAATCCCATTTTAAAGGCTTCAACAGCCGTAGCTATATCCAGGTTAGGGATATCTAAGGATTCTTTACTAAATTTAGTGATATAATCCCTTAATGATTCATTATGACCTTGGGTTATCCTATACAGATCACTAGTTAAACGCTCAAATTTTCTACTACAAGAAAACTGGTTATTAAATAGGTTAACTAGATTAGCAAACGAGGTAATAGAGTAAGGGGGAGACTTAGCAGCCATTTAAGAGCCGATCCAGTAAGAGTAGATCCAAATCCCTTGCACAGACATGCTTCCTATAACCTTTCTGGGATGGGATTGATCTCCATCCTTTCCCTGTACTGTGCTATGTGTTCTTCAGGATCTGTTGAACCGTCATACAACTTCATGGTAGGCACATGGAACCTCTTGGGTATCTCAGCATCACAGATTGGTGGTGCAAAACGAGATATCTTGTGGCTCCCATCTGCAATCTCCGGGATAGGCTTGACCACTCCTCGGACACTTGATATCATATCCTTTAACTTTTGCAATTCTCTGGCCATGGCATGATTGATACCTGTATCCTGCATAAGGCCATGGTTAGTGGTATAAGAATTATTGAAAGTGTTACCTCCCATTGGATTCAAATTAGGAAGAGCGGATGTGAATCCATATTGTTGGAGCTCTGGAATGACTGATGGACCAGTAGAAGCAATGGTTTGCATTGGAATAAAATCTCCCTGATGGATATCGGAACTCCCTGATTGCAAACTCCTTAAGGATCCCGGGATCTGGAAGGATCCATGAAACTGAGAGGATCCTTGAACCTGGGAGGATCCTGGAACATAGGAGGATCCTTGAATCTGGGAGGATCCTTGAACCTGGGAGGATCCTTGAAACTGAGAGGATCCTTGAACCTGGGAGGATCCTGGAACATAGGAGGATCCTTGAATCTGGGAGGATCCTTGAACCTGGGAGGATCCTTGAAACTGAGAGGATCCTTAAACCTGGGAGGATCCTGGAACATATGAGGATCCTTGAATCTGGGAGGATCCTTGAACCAGAGAGGATCCTTGAAACGGCCAGAATCCTTGAATCTGTTGCGCTCCTGAGTATCCTCCTGAGCTTACGAAGGATCCTATATGCCGAGGATAGGTAATCCTTAAGAGCTCTTAAGGCACTTTCATGCTTCTCAGTCCACTCGAATTTTTTGTTCTTCCTTAGGATATCATAGAATTCCTTGCACTTTTCTAAGGATTTGGATATGAATCTGTTTAAAGCTGCAATCCTGCCTGTTAACCTCTGAACATCCTTAGCATTGGCAGGGGACTTGATGTTCACTATAGCTTTTATTTGTTCTGGACTGGCTTCAATGCCTCTCTTTGTCACCATATATCCTAAGAATTTACCTGCTTTAACACCAAAGTGACATTTTGAAGGATTAAGTTTCATGTTATATTTGTCAAGGATATTGAATGCTTCCTCCAAGTCTCTTAGGTGATCCTCAGCCTTTTTTGATTTTATCACCATATCGTCTATGTAAACCTCCATAGTTTGTCCAATCTAATCCTTGAACATCATATTCACTAGCCTTTGATAAGTTGCACCTGCATTTCTTAGTCCGAATGGCATAGCAGTATAACAGTATATACCAGTTGGAGTCATAAAGGCTGTATCCTCTTGATCGGATGGTTCCATCTGAATTTGTTGAAATCCAGATGAAGCATCCATAAAAGTTAACAGTTCATGACCCGCAGTTGCATCCACCATGGAGTCAATGTGGGGTAATGGGAAAGGATCCTTGGGACATGCCTTATTTAAATCGGTGAAATCGACACATACCCTCCACTTTCCGTTTTTCTTTTGAACAACAACCACATTGGCCAACCATCTTGGATACTTGACCTCTCTAATTATACCTGCTCGGAGTAATTTCTCTACCTCCTCCTGGATAATGGCATTTCTTTCTGGTGCAAATTTCCTCCTCTTTTGATGGATTGGTTTAAAGGACCTATCAATGCCAAGTTTGTGAGTGATTATATCTTTAGATATACCTGTCATGTCTTCGTGTTTCCATGCGAAGGTAGTCTTTCTCCTTTTGAGGAAGGATATGAGGTCTTCCTTTATTTCGCCAAGGATCCCTGATCCTATATAAACTTTAGATTCAGGATCATTAGGATCCGCAAGGATTTCTACTACATCCTGCTCTCTTGCCTCCAAGACATCCCTTGGAGGATGCTTTAATTGCTATTGCTCCCTTGACTTTGAGGCAGGTTTCATTGATGAGGTGTAGCAGTTCTTAGCTTCTTGCTGATCACTATCAATCTTCACTATTCCTCAAGTACTAGGAAGCTTCACACATTGATGATAAGTGGATGGGACTGCCAAGGATAACATTACAACAAGACAAACAGTCAATAACACAAAATTTTTGGTAAGAATGTAGGCCTTCGATATAGATTGGGAGTTTAATGTCCCCCAGAGTATTCTTAGTCTCGCCACTGAATCCCACGAGCACAGAGGATCTTGGTATGATATCGGATTCAGGAATATTCATCTTCTTGAGGACATCAAGCTGGATAATGTTCACAGAGCTTCCTCCGTCTATAAGGATCCTGCGAACAAAATGTTTAGAAATAAAAAGAGTGATAACCAAACCATCATGATGAGGATCCTGAATGTCAACACGATCATCCTCATCAAAAGTTATAACTTTTCCTTCGGAGACACTGGATGTTCGAATGGGTCTATCTCCATTATCCATCTTGGTTTCCTTTGCATGTCTTTTAGCTGCAGAGAAGGATGTTCCACAAATGTCTGATCCTCCAGAAATAAAGTTTATAACTTGTGCATCTGCTGGAGGGGCTGGAGCTTTCTCTGGGATCCTTTCAGGATCCTGAGTCCTTGACTTCTTTCTCCCCAATAATTCTTTCAAGTGCCCCTTGCTCAACAAGTATCCAATTTCTTTTCTCAGTGTGATGCATTCTTCTGTGAGATGCCCAAAATCTTCATGATATGCGCACCACTTTGACTTATCTTTAGTTGCGGCTGGTCTGTCATTTTTCCTAGGCCATCTAGCTTTATCACCTAAATTCTGCATCGCAAGGATTAGTTCATTGTTATCAACAAAAAAGCAATATTCGGAAATTGGAGGATAATCCTCATCATCCTCTTCTTGTTCAACAGCATGCACATTCTGGTTATCAGATTTGTTATAGGATCTGAACTTGTTGTTTTTGAATGAGAATCCTTGCTTCTCTTGCTTTGAGGATCCTGCTAACCTCTCCTGGATCCTTTTGTCATCCTTTAGCAGGATGAACCTAAGGGCCTGGGTTCTTACCTCGTCTAGATTCCTGCATGGTGTCATAACAAGATCATCATAGAATAATGAATCCCTAAGCAATCCCATTTTAAAGGCTTCAACAGCCGTAGCTATATCCAGGTTAGGGATATCTAAGGATTCTTTACTAAATTTAGTGATATAATCCCTTAATGATTCATTATGACCTTGGGTTATCCTATACAGATCACTAGTTAAACGCTCAAATTTTCTACTACAAGAAAACTGGTTATTAAATAGGTTAACTAGATTAGCAAACGAGGTAATAGAGTAAGGGGGAGACTTAGCAGCCATTTAAGAGCCGATCCAGTAAGAGTAGATCCAAATCCCTTGCACAGACATGCTTCCTATAACCTTTCTGGGATGGGATTGATCTCCATCCTTTCCCTGTACTGTGCTATGTGTTCTTCAGGATCTGTTGAACCGTCATACAACTTCATGGTAGGCACATGGAACCTCTTGGGTATCTCAGCATCACAGATTGGTGGTGCAAAACGAGATATCTTGTGGCTCCCATCTGCAATCTCCGGGATAGGCTTGACCACTCCTCGGACACTTGATATCATATCCTTTAACTTTTGCAATTCTCTGGCCATGGCATGATTGATACCTGTATCTTGCATAAGGCCATGGTTAGTGGTATAAGAATTATTGAAAGTGTTACCTCCCATTGGATTCAAATTAGGAAGAGCGGATGTGAATCCATATTGTTGGAGCTCTGGAATGACTGATGGACCAGTAGAAGCAATGGTTTGCATTGGAATAAAATCTCCCTGATGGATATCGGAACTCCCTGATTGCAAACTCCTTAAGGATCCCGGGATCTGGAAGGATCCATGAAACTGAGAGGATCCTTGAACCTGGGAGGATCCTGGAACATAGGAGGATCCTTGAATCTGGGAGGATCCTTGAACCTGGGAGGATCCTTGAAACTGAGAGGATCCTTGAACCTGGGAGGATCCTGGAACATAGGAGGATCCTTGAATCTGGGAGGATCCTTGAACCTGGGAGGATCCTTGAAACTGAGAGGATCCTTAAACCTGGGAGGATCCTGGAACATAGGAGGATCCTTGAATCTGGGAGGATCCTTGAACCAGAGAGGATCCTTGAAACGGCCAGAATCCTTGAATCTGTTGCGCTCCTGAGTATCCTCCTGAGCTTACGAAGGATCCTATATGCTGAGGATGGGATCCTGCTGGTTGGAAGTACGACCCTGAAGCCTGAGTCATTGATGATGATCCGTGATGCACTCCTTTTGGTCCTCCCACATATTGAACGTCTGGAACCACTGAAGGCTGAGAAGTTATAACCGGAGTATCGAAATTCAAAGATCTGGGCATCAGTGGGGAATGATCCTCTGCCGATCTCTTCTGTTTCTTGATGTCTCCAATTTCTCTAAGAATCCTTTCATTGGTCTTATCCTGCTGCTGTATATGCTCCTTCATCTGCAAAATCAGAGTAAACAAGTCACTAGTAGTAAGAGTATAAGAAGCAGAAGAAGTTGGAGGTTTTGAGAAAATGGGAGTTGGTTTCTTCTCGGCATTTTTCTGAGGTCCAGAAGGTGGTGGAGGCAAAGGTGGAATGCCCTGGGATGAATTAACTGCAGACATCGCACTGGAGGTGTTATTTGATGATGAAGCCATCTGCTTGGATGTAACAAACCGAAATGATCACAAAAATGAGAATTTCTTAGGAATGAAGCACCAATTGCCCCACGGTGGGCGCCAAACTGTTTTGGTCAAAAATCAGACGAGGGTAATGCAGCCAAACTCTCTGTTAAGGGGTATGATGCTTGAATTGGTAAGCAACAATGAGGATCACTATGAAATGAATTGCACAGGAGACACAAAGATTTATACGAGGAAAAAGCCCTTGATCAATTAATGATCTCCGGCATAAAAAACCTCGGGTGATGGAAACTACCAATCACCAACTCAAATTAAACAATAATCCTTTTACAACTTCGGATGATAGCGAGCTAAATACAAGGATCACTATAGTGTATCGTGTAGAAATGTATGAAAAATGCTAAGTGTTTTGCCAAGAGCTGGAGAGTGTAGTTGTACGAGTGTGTGTAGCCAAAAAATAGCCAAGTGTTGTCTAATTAGCTCGCTACCCCTTTTAAATTTAGTAAAATATCTAAATAACTAACTATCCGCAATTCATGCCTTCTCCCCACGATCTCCATAACGTTCACCATGGTCAAGCACATGCGGAATAAACGTGGAATATTCTTCAGGAACGTGACCAAGACTAAGTCCAAGCTGGTACTCCTGCAAAACAATAACGAAATCATAGCAAACAATCATTAGTATAAGGATCCTTAGGACGATCCATGATCCTGATCCTAAAGCACTTCTGAGGATCATTAACTGACACAGAAGTAAGGATCACCAAGCAGGATAATAATTGAGGATCACGGGTCATTAAGAAATCCTCCCCTAACAATTTCCATGAAGGAGATTGTGGAAACCACACTGGGGGCAGGGCATTGTTCTCAAGGATCCTGAGGACAGGATACTATTGGCCTACTATGAAGAAGGATGCTGTGGAATATGCCAAGAAGTGTGATCCTTGTCAGAGACATAGTAATATCCTTCACCAACTAGCAGAGCTTTTGCATCCTATATCCTCTTCTTGGCCATTTATGAGATGGGGAATGGATATAGTTGGTAAGCTTCCTAAGGCACCTGGTAGAAAAGTATTCATGCTTGCTATGACTAATTATTTCTCCAAGTGGATAGAGGCTGAAGCCTTTGCTCAAGTCAGAGAAAAGGAAGTGATATCCTTTATTAAGAGAAACATTATTACTAGATTTGGTATTCCTTCTGAAATTGTTTGTGATAATGGATCCCAATTTATTGGGAGTAGAACTACTAACTTTTGTGACAGCTGGGGGATTAAGATGATAACATCAACACCAGTCCACCCACAAGCTAATGGCCAGGCAGAATCATCCAACAAGATCATCATCAACAATTTGAAGAAGAAGCTTGGATCCAAGAAAGGAAAATAGGCAGAAGAACTACCTTATGTACTTTGGGCTGATAGGACAACTCCCAAGAATGCTACTGGCAAAACTCCATTCTCTTTGGTATTTGGAGCAGAATCAGTGATCCCTACAGAGATGGTGGTTCCTACTGCAAGAACAAGCATTCGTGATCCTGAAGAAAATGCTGAAAACTTGGTTCAAGACTTGGATACTATAGAAGAACTCAGGGATTTGGCAAGGATAAGGATGGCCAGCTATCAACAAAGGATGGCTGGAGCCTACAACAAAAATGTCAGGATCAGGAAATTTCAAGTTGGTGATATGGTATTAAGGAAAGCATTTCAGAATACCACCAATCCTGCTGATGGAAAGTTAGCACCAAAGTAGGAAGGCCCCTATTTGATTGAAGCTGAAGCAGGAAATGGGGCATATCGATTGCTAACAATGGAAGGTGATTTGCTACCAAGAGCTTGGAATGCTGTCCATTTGAAGAAATACTTCATGTAATAAGGATCCATGATCCTTAGCTAACAAGTATCCTTGAAGGATCCTTACAGGACAGAAGATCCTCATTTTGGTAATGATCTAATCTCAAACTATTTCATTCTTTAATTATCTTATATACAAGGATAAGGATCCTGGATCCTTTATCCTCTTTTCACTTGAATCTGACTTTTGCTGAAGGTTTAGGTATCCTTAACAAAGGATTGAGTATCCATAGAAGTATCCAGTTATTTGGGCTTGACCCCAGTTATTTGGGCTTGACCCCAATTATTTGGACTAGTCCCCAGTTTTTAGGCCTGTCCCAAGTTTCGCCAGTAGCGCACGATGATCCTGGTACAGTTCATGGCAATGGGACCAGTACTCGCTTTAGGGGCTGACAATTTCATTGTACTGGCTGTATCCGGGATCCTACGTATAATGGTAGACGTACCATACATCCGTTCCTAAGGTTTCTAACGTTTTCACGTTAGCTAAGGTTTTGGCATTTTCATGTCACTAAGTTTGGATAGTCGCCAGTGAGGGCCATACTCCAGTTTACACAAGATCCTTTGGGCTTGTCCCCAGTTATCCTTTGGGCTTGTCCCCAGTTATCCTTTGGGCTTGTCCCCAGTATATTGGGCTTGTCCCCAGTTACTAAATTTTCTCTTATATTGGCTTAGTCCCAAGTTATATTCTATTTCAGGTTTTTGAGGCTAAACGACCAAGGATCCTTGATCCTTACCTTCTACTAAGGTTTGTCTTTTGCTTATCCTGATAATAAATATTAAAGGGTTAGGATCCTAACTTGGATTCTCAGGTATGATCCTTGATCACTTTTATTTTATTCTTTATTTATATAAGTGACCCTTATCCTTTGACAACAGAACTAATGATCCTTAAGTTGCATAAATTTTCTTAGTTTATCGACTATAGGATATTTGATCCTTGATCATATCCTAAAATTTTTTAAACATGATTTATTAAACTTGATAAATTCAAACAAAGTGGATAACTACAATAGAGAAATAAGGATTTCACAAGGATAACAACACGGGAAATAGCCAAAAAGTTAAAGTTTTATTTATTCACAAAGGTTAAACCCTTTTAAAGTTGTCAAAATTGCCAACCCAAATTTCTACCAGCAATACGTGGCCCGTCCATTTGGATTGGCAAAGGGTGTCCATTGTTAACGGGTCTTAAGAGTGCAGGAAATAAAAGATGGCAGGATAACAAGTGGTTTCATCCCCCAAACAGAGGATCCCTCCACCACCTATTATCCTACCTATTGTCTAAGGATCCTTGATCCATAATCCTAAAAACTATTGTTCAAATTACAACCCAACATTGTTTCAAAACACCATAACCAAAAAACCACTACCAAATCCTAAAAAATGGGCTCCGGCCACGTCTAGAAATATCCATCATCGCCCATTTCAGCAGCTCACACCTTGGCTGCATCACCACCAGCATCATCACCACCAGCCTGATCCTTTCCACTGCCACTTGCCTCGATCGCCAAGACCTCTGTAGCCTCATTTTCATCCTCTAGCTCTGCCAGCTTTTCCTTCTAGCCCTCCTTGTCCCAAGTGGTCGTGTCGAAGTCAGGATCCTCAGCCTCCTGAGCCATTTCCAGCTTGATCTTATACATTGTGATGGCAGCAGAGACTTTGGCATCTTCCAGCAGGTCGTGCTTCTCGTGATCAGCATTTATCTGGGCCATGACCACCTGCTGCTTTGCCAGAGCAAGATCCTTCTCAAGGCGAGAGATAGTCTCATCCTTAGCCAGGAAGAATTTTTGATACTCCAGATGCTTTTGCTCCGCCTCCTTAACATAAGCATCAAACAGCATTTCGACCTCAGCAAATTTCTGCAAAAAGTCAAGGTAAAGTTCAGGATCATGTGATCCTCAAGTGGGCAGGATAATCAAGCATAGTCAGTGATCCTTACATCAGCAAAGTATTCTTGGAACTGGTGGCGGATAAGAGGCAAGCCTTCAAGATTGTCAGCCTCGGTGGCCTTCCTTTTCTTTCCCCCCTTGGAGGTGGTAGGCTTTGGGACCACGGCACTCGGGCTAGCAGCAGTCTTCTTCTTCCCGGACCTGGGAGCAACAACAGTAAGATCGGTAACACTGAAACGGGTGGCAGACCTTGAGGATTTTCCAGCACCTATCCATCCAAAACAATAGATAAGTGTTCTTGTTTTATTTACATTTTAACATTTACTTAAATACAGACTTGGATACTTACTTGACATTGTAACTGAGCCTGAGGATACTTCTTGAGAATCCTTGGTGTTTGCTTGAAATGTTCTTACTGCAGGATCAAGATTCTGGAAGGCGTTGATCCTCTCTTTGGTTTCAGGTGATGTAATGATGTGTGAAACAGAAATAGCTGCAAAATAGAAACAAAGGGGTTAGTGATCCTCAGCAGAAACAGGTTATCCTATGATCCTTCTATAAGGATCCTCTATCCTACCATGAGTGGCCCATTTTCTGGGGAGATCCTTCCCATCAGGGATAGAATCCCTCCTGACGAAGAAAAAACGTTTCTTCCACTTGTTATCGTTCTTGGTGGTTTTCAGGATTGGATGAGGTTCACCGGGTTTATATTTGAATAGAAAGCGGTGTGAACCATGGCTCACAAGGTTGTATAGTTCAGACAACTCCGACATTCCCAATCAATATCCTCCTGCTCAATGATCCTCTCAAGGGTAAATAGAACCCTCCTCATCATTGGCATAGCTTGGATATAGGATATGCCGGTAAGGGAAAAGAAAGATTTGGGTAAAAGCAGGAAAAGGGTAGCAGTATCCTATTGAGAATGGGGTGACTGGAAATGCAACCCAAGTTTCAGAGATAAAATCACTCAGGACGGTAGGGTCAAAGGGTTTGAAAACAGTGCTCGCCGGAAAGCAATAGCGAATCCTGTCGATCTCAGGATCGGTGAACCAGCAACGTTCCTTCGGAGAGTCTTCGATGATCCCTTGACTTTGTAAAGGACTGTCTTTTCGATGATCCTTAGCAGGGGATGATCTTAGCTTCATTGTGATTCGGAGATTTTGAGAAAGAAGAAGAACAGAGCAAGAAAGAGAAAAGAGAAAGGGGAGAGAAGTACCTGCTTGATCTTCGAATGAGGATTTAAAGGATGTAACGCACGAATTTAAATGCCTCTAGACCTTATCTCTAACTTGAATTTATAATCATGATTTTGCAGGGATGTCGCTTCAAGTGACGTAGGATCTGCAACGGATAGTTCGATCATAACGGCTATATATCCGTTAGTTTGTTGCGGATAAGATCAGGAAAATATAACTCGCCAAAATTTACACTTTACTCCTTATATTTTGGGGGCAATTGTTAGGGGAGGATTTTCTAATCCTAAGGATCACGGGTCTTCAAGTGCTACCAGGATCATGGATCCTCAATTCTGTTTGAATTAAGGATCCTCAGTAGGTGTTGCAGGATCAGGATTCAGGATCCTTATTGATATCCTTATACTAACAATTGTCTACCTTGTATGTAAGCTTGTTTTGCAGGAGCAAAGGCATGGACCAAGTCTCGCCGAAATTCCTGGAGCATATTCCCTTAATATTCCGCACGTGTTTGACCATTATGGACGTTGTGGATATCGTGGGGAGCTTGCATAATTGTCGGACAGTTTGTTATCTTAGTTGTTTCTAATTTAAAATGGGGATAACAAGCTTGAGTAAAACACTTAGCCAATTTTAGCAAACACACACACTCTTGTAACAACACTCGAACAGCTCTCGGCAATCTACTTGGCGATTTCATACATTTTTGCACATTGCACATTAGTGATCCTTGTAACAAGCTTGTTATCATCCCGAGTTGTAAACTTCTTTTGTTTAATCTTAGTTGGTGATCGATAGTTTCCATCACCCGAGGTTTTTTGTGCCGGAGATCAACTCTTGATCAAGGGCTTTTTCCTCGTATAAATCTCTGTGTCATTTGTTCATTACATTTCTAAGTGATCCTTAATATTGTTCATTGATTCAAGTATCACACCTCACAACAAAAGATTTGGTTGCATTATCTTTGCTTGATTTTTGACCAAAACAGTCACCAATTTCATACTTTGAATCTTTTGCACATCCAAAAAAGCCACAATTTGATAACACTGAAGTTTTACAAACTAAAATAAAGGTTTTAGAAGTGAAAAAGGATACACAAATTGACCTGTGGGACAACAAAAGGAGAAAAGAAAATGAAGGTGGTTTCGACTGCACAAGATAAATGGGTTTCATTACATTCATCATTTGGGCTCATTTGTTGGTGTGATGATGAAAACTTGCTGATGAATTTGAGGAGTTGAACGGCGGCGGGACGAGGGTGTGGGAGGAGAGGTGGTGGCTGCGGCGAGATGGTGGTGTGGGAGGAGAGGTGGTGGCGGTGGTGGTGTGGGAGGAGAGGTGGAGGCGGCAGGGAAGAAGAGGGTAGTGGAGGAGGGGGCTGGAAGGGTTTTGATAAAAAAAAAAGTTATGTATTATGTGTTTTGGGGAAGAAGATGCAAAGAAGAGGTTAGAAGAGGGTATACCACATCTGCACCAAAAAGAGGTTGTGAAGACCTTTTTTAATGAAATCTCTTCTGGAAAACAAACACTCTGCAGACCTAAATGTCTGCGTGACGCAGACAAAAGAGGCCAGGAAGAGCTTTTGTGAAAAAACAAACACCCCTAAGTGTAGGGGTGACAAGTGTAATACAAAGATGCTGTTAGTGGATGTATAGATGTTGCATGCCCAAATTTGTTGGAAGTTCAACGCGTGAACTTTTTCACGAGTTATAAGTTTCACACGTGGAATTTAATGGTGGCGGCGGTGTTCCGATGCTCATCACTCGTTATTAGGGGTGCAAATGAGCCGAGCAGCTCGCGAGCTACTCGAGAAAAAGCTCGAAACGAGCAAAGCCTTATCGAGCCCGAGCCCGAGCCGAGCTTGAGCCTCAAAACAAAGCTCGTTTGTTTATCGAGCCCGAGCTCGAGCCTCGCATGTGAAGCTCGTTAGGCTCGTCGAGCCTTATCGAGCCTTAGTGTAAACGAGCCGAGTCGCGCCAAGCTTATTTAAACTTGTTTACAAGCCGATCTCGAACCTAAAAATAAGCTTATTTAGTAAACGAGCCCGAGCCCGAGCTTCACTTATCGAGCTCGCGAGCTAAAAAGTCTATTATTTATATTATTTTTATTTAATATACTAATTAATAAATAATAAACGAGTCGAGCCCGAGCCGATCTCGAGCTTAAGAAAATACAAACGAGCCGAGCTCGAGCTTTGAAAACAAAGCTCGAATCGAGCCGAGCTCGAGCCCGAGCTCTCATAAGTTAATCGAGCTCGAGCTCGAGCCTGGTCGAGCTCGGGCTCAGCTCGGCTCGTTTGCACCCCTACTCGTGATGGAACCTCCATCACGGACCACCCCCAGTCCCTAAGCATTGCGGTTGGATCAAAATGTAAAGTAAATCAAAATTCTACCGTACAATCATAATGTATTATATGTGACCCGATTCATACATACGAAAAGTACAAAAAAGCCTAAATCATGTACAAAGGAAAAACTGACATGTGTAATAAAAAAAAAAGATTAATTAGAGCTATTAAAAAAGAAAAAAAAATCAAAAAAAATGAGGAGTAGGGGTGACAATCATGTCGGGTTGATGGGTTGGCGGGTTGACGGGTTACGGGTTGGTAGGTTGGTGGGTTGAAATGTTCAACCCGAACCTGACCCGTTTAACCCGTATTTTTAAATGAGTGATATAAGTTGACGCTTTATAAACGAGTTGTTCGATTTTAAGCGGGTTATCGATAACATGTTTAATGATGAGTATGAGTGTGATAAATAAATAATATAATGTGTCAAAATTAACATTATTATAACTAACCATGTAAAATAGAAACCGAAAAAACAAAAACAAAAATATAAAAGATTTTTTATCTAAATAGTTAAACGGGTTAATGGGTCAATCCGTTTTATACGGGTCAACCTAAACCCTACCCGTTTTTAATACGGTTCAACCTGAACCCGGCACGTTTTTTTAAACGGGTCGTGTTAGTCGACCAACTTTTTTTTTCGTGTCGGGTTAATAGGTCGCATCAAGAATTGACGCCCCAAGTAAAAAGCTTGCAATCTATAGGAAATCACAATAATATAACGCATTCACTTTAGGCTAGGGCCAAGTAAAAAGCTTGCAATCTATAGGAAATCACAATAATATAACGCATTCACTTTAGGCTAGGGCCATAGTCGTTTGTATGTAATCATGTAACGGGTGTACGTAATTTTGTAACGATACACGATTACATAAAAGGATATGCATAATCAAGTGACGTTATAGTTATTCTAAAAATAGTAATCACGTAATGGTTACGAACATTTTACGTGTAAGTGAATCAATTTATTGTGGGGCTTCAGTATTGGTGTCACAGGGGCGGACTTAAGGCTAGCCCAAGGTGGGCGGGCGCACCCCCGGGAAAAAAAATTTAGTACTAAGTTCCGTCGCCCCTTGAAATTTTCCGTCCGCACCTCTTAGAATTTTTCGTCCGCACCCCTTAGGTAAAAAGTGTTATCAATTTATATTTTAAATTTTTTTTAGTAAACTCTTATTTTTTTTTAAAAACACTACCTAAATTATATAACTTTTAATACCTAAATAACTAAACTCAAATACCCAATACCTTTAACTAGCCCACTGCTAAGTATTAGCCCAATAAACAAACCCAACAAATCAAGAATATTTCAAACTAAAATAAAACAAACAAGCCCAAAACCCTTACATATTCTCTCTCGCTCTCTATCATCCATGCACGCACGCCAGCGTTCAGAACATCAGCGACAACAGCAGGCGCATACCTCCGTAATCAGCCATCATACCACCGCCGATCGAACACGAGTAAGTTTCTTTGTTATTTTTGATGATTTTTGGTGAGGTGGGACGGAACCGGTAGCCACCGAAAGTGATTTTTTTATGGCAGGAGACATGTGTGTTTCGATATGATATTTTGTGGTGGGTTATATATGTATATTTTGTTAGTGATGATGATATTTTGTCTTTTTTGGTGGGTTATATACGATCAGAGCTTTTTTTTAATGGTGTATATGATGATTAGATGTTTTTATTGTGATTTTTACATCTTGATTGCTAGGTCTTGAATACTTGATACATTATGTAATATGTTATGAAGCCATGAACTAATAGATCAATTTGTTTGTGATAGCCGATAGGAACCATGAGTAGGGTTGTTATGACACGATTTCTCAATAGGAAAATTGATACATCTTCCGAATTCGTTGATGTGGATACTCTTCCTTCGGATCCTTATGATCGCAAGCCGATTGAATCATATTTTACATGACCCGACCCGACTCGAACCGAACCGACCCGATACGAACCGATTTTTTTACTTATATACATTGGGGCCTAAAATTTTTAACAATGTTCCGCACCCACATGAAAAAATTTCTGAATCCGCCACTGATTGGTGATCTAAGTGAATCAATTAATTATATTGATTAACATAAGAAACAGCATACATGTAGTGTCTGTTGGTCAATAGGTATGATGAACTCATGTTACCAACAATGCCATGTGCCTTACTCCCCCATCTTCGGATTTAAATATGTAACTAATGCGATAATTATAATTATATTATTTCATTTGCTTTGAAAATATAGAAGTGCTTATTTATGTGAAACACGATTATATATTATCATAATTGCAACTTTGGTATTTTAACAAGAAACATAGTAAAAATTTTACTAGATTTTAATTTCTTGAATTTGTTATTGTGTACAAAACCCGATGGGTTTTATAACATCATTTACTTATACTAATTTACTGTGTTGGTATGTGTCTATGGACAGTGTGTATATTTTTAGTTGATATGATAGATTAAAGAAAAGCATAAATATTATCTAAATACGTGTTTCCATTATTAGTAATGATGGGCATCTCAAAACGAGCATCCATTTGTAATTTTTATTTATCTACACACCAAGTTGTAGATAGTCACCCTTAAAAGGTGTTTTTTGTCCTTATATGCACACCGTGCAGTGTCGAACTGTGGCCAAAACGCGGCGTTTTGGTTCGGTTAACCAGACAAAGACTGACGGGTGTCTGACGGGTCTGTTGACCGGACCAAAATGCCGAGCTTTGGCCGCGTTTTGGTCATGTCAACCAGACCGGGTGTCAGTCTTTTGTCTGGTTGATAGGACCAAAACGCGGCCAAAGCTCGACGTTTTGGTCCGGTCAACAGACCCGTCAGACACCCGTCAGTCTTTGTCTGGTTAACCGGACCAAAACGCCGCGTTTTGGGCACAGTTCGACATTGCAGGGTGTGCATATAAGGACAAAAAACACTTTTTTTGGTGTGTAAATAAGCAAAATGGTGTGTAGATAGGTACACCCTTTATTTATTACATTATTTATATATTAAACGTGAATTTATGTCAAATACACTTCACCACTTCACAGGAAACTTCAAAACTTAGGCACTCAAATCCTAATTCGACTTGAAATATTCATCCGATTTAATTCACCATGGTGGTTATATATGCACAAAAATAAATGAATAGTATTCATGAATTGATAAATGCTGAATTTTCTCATGACGGAAGATGACACACATATATTATAGCTATGGTCGACTCTTTCTTTACAAATGAAAAGTTCCTTACTTTGGGCCTGCTGATTCTAAAGGGCATTAATCTTTTTCTATGCAATACACGTTATGGTTAGTAGCAACAACATAATCAAAGCAGCAGAGAAAGGAACTGAGCTGCAGAGAAAAGAATTGAGACCATGTCAATAGAAATTGAGATTTGAGACAGAAGTTGATTTACCATTGGAAGGCGGTTTAGAAGCTGATTTTGAGTGGAAGTCGTTTGAGTTGATTTGTTGGATTAGAATTGAAGTAGATTTTGGGATGATTTGATACACAAGTTGATTTTCGATTGGAAAGGCGGTTTGGAAGTTGATTTTGAGTGGAAGTCGTTTGAGTTGATTTGTTGGATCGGAATTGAAGTAGATTTTGGGATGATTTGAGATAGAAGTTGACTTTCGATTGGAAAGGCGGTTTGGAAGTTGATTTTGAGTGGAAGTCATATGAGTTGATTTGTTGGATCGGAATTGAATTAGACTTTGCGATGGATAAATTACAAGTTTTGTCTTTTATCTTGATACTTTTTTCAGGCGGTGTTATTTTCAACGAATTTTGACAGATTTTGGCCTTTATAGTGAATTTTGTTGCACGTTTTGTTCTTTGACTCTAACTCTGTTAATTTTTTTGGTTAAATATGGTCATTTGCCTTGTACATGATGACATTCTTGTCATTTCACCATCCCAAGAACTATTGTGTAAATAATTTATATTGAGTTACTATTTTGTAAAAAAATAGATCAACTCTCTCTCTCTCTCTCTCTAAAGTCTCCCCCCTCTCTCTTTATCTTCTCTCTCTACGATCTGCTCCCCCTCACTCTCTTTCCAATCTGCTTTCCCAAACAAGAGTGATCTAACAACCACACGACACCACCACAACCACCAGATCTTAAGTCGTGAACTCGAATCTCCAGTGGAATCGGAAGGCGGCGAATCCGGTTGAATCGCAGTGTAGCTCTGGTGATGGCTCCGGCGACGGTTACCGTCGGTTGTGTATTATCCTCTTCCTATGCTGAAACTGAATCCCTGGCTACAACATCCGATTCAAAAAAGATCGAAAAACACCTCTAGAACGGAGATCTGTAGATCGGAAGCTTTTCCGGCGACGTACCGCACGAACCTGGAAGATATTTATGGTCCGACGGTTGCATGTATGTAGGAAAGTGGAGAAAAGGTAAAGCGTCGGGAAAAGGTAGGTTTTCATGGCCGTCAGGTGCGACGTATGAAGGCGAGTTTAGGTCCGGCGAAGTCTGGAATTGGTCCAGTGAATCCGCAGCCAATAAGTTGCACCGTAGACAACATTTTAAGACCACCGATAGGTTTTTAAGCTGATTGTGGAGGTAGTGGTGGGTTTTGGTGGAGGCGTTGGCTGATTTGTGGTGGGTTGGTGGTGGCGGTGGGAGGTAGTGGGTTTTGGGTGAAGCTGATTGTGTGTGAGAGAGAGGGTGGTAGATTGAGAAAGTTGTAGGGAGAGAGAGAGAGTAGTAGAGAGATGGTGATTCATTTTTAAAAATGTTTTGTTGTATTTTTTATATAATATTAAATAAATGGGTATAAAAGACTAAAATACCATTGGGTAACCAGACATAACAAACAAATCTAACTGGGTTAGGGTCAAAGGACAAAACGTGCAACAAAATTCCCTATAAAGGACAAAACCTTCAAAATTCGCTGAGAATGACACCGCCTGAAAAAGGGTATCAAGCTAAACGACAAACTAATTTGTTTAATGATGTTTAAGGGGCGAGGCCTTATAAGTTGATGAATATATATAAGATGAACATTGTTTAATGATGATCAAGATAATGCGAAAACAAGTGTTCTCAAGCTTTTAAGTATTATGAATAGTATACATATCACTTTCAAACTAAATTATTTTAAAGGTACTTTCAAAATCTTTAATCAGATTGTCGCAACCCCGACCCCTACCCCGAGAGCGGGTGCCGCGAGCTCCGATGGGTGGTATCGGTGTTTATTAATTTGGTAACGGAATATATCAGGACCGTAGTTAGGAAATATTTTTTTTATCAGAGTAACACCAAGCTTTTTATAATAATAAATCTTTGGGATAAAAACCCAAGTTCATTTGACAGTACATTTGTAGGGATAGACCCAAATTATTGAAAACAAAAACTCCTTTTTATTTAGGTAACTTTTATAGCCACCTTTTCAAGCCTTTAGTGCTCTCCAGCTAGCTTCTATTGACTTTCACATTTTGTTACCTGAAACGCGTTTTAAAAACATTTTATTAGCAAGAAATACTGGCGAGTGCATCCCAGTTTAATCAAAATAGTTTTATCACTTTTACAGTATTGAGGGCATCCGCAATTACATTTGCTTATATCTATCCAATTACTCTTTTCCTGGTATTGTCTTTCCTGACTGGTTGGTCATGCTACTATTCCAATAGTAACGAGTTTCAAGTAATGTATACAAAACCCCAACATACCGGCAGTAATTGTAGAATCACAAATACTCAATTACTGTTAAGTGTTATTTAAAACATTTGAGGTTTTGATAAAGTATTTTGACTCACAAAAGTAATTTACAAAAAGTGACAAAAATAAGATGTACTCACATTGTTTACTTAGGTAATACTAAAGCTTCCTGTTGTATCTCCTAGTTATTATCTATTAAAATTAAACAATGCACACGTGTTAGTAAAATAACCCAAATCACTTTAACCGTACAACTCGAGACAGAATTCCAATGACTGAGTCAGGCAGAGCCTTGACATGCATTACGGAATCCTAAATCAATCGGGTGTAACACGAGACAAAACTCCAACGACTAAGTCGGGCAGAGCCCTGACATGCGTTACGGAGCCCTAAATCGATCGTGTAGGGTAACAGCAGGGTTATAATACTTACAACGAGGCAGAGCTTCGCTTTATAGTGGGTATTATGCCCGGGTATTACTTCTACTATTCAGAAATTGAGAGAGAATACATAAAATTGAACGAGTTAAAATGAAGCTGATCGACCCAATTTATAGGCCTGATCGATGGCGGCTCGGGGCCGGCATAGACACAAGCTAACTCTCTCGCGGCCCGCGAGAGAGCACGTGTCGAGCATAGGCTTGGCCAGTCATGGCCCTAGCCTTGATGAGTCACATGCCACGTGGCATTATGCCTTGACCGACACTCTAAGCCAGTCGCGGCCCACGAAGGAGAGGGTTAAGGGAGTCGCGCCCCGCGAGAGACTCATGAACTTTGTTTTCTTGTTTTTTTCTAAGTACAAGAGTATTTCGGGCTCGTTTCTCGCGTACGGAGGGGGGTACTGATGAAACAATGGTTAACCGAGGTGGTTAACACACTGGTCTCGTCAAGTAGGGTTAATCCCTTCTTTCCGATGATCGCTGGCTGGATCGTCCGCTGGTTGATCTCCTGCACAAGGAAATAAACCGTGACTCGTAACAAGGAGGATGGGGTGGGGGGTGCTCCTTGTTATCACTCTCCGGTGTGAGAATCAGTAATTTGCTTGGGAAGCAAAGTGTGATAGTAGTAGTAGTGAGAGAGTTGTGAAGAGATACCTCAAACCTGGTTTGGGATGGGTATTTATAGCCGAGGAGTGAAGGAGGGTAGTTGAGTGGCTAGTCTGACATCGCACAGCCTCCTACAGGTGTGTCAGGCCTGTCGGTTACGGTGGTGATGCCACGTCCTGCAGTGGTGCCAGTCTGTTGCTTACATGTGGGCTGACAGGTGACTGTCCTCAGTGCCACTTGCACTATGGTGTCAGACCCACTTGCCTTGTAGGCAGGATGCGGTGCCGGGCCGCATCGCTGCTTGCGGTAACTGATGTTGTTCCCGCGTTCTTGTTCTGGCCAAGATGCATGCGGATGCAGTGCCGTGTCGCATCGCCGCTTGGTGACTGTTACTGTTGTCCAGATCCCTTGTCGTGACGAAAATGTTCATAGGATGCGGTTCCAGGCCGCATCGCTATGCGTAACATCCGTTCCGTACTTAACGCAAGTCTTCTCATCACTGGACAGATTGGTTTTGACTGCTGTGTTCGCGCGTGCCCGCACGGACACAGATAAGTTCTTGCTAGTGGGGGTTTTTGATAAGGGTAATGGTCACTCGCGGTCGTGCTGACGCGAGATCTAGGACCATACCCTTTCAAGTCCCCCCAGTCTAGTGTTGCTTCCTTATGCAAGTTGCATGTGGGAGGAATACTGGACTATGGTGTCTAGAAGGTAGAATATGGGCCATGCGGATGGCTCCTGCTTCAAGTAAATCAAGCTGGGGGTCCGGTAGAGTCGTGTGACGTCTCTTCCGTACCGGTGAGCAAGTTCCGTCTGATGCGGAATTCTCAGCCAAGGATTTGATCCAGTAATATGGTCTACCTTTTTCTGATGTCATCAGCCACCTGTTGATGTTTCGAACCATCCTTTAAGACGGTGACTGAAGATGTTAGTAGGTTCGAACCAACCTTTGAGACGGTGACGGAAGATGTCCGTGATCGCAACTCTAGTTGTAACATCTGTGTCAGCTGGTGTAATGCTGTAAGTGCTTTGTTCAAGTTCTATGTTTATCAACTGGAGACGTAACGATCATCCCTGCTTTGTGGGGTGTTCGTGTTCTTCAGTGTAGCTCTCAAGTAACCGCACGTCCTTTGCGGTAACTTTGTTGCCGCGTATCGTTGGCCATGTTTGCTTGAACGATGTGGGGTACTTGCGTCATTGTTGGCCGTGTTTGGTCGAACAATGTGAATCTGTACTATGGGTAAATAAACATGGTCATAGGCATGGTAGTGCCCACCATTGTTTATTCTATGCAGTTCATAGGTGGGAAAACAAAGTCATAAGCAGACTTGTTACCACTGTTCCTTGGCTTGTTGCCCAAGGGGATTTCCCTAGTTACTTAGGAATCTGGGTGTAATTCGTCCGCGTACGTTCTGTAACCACTTTCCTTCACGCTTAGTTGGAAGGCAGTTTTCCTGGAAGTAGCTTTGATCAACCGCGTGGTGGCTTAGTTGTGGCTCTTCCGTAGCTATCATTCGCGGAGTTGCGTTCCGCCGCAGCTACTCGTGAGTATCTGCGGTTTGTCACAGAAGACTCGCTTTAAGATTCTCTTCGATGTGGCTCTTGAAGGATCAGGAGTCAGGGTTGCTGATGTGCGGTTGTGCATCATACTTATCCTTTTGCCTAAGGAGAAGCTGTTTGCGTCCCCTCCGTGGTTGTGAACCGGACACGAGGGATTTGAAGCTTGCAGAGCTTCAATGTACTGCGGCTTTTGCTTTTCCTGAGAAGCAGTTTTCGCAGTCCAAAGAACAATGCTGGTTCTGGGTATCTGACACACCTTTACGGGCTTATGTGTGTCATCTCCGCATATTCCACGTGTGCTCGTGGGTATATGCGGATATCGGTTATACCCCTTTACATAATGTAGAGATATTTATTTTGCCTTTTTTGAAGGGTATGTAAAAAACGACATGCGGTATGGGTTATGGTGCGGTATACCAGAGAAACCGCATGCCGTTTATGTTTGGATAATGTTGTCGTTTTTGTGCCACATACGCACGTGTGAGTTGGTGAAAGTTGGTAGGATTTTCTGGCATGTGCTGAAATGAAAGGACGGTTGCACTGTCCAAGGTCATAAATGCACTGTAGCAGGAGTGTAAAAGTCTCTTTTGTCAGGCGCGTGGGCGGCCACTCACGCGTGGTAACTGTCAGCAGAACCGTCGCTTGAACACGTGGCGTCGCATGACTCGCTCTTTTCAAACGTGATGATTCAGTTACTGCCTTGCATTAATTGCGATGGGTATATAAGGGGAAACCGTTTGATTTCCCCTCACTTGTTCAAAATCCCAAAAAATTTCCGGTGAGAGAAAGAGAGTGTTCTTCGTCTTCTCCGATAAACTTTGTTGATATTCCGGTGAGGTGTGAGTTTTTGAACTCATTTTCTGTTTTCTTCGTTACATTCTCTGATGGCTAAACCATCGAATCCACATGATGCTGAGGGTGAAAACCCAAATCCTTCTTCGCCGGCGGCGGTGGAAGAGGAAGAAGAAGGTGGTGCTGCCCCCGGCGGGGGCTTACCAGTGTTGAAGTGGTCGAAGGGTCAGTTTGACACCCTGATGACCAGTACTCAAATGCCCCAGGAGTATGGGGCTGTTTATCCCCAGGAGGGTGACACCGGTGCTGATGCTCCGGCGGGATACGTCACCATGTGGGCTGACTTCTTTCTTGATGGCAACCTCCGACTGCCGCTGACGGTGTTTGTTGCCGAAGTCTTGGAGTGGTATAAACTCCATATTTCCCAAATGAGCCCATTTGGGATGATTCGGGTTCGTAATTTTGAGTACACCTTTCGTGCCCTTGGTATTGAACCCAAGGTTGAAGACTTCCGTCGTTTTTACCAGTTGACAGTGAACACTGGGTTTTTTTCTTTTGGTCAACGGTATGGGAGCCCTAAGCTGATGACCCCACCCAAGGGTATCACAAAGTGGAAGACAAAGTTCTTCTACATTAAAGCCGCCGCAGTTGTTGCCAAAATGACCCTGCGGAATGTGGCGGAGACCATCGATGCAGAGGATATTGCTTTTCCCCGGGCTGACATGGTGGAGTGGTTCCCAAAGTTGAAGACCATTGAGTTTAAGAAGCTGGACAACTCACAGTTTTGGGTGCTGCGGATGATGTTGACCAGGCCTGATAGGAAAGCAAGGCCCGTTGTGCGGGAGAAGAGTGGTGGTAAGTATTTTTACTTTTGTGCGGTTTCCTTACTTTCTTGTGTGTTACTGATTTGAAAGTGTACTTATCAGAGGACGCTGCCCTGTGGAGGATATTTGATCCGGACATCAAGGGTAAGTTTGAGATACTTCGGTGTGCGAAAGGTGAAAAAGGTTTTAACTTGACCATTGTCGACAACTTCTGCATTCCTGATCGTGAGGGGCTGAAGGCGCCCCTGCCGTAAAGCAAAGGTATAGTCTATAATCTTCTTACTTACTTTGTAAAGAGGTTCACCTTCTGACTTGCTTGTTTGATGATATAAACGCAGGTAATCTTGGGGCTTTAGGAGAGTTTGACGCGAAGGCCGCTCCCAAGAAGCATGTGGAGAAAACTGTGCGGGGTCGCAAGAGGAAAAAACCTGAACCCGCAGTTGTTACTCCTTTGTTGCCGCACGCGGCATGTATATCTTGTTCTCGTTTCCGCAGATACACCGCATTTGGTGGTGCGGCTGCAGGTGGATCCTCTGCGGGTTCCAAGCCTGTTGATGAGAAGAAGAAAAGGAAGGAAGAGGAGAAGGCTGCTGGTGCTGGTGGGAAAAAACGTCCGAGGTTGCAAACGAAACGGAAAACTGTTATTTCCCAGGCGAAGCCTGCCGTTGTGTCTGGTAAGTGAATCATCATCTTACAATTGTTTGTCATTGTACTTGTAATTGATAGTTATTTTTGCTTTGTTTGCAGAACCGCAAGATGAAGGGTTCTCTTCATTTGATACTCCTCTTCCCCCCCCCCCCCCCGCATGACACGGCTGCGGATGCGAGGGTTAATAAAGAATTTATCAGAAGCCCTTCCATCGAAGTGGTGACTGAGCCCTCTGCACGGGCAGAGGATACTGGGAAGAAAACCGCGGCCCAGATCTTTGATACGGTGGATTCCCATGATAATCTGATCTCCCCGCAGGATACTGATGATCTGAACCTGAAGTTTGCTGATGCTGAAAAGAAAAAATCTCCTGCTGCTGAGAAGGCTTATGGTTCCGCTTCTGGGGGTGCGGGTTTTAAAGGACCTCCAATTCAGCCTGAAGAGTCTGAATTGGAATTCTACTACCGTACCTATACGGAAGATCGGGCTGTGACCTATCATCGTCCCCCTTGGAGCATTTTGCAAGGGGATGATATTTCAGGTGATCCTTCTGCTTGTAAGGAGATTTTGGGTGGTTTGGGCACCCCGTTTGAAGTTAATCGGGCCCGCGCTTTGCCCCTAGAGCTCCGGATCAACCAACTCTCATCCATTCTTGTTAGGAGTTCAATTATGGCGAATGCCATTATGGAAGACTAAAAGGTGTTGGGGCGCAAGGAGGAGGAAAGTGCTCACTTGCGGGCTGAGGCTGAAGTGTTGGTGAAAGCTGCTCGTGAGGGTGCAGAGCAGCTCAAAAGGGATAAGGCTGCTTTTGAGCAGCATAAGCAGAGTGAGGAGTGGGCTGCAACTGCTGGCCTTAAACAGGTTCGTACTCTCGCCAAACTGCTTTCTGATGAGCGCAAGAGTTGGAAAGAAACACTTTCTAATGAGCCCAAGACTTGGAAAGAATCTTGGGCCACAGAGAATGAAACGTTGTTTCGTGTTCGTCAGGAGCTGACTAATGTCAAGGCAGCGAATGCTGCTTTGGTCAAGGAGAAAGCCGCAGCTGAGGCGGTTGTCAAAGAGTCCAAGGAGGCGGGGGCCCGCGCTGACAAAGCTCTTGAAGAGGCAAATGCTTACCGCACCAATTTAAACAAAACTGTTGAGGGCCTCCAGGTATGAGTTGCTTTTGTTCTTGAATTTGTATCTTTGTTTCACAAGTATGATTGATTATTTTTGTATACTTGTGTTTTCCTTGTTGAAAGGCTGAAGTGCAGAGCCGGGTGACCATGATTGAGGAGGTCACTGCCCGCGCTGCTGAAACTGAAGTGCGGGCAAGCGAGGCTGCTGAGGCTAGAGACAGCCTGACTTCTTCCTTTGAGCAGTTGAAGGCTAATCATGATTGGATGCGTTACCACGGTATCGGGCATGTAAGTACCCGTTGCCTTTGCTATCTTTTTAGGTTTGCCTTTGCTAACCTTACTGCTTGTATTTTGTAGATTGTTAGTGCTATCCTCGACGCACCTAAGAACGCAGCTGCTGTAGGGGAGATTAGTTTGCGCGCGCGGCAGGCTGGTTTTAAAGCTGGCTACAACCGATGCATCAGTCATGACAACCTGTTATCCCAAGGAAAATTTACCGATGAAAGGTCTGGGTTCCATGGCGTGGATACTGAAGCGCGTCTTGCTGCCGCTCTTGCGGCGTACAACGACATGTCCATTTCCGCCCTTGAGGAAGTTGATAAATGCTTGGACGCGGAAGACTATGTGGACCGCTTGCGGTTGTTGTATGTTGATGAGGAAGAGGAAGAGGCCACTGGTAGTGGCAAGGGTGGTGCGGAGACCAGTGGTACAAAGAAGGACTAGGTTGGCCTGCGTGCCCATTTTGGTTTCCTCGATGTAAATGTTTTGAAAACTTTATGTAAATCTTCTGTGCACCGCGTAGGTGTAGAAATTTTTTGAATACAAAGTTTAATCGTTTTGTTCAATTTGTACAAGTGTTTTTTACTACTTGCATGCTTGAACGTATATGAGTTAATGTTATTGTGAATAACACTAAGTCTGAATTTGCCTTTTGCATATCTAGGTGATATGCAAGTATGAAGAACTCTACTGGCTGTAAAGCGCGGTTGAGTATGCTCTATACTTTTGTTGTATGAGCATTAGTCAATTCCTGTTTTTATCCCGTTAGGGTTTGGGAATTGTGTAGGCTTTGTGAAAACCGTATGTGCGTATCCAACCGGATAGACATTTAACGTTTTGCCTTTGCTGGCCTATTACAATATTTTTGTGTGGTTACCACTTTGTGTGGGTATCGCGAATGAAGATTTTGCCAATCTGTTTTTGCAGATACCGCAAAGTGGAACACGCATTTGTAATAGAGGAAATAAACAATATTGTATTGAATCGTTCATTTATTTATTTGTAAATGGCTTGCGGCCCGATAGGTTACATGGTAAATGTAAAAACAGGGCTTACATGTAACAGCGTCGAAGCTGTTGTGCATTCCATGTGCGTGCGATAGGTTCGCCCTCTAACGTTTGCAGTTTATACGCGCCTTTGCCCAGGACCTCTTGGATGAGGTAGGGTCCTTCCCACTTAGGGGCGAGTTTCCCTGGGCGTTCAGCGTTAGATGCTTCGTTATCGCGAAGGACGTAGTCTCCTGGGTTAAAAGTACAAACGTGGACACGTGAATTGTAGTACTTTTCAAGCTTGGTCTTGTACTCGTTGATGGCAGCGTTTTCATGCCTTTCTTCTAGGAGGATCAAATCATACCTGCGCTCCTCACTGTTGTCTATTTTGTCGATAGCCAACATTCGGGGCGAGGGGAGACCTACTTCCGCGGGGATCACCGCTTCTGAGCCGTAGACAAGGCTGAAGGGTGTCTCACCGTGACTTGTTTTTGGGCTTGTCCTGTGAGCCCATAAGATACTTGGAAGTTCATCGACCCAGCCGCGCCTGGCTGTTCCCAACCGTGCTTTGATGCCTTCGACTAAACTTTTATTGATACTCTCGACCTGGCCATTCCCTTGCGGATGTGCCACTGAGGAGAATATGTGTTCAATGTTTAGTTCCTTTAGCCATTTTTGAAAGTCATCAGCAGTGAAGTTGGTGCCGTTGTCGGTAACGATGCACATCGGTAGACCGAAACGGCATATGATATGTTCCCAGACGAATTTCCTTGTTATCATAGCGGTGGTTGAGGCGAGCGGGTTTGCCTCTACCCATTTTGTAAAGTAATCAACAGCCACTATGATAAACTTCACCGCACCTGGTGCGTTTGGAAATGGTCCTACCATATCGATTGCCCATTTTTGGAATGGCCATGCGGTGGTGACGGGGATCAGGTTGTTCTTGGGGTGCAAGGTTTTGGGAGCATGCCACTGAAAATTAAAACACTTGCGCAAGACTTTGACCGCATCCAGGTGCCGGGCAAGTAGTACCCGGCGTTCATAATTTTCGCCACCACCATGCGTGGGCCCGTGTGTATGCCACAGATTCCCTCGTGTATCTCTCTGATAAGGTACATGGCATCTTGGGGGTCGACGCATCGTAGGAGTGGCCCTAGGTATGATTTACGGTATAAGATACCGTCTCCCATTTGATAATGACACGCTTTGTATTGCAACTTACGTGCCTCTGCCTTGCTTTCGGGAGTAACCCCTGATTGCAAGTATGCAATGATTGGTTTCATCCAGGATGTTGTACCGTACTGGATGACATTGACTTGGCGCAGGGGTACCGAGGGATTTTGCAGAACCTCGATGCGTATCTCCTTTGCCAGATGTTGGAAGCTAGTGGATGCAAGTTTTGACAGTGCATCCGCGGGTTTGTTTTCACTTCTGTTAATATGGCGAATATTGAAGGAAGTGAACTTTGATTTCAGTTGCAAGGCTTGTTCGAGGTAGAGTATCATGATGTCCCCTTTTGCGGCATAGTCGCCGCGTACCTGCCCTGCAACCAATAATGAGTCGACGTGTGCTTCCAAATGTTGGACGCCGAGTTTGACTACCAATCGTAGCCCTTCCAGTAGAGCCTCATACTCTGCCTCGTTATTTGTGCTTTTGAAATCGAGGCGGATTGCATAGGTAAGCTCTTGGCCATCGGGGCTGACGAGTCGCAGACCCGCACCTGCACCATCCTCGTTGGATGCACCATCGGTATATAGTGCCCAGGTTTCTGAGGAAGATGGTGGTGGTGTATGGTTTTGTTCTTCTTCGCATTCTTGAATGCGATTTGCCGGTACTTCGGCAACGAAATCAGCGAGAACTTGGCCTTTGATTGCGGGGCGCAGCTTATAGATCAGCGTGTGCGCACCTAGTTCAATGGCCCATTTTGCTAATCTCCCAGAAATGTCGGGTTTCGATAGGATCGGCCCGATCCTGTAGTTGGTTAACACCGTGATGACGTGATTTGCAAAATAACGCTGTAATCGTCTTGATGCGTGCACTAGTGCCAGTACCAACTTCTCCATGATGGAGTATCTTGTCTCTGGGTCGTTGAGCATTTTGCTGATATAATAGATGGGTGTTTGAATTCCCTCCCACTCCACTATGAGTACGGCGCCTACCGCGTTATCTGCGGCGGATAGGTACAAGATAAGTGTCTCTTTCTTGCGTGGTGCGGTTAGAGTTGGGAGTTGAATCAAACACTCTTTCATCTCCCGGAAAGCATTTTCGGCCTCTGCGGTCCATTGGAATTGCTACTTTTTTCAAGCAGTTCCGCAGGGTCTTGATGAAAGGATAAGACTTAGCTGCGTGGTTGGCTAAGAATCTATTCAGTGCGGCTAGCCTGCCGGCTAGTCGTTGCATTTCTTTCATCGTGGAAGGCGATGGCATGCGCTCGATCGCCTGAACTTTTTCCAGGTTTACCCTGAATCCATCTTTGGTGACGATGAATCCAAGGAACTTGCCTTCCTCCATTCCAAACGAGCATTTCCCTGGATTGAGCTTCATATTGATGCTGCGCAGAGTTTGGAATGTTCTTTCGATATCATTGAGCATGGTATCCTCCTCCATGCTCATGACGACTAGGTCGTCCATGTAGATCTCGACACTTTTGCTGATTTAATCACCAAAAGTGTCGTTCATCAATTTTTGGTAGGTTGCGCCCGCGTTGCGTAACCCGAATGACATTTTTGTATAACAGTAATTCCCTATAGGTGTGCGGAATGCCGTTTTATCTTCGTCCTCAATTGCCATCTGCACCTGGTGATAGCCTTTGTAACAATCGAGGAAACACTTCCATCAAAATGGTGCGAGGTTGTTGACTTTCTCGTCGATCTCTGGAAGTGCGTAACAGTCCTTGGGGCAAGCTTTGTTGAGATCTTTATAATCGACGCACATGTGCCAGCCCCCGGTTGGTTTTTCTACCATGACTGGGTTGGACAACCAAGTCTGGTACTTGACTTCCCGCAGGATGCCTGCGGAGAGCAGTTCTTTGACCTGCTCATGCATCGCCTCGTTCTTTGCGGATCCAATGTGGCGTTGGCCTTGGATCACCGGCTTGATACCAGGCAAGGTGTTCAAGAAATGTTGCGCAACTTCACGTGGTACCCCTGTCATGTCTGCGGGTGTCCATGCGAAAATATCTTGGTTTCTGAAGAGAAGTTGCTTCAGGCGCGCTCTGATACTGTGGGACAAGGCATGGCCCAACGTGACCGTTTGCTCTGGGTGTCTTGCGTTAAGAACCCATTTTTCTGGTTGGGTGTTGGGGGTAGGCCTTGCTATCTTGGTCGGACACAGTTCGTCCGACGACATGACCTCTCTGCGTGCGTAGATTATCGCGACCCCCGTTTTGGTTGGGAAACCGACAGCAGAGTGGGGTACGGATGTAATCATGTTGAAGTCGCCTTGGGACTCCCTCCCGAAAAGCACGTCGTATTTGGAGGTGTAAGGTAAAACCATGAAGTTTACCTCCTCCGTTCGTGTGTGCCTTCCGTTGGTGAGGCGCACCAGAAAAGTGATTTGGCCCAGGGGGAATACGGTTTCCCCGTAAATCCGGCCAAAGGGTAGTCTGCCGGCGGCAACCGATCCTTGTCTTCTTGATCGAACTGGTTGAAGCACTGCTCGTATATGATGTCAGATGTACTGCCCGGGTCGATGAATAGTCGCTCGGTGCAGTAGTGAACTAGGTAGCCTGTGATAACGACGGCGCGCCTATCGCGCGGTCCGCCTCGGACTTTTGGAAAGACAACTTGCTCGTCTTTCCAGTCATTGTCCGGTCTTCTTGCCGCCTTGCGCGGCTTTCCTCGTCCTCCATTGATCATATGGGTTGAGGCCACGTACATGGTCCTCTTACCCGTGGAGGTGCCCTCGTTATGGGGGGTGATGCGCTTGGTTTGCTTTTGCGCGGCTGGCAACAAATGTTGCAGCTTCCCCTCTTTTAGGGCTCGCTCAATCTCCAGTCGAAGACTGATGCAGTTTTTTGTTGTGTGGCCCGAGTCCTTGTGATACTCACAGTAGAGTGTGAGATCCTGGTTCTTCTTGGACTTCATCAGTTGGGCCGGTCGCAGGAATTGCGCGTCCGTAAGGAGGACGTCGTTTAGCGACTGGTTGATCTCGGTCCAGTTACGGTCCCGAGATTCCTTCTTCGACGCCCGATTTTCACGTTGGGCGTTGATTGTTGCCCTTGCGTCGGGCTGGTTATTACGCGGGACATATGGTTTGGGATCGCTGCCGCGATTCCATGTGTCCCGGTTGCGCTTGTTGTTGCGCTTGAGCTCTTGGCGGGAGGACTGGCCTTCCGCTTGGGGCTGTGCCTTTGTGACGTGCGGCTTGAGGGACCGCTGAGTTTGGGCGTACATCTTGACCGCAGCCATGACGTCTTCCCATTTCTTTGGCAAGCCTTTCTTGTCGGAGATGGTCATAACCATTTCTTCATCCTTGACGGCTCGAATAAAATGGTTGCGTGCCATTTGGTCTGCAACGCCGCCTATCTCCAGGCACTCTTTGTTGTAACGGATGACAAACGACTCGAGAGATTCGTTGTCTCCGCGCCAGATGTTCATGACGTCCATAGAATCACGTTCGTGACGTCGCTGCTGGCTAAAATGTGCGAGGAACTTTGCTTGCAAGTCCTCAAATGAGGCCAGCGATCCCACTGGCAAAGAATCAAACCAAGCCCTCGCCAGACCCGTGAGGGTCTGGGGGAAAAAATGACACCAGGTGGGCTCGTCCCACCTGCCGTTGCACCCTGCGCTAGTGAAGATGTTCATGTGATCGTCCGGGTCGGACGAACCATTATATTTCCTAGTGTTTAATGGGAATTTAGTGGTGGTGACATCGGCGCAGGCAATCTACGGGGCGAACTTGGAGTTTTCGGCCACAGATTTTGGCCTATAGGGTTGGCTCTGGTGGCGCTTTGCAGCGCGGAGGTATGTGGTGCGGGGTTGAGTGGGAGGAACATAATTGCATCCTCCTGGTCTACTGCTAGTAGCATAGGACTCCCCGCCATATGTATGCTCGTCCGGATCGGTACGGCCATATCTTTCATGGTGGGACTGAGGTCCCAGCCGGCTATGGATGCCGGAGCCGTGGTGGGCTGTGGATTGCCGCCTGTTTTCGCCATGAGGGCCCAGACGGCTATGTATTGGGCCCCTGCTGCGGGACTCGTATGAGGAATCATCCTCATTAATTGTGCGGACCTCACAGTAAGAGGAGCCGCGGTCTTCATGCCTACTTCGGGAGGCTGGATGTGTGGGGGCCCTGCCGTCGTATTGTAAAATACGACCCGCAGGTGTATGTGGTGCCGGGGTAGGCCCGACAGGTACATGCGCTTCTGCGCAAGCTCTGTTGTATGCTGCGGCCAGCATAGCTTGTTGTTGGTCATACCAGGCATGGAGGTTCATGCCTGAAGGTATCACAGAAGCATACTGTGAAAGATCTTGTGCGAACGTAAGGGATGCGCCACCTTGCGTTGATGTGCCAATGTGGCCAGCATTTGGGGCTGGGGGGTGGTCCCCGCGGGCCCTGGGTTTGCGGGGTTTAGGTTATCCCCAGTAGTGTTGTTTAGATGATCAGACATGATCTTGGGAGAGAAAAATGAATGTGGAAAAAAGTGCTAAAAGTAGCGGTGGGTGCCAATGATGAAACAATGGTTAACCGGGGTGGTTAACACACTGGTCTCGTCAAGTAGGGTTAATACCTTCTTTCCGAGGATCGCTGGCTGGATCGTCCGCTGGTTGATCTCCTGCACAAGGAAACAAACCGTGACTCGTAACAGGGAGGATGGGGTGGGGGGTGCTCCTTGTTATCACTCTCCGGCGTGAGAATTAGTAATTTGCTTGGGAAGCAAAGTGTGATAGTAGTAGTAGTAGTAAGAGAGTTGTGAAGAGATACCTCAAACCTGGTTTGGGATGGGTATTTATAGCCGAGGAGTGAATGAGGGTAGTTGAGTGGCTAGTCTGACATCGCACAGCCTCCTACAGGTGTGTCAGGCCTGTCGGTTACGGTGGTGATGCCACGTGCTGCTGTGGTGTCAGTCTGTTGCTTACATGTGGGCTGACAGGTGACTGTCCTCAGTGCCACTTGCACTGTGGTGTCAGACCCACTTGCCTTGTAGGCAGGATGCGGTGCCGGGCCGCATCGCTGCTTGCGGTAACTGATGTTGTTCCCGCGTTCTTGTTCTGGCCAAGATGCATGCGGGATGCGGTGCCGTGTCGCATCGCCGCTTGGTGACTGTTACTGTTGTACAGATCCCTTGTCGGGACGAAAATGTTCATAGGATGCGGTGCCAGGCCGCATCGCTATGCGTAACATCCGTTCCGTACTTAAGGCAAGTCTTCTCATCACTGGACAGATTGGTTTCGACCGCTGTGTTCGCGCGTGCCCGCATGGACACAGATAAGTTCTTGCTGGTGGGGGTTTTTGATAAGGGTAATGGTCACTCGCGGTCGTGCTGACGCGAGATCTAGGACCATACCCCTTCAGGTACGTAAGGAACGTTTTAGGGTCACGTTAGGGGTTCTAGGAGGGTTGTTATACAGATAGTTCAAAAGAAAAATAATATGAACTAGAAGGTTATGTTTTGAAAATGTGATAAGCCAAAACCTTCCTTATATAAGTTTGGAGCCTTAACTTCATTTTGTTGAAACTTATCACAACTCTTCGTTGAATAGTAATTCAATTGGTGCTTAAAATCGGTTGACGGTTATTTAGTTACTATTAGCAGTAACCTTTGTTAGTGGAAAACCATTAGCATGAACTCTTTCAACATTTGCTTAGGTATCGTTGATGATTGGCTTGTCTGTAGGAACTTAGTTACTGCTTATCTCTGAAGTTGTCGTAATGCACACTTAGCACCGATAAAAATTGCTATTGTTTGTAGTTGCCACTAATGGACCAAGTTGCTGCTGATCATACAAGCCATTAATGGACCAAGTTGATATTTATCGATGTTACCAATAATGATCATTACTACTAATAATTAGCCATTATGCAACTTTCCAATAACTATGCAAATCGGAAGCAACCCCTCCCCCACCCCGCGTGCGGACCCCACTAAAGGGGCGACACCCTTTTAAAACCTCTGGTCACTATGGGGTTCGACCCCGTTAACCACCGACCCATTGTTGTCGGAAATAATGATTCTACCATTCTTTGAATAAGTGTGTACTCCACAACTCCTAACTTATATCCCATCTTCATTATGATTCCTCTTTCCTTATAAGTAAATGCAACTAAATGAAAATGGTTTGATGCCATTATAATCACCAACAATGACCACTTGATTTTGCTTACATTTTTTAAAGACAACCAACAACAATCTCACACGTATTTAGTTCTTATGTAACTAGGATATTGGATTTAAATATCTCAACTTTCACCATTATGACCTTTAACACTCATACATCAGATGCCATGTCACTAAACAAGTGTCATATCAACAAAAAACTAATTTAGTTAGAGTTCATTTAGTTTTGGAGTGCTAGAGGAAAATAAGTTGAAAAATGAGACTTTATAATTCATAAGTTGGGGGTGTTATCGTGCAAATGGACAGTGGCGGAACCAGAAACTTTTAACCGGGGGTCAGTATTGATCCAAACAAATAAATGTAAATAATAAATTATCTATATTTTTTTATGCTCTCTTGCCTAATGGCATCATGCGTTTATCACGGAGTTTAGAAGTAAATAATAAAGGGGTATTCACCTATTTAAAAAATTAACTAAACGCCAAAGAAAAAAAAAACCCTGAAAATTTAAAGCTGAGAGTGAACAAGTAAAAAAATAAATTAACTAAATGAAAAAAAAAATCTTAGAAAATTTACAGCTAAATTAAATAAGCATATACAAAAATAAATTAAGTGTTTCGATTGAAAAAAGATTAATTATTAATAGTAAATAACAAAATAAAGTAGAAAAGGTTAATGTCAACCGTGGTTTAGTGATTGACTTGTTTTCTATAGGTTGAACTTAAAAAAAGGACAAAATTTAAAGTAACGGGCCAAGTTATTCTACAAAGGCTTCTAATTGTAAGAAGTGTAAGAATGATTTATAGAGTAACAAGTGCCCAATAACCTAAAATTAAACCCACTACATCACCACCCAAAACCTAAACACCTACCCCCACCCACCCCACCCCCCCCCCCCCACTCAAAAAAAAAAAACTATACCTCACCAAAAAAACCCCCAAAAAACCTACCCCACCCCCACCTCCCAAGAACCTGAAAAAAAAATCTAAAAAAAACTAAACCCCCACCCCCACCACCACCCAAAAACCTAAACCCCCCACCCCCTTGGCAAAAAAAAAAAAAAAAATTTGGGTGGGTGATGGGGGGGGGGGGGGGGGGTTAGGTTTTTGGTGGTGGTGGATGTTTAAGTTTTTTTTTATTTTTTTATGTAGTGAGTTTTTTTAGGTTATTGGACACTTGTCACTTTATAAATCCTTCTTACAATTAGAATCATTTGTATTTGATCCTAATCCTTAAAGTAACATAGTTATAAAGTACCAAAATACCCTTGTCTTTTTCACACGACTTTGATATCTTCCACACAGGTTTTTCTGCAAATCCTTGGTAAAAGATATTCCGACGAACATTATTTTTTCATTTTTCTTCTTTCACTACATCTATTTTTTGCTTTAAGCACTTTTATCAAAATTTTGAAGGGTCAAATAACCAAGATCTACTGGTTGGATAATATCCTCTGTAAGTAAAACTTGGGTGGCCGGAAGGTCAATGGACCCTCCTGTAGTTTCGCCCATGCATATGGAGAACAGTGGCGGATCTAGGATTCCGACCAAGCGGTAACGTTTTATAAATAAGCGGTAACGAAATCGAAAAAAACGTCAAATTTATCCAAAATTTACACTAAAAACGTCAAAAATTTTCCGGCCAAGCGGTAGCGGGCGCTCCCCCTTGATAACACATACATCCGCCCCTGATGGAGAAAGTTGACGTTATGTAAATCCTATATCTCTTTACAAGTTTATCACAATAAGCACCAATAAAATGTGAACGTATCACAAGTTCACACGGTTTTGTATTTAGAATCAGGAAAGTACTCGATTCAAACATCTAGACAATCAGATCCCGACACATGATTTACATTGTGTGTGTTTTCATTTTCAAGTGAGTTTCCCGAAAGGTGATTATTTCAGTTGAAAATGGGGCAAATGATGTGAATTCATGAAAATTGAAGTTACAAAAGTCTAAAAAATTTAAATATTTTACACATTTTTGGTTCTTTTTATCATATTACGTGAAATCAACTGGCTAAGAATGAACTTTTGGCCAAATCTAGAAGAAAAGAAAATCTAAAGTTTAAATTATTTTATTTTCAAACTTTTGAACTAAAAAAACTAATTTAAAAGGCATAATGAATATTTTCTCTTCGTTCACAAACGAGAAGTGACTGGACGATTTAATAGAGACGTAAAAATCATCAAAGATGAATAATAAAATAAAGGTAAAGGTAAACATGAGATGATATAAGTTAATAATCGAGTGATGTCACAATTTCAAAACCAAATAAAAATATTGGCTTTTACGAGCTGAACCAAGTCAAGCAGAGTGAGTTTGAACTTGGCTCGAATTTACATAATTGAGTTAAAACATGTACCCAAACTCAACTCAGTTTAATCTAAAGAAGCTTGTTTCAGTGAAATAACTCCATTTTGAATAATTGATGACACGTTTCTTTAGTTTTTCTTTGCCTTTCATTATTATATAGGAGGGAGTAAACGCCGCTGTTGGGTTTTAGTGCCATTTCTCTTGCGCTAACTCGCTTCTGAATGGCATGTGTCTTTACGCCACGTGTCCATGTATTTATTAAAGATTTGTTTTAAGTTATACAACCGTCATAAGATATATGATCCTTGTTCCAAGTTCTACATAACATACGTGGACTTTCAACCTCCACATAACGGTGGGACAATATACATACGCATATGCTTATTCTTCTCAAAATGTATGAAACCATTATAACTAACAAACGTTGACATTTGGAATTCAAACAAATAAATGACAAAAAAATATAAATGAGGACGTAACGTCTGACGCGAATGGTTCAAGAAGCTCGTTCAAGGCGCAACGCCGTCCAAGAGGAAGAAGATGACATGCGGGTCTAGAATCCTTCGACTTTCACACAAATATTTTGATAAACTATATAAATATCTAAGACATAATCAAACAACTACCATTTTTAACATTTCATTGTTATAATCATGATGAATATAATATGTCGTTTTATTTTACACGTAATACATGATAAATTATTTTATTATTAATTTATTTTAATTGGTAAATTGGAGTTAGATAATCTAATCTGGCTGTTCTTGGCCAACAATAATCTCAACTAAGTTTATTACCAACAGGGCAAATTGGAAATAAATAATCTCAACTCACTGTTATTGGCCAATAATAATACCAACTCATTTAATCACCAATAATAATCCGAACTATTCACTTTTGTTTGTAAAATGCTCCCACGTTAAAAAAAAACACTAACTATGTTAAAATATTGCTGATGTGGCTTAACATGTGTGGACTGACGTGGCTGGTTAACATCTTACATGTGTATAAAATGATTATCAGCCTCATTTGCACACACAATCGACTGAATTTGCCCAATTTGTAGAATTAGGGTTTTGAAGGAGAGTGTGATTGTGTGTGCAAATGAGGCTGATAATCATTTTATACACAGGTAAGATGTTAACCAGCCACATCAGTCCACACATGTTAAGCCATATCAGCAATATTTTAACCTAGTTAGTGTTTTTTTAACGTGGGAGTATTTTACAAACAAAAGTGAATAGTTCGGATTATTATTGGTGATTAAATGAGTTGTGATTATTATTGGCCAATAACAGTGAGTTGGGATTATTTATTTCCAATTTGCCTACCAACAGTGGTCCAATCCTTTTCATTTATTTTTGTATCATGGTCCGCTTTTAAAAAAGTGTTGTTAGATTAAGGATGAGATTTTTTACCGAAATACCGGTACCGTACCGATCATAAACGGTACCGGTATCGGTAATAGATTTTTTGAAATTCGGTATCGGTACCGGTATTTTTCGGTAAATACCGGTATTAATACCGAATTTAATAATGACTTCATATATTTTGTTTTATCTTAGATCCCACTATAAATTTATATTTTCTTGAACATTGTTTTACAAAAACCAATATCAAATTTCTTATGTTTGGTTATTTTTAACTAATTATAATGATTTTTTAGACATGTTGGAATTTGAATGTTAAAAGTCGAACCCATAGATGTTTACCTTTTGATTTTTTGACTATTTAATATATTTACCATTTGTTTACATTCCTCTATATATTACTCTAGTTCAGTTAATAATGGATGGATGAGTTGCACATGAAATTTTTTTAGGTTAAACAATGGATGACACCAAAGCGGTACTAATGTGGTAAAGTATCAAAATACCGGTACCGATACTGGTACCTTACCGGTACCGAATCTATAAATACGATAAGGTAATCGGTATCCACATTTCCTCAATTTCGGTAACGGTATTTACGGTATAGGTACCGGTATCTTACCGATCTCATCCTTATATTATATTTTAATAATCCTAAGTTTCACCTGTTGGCCGATAATAATCTCAACTTAAAAAATTCCCTCCAACAATCCCAACTTGTAAGAAGTTAGCCCCATCGATTCTTCTCTAATTGGGTTATAACCTAGTTAGTTAAGTGTGATGTGGCAGATGACATGGACGCTTATGTGGCGTGGCAGATGACTTTGCTTCTTATGTGGCACCATCACCACCTCCACGACCAGCATCCACCCTTAACACCAGCCACCACCACCATCCCCATCAGCACCATTAGCCGCCACCACCACCACCCGCCACCATCAACCCCCACCGCCACCATCATTCCTCTCCCTCTTTCTCTTGTTATTGTCACTCATCAACAAAATATCCCATTGAACTTTCATCTCTATTTCTCCATCTGAGCTCATCTTAGAATCAATGATCTTGATATCTATACTTACAATTTCACATGGGTTTTGCTTCAACTCAACTGGGTTCTTGCTGATAAAAGCTTTATTTTGACAATGGGTTATGTGTATTACAAAGAACATGATGATGGAATTGCTTCCAATCCGATGGGTTCACAATCATCCGGGTTTGGTCATTGGTTGAGTTAATAGGGTTTTAAGGAATCCATGGGTGGATTGAAGAATTCACCATTAGAAATTATTGGTAAAGTTTAAAGATGGTGGAGTGGAGGTGGTGATGGTGACGGAGGTTCCCGGTGGTAGATGATGGAGGCGGTCGGGGGTGATAGTGTTTTTTTTTTCTGGTGGTGAATTGGTGGTGGCAGATTGTAACACCCCAATCGCGTAATACAACAACACGCGACGGAAATATCGGGGAGTCACGTTACAAATTGCTCACAACTAATGGTACTAAATTGTTTCAATATAGTTAACATTGTTTTACAACAAAGAATACATGTAATTGTCTTTTGATTTAAGAAGTCTAAGGCCCGGATGCAGTCCTATGCGTTGCATGCTTGAATAGTCGAAATCCTGAAACATATGTGAAAAACAGTCAGCATAAAAATGCAGGCGAGTACATAGGTTTTGTTAGCCAAATAAATGGAAAAAAGTTTGGTATTGCAATACTTTGACAACTACGAGAGTTGTCGATTGAAATTGAAATCTTGAAGCCAGAGAATGGCAAAAGTTTAGTATTGCAATACATAATCTTGATTGTGAAAAACTTGTGGCAAACAGTTTTATATATGGCAATGTGATTATTACTAAGTAATTTTTATGCCATTGAAATTGTACTTTGTAATCTCATTGAAATCGTCATAAAACTTGTAAATGTGTTATTAAAAATTCAATCAAGAATTAATAATAACCGTTTTGAAATATGTCAAAACCTGTGTGAGTATTATATAAATCTAATCAATGATTTATAGTAATACTTTAGATATCCTTCTAAGAATCTAACATATGAATATATGGAAGATTCTACAAGGATTTGGATACTTGAACATTGAATCACTCGTACACAAAATCCTAAAGTGATTCGGATAACGCTACAAGAGTAATAAAATAAGAACACTTATATATAGGAAGTACCAGCGGCGTATCCACCATGTTCTTATTTTATTACACCCGTTTCGTTATCTAAATCATAACTACCACATAAACACATAGATCGTCAACTTGTCACCAATTTGTAAACATGCATTAAAGTACATAATGAATCCAAACAATGACTCCAATATTAGTACATTAAACATTCCATGTATGTCTAGCTATGAAGATAGATAGATACTACAGGGATTCGGTTCTCGTCACATCGTCTTGTCACATACGCATTAAAGTACACAATGAATCCAAACTAGGACTCCAATATTAGTACTTTAAACATCCTACAAGAATCAATATATGAAGATAGATAGATGCTATAAGGATTTGGTTTCTGTCACATTGAATCATTGCATCATAACATCTTGAATCCTAATGGTGATTCGGGATAACGCCACGAAGAGTAATACGATAAGCACACTTATATATAGGAAGTACCAGCGGCGTATCCACCATGTCCTTATTGTATTACACTAGTTTCGTTATCAAAATCACCAACAATCTACACATAAACCATAACCATCGTCTTGTAAAGTACTTCTTAAAAATCTCACTATGAAGATAGGAAGATCTAAAACTGTACTTCAAATATCCTATAAGAATCTAACTATGAAGATAGATAGATCTTTTAAGGATTTGGATAATCATCGTGTTTGCATAATCGGAATAATACACATAAAAGCACTTAGTAAACACGTATATGCCATACATTGGAAAACAAATTGGTTACACATATGAATCACCCCAAAACATTTGAAAACGTAAGAGGGGACTATGCACTCACTTGAGATTGCAAGTATCCTTGATTAAGTGTCCTAAAAAAGCTCGGGAAATCAAGGAATCAAATGGCACCTAGTATCGTATCACTATGTTAATAATCGGGACCTAAATCGGGAGATCGGGTAGAATGAGGTCTTGTAAACCAAATGAGTGTTGGAACTCATATGATATGGTTTAACAAAGCCTACATTCTGATTTGGAACCTATCCTAAGTCTTATGACCCGTTAAGGTAGTTTACGCTACTTTAACGCATTAGTTGCGCAAAAGCGCATTCGGATGGCCTAACTAGCCCTATGATAAGTATTATATGCTCTAACATGTTTAATTATGTTGCATAATCAGTTTAGGTGTCAAAACTTTGGTTGCATATGCTTCAAATGAAATAATGCGCAAAAAGGGCATTTTGGTCATTTTTCTAAGGCATATAAACTACCTATCATACAGCTAACTAAACGAAGTGACCATAAGGTATAACCTCGGAAGGTTATTCCCTATAGAACTATGGTCACCTAATGTGTTTGGTCGGATCCTAATGATCGACCAAACGGGTCGGGTTCGAAAGTCTAAGCGGTTGTTTAGACCGCTTGACTTACGACCCTAAATAAGCACTAAACTAAAAGTGACGAGTTAAACATGTTAAAACATGTTTAACTAAGTTAGAAAACTGATTTGATATCAAAACAACGTGTTTTGATACTCGAAAATAGTTTCATCGCAAAATGCACATAATCGTGCATTTTGACCGAAACTTTGACTCGTCACTTCGACTAATCAACGTGTTAATCAGTAGGTATAGTCACAAGGGACTATAACCATCGTGATTACGCTCACGTTGCAAAGTCGAAACGGACTTTGTCTTGACCAATTCATGGTCAAAGATGAAAGTCAAACACTGTTTGACTTTCTTGCTTGATTTAACTAAAGAAGCATGAAAGAACACTTACAAGGGTCCGATGCTTGGAAAGAAGACTAAGAATGCTCAGGTAGGTGGCCCTCAACAAGTGATTGCCTCCAATTAGAGCAGGTATGAGAAGAAAATGGAATGAGCAAGTTGAAGTTGAAGAAATGCTTGGGTATTTATAGGAAATTAAGCATCCATGGATCATTTCCAAGTGTTTTTAAATTGATCAAGGCATGATGTTGACCCTACACATGTTATACACTGATTTGGGGGCTTGGGGAACACTTAAACCAGCCCATAGTATGCAAAAACTAAGGTTAAAACTGAGTTCAGCAGGCTATTTTAATGAAAAACTGGTTTCTGGTCTGAAGGCTCTCGCCCCCCACGAAGCAGATAGACAAATTCTCTCGCTAGCCGCCAGAGAGTGTAGGTCAGAACTTTCAAACTTGTCAAAACATGTCCCTGCAGCTCTGAAACTTGTTTTTCGACGTGTTTAACCCCCGTTAACCCAATTTCAAGGCTCTACAAGGATGTTAAAACATAGGGGACTTGAAATATGCTTGAAAATATCATGGATGTCAGTTCGTTTGGCCGTAGGATCGCGTTATTCGGTTAATTACGACGAAACTCGAACGGACGCAAAAACGATCCAAATTACGCGACGAATGGTATTTTTGCATTCCTATCACTAAAATATAATATTTTAGTGATTACAAAAATTATTGGTTGTCCGGATATGGTCAGAACGCGAGATATGCACGTAAATGCAAACTTACGCAGTTTTTGACGCTTTTAGTCCCTCTTGATCAAATAAGCATATTTTCGCATACCGAACCCCTCAAAACTTATTTTTAAGCTATGTAAAGGGTATTTAGAGTATGTTTAGCTTATGATCTTGTTCCGGAATGTACGTTGCTATACGAAATGGCAGACTTTTGCAGTTTGTCGCAAATAATCCCTGTGATTGAATAAACTTGTTTTTGACACACCAAACCCTTCAAAACTTATTTCTAAGTTATGTAAAGGTTATTTAAGGCATGTTAAGCTTATGTCACTATTCCGGAGTGTTTGCCGTATTAAACTGATTACGTTTACGTAATAGTTTGCGTATAACTTTCTAGAAAGCGATTTAGAGCTTGAAATCGAACTAGAATCAAAACGTAAAATTGTCAAACACAAATAGACAAATATTGAGACCAAAACACATCGTTTCATTGATAATTGATATTGTTCTACATCATACAGTGTTTACAGAGCACAAATGTTACAGTCTCCCCTACTTTAGGAAATTTCGTCCCGAAATTTATTCGAAGGAGACCGTAGAGTGTAATTGAAACAACTGAAGGATAAGCAAATTGCTAGATCCCAAAGATGCGGAGCATCGTTTGGTGTTGGAAATTTTGGGGGATTCAAAATGTGATTTGGGATATTCATAGTATCTCAAGGTATTTAAACCTTTGGAACTTGTGAATATTTAAAATTGTCAATCAGTGTACAAAAATTGTTTGGGTATGGCACTATGTTATACTAAGCTCTTAGTGTAATTCCTAGCAAACAAAAGGGGTGTACATTCAAGCCTTGCCCACACGTACACGGTTTCTAACGTCCCACGAGGTACATCCCATGTACGATGAGCATCTCATGCATAGGAGACGGGTCAACATACCTATGGTATCAAGATCGTCACCTTTAACACCATAATACACTCCCAGTCCGCTCAATTTGAGTTAATGAATGTACTCGTCATCGTCCATTGCATTCAATAAACTAAATAACAAATAATCACATAATGGTCCAAGATAACATAAAATCGCCAAGTGATCTTAGTAACGTTCTGAAGAATAACACAATAAGAACACTTATATATAGGAAGTACCATCGGCGTATCCACCATGTTCTTATCACTCCATACTCCTTCCGTTACCTTAATCACTCTAGATTTTATGCCATCATACTTAACAAGGCTTACTATGATTCTCATGCGTCGAACCTCGTAATTAAGTGTGCACCGTTTCGTCGCATGGTCCACATAGCTCCTCTTGTTAAGCGAGGGTAAACAAATAATAAGGTCGAACTATCATCTAAATCAATTAAACATCGTCACAACACAGCATCTGTCAAATCAATCGTGTTTCATACTAGCAATGATAACACTACTGGGTTTGCACACAACAAATTTAGTAGTAGGTATTTCATTCTAGTACAAATGCTAATACATGTTTCATTCTAACCAAACTGGTAGAATGCAACATATACTAAGCATGCATTGTCATTGTAATGTAATCATATCGAGCAAATGTTTTCAAATCATATGCTAGGTATGCTAAGTCAACATACTAAGCAACGTGTATTTGAAAATTGTATACTAAGTATGTTAAGTCAACATACGAACCAAATTGTATTTGTAATCATGTACTATACATAATAGATAAACAAATCATGTATGCAATGCCATGATCACAAAATAGTAGTAACTTGCACATAGTATTTGTAGCGATCGTGTTGCCAAATTTGTATGAATGCACTAGAGTGCAATCATAGTATGCTAAATTACAAGATTTAGTTCCTAAAGAACAGAATCCTCAAAGTTGGCATGTAGTTGTAATCACACATAGTGTAATCACACTGGAATTTGTAATTGGAATACGAATAACAAGGATAAAGATAAACTTCTTGAAATTTATATTGTCATTACAAACATAATTGAAATACATCCATTGTTTTCGAAACTAAACAGAAAATGTAGAGGTTCAAATGATCATAATTGCTTGATCATCAGCTTGAGCCTCATTGACATTGAACACTCGTCCATTAGCATTGGCAAGATTAGGGCAGTTTCGCTTGAAATGATTTAAATAACCATACTTGAAACATGCTCGGGGACGAGTCTGATTAGGGGCTGCTCGGTTCTGGACACGACAGGTCATAGCTAAATGTCCAAATAGACCACAGATTGTACATTGGCGGCAAGGAGAATTTGTTGCATGATGATAATTGCAATGATCGCACCGAGGTTGTTTTCCACGATAAAATCCTCTAAAGGGTATTAAGTTTAGCAGAACTGGTGCAGGTATTGCATAATCCTTTGAAGTCTTACGCTTTTTAGAATTTTTGGAAGATTTAGCCTTTGTTTCCTTTGAATTCTCCTTAGTAGTTTCAATGTTTCGTTTCTTGTCTCCCTTTCAAAAAAGTTTCCCTTTTCTAACCTGGGAGTCGGTTAAGGTAGCGGCGAATTCCTTAGCCTCCCTAAGTGTTGCAGGTTTGCTGCCAGTGACAATGTCTTGGACTGGATCAGGTAGGCCATCAATGTATTTCTCAATGGCCCGATCCATAGGTGTGACCATAGTGGGGCAAGTGTAGGCACGGTTTTCCCCGCTATATTGTTTTAGATAATAGAATTCGTTTTCAAGTGCCCTTATTTTGCTTCGTGGGCAGAATTCTTTCTTCATAAGATTCTTAAATTATTCCCACGTTTGTGCCATTGCTATATCGGCACCTCGGTCTCTCATGATACCGTTCCACCAAGTGAGTGTTCTCCTTTGAAAGACACTCGAGGCGAACTCCACCTTACGCTCATTGGGACACTGAACATGGCGGAATGTGCTTTCTATACTCTCAAACCATTGTAGGATCCCAGTTGCTCCTTCAGATCCATTAAACTTGAGTGGTTTAGCCGAGTTGAATTGTTTATAGTTACATGGCGATAAAACATTGTTGTTGTTACTGCTTTGGATTTGGTTGACTTGGGTCACAATGCCTGGGAGTAAAGCAGCTAGATGCTGAGAAATCCTTGCTGCCATTTCAGCGTTCCAAGTGACGTCGCGGTGGGGAGGCATCTTGAAGATATAGCTGTAGTGAAAATTAAATATGTTAGATCCATTAAATTGTCATGAGTTTGTATCATTCATTGTGTAGTGAAAACTTTGATCTAGTTAAATCTCATTCATAAGTCTCGTTCTTGTATTTAGAAAATATAGTGTTAACTTTGACTTAGTAAAATCTTGTTCATAAGTCTTGTTCTTGTTCTTAGAAAACATTGTGTTGTGAATTTTGTTTTGAAACAAGAATTGTTTGAGAAATAAGCTTTTGTAATATTTGTGGATGAGATAATACAAACCAAGTTAATGGTTTGTGTTATAAATTCTTTACCTTTTAAAATTTATTGTTTTTAGGATAAAATGTCTTTAAAATAAAATTTTAAAATAAAGAAACTTTGTGTTTAAGGTTTTGAAAATTTCTCATCCAAATGGTAAAAATTTTGAAAGACAAAAGGTAGTGTTTTGAAAATGAAATAGGATTACATAGCGTCGTGAAACGAAATGAAATTCATTTCATATGTTTTGAATAAAGCATATCACCGAAGGTAATATGATGGGATAGTATCGTAAAGAGGAAATTTGTTTCGATGGTTGTGAATAACAAACATATTACCGAGGGTAAAATGAATGAGTAGTGTCACAAAGGTTGTAGTGTTTAGAAATTGTTTGACATGGTCAAGGTGGATAGGTTTTTATAATGTTCTACGAAGACATGCTTTAGCCTATAAGTGAACACTTACCCTAAGAGTTCCCAAGTAAGAGTTACTGGTCCGAAAATGCGGATTTGTACGAACACTCTAGCCTTAGACAGAAAACTCGGGGTACATGCATTCACCCTTCCAGATTGCATGTGTTTACATTATTAAAACCTAAGATTTCGATGAAAAACGTTTGAGGAAAACATTTAAGAAATCTTTTGATACAAATTGTTTGAGATAAATATGTTGTGAAATATTTTGACGAAAACGTTTGAGAAAAAAATTTGAGAAATATTTCAATGAAAATGTTTTGAGAAAAACATTTTGAGGAATACCTTAAGGCTTAAAGCCTAAGGTTTAGGATAAATCAACTAAGGTTAGATGATTTGTAAATCATAGAGTAGTTGTGGCACAAATAAGGATGAGGTTTAGGGAAGATGTCCTAAGTCTACTCATGTTTGGATCCCTAGGAGGGTTATAGACTAGGTTAAAGGCAAACTAATAACCTAATTCCCTATAACCAGTGCTCTGATACCAATCTGTAACACCCTAATCCCGTAATACAACAACACGCGGCGGAAATATCGGGGAGTGACGTTACAAATTGCTCACAACTACTGGTACTAAATTGTTTCAATATAGTTAACATTGTTTTACAACAAAGAATACATGTAATTGTCTTTTGATTTAAGAAGTCTAAGGCCTAGATGCAGTCCTATGCGTTGCATGCTTGAATAGGCGAAATCCTGAAACATATGTGAAAAACAGTCAGCATAAAAATGTCGGCGAGTACATAGGTTTTGTTAGCCAAATAAATGGCAAAAATTTTGGTATTGCAATACTATGATAACTACGAGAGTTGTCGATTGAAAATGAAATCTTGAAGCCAGAGAATGGCAAAAGTTTAGTATTGCAATACATAATCTTGATTGTGAAAAACTTGTGGCAAACAGTTTTATATATGGCAATGTGATTATTACTAAGTAATTTTTATGCCATTGAAATTGTACTTTGTAATCTCGTTGAAATCGTCATAAAACTTGTAAATGTGTTATTAAAAATTCAATCAAGAAATAATAATAACCATTTTGAAATCTGTCAAAACCAGTGTGAGTATTATATACATCGAATCAATGATTTATAATAATACTTTAGATATCCTTCTAAGAATCTAACATATGAATATATGGAAGATTCTACAAGGATTTGGACACTTGAACATTAAATCAATCGTACACAAAATCCTAAAGTGATTCGGATAACGTTAACACTTATATATAGGAAGTACCAGCGGCGTATCCACCATGTTCTTATTTTATTACACCCGTTTCGTTATCTAAATCACAACTACCACATAAACACATAAATCGTCAACTTTTCACCAATTTGTAAACATGCATTAAAGTACATAATGAATCCAAACAAGGACTCCAATATTAGTACTTTAAACATTCCATGTATGTCTAGCTATGAAGATAGATAGATACTACAGGGATTCGGTTCTCGTCACATCGTCTTGTCACATACGCATTAAGGTACACAATGAATCCAAACTAGGACTCCAATATTAGTACTTTAAACATCCTACAAGAATCAATCTATGAAGATAGATAGATGCTATAAGTATTTGGTTTCTGTCACATTGAACCATTGCATCATAACATCCTGAATCCTAATGGTGATTCGGGATAACGCCACGAAGGGTAATACAATAAGCACACTTATATATAGGAAGTACCAGCGGCGTATCCACCATGTCCTTATTGTATTACTCTAGTTTCGTTATCTAAATCACCAACAATCTACACATAAACCATAACCATCGTCTTGTAAAGTACTTCTTAAAAATCTCACTATGAAGATAGGAAGATCTAAAACTGTACTTCAAATATCCTATAAGAATCTAACTATGAAGATAGATATATCTTTTAAGGATTTTGATAATCATTGTGTTTGCATAATCGGAATAATACACATAAAAGCACTTAGTAAACACATATATGCCATACATTGGAAAACAAATTGGTTACACATATGAATCACCCCAAAACATTTGAAAACCTAAAAGAGGGGACTATGTACTCACTTGAGATTGCAAGTATCCTTGATTAAGTATCCTAACAAAGCTCGGGAAATCAAGGAATCAAGTGGCACCTAGTATCGTATCACTATGTTAATAATCAGGACCTAAATCGGGAGATCGGGTAGAATGAGGTCTTGTAAACCAAATGAGTGTTGGAACTCATATGATATGGTTTAACAAAGCCTACACTCTGATTTGGAAACTATCCTAAGTGCTTATGACCCGTTATGACCCGTTAAGGTAGTTTACGCTACTTTAACGCATCAGTTGCGCAAAAGCGCATTCGGATGGTCTAACTATCCCTATAATAAGTATTATATGCCCTAACATGTTAATTTATGTTGCATAATCAGTTTAGGTGTCAGAACTTTAGTTACATATGCTTAAAATGAAATAATGCGCAAAAAGGGCATTTTGGTCATTTTCCTAAGGCATATAAACTACCTGTCATACAACTAACTAAACGAAGTGACCATAAGGTATAACCTCGGAAGGTTATTCCCTATACAACTATGGTCACCTAATGTGTTTGGTCGGATCCTAATGATCGACCAAACGGGTCGGGTTTGAAAGTCTAAGCGGTTGTTTAGACCACTTGACTTACGACCCTAAATAAGCACTAAACTAAAAGTGACGAGTTAAACATGTTTAACTAAGTTAGAAACTGATTTGATATCAAAACAACGTGTTTTGATACCCGAAAATAGTTTCGTCACAAAATGCACATAATCGTGCATTTTGACCGAAACTTTGACTCGTCACTTCGACTAATCAACGTGGTAATAAGTAGGTATAGTTACAAGGGACTATAACCATCGTGATTACGCTCACGTTGCAAAGTTCAAACGAACTTTGTCTTGACCAATTCATAGTCAAAGCTGAAAGTCAAACACTGTTTGACTTTCTTGCTTGATTTAACTAAACAAGCATGAAAGAACACTTACAAGGGTCCAATGCTTGGAAAGGAGACTAAGAATGCTCAGGTAGGTGGCCCTCAATAAGTGATTGCCTCCACTTAGAGCAGGTATAGGAAGAAAATTGAATGAGCAAGTTGAAGTTGAAGAAATTCTTAGGTATTTATAGGAAATTAAGCATCCATTGATCATTGCCAAGTGTTTTTGAATTGATCAAGGCATGATCTTGACCCTACACATGTTGTACACTGATTTGGGGGCTTGGGGAACACTTAAACCAGCCCATAGTATGCAAAAACTAAGGTTAAAACTGAGTTCAGCAGGCTGTTTTGATGAAAAACTGGTTTCTGGTCTGAAGGCTCTCAGCCCCCGCGAAGCAGATAGACAAATTCTCTCGCTGGCCGCCAGAGAGTGCAGGTCAGAACTTTCAAACTTGTCAAAAAAGGGCCCTGCAGCTTTGAAACTTGTTTCTCGACGTGTTTAACCCCCGTTATCCCAATTTCAAGGCTCTACAAGGATGTTAAAACACAGGGGACTTGAAATATTCTTGAAAATATCATGGATGTCGGTTCGTTTAGCCGTACGATCGCGTTATTCGGTTAATTATGACGAAACTCGAACGGACGCGAAAACAATCCAAATTACGCGACGAATGGTATTTTTGCATTACTATCACTAAAATATAATATTTTAGTGATTACAAAAATTTATGGTTGTCCGGATATGGTCAGAACGCGAGATATGCACGTAAATGCAAACTTACGTCGTTTTTGACGCTTTTAGTCCCTGTTGATCAAATAAGCATATTTTCGCATACCGAACCCCTCGAAACTTATTTCTAAGCTATGTAAAGGGTATTTAGGATATGTTTAGCTTATGATCTTGTTCCAGAATGTACGTTGCTATACGAAATGGCAGACTTTTGCAGTTTATCGCAAATAGTCCCTGTGATGGAATAAACTTGTTTTTGACACACCAAATGTCATGACCACCGACCCCGCCCTGGACGGGAGCAAGAGCCGTGAAGCAGTCTCATGGGACCGGTGGTTATTTTGAAAAGTATTGCAGCGGAAATTTCATTAGGACCGTGAGTTAGGAAACATATTAGAGTTTTGAAACACCGGATTTTATTTATTAAACATGTGGGGATAAACCCATGTTTTGCAAAGGTAGCTTTAATATGGGATAAACCCAAATACATAGAACAACTTTTCTTAATTTAATTTGATTGATAAAATAAGCCACTTCTGTAAGCCTTTTGGTGCCGTATCCCAACTCTTATTCCAATCTACTGTAGTCACCTGAAACGCGTTTTAAAAAGGTTTTGTCAGCCGAAAATACTGGTGAGTACATTCAATTTGTATAAAAGACACATTGCTATAATTTACAGCATTAAGAGTTTTCACATTTGCCCCTTTCTTATAATTATTTGGTCCAGGTGTCACTCGACCGGATCTGTGACTGTGGTCATACCATTATTGGGTCCTGTCACCCAATAGTGACGAGTATCACGAATTAGGTGCGCCCGCCTAAAAGTGATAGAACCGTAGTAATGTATACAAAACCCCCACTTACTGTCAGTAATTAAAGACTTGCAAAGACTTAATCACTGTAAAATATAACTGGAAAATAATTTGAGTTTTAGCAAAACTGTTTGATAAAAAGAGAATGACTCACGTTATAAGCATGCAGTCTTGATTAAACAAGCCTCCTGATTCTATGCTTTCTGATAACTAAGCATTTACCTTATAGTTCTGAATCTTCTGGTGATTAAACCTCTTGTTTGATTGTAAGTTTATGGATCAGAGTTTTTTTATAGTTAAACATTTAGTTTAACAGAGTGGAATACGTATTAGTGTAAAACCATATCAAACCTAACTATGGTCATGAGATCAGAACCTTAACGAAATTCACAAAGTATAGTCTTATTTAGACAGCACTTTGGCATTCGTTAGTTGGTTCCCGAATCGATCAGAAAGAATATCGTATCGGTGATTATTGGTTAGAACACCAACGTATAGAGAAAAGAATAGAAGAAATGAGCAAAGAAAAATGAATCCTAAGCTTCCTATTTATAGGTAAGGGATGAGTCTTATCCCATATAGAACTTCCCTAGGTGTTATTTACCCATATACACCTTTCTCAGTTGAACCTTCCCTAGATAAAACCTTCCTTAGATAATATTTTCCTTAGATAATACCTACCCAATATATACCTATTAGATATTATCTATCTCATGTATATCTTTTAGCTGTTTAACTTTACTTAACTGTTTAACTGATTAACTTACTTTAGCGGATTAATTAATCTTACTTAGCTTAATTAATCTTACTTAGCTGGTTAATTACATAATTTATTTAGTCGATTAATTAACTGAATTAGCTGCTTAACTGCTAAGTTTTACTTAACCATTAAGTTTACTTAAACACTAAGTTTACTTAATCGCTAAGTATTCTAGTTTAGCAGCTCCCTGGTTACGAGTTCTAATTTCTAGATAAAATGGAACTCGTATTAGCGTATTAACCCAATTCAACTTTAACGATAATCAAAAAATCAAAACCCTCACGATGAATGACAAAGTATAGCCGTATACCGGCAACACTTAAACATCCATTGGATCGGTTTCAATCGATCGGATAACGTATAGTACCAGTGATTTGAGTTATTACCCTAATAACGGGCAGAGTTTCGGGTTTTAGGGGTATAATACCCGAGCTACTATAAATTTGTAGAAAGAAAGAAAGAATTGAGCGAATTGAACTGAAACCATCGGCTGCTATTTATAAGCTGATATTGGGGCGAGTCGCGGCCCGCGAGAGCTTTTTCTTCTTTCTTCGCGGCCCGCGAGGAACAGTAGGGCGGCTTAGGGTTTGCTGAGTCATGGTGTGTCTTGACACGTGTAACGACACGTATCTAGCAACGTGTCCGGATAGAAACAAGTCTCTCGCGCCCCCCAAGAGATCTTTCTTCGTTGGTCGCGGCCCGCGACAAAACAACATTTTTATTTGATTCTTCAAACAGAATTTCATCGTACGTGTTTGGGATTACGATTACGGATTATTGTGGGACTTATTTGAGGGTTGTTACATCCTCCCCACCTTGTTTTAAATCTAGTCCTCGAGATTTTGGTCATGATGTCATTTCCGAGTTATGTCACGTGTTAAATTAAGGTAAATGACACTGTACTTGAATCACAATATGTTTAAATTTTGTGAATACGAGAACAGTTTACAACAAATAGGACCCAATGGTTCAACTGAATAATTTCCAGAAATTGGTATCAATTGGACGAAGTAATGATATAATCATCAGAATGACTAAGTTTACATGGGTCAGACCAAGGAAAGATTTATGATTAATCATGTGTGAATTACTTTTAGAAACAATAGAATTCACTGTCAAAAGAAAATTTACCTTGGTTTTCAGTTACAAAAGATTTAGAATCAACAAGCTCAATGGGGCATGAAGATGATGTGTTAATTATCGAATCATAATATGAGGAAGAATCAATGTGTTGATATTATTGAATTACAAAGATACACCGAAATACAACAGAGTTTAGTGTATCATTATCTTAACACATAATTGCATTTAGACTTATTTTTAATGATGAGTCAAACGAAAGGTATATATATATTAGCTCAAGCTACAAGTTTATATTGATGCCACAAGGTGTCGTAGTGATCAAAATAATAATAGCAGTGACCGAACGAGTTCACCGTGTTTGAAATCAAATGAAAGTTCAACGAAGTAAATCCGAATGTTTGTTTCAAACAAATCTAGTAGGACTTTCGATTGAAAATGAAGCAATTGAATAATGTTTTTCGATCGAAGATGATAAAGCAATAAATATCACGAAATGCTCAATCGATGCTGTAAAAACTGTTAAGAGATACACTGAAATATGATATGAATTTGTGTACCATTATCTTAGCACACGATTGTGTTAAGATTGCTTTAATATGATAAATCAACAAAGCGGATTTAATATGAATAAATAAATAAATAAATAAATAAATCCATAAACGAGATTAGCGCAAGCTTCAAATTTGTGAAAACGTCACCACAAGGTGATTGTGATCAAAGAAACGATTTAATGAAGTCGAAGACCAAACAAGCCTATTATAAAACAAATGAAGTGCTTGTTGGGACTATTTTGAATATGATGGCTGCAATTCATCATATGCGACCTTGAATTGAATACGTATTGCGAGCAAGTTCAAACAATTGAACTTGATTTAAACACAATATGACATTGAATAAATAAATGTATCGACAAGGAAATTTTGCAATAGTTACGACAACAAAACCATGTACGTATCTTGAAAAGAAAAGAAGTTTTCAAGAAATTCATTGAATCGATATCAAGAATGCGGATCATCTAGATCACGAAGCAATAATTGGATATAAAGAAATAATAATTGAAATTCTTATGAAAACGATCATTCGAAGTGAAACCACATGCATATCAAACGATGCATGTGTAACATATTAATTTTCAAGAATTGAAGCAGATGAGTGATCGTTATAATGAAAGAAATTATCGTGATACAATGACCGTTAAGAGGAGTAGAGTTGTGAAAATCTACTCACCAGATGCAAAAGTCGGAATGTCAATAAAAGAATTTTAAGGGCTTTCCCTGGAATTTCGTGTGATGGTCAATTGTTAGATGACACTACCATGAAATGTCGAACATGGCGTATTCGTCGTAAATGAGATGAGGGAAATGCGGAGACATGCGTCTTCTCCTTAGTGTGATTTGTGTCGTTGCAGGATCGCGTGACAAATCATTGCATCCTGATTGATAGTTCTCCTGCTAGTGAAAACTAGCACTGTCGTTGAATTGCTCCATCGTGCCTCCTCAATGATCTTGCCTCGAAATTTGTATGTGATGTATTTCAACCTCCGTTGATGTATAGCTTAAGTTTCGTGAAATCATGCACGTCCGTGCTTTGTTTTGCGTTAATTACCTTCTTGATTAACTAAAATAGCATAGATGTCATAATAATGGCATCCCAACTTAAGGGTTCCCGTCGTTTATATTGTCGCACGAGTTACGAGACAGATGATCAAACGAAATAATGTTCGATATCGGAATTATAGATATATGTGAAAGATTCCTGATAAAGAAATCTAGAATTATCATTGACACACATGCTTGTGATTTATTCTAAATTGTCAATCGTTATGACTTTTGGATTTCCTTATAGATATACATATCTATATAATCATAATATACATACCATTCATAGGGTCAATGTATTTAACAGATTCATATTTTCAAAAGCAGGTCAGACATCAGGTCATAGTGCTATGTAGGGAATTTTGTCACTTGTTTGACATATTATACCCCTTCTTACCCGGTTCTCGCCGGAGAGGTAACCCTATCTTACCCGGTTCTCGCCGGAGAGGTAATTATCATTGTATTTCCCATAAATAGATTTTCTCAAATCATGATTTTGAAATGAATCTTTTATCAGGGCTTGTATCAAGAAACAAAGAAATTTGTGTTTACATGACGAATTATATTCTAGAATCAAGTAATACCATTTAGCACGAAATAACAGTGATCAAGTATTATTGCTTATTTATCGTATTTGCAATGTTCTAGTCATTATTCTTTCGGCATACCAATATCTACCATATTATACTTATACAAGTAACTAGCTTCTCTTGAAGCGTATATTAAGGCATCTCTTCTTAAGTTCGAGTCTAAATACTATCCTGGGTATTACGAGATAACATCAATTTCCTAACTCTCTGTTTAAACTTAGGTATTATTACAACACCTAATTGCTTAAACAGGTGGCTCTGATACCACTTCTGTCACGACCCCCAACCCCGCCCTGGACGGGAGCAAGAGCCGTGAAGCAGTCTCGTGGTACCGGTGGTTATTTTGAAAAGTATTGCAGCCGAAATTTCATCAGGACCGTGAGTTAGGAAAAATACCAGAGTTTTGAAACACCGGATTTTATTTATTAAACATGTGGGGATAAACCCATGTTTTGCAAAGGTAGCTTTAATATGGATAAACCCAAATACATAGAACAACTTTTCTTAATTTAATTTGACTGATAAAATAAGCCACTTCTGTAAGCCTTTTGGTGCCGTATCCCAACTCTTATTCCAATCTACTATAATCACCTGAAACGCGTTTAAAAAGGTTTTGTCAGCAGGAAATACCGGTGAGTACATTCAATTTGTATAAAAGACACATTGCTATAATTTACAGCATTAAGAGTTTTCACATTTGCCCCTTTCTTATAATTATTTGGTCCAGTTGTCACTCGACCGGATCTGTGACTGTGGTCATACCATTATTGGGTCCTGTCACCCAATAGTGACGAGTATCGCGAATTAGGTGTGCCCGCCTAAAAGTGATAGAACCGTAGTAATGTATACAAAACCCCCACTTACTGCCAGTAACTAAAGACTTGCAAAGACTTAATCACTGTAAAATATATCTGGAAAATAATTTGAGTTTTAGCAAAACTTTTTGATAAAAAGAGAATGACTCACATTATAAGCATGCAGTCTTGATTAAACAAGCCTCCTGATTCTATGCTTTCTGATAACTAAGCATTTACTTTATAGTTCTGAATCTTCTGGTCATTAAACCTCTTGTTTGATTGTAAGTTTATGGATAAGAGTTTTTTGATAGTTAAACATTTAGTTTAATAGAGTGGAATACGTATTAGTGTAAAACCATATCAAACCTAACGATGGTCACGAGATCAGAACCTTAATGTAACACCCCGAAAATATAAAGTTTTATATTAGAATTATGAAGTATTAAATAAACGAGAACAAATTAACTAGAACTAGATAACCCAGTTAGATACGGGTCTTGTGATACCAAATAAATGGATGGAAACTCTTAAAATTATAAATAAAACAATAATTGAGGGACCTAAGTTGTAAAGTTAGAAACTTGAATGATTAAAATCAAAATAACCCACACCAAACACACACTTAGGTGTTCTGGTCGAACAAGAACACATGGGCGACATAAGGCTCCCCACCAAACCCTAGTTCTTGTCAAAATTGATCAAATTGAGTGTTCAAATCAGTTTCAAATCGATTTTCAAGCACGAATTAGTGATCACCTTGTAGAGGGGATTATAAGGTATGCAAAATCTTGATGTTTTGATTCATCTTAAATTTTAGATTAATTGTGAAAATCGAAATTGAGCTTGATTATGTGTTGTATAGATGAAATTGGAAGTGATATGATGTCTAGAGATAAATCCTAGATGATTTCTTGTTAAAATCTTGCATGATGCTTGTAGGGTTCATAATCACCATTGTAGGTGATTAATGGGTTTTGTAGAAACTTGATAAACACTAGGATTATGATTCTTGTTCTAACGTAACCCGAGTTTTATGAAGTAATTCCTGAAATATGGATGCTAAAACATGTGTAAATTTGCCTAATTGATGTTGATTTAGATGAAGATGACAAGTCATGAACTTGATTCTAACTATGTAAAAATTTGACCCGCTAGGTGTTTGTTAAAATGCCTAAGTGAGTATTAAAATGTTAAAAATCGGATGAAAACGCAGATTTGATTATTATAGTGAATTATGCGTTAACGATCATGAAAAAAGTTCTAAATTGGTTGTGAATTGAACTCTTTAGGGTGTGCTCTAAAGGTACGTGACTTGGTCCCGTTACATGACATATAAACTTTTGGTTTTAGCTTGTTAATAGTGTCATATTGTAGCATACGCGTTTGAAGTGTCATTGAAGTGGCGAAGTCCATTCGACACTCAAACGGGTCAAAGTATCGGTTAGAAATAGTGTGGCTTGACATTAAAGTGAGGATTTTCACTTGTCAACCAAACGGGTCAAAACAATGTCCTTATATCGATCTTGTGTATAAAGGCTCAAAAGCCTCGCATTGTGTTAATGCTAGATTGTAATTTAGCAATGAATGGATATACTAAGTTGAGTTTATGAATCCGTGTTATCGGGTCGAATGATAGAATCCGGTTACAAGGATTTCACAAAGTGACAATGCTTGAATTAGTAGAGAATACGCTTGAGATTTGAATACGGGCGTAAAGCCATGTAATGGTAAGAATACGCCAAGAATTCCAAGCCCGGGAAATGGGTAAATATCATTAGAATGCCAAAAGAATAGATTGTTATACCATATGCACACATAGTTAATGGGTCGAATAATCGGAACTAGGATTTTGTGGACCATTTGTTCATAATTCGGGTTTTGTTACGCAATATTTATATGGGTAGATCCGTAATTTTAATACGGTCACATAGGAAAAAGAATCGGCAAAAACGGACAATCAGATAGGAAGTTATGCTTGTTTAAAGTTTGATTTTTGACAAAATCCGGAGCTGGGCAAATATGCAGGTCCAAAAACTGGACCTGCTGGAAAACGTACTCCCCCGCACCACGCGACGGGGGCACATAGTTCTCGCGCGACACGCGGGGCCTCCCGCGGCACGCGAAAGCTTCGACTGAGTCTGGCGCGTGGCGCGACAGACTTAAAATCAGAATTTTTATATTTTGTTATGTGATTGTTATTGGGGCTTGTCTAGACTTGTTTAACATTGTCAAAACTAATTATTTATGTGGTTTTGACCTCAGGTGATGCTTGTTAGTCTCGGATGCCGATCAAGCGTGAAATCAAGAACCGAACACCATTTTTGAAGATTCCGCACTAATCTAAACATGTCAAGACATTGTTGTTTTGTAAACTCTGTAGTTGTGAATGTTTTAATCTAGATGGTTGGTTTTGTTAAGTTGTTAAAACAATGTACATCTTAACCTATTAACTAAGTTTTTGTTAATTATGCATTTTGTTTTAAAAAAGTGCGTATTTAAATAGTAAAATAATAGAAATATAAGATGAGTGTTACACTTAACGAAATTCACAAAGTATAGTCTTATTTAGACAGCACTTTGGCATTCGTTAGTTGGTTCCCGAATCGATCAGAAAGAATATCGTATTGGTGATTATTGGTTAGAACACCAACGTATAGAGAGAAGAATAGAAGAAATGAGCAAAGAAAAATGAATCCTAAGCTCCCTATGTGTTATTTACCCATATACACCTTTCTCAGTTGAACCTTCCCTAGATAAAACCTTCCTTAGATAATATTTTCCTTAGATAATACCTACCTAATATATACCTATTTATATATTATCTACCTCATGTATATCTTTTAGCTGTTTAACTTTACTTAACTGTTTAACTGATTAACATACTTTAGCGGATTAATTAATCTTACTTAGCTTAATTAATCTTACTTAGCTGGTTAATTACATAATTTATTTAGTCGATTAATTAACTTAATTAGCTGCTTAACTGCTAAGTTTTACTTAACCATTAAGTTTACTTAAACACTAAGTTTACTTAATCGCTAAGTATTCTAGTTTAGCAGCTCCCTGGTTACGAGTTCTAATTTCTAGAAAAAATGGAACTCGTATTAGCGTATTAACCCAATTCAACTTTAACGACAATCACAAAATCAAAACCCTCACGATGAATGAGAAAGTATAGCCGTATACCGGCAACACTTAAACATCCATTGGATCGGTTTCAATCGATCGGATAACGTATCGTAACAGTGATTAGAGTTATTACCCTAATAACGGGCAGAGTTTTGGGTTTTAGGGGTATAATACCCGAGCTACTATAAATTTGTAGAGAGAAAGAAAGAATTGAGCAAATTGAACTGAAACCATCGGCTACTATTTATAAGTTGATATCGGGGAGAGTCGCGGCCCGCGAGAGCTTTTTCTTCTTTCTTCGCGGCCCGCGAGGAACCGTAGGGTGGCTTAGGGTTTGCTGAGTCATGGTGTGTCTTGACACGTGTCTAGCAACGTGTCCAGATAGAAACAAGTCTCTCGCACCCCGCGAGAGATCTTTCTTCGTTGGTCGCGACCCGCGACAGAACAAAATTTCATTTTTATTTGATTTTTCAAACAGAATTGCATCGTACGTGTTTGGGATTACGATTACGGATTATTGTGGGACTTATTTGATGGTTGTTACACCAAAACTTTCAAAACTTATTTCTAAGTTATGTAAAGGTTATTTAAGGTATGTTAAGCTTGTGTCATTGTTTCGGAGTGTTTGCCGCGTTAAACTGATTACGTTTACGTAATAGTTTGCGTATAACTTTCCAGAAAGCAATTTAGAGCTTGAAATCGAACTAGAATCAAAACGTAAAATTGTTAAACACAAATAGACAAATATTGAGACCAAAACACATCGTTTCATTGATAATTGATATTGTTCTACATCGTACAGTGTTTACAGAGCACAAATGTTACACAGATGGTGGATGGTGGTGGTGGTGGTGGTGGTAGTGGTAAGAGGTGATGGTGGTATATGGTGGTGGCTGGAGGAGGTGGTGATGGTGCCACATAAGGACCAAGTCAACAAATAACTAAGTTTTGTCAACGTCATCAAAAAACTAACTGCGTTTTAACCAAGTTAGAAAAAGATCGATGGGGGTTAAATTCATACAAGTTGAGATTGTTGGAGGGAATTTTTTAAGTTAGGATTATTATCGGCCAACAGGTGAAATTTAGGATTATTAAAATCCAATAACCCTTAAAAAAACATGACGGAGTTAAGGCTTTTTTTCCGAATTACAAACTGATGTTTTAGGGCTTTTGATCAGAATAAGGATACGAGTTGATTGATGTAAAATTTACCTCGAAACAGTGCTACAAACGACGAAAACGGTGCTTCAATTCGGGTGTTTAAACTTCCAATTAATAAAAATCAAGCCGTTTGGAACACCGTTTCGAGGTAAGTTTTACATCAATCGACTCGAACAAAAACCCTAAAACATCGGTTTGTAATTCGAAAAAAAAAACTTAAATTTCATTAAGTTATTTTTAACGGCGGACCATTATAGAAACAAAATGAAAAAAACTGGACCACTGACGGGAATAAACTCAGTTGGGATTATTGTTGGCCAAAAACAGCTAGATTGGATTATTTAAATCCAATTTGCCTTTTAGATATCTTGAAGAAGTATGTTTATAGCGATAGATCCATTTACATGACTGACAATTAAAACCGTAAAAAAAATGTCTGATATGGAAATGGTGAGATGATAAGGTACATGTATAAGAGTATATAGGAGTAAGTTTGTCGTTTAAAAAAGGAATACTGGATTTTAATAATCCCAACTATTAGTTGTTGGCCGACAACGGTCACAACTTCAAAAATAACCAGTGGTGGTCCAACATTTTCACATATTGTAAACCATTGGACCTTTACTAAAAGAAAAAGAAAAAGGGAGACAAAAAGAAATTAGAGTTCTATTACTAATGGTCAATTGGTTTACAATATATATAAAAAAGTGGAACCACCACTGATTATTTTTTAAGTTGGAATCGTTGCCGGCCAACGATTAATAGTTAGAATTATTAAAATCCATTCATTTAAAAAATACCATGAAAAGTTTATCTTGATAATTGATTAAACCACTTCAATTTATCCACAAGATTCGCACAATGAGAATTTTATAAATAGTTAGAATATGATCCCTCACGGGGTCTTGAATATCTGGATAACGAGCCTCACTTCTCATTTCTGATTTGTTTGAAGTCTAATAAATATGATATCATTTCTGTTTTCTCCTTTTTTTTCTTGCTTCCTCTTAGGGTGTTAGGAGTGGCATTCGGTAAAGCCACTTTACCGAAGTGGCAAACCATTGCCAATCAAGTTTACCGATCAAACATTTGCCAATTCGGTGAGTGCTTGCCGTGCGGTGAAGGGAGTGTATGAGAGAGAGGGGGTAGTGTGGGGTGGGGTCCATTCCAATCTCAACCAATCACACCTTTTTCCCTTTTAAAAAAAAAAGTTTACCACTTCACCAAGTGTCTAACCATTGCCAACACTTTTCACCAAAGTTTAAACACTTTTCACTGATTGACGTGGCGCACTCTGATTTATTGATTTTTTAGTTTGGCACTCTCAAGTGTTTAACCACTCTTTACACACTTGGTAAATCTGCTAGCAATCTGATGCTAATCTTTTATCTCATTTCAGCATAGGTTTGGTGCTTTTTTATTAATATTCTCTTTGTAATTATTGTTGATTGCTGACTTATTAATACTTTTTTCTTTATTATTTTCATTTGCTTGTTAGCAATTGACAGGTGGATTAGCAACAAGAAAGAGTATTGTTTGCAATCTCTTCAAAGTCGATGACTCTGCAGTTGTTGATGTAGATGTTGTTGCCCTAGTAAGATTTTATTGACACGTTGGATCTGATTTTGCTCTTATATGTATCTATTGCAACTTATAATTTAGTATAAACAAATAAGAAATACGATATACGGTAAAATTTTCATTTGTAATTTATAACTGTATGGTCGGAAGCAAAAAAAAAGAACTTCGAAAAAAAGCTTGCTTTAAACCACGAAAATGGTTGAACCCAGAGGCGGAACTAATGAGTAACTAGCCGTAGCACGTGCTACGGCTCAACCCCGTATTCACAATGTATTTTTTTCGGTTTTATACATAGGATACCCCTAAACACATACGAGGATACCCTTAAGAGAAACATATGAAACTTGATATTATTCATTTAGCCCAATACTTGTTTAGTAGTTAAGCTCAAATAATAAGATTCATAATAATTAAGCCCAAATTATAATAAAACCCAAATAAATAAAATAATCCACTGATTGTGGGGATGGGCGGCAAATTGCAATTGGAAGTTCCAGTGATCTTGCTCGTCTTCTGGTGGAAACTGGAACACATAGTTCTTGTCCTTTGGTTTATCGGGTAGTGAAGCTAGCTTTGGTTTTACCGGTTGTAACCGCAACCGTTGAAAGATGTTTGTTTTTTCTAAATTTAAGCTTATCAAGACAGATTTACGCAATAGAATGGGCCATAATATTTGAACAATGCTATGGTTTGTGTGGTCGAATAAGAAACATTTGATAGAGTAAAAGATTACGATGTGATGAAACGATTTCAAACTATGAAAAAAAGAAGATTTATTAGTTATTTGTTTTAATGAAATTTATTATGGTGTTTTTATTACTGTATTTATTATTGTTTTTTTATTATTATTGTATGATTACATGGTAATTTTTTTTAGGATACCCCTGAATTAAAGGGCTAGCTTCGCCACTGGTTGAACCGGCCCTATATATATAGAGGGGTGACTACACGATGCAGCAGAGGACACAACGCTTAAGGTAATGTTTAGTATGAAGAAATGAAAGGTGAAATGGAATGACTATAATGAGGAAATGAAAAAAATGTGTTTGGTGGCCGCCACCCTCCATCGTCGCCAAGCCAAGACTAGCTCGAACTCGTGTCAAACTTCATACCTAACTAGGCTCGAAATTAAAATCTAGTTGGAATCTTAAATTCAAGCTTGACTCAATAAAAAATCGATTTGGCTCACTCGACTCTGTTTGACTCGACCAGACAACTTATTTTACCATTTATTTTTGTAAAATGGCCAAAAGTAAAACTTTACTTAGCCAAAGGGCTGAGTATGTAAGTTACAAAATGGAATAGATGAATTCTTTAGTAAGGTAAGGGACCCTTTTATAGCCATTTCTTTAATGCAAGGTTGCTTTCTCATCCCAATTCCCATGTGGGTTGAACAAAAATGCAAAATTCCAAAAAATTTGGGATTTAAAGGCTTAGAGGATTTACAACAACAACAACAACAACCATACCCAGTAAGTCCCACAAATAGCATAGCTACTTATAGGGTCTGGGGAGGGTGGGATGTAGACAGGCCTTGCCTCTATCCCTAGGGATAGAGAGGCTGCTTCCAGAGAGACCCTCGGCTCGAAAACGAACAGCAAACCAACACAACAAGTCAAAGAATATAGAAAGAATACCGAAATAAGAAGTCGCCCATTAGCAAGAAAGTGGTCTGAGTCGCACAATATAATGTAAAATCATGTATCATAGCATACAACATAATTTGGGCATAAACACAAAGTAAATCATGTATAATAGCATACAACATCATTTGGGCATAAACACAATAAGGCAAACACTGGAAAGGACCCTACAAGAAAAAGAAAAACCTACGTCCCTGAAAATCCACCTAAGACCTTACTACAATATCCTCTAGACGTCCTTAACCCTAATCCTACGCCTCCACGAAGTCCTATCGTGGACCATGTCCTCAGAAAGGCTTAGAGGATTTAATACTTTTAATTCCTTAAACTCTTAAATTTATATAAAATTACTTTTTTTACCGCATATGCATTATAATTAGGGATGAGCATTTGGTATCGGGAGTCGGTACCGAATTGCCCGTACCGAATTATTTTCGGTACTGATTCGATACCTACTTTTTGACGTTTTCGGTACCGATACTTTGGTTTGGTACCGGTTTGGTACGATACCGGTATTTTACCTTCAAATATCAGTACCGTATCGTACCGAGCATTTTCGATACTGATACTAAGCTCATCCTTAATTATAATATAGTATACACATGCTAGAAACATGCATAAATATAACTGAACCGAACGATCACAAACGGTATATGCAGTGGCGCAGCTTTCAAGGGTCCGGGAGGGGCGCCCGACCCCCCGAACTTTTTCGCTCAGTAGTGTTATGTATGTACGTTTCGTATAGACTTTTTTAGGTATATACGTTTTCGACCCCCCGGTTTTATAATTTTTTTTACTTATATTAAAATTTTTAGGTTTGGTGACTTTCGACCCCCCGGTGGAAATTTTCAAGCTTCGCTACTGGGTATATGTTCATGTTAAATTGTTTAACTTACCGAACAAATGATCGAATACGGACAACTAAACGAACGGGTTTTTTTGTTCGTGTTCAGTCTTTAAGAAAATAAATGTGTTCGTGCTTGCTAATTGTATAAACGAACGGTTCACGAACACAAAAAAATTATAAACATATGAACAAATATAAATGAGCATAATTGTGTGACCACCAATTACAAGTAAACGTGAACATATGTTCGTGCTTGCTATATATTAGCCCTTATTTTTTTTTTTAATTTCAACAATCAAATCCCTGTGATTGTACAATTTCAACAATCAAGTCCTTCCCCATAACGTCTGTTACCTAAATTGTTAAATAGCCAAAGGTGAATATATAAACGAGCGGAAACTAGCGAGCATAAATGAACGTAAACAATCAAACATAAACAAAATGTAAATGAGCGAATCTAACGAGTTTAGATAAGCGAATATAAACAAACGTTCACAAACATGGGCGAAGCTTTTAAGGGGCGGGAGGGGCGGTCGACCCCCCGAACTTTTCGCTCAGTAGTGGAGAGTATATAGTTTCGTATAGAAATTTTTGGGTATATACGTTTTCGAGCCCCGGTTTTATATAAATTTTTAGGTTCGATGACTTCCGCCCCGGTCAAAAATCTCAATCTTTGCCACTGTTCACAAACATCATTAACAAATAGCACATTTATTCATGTTCAATCGTGTAACTAAAAAAAAGAACAATATTAATGTCCTTTCGTTTGAGTGTGCTTTTATATCAAAGTGTGTGTGTGTATCGAAAGATCAAATTTGTCATCATCTCCGTTTGAAATCAACCAATGAGAGGGTGCCATGTCAACACGTCTAAAGAGTTTAAACTTTGGTGAAAAGTGTTGGCATTGGTTAAACACTTGAAAGTGGTAAACTTTTTTTTTTTTCATTTAAAAAAAATATATATATGTGAGGTGTAGCCGAAATCATTCTTGTCCCCCCAAGTTTGTCGATCGGTGATGCCTTGCCGAAAACCAATGTTTGCCGCGCGGGTTGAAGGGGTGGCGGCGGTGTTGCCGCTCGGCAATCGGCTTTGCCGATTGCTTTGCCGTGCCACTCCCTTCACCCTTATCGCCTCTTGCAAAGTTTATCGTACACGATAGCTATAAAATCCGGAAATGCGAGAGCTGGAAACACGATAGGAACCCGTGTAAGTCAGTTCCACGTAAGGCGCACCGGCTCGTGTCAGTCACACCGTGTTATTTAATATAATTCCCCCGACTTCTACGTCATTTCCATTTATACCCTTTTAACCTGCCCCACTCTGGGCCCCACTTCCATCATCTATCTAGATCTATATATGTGTTACTCTTGTTCTCTCCATTTTCTCAACCTTAACCTCAAACCTCAACTCAACTCAACTCAAATCTTTATCTTGTTTTTCTGCTTCAACAGAAATTTCTGTTTTTTTTTGGTTCTCGGCCATCAACTTTTTTTTTCTATCTTTTGTTTTTCAAATATGGTTGCCATAGTTGCTCGTACCGGCAGACAGTTGCAGCGTTACAACGGCCTTCAACGTGTTGTCGTTGGGTTAGTTTCTTTTTTCTTGTATCTATCTATGTTTTTTTTTTTTTTTTTTTTTGAATTTGGGGAAAAAATAAATTTGGGGATTTTTAAGTTATAAGTAAAATTTGATTTAAATTTGGGTGAAATTAAAATTAATTTAGAAACAGAAATATTTATGAGGAATAGTTTTCTAATAATTAATTTGAAAATGTTGTGCAGATGCATACCTTACAGGTTAAAAGGTAGCATAAAGAAATCAGGCATAGAAGATGCACTCGAGGTGCTTGTGATAAGTGCTCAAAGAAAAGGCAAAGGAGTGTTATTCCCTAAGGTAAATAAATAATTCATCATATTAATGTTACATAATAATTCAGTTATTTTTGTTCCAAAAAATTATGACTAACACATGGTGAAATGATTAACAGGGAGGATGGGAATTGGATGAAGAGATTGAAGACGCGGCTCAACGAGAAACAATCGAAGAAGCCGGAGTGACCGGAAAAGTTGGGAGTGAATTGGGGAAATGGTGCTTCAAGAGCAAAGGCAATGATGCATACTATGAAGGACACATGTTCCCTTTACTTGTGAATGAAGAACTTGACCAATGGCCCGAGAAAGCGATTCGCCAAAGACAATGGGTAGGTTTTAAAAGACAACTTGCAGCATAAGTTTTTCAGGAAGATTTATGCTTACAAATGTTTGAATTGTTTTTCAGATGAGTGCATCTAAAGCTAAAGAATCTTGCCAATATGCTTGGATGAGAGAAGCACTTGACTTGCTAGTAACCCGGCTCGAGACGCCAAATAAGTTGGATGATTGATTAACTGTTTGATTGATTGATTAAAGCACCTTGGTTTGTAAATAGAAGGATACTTGAAGCTTGCACTTTTTTGATCAGAAGTCGGACCCTAGTCGAACGACTAATGTTAGTCCAAAACTTTTGATTACGATCACAAACATTCGGAGTTTCAAAAAACCAAAGAAGATCAAAGACAGTGAATCAAAACTAGGGAATGCAATGTGTAAAACCCTGGGCTCGTGTTACAATTCGCCCCTTTTTTTCCATAGCCTCGAAGCAACCGACGAGGTTATGGTTTTTTTGTGACATGAAGCCTTGGGAAACAAATGTATGGAAAGATGAATCTAGTCATCTACCCTTGCAAAGCCGAAGAACTATAGCGAGCGGGTCAATCTTCTTCGAATGAATCTCGTCCGTTGATTATTTTTTCCCATGGATCTAAAGAACATGGTTCATCATCAATGGAAATTTGATTCATGTTGTTGTCATGTTGTATTATTATTATTATTATCATGGTCATGTTATGTGTATGTTATAGGCTGTCTTTTGTTGTTGAATTAAGGTAGGATTAGCTGTGTAGTTGTGTATATGATTTATGAACTTACCTTATCATTCAACCAATGAATCTTCATGGATTGATAACCATGTAGATGTATCATGTATGTTTCTCTTTGTCTTTTAGAAAAACGACCGGATTCATTTGATCCAACTTGAAACAATATAATATAGTTTTATGCATGGAAATTTGATTAATTATCCTACTAAATTAAATTGGGTTTGACAAAGAGATTTGTATAATTTGTGCTGTTTAATCATAGAAAATTTAACACGTCACGTCTCATAAAAGAAGAAAAGGAATAAAACATTATTTTGGTTAGGGTGGTGGGATGGGACCATAAACTAAATGTGAGGTCATATATGTTACCAACTACTCAAGTCGTCGTTGATTGAACTGGTCTTCCACTACTTTATCACTAGTTAGTTCAAAGGTACATAATTGTAGCCGCTAACTCGTCTCCTTCCACACCTATACACGTTAAAACAGTTGTCGATTCTCGGTAACATGTACCCTTCAATATTGAAGAATGTGAGATGTGACGTACATTTTGTCCCGTTTATTGATATGTAAGATCAATATCATGTGGTCCATTTCGTCCCACTTATTGATATGCAAGATCATTGTCGTGGGGTTGTCCTTAAAGGGCCCACCCAACAGACTCGGTCTATTAAGGGTCATCCATTCCGTTTTGCTTATTGATATGCGTCACTGGTTTTGTTCAGTCGTGGACTTATTAGGGAGTGAGCCCAACTCCCGACTAGTAGTATACGAGAAGTGCAAGCACTTTCGTTGCATGACTTTTCTTAATCGTTTAGGCTTTCCCGGATGAGTACATAGGAGTATGAGTAAACCCATAGCGTTTCAACACAACACAAATGTGTAGATGTGATCTTCAAACATTTGCCACATCACATTCTCCCACAATCAAAACATGCAGGTCCTCATGCATTGATGCACATCCCCAACACCACCTTAAAACCTTGTATGAGTATCACCCTTCTGCTTCGTCCCGCTTATTGATATGAGTCATTAACTTCGTCCTAAAATGGACTCATCTGTGGAGTAACTCCCAATTCCAGCCTAGTGGTACGCGAGAAACCCATGGACTTTCGCTGCACAACTTCCTTTATCTTTGAGACTCTCTGGGATAAGAACGCTGGAGTAGCCAATAAATCCAAAGCGGTTCAACACAAATGAGCAGATGAGATTTTCAAACACTTAGCATGTCACGTTAAGTTTGACGCAATGAACATTCAAGCTCAAACAACTCAAAATTTAACTGACAGTATATAGTTAACTAAGCAAGCCCGGTTGTGTTCTGCTCAATTCGCAATAGTGTTCGACTTGAAAAGGCTCATGGTAAAGTAGAGTTAAAGTTCAAATAATGTAACAAAACTTTTGACTCGTTTAAAACAGTGAGCTAGATTAGTTATCCATGTACCTTATGACCCTAATGATACAAAACACTTTTTTAAATGAAGTTTATACAAACAAGTAATTATTTTCTTTGGAATGGCAGAACTAAGGAAGGGGCAAGAGGATCCATCGATCCATATGTTTTCAGAAATTGTTATAAAGGTAAGGTTTTAAGAAAAAGAGTGAGTTGTGCCCTATGGATTAGGAACAAGATTTTTTAAATAAAAACGTTAAGAGTTAAATGCCCTTTTAGGAACAAGATTTTTTAAATAGAAACGTTAAGGGTTAAATGTCTGGTTGGTCCATGTGGTTTGTAATTTTTGCAGAGTTAGTCCCGGGACTTCAAAACTACATATGTGAACCCAGTGTTGTAATTAGGTGATCTTTATCACTAACCGATGTTAGATTTCTCATTTAAGTATATGTTTAACTGAGAAATCTAAGTTAGTGATAAGCAGTGTTGCAGAAGTCGCCATGCGCTCCCTAATCGGTCGAGTGAGGAGTTCGGAGTACTCGGGGAGTACGCGGAGAATACCCGGACATGTTAAATATAAAGAAAATTAGTTATTGGATATTATATATGTGTTAAAATAAGCGTAATCATGTCAAAACTATCACAATTCATGTCAAAATTAGCATAACTCATGTCAAAATTAGCATAATCCCGAATAGTCGCCGAGTACACCGAGTAATCCGAGTAGTCGCTGAGTATTCCAAGGTTCCCACCGAGTATTTGACTTAGTATTCCGAGTAGTGACCGAATATTCCGAGTAGTCGCCGAGTAGGCTGAGTTTGACCGCCTCTGACTTATAAAGGCCAACTTGTAGTAACTCTCCAAGGTAAGGTGCCGAGTACCGAGTAGTCACCGAGTACTCGGCCTTGGAATCCGACTTTTATAACACTGGTGATAAGAATCACCCGAGTTTGAAAATTACAATCACTGAAAGCACTTATATAATTATTGAAGTCTCGAAACTAACAGCGTAAAAATTACAAACCACGTAAACCAACCAAACATTTTACTCAAACATTAACACATGCAACAAAATTCAGTTCTGACATGTTTTAGGAAGAAGGTGTATTAGTTTTTTAACGAAAGTATGAATTTTCCTACCGCGTGTAAATAGATATTTATAATGACCACTTAAAATGATGATTAAAATTCTTATTTTTATCTATATCCATATGATTTAACTAACACCTTTATTCATGAAATAGCTATTTTTGTTTCTAACTAGAAATTCAGAGTTACTCACCTTTTTTAAACATAGATTTAATAAATTGTATATAAAAAAGTAGCAGTAAAAATTATATAAAATTATTTAAGTTTAGGGAAACTATAGTTGAATAAAAAGAAGTCTGTGTGATTGTTTTTTTGTTCTCAACCGGTTTTAATTTTCAATTAACTGAGATTTTGTGAAAGTATTAAACAATTCAACTAACTCTTTAAGTAATGTGATTAACGTCCTTTCGAAAAAAAAAAAGTAATGTGATTAACTTCAATTATTTATTCTATGTATTTAACTTTTCTTCTATATATGTGTATGGGTAGGTGTGTTTGAAAATTTATTTGTAAATATTAAAATATCAGAATTATGCATTTAAGTACAAATTTAAAGTACGTGTATGTCAAAAGAAATAGTTCTTGACGAATTAACATGTATTTCAAATGTTATTAAATAAGTTGTCGACATCCATTTTAGACAATGAGTTTTACGTGTATCTACTTCGAAGAAATTAGGGGGCGTGGGCCAAAGAAAATGATATAGTCATAAGTGTGTGTTTAATCGTTATCCTACTTAATATATTATAATTAATAATTAGTATATATTACAAGGGTGAGTAAGGCTAGAAAGTGAGAAATTTCTAAAATATGTGATAAGGGTTTAAAAAAATAACCAATTTTTTGTGTATCTTTTTAAACGTCATATCGTTGTCACATCAGATTTCTCAATTCCTCAAATTCAAAGAAATCCATCAAAAACTACTCGTGTATATATATGTTTATGTGAACCATACTGATCGTGGCACCCGTCCCATATCTTTCCCGTGAGCCATACCATGTATTCTAAGCAACATGATTGTGTCACGTGTCCCATAGAGTAGGGTAAATCCAAAATTTAAAAAAAAAGTAAAATCTAGAGACGAAAACATATAATAATCAGGGCCTACTGTAGGGTGGGCGAGCCGCACTCCCAGCAAGGGCCCGTTTTCCCTAGGGCACTAACCGAAAAAACTTATGGTGCCCTTTATATAAAACATTTACACCTCAAAACTTATTTTGCCCTCTTTTTAAACATTAAAATCTCATAACTTATTGGTTGAGCCCAAATACAAATGATTGATCCATTCACCAAATAATAATAATAATAATAATAATAATAATAATAAAAATAATAATAATAACAACAACAACATATATTATCATTTAAAAAATGAAAGAAACAAGAATGACGACACCGACAAGCACAACCCAGCCTTAGCCCACTGCCCACCGGCCACCACCGCTACCGATGACAATCGATCACCCATAACTACGAACCTCACGGTATGTTTTTTTCTTTGTTCCACTTTCCTTAATTCCTACAATTTAGCCCTAATTGTTAATTGTTAGAATTTGGTATTTTGTTGAATGTTGAGTTCTAAATGAGGTGTTTTGTTGAATGTTGAGCCCTAATTGAGTAATTGTTCGGATTTGGTGTTTTGTTGAGCCTTAAATTGGAAATGTTGAGCCTTGATTGATTAATAGTTAGAATTGTGTGTTTTGTTGAGCCGTAAATTGAATGTTTTGTTAAATATTGAACCATAATTGAGTAATTATTAATAGCTATCAAGAATGAAATCTTAGAGAATGTAAAAACTGCGAAGAAGTGATTAAACAATTTGCTATCAAGAATGTTGGGAGTGCTTCACGAAGAATCAGCTAGCTATTATGGTATGTCATTCTAATACTATGACTTTTTATTGCTATAGCATTAACCTCATCATTTACAAAAAAAAAGGTTTATATAATTTGTGAGGGTTTAAGACCTTTTTTTCAACTCTTACAAAGCACTTGAATCTTCATGACTAGCTCTATAATCATAACACATTATGGTATGGGCTGAAGTAAAAATTCCTTAGGCATCGTTTTACACCTTCAAATATATTCTCTTAAAATTGTTTAGATAAATTTATTAATTTAAAAGTATTTCCAGAAGTTCCAAAATTGTATAATATAAAAATAAAAATGGAATAGTACTAGACATATAAAAATAATTATTGGCATTGGAATTTTGGTGAAGCTAGACATATTCAATGCCAAATAATAAAAACGTAATCCGGATCACAAAATTTATAAAGCTTTCAGAAAAAATGGGCGCAGCATCTGGATCACAAAAACTTTCAAAAATAATGGGCGCCGGTCGCCTTCCTCCAGACTTCAGCCCAACATTGTCTGGCCCAATACCTGCCCTTCTTGACCTTGGTTGGCCACCTGAAAAAACTTACACTCATACCCCCACACAAGAGACAAAGACATGACACATACTCGTGATTGAACAATAAATTGACAATTTGTCTATTATTTTTACATGTATAACAAGGTTATAAATTAATGTATCATACATATAGATTAGGATAAAATACAAAGAATCCTAATTGTAAGAAGTGTGAGAATGATTTATAAAGTGACAAGTGTCCAATAACCTAAAACAACCCACTACAAAAAAACAAAAAACCCTTAAACATCCACCACCACCAAGGGGAGGGGTTAGGTTTGCAGCACTGGTTGAAGGGTTTGGGAGGGAACATCACCTCAAGTTGCGCCTTCATCATCTCTCATAAAAGGGTTCAAATCCCGGTTCACGAGCCAGTGCGGGAAGAGAAGGGCAATGGTATGTGGCACATATTTCAATGTTTTTTTTATGATTTAATATTGTAGTGGATGGTGATGTGACACAAATTATTGGATGGTGGGTTGATTTATTTGATTTTATATACAAATTTAATTGCAAGGGTTAAATGAGTTCAAGTGATGGGTGTCTCATGTTAAACGGATTGGAATATGTGGGCAACATGTGATTAGTGGGTTTCAAGGGTGAGGCTCCCTTCTACCGTAAAACCATTAGTTGTGAGTTTGAGGAAGCCTATGTGGCAACCAATGTGGCAACTTCCCCCTAACACTACCCCCCACAAATATATTTCGGGACAGTTGGGGATAGATTCCCGTTCTCTTTGAGCTCACTTTTTGAAACTTGAGCATGTTGATTGGTTGGAGGGGAAGGGGGAAAGGGTACAAACCCCCTCCCCCCCCCCCCCCCCCCCCCCCCTCCGAGGTGGAGGTAAGGTGATGATGTGGGTGTTAGGGGAGGGTTACACCACACCCCATAGTCTAAGATAACATGAAAAAAATATTGATCTTACATACATATAATTGTAAGTTTCTAACACTGTAGCACAATAAATTACTTATCTTTTAGGTATAGGTTATCAATTAAGTTTTTTTTTATTTCTCTTTTATAATATCTAACAATATAATGATGTTTGAAAATTCTATATTAAATTGGTGCAGTTTTAATTATTATTATTATTATTATTTATTTCTCTTTTATAATATCTACCAATATAATGTTGTTTGAAAATTCTATATTATTTTGGTGTAGTTATTATTATTATTATTATTATTATTATTATTATTATTATTATTATTATTATTTTCTGTAGGATCAAATCGAGCCAAAATCTGATTTTGTATAAGAATCAAAATGAACACACTCAAAAATATATCTTGAAAACCCTGGATAATGATTTGCAAATGATAATATAAGTTAGCACCCAAATCTCCTTCAAAGTGTGTTGCCTAAACCTTAATGTCTCATTCTATTTATAGCCTAAACACACTTAGGCATATTACATTTAGGCCCCTACATACTAACTAAATAATAAAACTAAAACGAATAAATTAAATATATTTTGCCTAAACAAAAATATATTTAATTAAGTAGAACATTATAGACAATTATATCTCGAACTTTAACATGCTAATTCTTTCTTCGATCTTCTCGTGTCGACTTCCGTGTTGACTTCGATACGTGGAAGTTGACTTTGTCGACTTGATTTGTTGATAACATTAGATTGCACATTTAAACTCAACAATCTCCCCCTTAGGCTAATGTAACACCCCGTGTTTCGAAAATCAAAGTCAAAGTCAAGATTGAAGTCAAAAGAAGAAAAGATTGCTAATTGCGATTTGTCCCTCCTTGCTCAAATCTTGTTTTGACTTCTTTGACTTGTAATTAGTCTAATTTTATTATCGCTTTAGTTGTATTATGTGGAGTATCTATTAATAAGCGCAGGGTAATCGCTATTTATCGATATTTATCGCATGTTTAATCGCTTTATCGCTATCGCAATCGCACTCGCAACTCGAATTACGCATTTTGGTTATTATTATACGTGTGTGTGTGCCTTATGTGTTACTTGTGCATGTTTATTTATGATATGTTGTGGTGATCAATCGAAACGCAATCGAAACTCAATCGCAATCGAATCGCAAACGCTAAACGAATACGAAATAAGGATGATTGTATGTTGATATAGTAGTTGGGATTAAAAGTAATTTGACTAGGAAACTCTATCGCATCGCAACGCTCGCAATCGCAATCGAAACGGCAAAACTCGTCGCACCAAGCACTCGAACCAAGTGGCTAACCGACCAAGTGACTAGCCGATCGACCAGTCGTTCGATTGAGCTACCGCTCGATCGGCCAGCTGTTCGACCAGGCTGCCACTCGATCGACCAGCCCTTTCCACTTTGGGAAACCCTATAAATACCCTCCTTCCAACACCAAACTTACCATTTCTGGAAACTCTCATCCGACCAGCATTCTTGCTCACCATTTCTCCGATTTCTCGCTATTCCGGTAAGATCTCGTCCAAAATCTTGTACTTCCTTAATCTACACGCACTCCTACACCTTTCTATCTTTTGAATCTTAACTTTTAACCATGAAATCACTAGATTTGAGGTGTTCTAGGATGATGTCATCATGGTGTTCTTATGAACTTCATGTTTTGGCTTCAATCCACCAAGAACAACTTAGATCCGAACGATTTCCATACAAATAAACCAAGATCCATAGATCTAAACATATTCAAGGTGAAAAAGGATTGAAAGATGGTTTCTAACTTTCTTTCAACTCTTTTACACTCAATGCCTCAAAACCGATAGAATCGGGTCTTGTCCTAGCCTTCTACTCTATCTTAACGATGTGTTAGCTCAAGATCCGGATTCTATCCACGAGACCTCCGACTTCGAGTTAACCAGGAACAACCGTCTTGCACCGGTTAACTGGTCGAACTTGGGTGATTCCTGTTCGATCAGGCTACTCGGGTCAAGATGGAGTTCTGTTGATTAACGCGTTGTCACACCGTCTACATAAAACTGCAAAACTATCAAAACAACCAAGGAAGAAGACGATAAGGCCGAACAGAACGGAGTGTCGACCGATCGGACTGCTGTCCGATCGGGTTGCCACCCGATCGGGTTTCCACCCGATCGGCTTGCACCTTGGCCCCACACTTGGCATCCATTTCAAACATTTGAAGTTGTGGACGTGGAACGAACCCCTGTCCGAACGGACGACCGTCTGAACGGATTGTTGTTCGACCATGTAACGTTCTGACTTCAATACTTAAACAAATTTTCAACATGTTCAATGCACATGTGTTGCCACCCGATCGAACAACCGTCCGATCGAGTGACAACCTGCTGTGAACTTATTCTCGCTGAAGTGCCCAACCTATCGGACTGTCGCCCGAACGAACGGACGGACGTTCGAACGACCAACCTAAAGGGTAGAGATACTTCAATGTTTTCAAAATGCTACAACGAAAACTGCAAAAGTCAAGCCATCATACACAAACACATCCTTCCCAAAGGAAGTAACAATCCACTCGAAAGGTCACCCGATCGGATGACCATCCTAGCGGACTGTCACCCGAACGACTGGCTATCCGATCGAACAGCTGATCGACCCACTGACACTTGTTTTGTTTTAGGCGTCACTTATCGTTATGCTATCAAACTGTTCAGGCTAACCTTACTCTCTAGCGCTCCCTTCAATCCACCAATCGCTGTGAGTATACTCGATCCCTTTTTGCTTTACGCACTTTTGGGTGTTACATACGTTACTTATTCTAAATCACATCGAGCACACTACGCTATACTTTAACGCTAACCGTTACCGCATGTTATACGTGACTTAATGAATGCTTGTTTGTTATGTTTACACATGGAATGTTGTCTACCTGTCTTAGCAACGGTAGTACTATTTGTTTGTACTCAGCACCTGTTCACTCAGGGGTTGTTAAGGACAATTAATTACATGGGTCACAGTGGTGATCATGCAATACGAACTGCCTTGGGCAGTCAACTCGCAGTCATTGGTATTGATAGGTTCATGTCGATAACTAACATGCCTCATTTTACACTGTGTACGTGCTGGTTATGCGTAACGATTTCGAACTCTATATGCTATTATCAAACTTGTATGCTCACCTTTACACTATGTGTATTGACTTTTATTTTAACATATGTGACAGGTGCTTAGGATGCTTATTTGCTTAGCTTGCTGTGAAATCGAGGCTAGGAAAGACCTAGGTCAACAATAAACAATTGTCTGTAATAAAAATCTGAGTTGTCGGAATAGAACAATTTGACTAGATCTTTTCTATAATAATTGTATTATCCTTTATGACATGGTATGGGATGTGTTGCTTAAAATAATTGGTAATTATAGTTGTTATGGAAACTTCTGGACAATCTGTTTCGCTCAGTGCCACGCCCCGATGTTTCTGCCATCGGTTGGGGTGTGACAGATTGGTATCAGAGCCATAACTATAGGGAATTAGGCAAGACTCGACGTAGTTCGGGTTGATGTCTTAGAGACCTAGTCTATAGTTAGGAACCAACAGACCGACTCGTGCATGTCCATTAGGGATTATGTATGAGCTTACTTGCTATTTCTCGCTGATCTCGCCTACGCTACACTATCACTGTACTCGAATTTTCAAATATGAATGAGCGATTAAGTTGAGATTAGGTGTGAAAACCGTAAACTCTCGACTAAATTGCTTGTTCGACCCGCATTTTTATCTATAAACACGAGAATTTGCGTTGAAACAGGAGTGAAATCCATACTTCGACACATAATTCCCCTTTATTTCATCAAAAAAACCGGAACAAAGTTTTTAATTTAGGGGTGAAACCCGAACCTTGATGACTTATTCTGCCCTATTTTGTTTTACAAAACTCTCACCAAAGTTTTGACGGACTCCTACGACTGAAGATCACGCGGAAACTGAAATGATACGTGTCATTCGCCCAGATTCGAGGCGGAAGCACAAGTCCCGAAGGTCATAAGTGTGCTCAGACGGTCCTTGTGAATAGTTGAACCACTTTGGGTAGTCGATGTCTAAACAGCCGCAGACAATCTATCCTCGATTTTATGTGTTTCGATTCTGAGCCCGCAACTGCTGACTCTGATACTTGTCAATTTTATGTGTTTATGTGTGGATTTACCTGTTTATATGTTTTAATTTTTGGCAATTTATTCGACTTTCGCCCTCGCTTTGATCGACACACACGAATCGCACTGCTCATCTACCTCAAAATGCTGACAAATCGCTATTACATGAGGAACCCCCATACGCTATATTAATTGCTAAGATACTCGCATATACTATACTATACGCTATGATAATCGCTGTACACAAACCCTCGCAACAAAAAGTCCACGAGCGTAGACTTTGAATAATAGGTTTCTGTATTCTGACTGCTCCCGTGTGCTTCTAGGTGAATTACGTGTTTATATGCTTCCGTGCTTTTGTGCCTTACGTGCTTATGTACTTCTGTGCTTATGTGAATCTGTGATTATGTGCCTATGTGTTTATGTGATACATGGTTGTATTCCTGAGCTTTAGTAGTATTAGATGTGTGAGGTAAGATTCGATTATGTTATGTTGAGTCCTGTGACGATGTCTGTTGCAAACAATGTCAACTGGACCATCATCTGGACCCCGTCACCCACGAATCACTCGCCAAGAACAGAGAGACAAACGCCTTGCTGCTCTCGTCGCTAAGCAAGTAGCAAAGGTAGTTCCTCAGATCGTGAGTGAAATCTATGAGAATGTGAGCAAATCATCCGAGGAGTCCAGAACCGAAGCTCCTAAAGCTACACCCAAGAGTGCTTTCAGCTTCAGGCAGTTCAAAGCTTGTGGTCCCAAGGAATTTACTGGCAAAGATGGCCCAACGGCTATGTTCCAATGGTTTGATTTCGTCGAAGTCACTCTGCGCCAGAGTGGATGTCCCGAAAATCTCCGTACTCTAAACGCTACCGGCGTCTTCCAGTCCCGCGCACTAGACTGGTGGACAGCCGAGAGAAACAAATGCGGAAATGATTGATGACGTGGGAAGAGCTGAAGGCCATTATGATTGATGAATTATGCCCTCCCTATGAACGCCAAAAGCTGGAGGACGAATTCTGGCACATCAAGCAGAAGGATGGAGAGAACGCAACTCTGACTGCTCGCTTTAAACAGCTCAGTATCATCTGTCCTGATCAAGTGAAGATGCCCGACATGACGATCAAGAAGTACATCCGAGCTCTACCAGACTGTGTTGCAGATTTTGTGCATGCCGCAAAGCCAGCAACGATCGAAGAAACTTACTTGCTCGCCGCTGAAATCAACGACAAGCGAGTAAAGGCTGGTTTTTGGGATAAAACTTCAAAGAACCTGCATCAAGTCATCGCCGCACCAACCGCTGAAACCGCCGCCGCCCAATCATCAAAGTCCTCACGCTGCAAGAAGAAGAACAACAACAGCAGCTCCAGCAACAAGAACTGTGCTGTCACTACCACTGCTGCTCCACTCCAAGCCGTACCGGCCCAGCAGCAGTCTCAGCACCGATCAGCACCAGTTATCTATGCACCGCCTGCAAAGCGTGCATACACTGGTCCCCACCCTGTTTGCCCAACATGTACTTACCATCACCCGGTGGGTATCGCCTGCCGTTTCTGCGTGCACTGCAATATGTACGGCCACTTCACTGCTAACTGCCGTACTGGTCCCCGACAAGCACCAACTCAAGCCACTGCTCATCAAGCTCTGCTTCCAGCTCCGCAAGGCCAACAAGCGGCTTAGGCACCCGCGATCAACGCCAGAGTCTGCTTCGCGTGTGGTGATCCCAACCACTTCGTGAACATGTGCCCGAACAGGGTTGTGAAACAAGAGCCCCAGCAGCAACAACCTCAACAGCAGCAACAGCCTCAGCAGCAGCAACAAGCCGCCCGCGCCAGAACTTTCAACATCAATGTGCGCCAAGCCCAGGCTGACAACAACGTGGTCAATGGTACGTTCCTTGTGAATGGTATTTATGCATCGTGTTTGTTTGATACTGTTGCTGATAACTGCTTTGTGTCATTTGAATTCGAGAAACTCCTTAGTCGTAAGCACTCCCATCTACCCTCGACATTCGATGTTGAAGTTGCCACCTGTCACACCCCCAAAATCCACACGCGGAGTACCACCGCTTGGAGGCGTGACATGACCAGGATCAAGCCACCAATCATATTGAACATAAGTATATAGTAAAAGTCATTCATCAATACGATAGGTGTTTCCAAAACCAAATATAAACAAGTGTGTAGCGGAAGCATTTAAAGTAAAACCCAACAAGTTTAAGTACAAAATGTCATAATGTTTAACAACACATTTCACGATCCATGTCCACAACGACCGTGCCTCCCGTGCAAGCTCCAAAAGTACCTAAGGTCCTGCAAGGCATGTAACAGAGAGTCAACAACTAGTTGAGCGAGTTCACAGTTGGTTACTTAGTTATAATGTTCGTATCGTAAATCGTATGTTCGTTTAGTAATCATGTATCGTATGTAATAGCATCGCGGCCCTCTAGGCATGTTTGCGAAGTTTAATGGGGGTCTCCCATGTTTTCTAGACTAGTTATATTTGTATCGCGGCCCTCCAGGCATGTTTGCGAAGATTAAAGTATAGTTCGCGGCCATTCCAGGCATGTTTGCGAAGATTGTTCTAGTATCGCGGCCGATCCCGGCATGTGTGCGAAGAGAAGTATATGTATCACTTAGTCTAGTAGTATCTACCATTGACCTTCCTCTCCCGAGGCCAATGGTACGTAATTCCGATAACTCTTAAGTATAAATAATCAATCAACCCATTCCCAACCCCGGGAATCCCATGCCTTGGTAGAAGTGTGAACTCACCTTGTTTGCTCGGTATGCTAAGTTAAGTGCTCAATTAATCAGTCAAGTCCTATAGTGCACGTATATTCAATCAGTTCACTTTCGTAATTATTTCACATGGAACTAGTGTCACAGTAATATCATGGAGTGTTTGACAGTACATATCATGCAACATAAGCAGTTAATTGCATCCATACATTTAACAGAGTTACTCAAACAATGAAGTTCTCAAAATACATATTTAACAAAATTAAATAAACTAACTGAGTTATTCAAGTGATTAGTTTAATTGAATAACATATTAAATGACATTAATTATTAACAGTATATAAGTTGCCAAACACACCCTAGTGCCGAAAACACATAAATGCCGAAATCAATCCCTAGTGCCGAAAACCCCTGTAGAGCCGAAAACACTTATGTTCGAAATCCCCTTATGTTGCCGAAATCCCATAGTTGCCGAAATCACTTAAGTGGGCCGAAAACCCTTATGTGCCGAAAACACACATTGGGCCGAGATCTTGTCTGGGCCGAAATCATTATATGGGCCGAAATCATTATATGTGATTTCGTCCAGTTTAAAATGGTGGGGTGTTTTCGTGACTATTCATCATCATCAACAATACTCACTGTAACATATTAAAAAAACCCAGAAACTCTAATCCCATTTCTTATCAGATTCAACCCTTTTGTACAAACAATCAATCAAACAAAAGCTAAAACATTTGATTAGATATCTACTCATCTGTTTTCTCATAATTAACATCCAACAACATCATAGGGTTTATCATTCATTAACATACACCCACTGTTGATCAAAACTTCAAATATACACACAGTTCATGGATAATAATTATCTAACAAGCACCCAATGATAAATCACATAATCACCTATATGAATATATACATACATCATGATTAAACATCCAATAATCATACGATATGCAATTAAAACAACTGAATCATGAAACCACTAACCAAGAATTAAGCAGAGGTTTTGGCTTTAAATGAGGAATTCTCTTTGTGGGTTTTCAGAGATAGTGAGAGAAACAAATGTGATAAGATAAGGTTGATAAGTGTGAAACTTCTCTGAGAAGATTGTAATAAATATCTAATACCCCACTCTCTGTTTTCGTTTGGGCCCATGTTAGACGAAAACACTCAAAGTGTTTTCATGAGTGGGTGATTTCATGAGTACTAGTTTTCAGTAAGGTTCCATTTTTTTATAACATGTTAATTAATACAAAACCTTATAATCATACAATAAATATTATGCATCCCTAATATAAAATATCAATCGCAATACGATTTAACGTTTTACAAATGTAAGTGTTGCGAAACCACCTAGTCGTGTAAACAAACAACTAAAAAAAAATTAACGTGCACTAAATGCGAAGATGGAAATCTTGGAAACTCGAGGTGTCACACCACCGGAAGAACTGTCGCCGTTAATTCTGTTCTTCGTGATTGTACTCTTGAACTCAACAATCACATCTTCCCAATCGACCTTATCCCGATGCAACTCGGAAGTTTTGACGTCATAGTAGGCACGGACTTTCTTCGCGAAAACCATGCTGAAGTTGTGTGCTTCGATAAGATAATCTGATTCTCGCTCGCGAATGGAGATGTATTGTGTGTTTATGGCAAAACTGCTTCGAAAGTTCTCAAGCTCATGTCGTGTGTCCAAGCTAGCAAGTATCTCCGCAAGGAATACAGAGCTTTCTTGGCTATCATTCTAGTAACAGAGGAGGAAAAGAAAGGAAAGACAGAAGTAAACAATGTTCCAGTGGTTCGTGAATTTCCTAACGTTTTCCATGAGGATCTTCCCGGACTACCGCCAAGTCGTGATATCGACTTTCGTAACGACCTCATTCCTGGAGCCAACCCTGTTGCCAAAGCTCCTTATCGACTCGCTCCGTCCGAAATGCATGAACTCTCGAGTCAGCTCCAGGAACTACTTGATAAAGGCTTCATTCGCCCGAGCACCTCTCCATGGGGCGCGCCGGTCCTTTTCGTCAAAAAGAAGGATGGGTCGTTCAGGATGTGCATCGATTATCGGGAATTGAATAAGTTGACTATCAAGAATCGCTATCCCCTGCCTCGCATCGACGATTTGTTTGATCAGCTACAAGGTGCTACATGTTTCTCCAAGATCGACCTACGCTCAGGCTATCACCAGCTACACATTCAAGAGGAGGATATACCCAAAACCGCTTTTCGCACTCGATACGGCCACTATGAGTTCATTGTTATGCCTTTTGGTTTAACCAACGCACCTGCGGTTTTCATGGATCTGATGAATAGCATGTGTAAACCTTATCTCGACCGCTTCGTCATCGTGTTCATCAATAATGTCTTGATCTATTCCAAGTCGAAAGCCGAACACGCGCAACATCTACGTTTGGTTCTCGAGCTACTCCAAGGGAATCGACTCTATGCCAAGTTCTCCAAGTGTGAATTCTGGCTAGAGGAGGTTCAATTCCTCGGTCACATTGTCAATAGTCAAGGCATTCACGTCGATCCGTCAAAGATTGAAGCAGTTAAGAGTTGGATTACACCTAAGAACCCGTCTGAGGTCCGTTCTTTTCTCGGATTAGCGGGCTATTATCGCCGATTTATCGAAGGATTCCCAAAAATCGTTGTGCCGCTTACTGCTCCCACGCATAAAGACAAGCCTTTTGTTTGGGGAACTGAACAAGAGTCTGCGTTTCAAACCCTCAAGCACATGCTTTGCAATGCTCCCGTCCTCACTTTACCCAACGGAAACGACGACTTCATTGTCTATTGTGATGCTTCGAACCTTGGTCTTGGTTGTGTCCTCATGCAACGGGACAAGGTCATTGCTTACGCATCTCGTCAGCTCAAAATCCACGAGAAGAATTATACAACCCATGATCTCGAGCTAGGCGCAGTTGTTTTTGCGTTAAAGATTTGGCGACACTACCTGTATGGAACCAAGTGTACGATCTTCACCGATCATAGGAGCCTACAACATATCTTTGACCAGAAGGAACTTAATATGTGTCAACGCCGATGGGTAGAACTTTTCAACGACTACGACTGTGAGATTCGTTATCACCTAGGCAAAGCAATTGTCGTTGCCGACGCACTTAGCAGACGGAGTTATCTGCTCAGCATTCGTAATACCCAAGCCCAATATGATCTCGAAACCCTCATCCGCGAAGCTCAGCATGCATGTTTTAATGAACGCACTTTGAAGAAGGAAAGGATCTATCACGATGGATCCCAGCTTGTGAATAAGTCGAATGGGATATTCCACTTTCTGGACCGAATTTGGATCCCTAAGCGGACTAACTTACGACATATTCTGATGGACGAAGCCCACAAATCCCGGTATTCTATTCATCCCGGCGCTGATAAAATGTACCAGGACCTTCGCTACAAGTACTGGTGGCCGGGCATGAAAAGGGATATCGCTCTCTACATTGGGAAGTGCCTGACTTGCTCGAAGGTCAAGGCTGAACACCAAAGACCCTCTGGCTTACTCGAACAACCCCTGATCCCTATGTGGAAGTGGGAGAGTATAGCTATGGACTTCATAACAAAATTCCCGCGCACGCCATCAGGTCACGACAGCATCTGGGTTGTTGTTGTTGATCGTTTGACCAAATCAGCTCACTTTTTGCCAATACGGGAAGACTACAAGGTAGAACGATTAGCCCGAATCTACATCATGAGATCATTTGTCGACATGGGACGCCTCGCGACATCATCTCTGACCGTGACGCTCGGTTTACCTCGCGATTGTGGGAAACATTTGAAGCTGCTCTCGGTACTACGCTTAATCTGAGTACTGCATTCCACCCTCAAACCGATGGTCAGACTGAGAGAACGATCCGTACTCTTGAAGACATGCTCCGTTCGTGTGTCATAGATTTCTGTGGTAATTGGGATGCTTACCTGCCGTTAGTCGAATTCTCGTATAATAACAGTTATCATTCCAGCATTCAAATGGCACCATTCGAGGCTTTATACGGAATAAAATGTCGATCGCCTATTGTATGGCACGAGATCGGGCACTCCCAATTAACCGGTCCTAAGCTATTGCAAGAAACGACTTACAAAGTCCTCCAAATTCGAGACAATCTGCTGAAAGCTCGGAGTCGACAGAAAAGTTATGCCGATAGACGACGCAAGCCCCTTGAATTTGGCGTTGGCGACTACGTATTCCTAAAGGGATCACCTTGGAAGGGTGTGGTCAGATTCGGCAAGAAAGGGAAACTAGCGCCTCGATATGTTGGACCTTTTAAGATTCTGGAAAGGATCGGAAAAGTCGCCTACAGACTCGAACTACCAGAGGAACTTAGAAATGTCCACTCGACTTTCCATGTGGCAAACCTCTGAAAGTGCCTGGCTGAGCATGATTTAATTGTACCTCTTGATGACCTCCATGTAAATGAAACACTACACTTCATGGAGAAGCCTGTCGAAATCATGGACCGCCAAACCAAGCAGCTCAGACGCTCGCGCATTCCTATTGTGAAAGTCTGATGGGAAGCCAAACGCGGCGCAGAGTTCACTTGGGAACTCGAAAGCGACATGAAGGCAAAGTATCCACAATTGTTTGTTATGGCTTCGGCCTAATTTCGGGACGAAATTCCCTCAACTAGGGGAGGCTGTAACACCCCGTGTTTCGAAAGTCAAAGTCAAAGTCAAGATTGAAGTCAAAACAAGAAAAGATTGCTAATTGCGATCTGTACCTCCTTGATCAAATCCGGTTTTGACTTCTTTGACTTGTAATTAGTTTAATTTTATTATCGCTTTAGTTGTAGTATGTGGAGTATATATTAATAAGCGCAGGGTAATCACTACTTATCGATATTTATCGCATTTTTAATCGCTTTATCGCTATTGCAATTGCACTCGCAACTCGAATTACGCATTTTGGTTATTATTATACGTGTGTGTGTGTCTTATGTGTTACTTGTGCATGTTTATTTATGATATGTTGTGGTGATCAATCGAAACGCAATCGAAACTCAATCGCAATCGAATCGCAAACGCTAAACGAATACGAAATAAGGATGATTGTATGTTGATATAGAAGTTGGGATTAAAAGTAATTTGACTAGGAAACTCTATCGCATCGCAACGCTCGCAATCGCAATCGAAACGACAAAACTCGTCGCACCGAATACTCGAACCAAGTGGCTAACTGACCAAGTGACCAGCCGATCGACCAGCCGTTCGATCGAGCTGCCGCTCGATCGGCCAGCTGTTCGACCGGGCTGCCACCCGATCAAACAGCCCTTTCCATTTTGGGAAACTCTATAAATACCCTCCTTCCAACACCAAACTTACCATTTCTGGAAACTCTCATCCGACCAGCATTCTTGCTCACCTTTTCTCCGATTTCTCGCTATTCTGGTAAGATCTCGTCCTAAATCTTGTACTTCCTTAATCTACACACTCCTACACCTTTCTATCTTTTGAATCTTAACTTTCAACCGTGAAATCACTAGATTTGAGGTGTTCTAGGATGATGTCATCATGGTGTTCTTATGAACTTCATGTTTTGGCTTCAATCCACCAAGAACAACTTAGATCCGAACGATTTCCATACAAATAAACCAAGATCCATAGATCAAAACATATTCAAGGTGAAAAAGGATTGAAAGATGGTTTCTAACTTTCTTTCAACTCTTTTACACTCAATGCCTCAAAACCGATAGAATCGGGTCTTGTCCTAGCCTTCTACTCTATCTTAACGATGTGTTAGCTTAAGATCCGGATTCTGTCCATGAGACCTCCGACTTCGAGTTAACCAGGAACAACCGTCTTGCACAGGTTAACTGGTCGAACTTGGGTGATTCCTGTTCGATCAGGCTACTCGGGTCAAGATGGAGTTCTGTTGATTAACGCATTGTCACACCGTCTCGATAAAACCACAAAACTATCAAAACAACCAAGGAAGAAGACGATCAGGCCGACAAGAACGGAGTGTCGACCGATCAGACTGTCACCCGATCGGGTTGCCACCCGATCGGCTTGCACCTTGGCCCCACACTTGGCATCCATTTAAAACATTTGAAGTTGTGGATGTGGAACGAACCCCTGTCCGATCGGACGACCGTCCGAACAGATTGTTGTTCGTCCATGTAACGTTCTGACTTCAATACTTAAACAAATTTTCAACATGTTCAATGCACATGTGTTGCCACCCGATCGAACAACCGTCCGAACGAGTGACAACTTGCTGTGAACTTATTCTCGCTGAAGTGCCCAACCTATAGGACTGTCGCCCGAACAAACGGTCGTTCGAACGACCTACCTGAAAGGTAGAGATACTTCAATGTTTTCAAAATGCTACAACGAAATCTTTAAAAGTCAAGCCATCATACACAAACACATCCTTCCCAAAGGAAGTAACAATCCACTCGAAAGGTCACCCGATCGGATGACCATCCGAGCGGACTGTCACCCGAACGACCGGCTATCCGATCGGACTACCATCCGATCGAACAGCTGATCGACCCACTGACACTTGTTTCGTTTTACGCGTCGCTTATCGTTATGCTATCAAACTGTTCAGGCTAACCTTACTCTCGAGTGCTCCCTTCAATCCACCAATCGCTGTGAGTATACTCGATCCCCTTTTGCTTTACGCACTTTTGGGTGTTACATACGTTACTTATTCTAAATCACATCGAGCACACTACGCAATACTTTAACGCTAACCGTTACCGCATGTTATACGTGACTTAATGAATGCTTGTTTGTTATGTTTACACATGGAATGCTGTCTACCTGCCTTAGCAACGGTAGTACTATTTGTTTGGACTCAGCACCTGTTCACTTAGGGGTTGTTAAGGACAATTAATTACATGGGTCACAGTGGTGATCATGCAATACGAACTGCCTTGGGCAGTCAACTCGCAGTCATTGGTATTGATAGGTTCATGTCGATAACTAACATGCCTCATTTTACACTGTGTACGTGCTGGTTATGCGTAACGATTTCGAACTCTATATGCTATTATCAAACTTGTATGCTCACCTTTACACAATGTGTATTGACTTTTATTTTAACGTATGTGACAGGTGCTTAGGATGCTTGTTTGCTTAGCTTGCTGTGAAATCGAGGCTAGGAAAGACCTAGGTCAACAATAAACAATTGTCTGTAATAAAAATCTGAGTCGTTGGAACAGAACAATTTGACTAGATCTTTTCTGTAATAATTGTATTATCCTTTATGACATGGTATGGGACGTGTTGCTTAAAATAATTGGTAATTATAGTTGTTATGGAAACTTCTGGACAATCTGTTTCGCTCAGTGCCACGCCCCGATGTTTCCGCCATCGGTTGGGGTGTGACAGCTAATGTTATCAAACTGTTGTATCATATATAAAACCGTCAACTTCATGCATGTTGTAATCTTCAATTTGACAAGTTTCAGTCTCAATTTTAGACCCAACAATCTCCCCCTAGACTGATGTTTTCCTAATTTTCTTTACTAAAGATCTTCTTTTAACACTTTGCTCATTGGGTACTTTATCTGGATAAGCATCCCCTTTTTGCATGCATCATCTTTGACAAGCCAGAACAAACTTTTCTACCTCATTTTCTTGAGTGAATCAGAAGATATAGGAGGAGGATTTCTAGCTCGGTATCTTCTACAATCTTCAGGAAACATGTGCTTTGGTCTGGTATCTTGCTCAATTGATGGTCGGCCATCATTGCAGCAAATAATTGAAGTAACCTGTTCACAAACATAACCACAACTCCAAATTTTCTTTTAGACTAATTCAACGTACAAACAAAATCGTATTTATCTGTAATGTGCAATCAAAAGAGTATCTCAAGCAGTTTGAGACATAATTGATGTGATATGGAAGACTTATAAAAACAACTGTACATAACTCAAAATATTTTTGGATTTTAGATTTCTTTTTTTTAACTTCCAACCTTTGAGATATATAAAAGATCAAATACGAGATCATACCAACTTGATAAGCCTAGTCACATTTCAACTTTCTTCAGGATAGCTACGACTTAAGAACGATTGCTGGTATGTTTATCCGTTTAAATCCATGCACCATTCTTTCAACATGCATTCGGTGATTAATTATCATGTTTTAGGTAAGCTTAGGATGATGCTAGTGGACCCCACACGTGTTAAGTTAAACATTTCTGTCCTCGTGGTTTTTTGAGATGCCTACCTCAACATCTTAGAAATAATATATACTAGGTGATGAGAGCTTCAGATCAATGTTCCCATAAGCAGAGGAGATGATCACCTTAAATCAAATGATGAGAGCTTCAAGTCTATGTTTCCATAAGCAGAGAAGATGATCATCTGATTCGAGAGCATAACTAATAAAATATTTACTTAATATAGGTACGCGTTTTGGTGTATGTTTTATTCCTATTGCACGACATTAACATTGCGTGTCTTTTTGCTCTTTTTGGGTTACACACATTGGTGTCTTTTGAACCCCAAAATCTGATCTTTCAAAGAAATGTTATTTTTACCTTTTCATCTAGAGAAGTAATATTGGTTGCCTTTACCGTCTGGATCGTGTCGTTCTGGGCATGGCTTGAGCACATGACATTCTTTTCCACACTTAAAACAAGCCTTGAATGGCTTTTGAGACTTTGTAGTTCCGTGTGAAGCAACTAGGGGCGGGGATTGCTTTGAGCTTGACTCAACATGTTGACAAACGTGAGGTTCGACAACTTTAGATGATCTTTTGATCTTTGACTCCCTAAGATTTTTCATTTGTCTTTGATTCATCATCTGAACTCATGCAATCATCAATATGGAAGTCTTTTCCCAATGGATCTTGATTTACTAGACTTGCAAAGTCATTTGGGGTTGTTGGTTCTTGAACACCCGATGGTACAATGTCTTCAACCTTTTTACCAGCATTTGTTACTGAAGTTTCCGAGTCATTTGAGCTTTCCCATTCTTGGTATGACTGAAAATCTGAATCGCCTTGATAATTATTGTTGCATGATGGAGTAAACTCTGGAATTTCTTCAGTTAAGAACTTCCCAAACCTGTTCTTTTCAAAAGTGGGCACAAAATATAACAACCCTCCAAAATATTCCGACGCCCCTAATATATTAAAATATCCCAATATGTCCTAAAATACACCCCGTATGCGAAAACGGGCCCCGAATACCTTTATTTCTATTAAAATTAAATGAAAACAAAGTTTTAACATCGTTCGCGGGCCGCGTAAGACCACATCAGGGTATACGCGGGGCGCGACAGCTCGGAGTCAGGGCTGCACCCGGTGACGCCACGTGTCGGGCTCGTGTCGAAGCTATGGTGCTGACCAGTCATAGCTAGGGTCTACTTACCCTACTACGCGGGCCGCGTAGGCCTTTATTTTCTCTTACGCGGGCCGCGAGGGAAGGTGAAAGGTCACCTATAAATAATGGCCTTCAGTCTTCAGTCGAACTCGCTCATTTCACGTTTTCTCTCTCAAATTTCTGCATAGATAACATAATTTTCGGGCATAATACCCCCCTAATTAACGAAGTCCTGCCCCGTTGTAAGTATTATAACCCCGGTTACGTATTAGATACGCTGCCCGATTGATCCAGGGTTCCGTAATGGCTGTCGTGGTTGTGCCTGACATAGTCATTGGAATGCTGTCTCGGGGAGGGTATTGCTAATGTAAATATTGGGTTATTATTCTAACACATGTGCATTTTTGTAATTAATAGATAATCACCAGGAAACCCTTAAAGGAAATCTAAGACATCAATGTGAGTAATCTCCTTTTTGTAAACCTTTTTGGTAAACTGTTTTTACAAAACCTTAAATATTTTACAATGTGATTAAGCAGTGATTGAGTCTTTGTAATTCTTCAATTACTACCGGTATGTTGGGGTTTTGTATACAAAATGTGGAACACGTTACCATTGGACAAAGAGTTAGCCAATGGATAATATGACCCACCAGTCAGGATTGACAATACTGAATGAGTAATTGTGTAGATGTAAACATTGTAATAGCTCTCAATACTATTAAAGGATAAACTATTCTTGATTAAACTGGGATTCACTCACCAGTATTTTCCACTGACAAAATGTTTTTAAACGCGTTTCAGGTAACAAAATGTGAAAGCCAACTAGAAGCCAGCTGGACAGCACTAAAGGCTTGGAAAAAGTGGCTATAAAAGTTACCTAAATAAAAGAAGATGTTTTATTTTAATAAAATGGGATTTATCCCTATAAAACAGTTTGTAATGAAAATTGGGGTTTATCCCAATATATTTATATAAAGTGTGGTATTTACTCTGATAAAATATTTACTAACTACGGTCCTGATGAAATTTCCGCTGCCAAAATAATAAACACCGATACCCCCACAACTGGTCTCGCGGCGCCCGTTCCCAGGACAGATAGGGGACGGGGGTTGCGACAGAAGGTGGTATCAAAGCTAAGCCACTGATTCAGCCACAGAAGTGTTCCGCTGACACCAAGATATTATTCAAATTGTTAGGAAATTAATTACGAAAATACGTGCATATCTGTATTTTATTGTTATGTGTTATTTGACTATCTGTTAGTTTACAGTATGAGCGATCAAGGACCCTCCGACGCTTATCGTCATTTGTCCGGCTCACCTAGGAGCGAAGGCACCTCTTCACAGCCTGCCCTCTCAGGGTATTTAGCTGATAATGAAGAAGGGATATTTGTGTTTAAGGCTCTGTCTAAAGAGCCATTCCCTCAGAAAAAGAGAGGATGGTTCAATAGGGGAGCACATGAGCATAGGAAAAGAATGAAAAAGTTACAACAGCAGCGAGTCCTAGCAGCCGCTAAAAGAGAGACAGATGCCCATACACAGGATATGCTTAATAAGATCTTAGCCAATTTTCATATCCTAGCAACTACAGCTGTCGACCCAAACCTGGAACAACTAGTAGCCCCTCAACCATTACATTTGTTTCCCACGCAGCCGATGGAGATAGAAAATAACCCAGAAAACCAAGTCCAAATGCATGATTTCAACCCAGAGGAGATACCTAGGTTACCAGCACCCAATCCCTTAGACCCAGACTACGATCCGTGGTTCGATGATCATAGGGATTATGTGCAACGCTACCACCTAACCGACGAACCCGTGCCAAACTTAGCAGCCTACCCAGGTCTGGACCCTCTAGATCCCTACTACGATACTGATGAATACATTAGGGAAATTTTAGAGAATCCGTATCCTCAGGAAGAACCCATGCCCTAGTACCCAGATCCAGTACCAGCACCTGCACCCCCAATGAGTGCAGAAAATGTGCAAGAGCTCCGAACTTTCGGATAAGAGATTTTAGAAAGTAGCGAGAGGATGAGACAGGTTGGAGAACGACTCGTCTGGAAGTACGACGAGCGTAATATGGAGTTCTGGATGAACCCATACCAGTGAAGGTGATGGTGAAGATAGTAATAATAATATAATAATATATATAATATGTGTGTATGAAAAGAAAATATATATATATATATATATATGTGTGTGTGTGTGTGTGTGTGTGTGTGTGTGTGTGTGTGTAATAATAATACATGTTGTAGTATAGACCACCTCGTGGTTAGTGATGCATATTAGTATTGTAATTTAAATTCCAGTATCAGTTTGTATTTGATGCATATTATAAAAAACAGTAAGTCGCAATGCTCGACGCTTTTGACCAATATGTGTGTTGAAAGATTGTTTACCTTAAATATTATTTTGTGATATTAATAATTGGCAAATGTTTAAAATTCAGTTGGACAACGAAGTGAACCAGGAAAACCAGAATAATGATAACCAGAGTAACGATAACCCGGATAACGAAAACCCGAACCACAACAATAATGGAAACCAAGTGGATAACAGTGCCATGCAACATATAGTGGCACAAGGAATAATAGATGCGATGCCATATATTATCAAAACGGTTAAGGAAGCAGAAAATAAAAGTAAACGTGATAGTAAACGACCCACTGAACCTGAACACAACGTAAACAATGGACCCGTACTTCAAGTGCCCATTCCCAAAAGAAGAAGAACCATGTCTTATGGTTGTTCTTAAAGAATTCTGGTCTTGTAAACCAATGGAATTCTCGGGTAATGAAGGGGCCGTTGCATCTTTACGCTGGATAGAAAAGACTGAGGCAGTCTTAAGAATAAGCAAATGCGTGGAAGAGGATAAGATAATGTTTGCTTCCAATCTGTTTAAGAACTCAGCCCTAGAATGGTGGAACACTATCCTTCAATCTAAGGGAAGTGATAGGGTTTACAATATGGAATGGGAGGAATTTAAAAACATGGTAGAAAGGAAATTATGCCCTCCCAATGAAAAAGAACAGATAGCAAATAAGTTCCTAAACCTTAGGATGACTGGGATAAATAGTAAGGGTTATACTACGTTATTCTTTGAATATGCTAGAATAGTGCCAACCCTTGCATCACCTGAACCAGTATTAATCTCCCGATACATCTGGGGATTAATTGGGGAAATTAGGCATGTAGTCAAGGCAGCTAGACCCCAAACCATAGAAGAAGCTGTAGAACTAGCAAATACCTTGACAGATGAATTAGTGCGTACACAAGAAGAGGATCAAAGGAGGAACCTAACCCAGAAGCTTACCCAGGAATTCCGTTCTGGAAATTTTAACCGTGGGAAAAATGTAGGTTCTATCTCTACACCCTATTGCAAGTATTGCAAAAGGAAGCATTCTGGAAGATGCTCCATATACTGTAACTTCTGCAAAATATCTGGACACAAGGAAGAAGACTGCAGGAAGAAGCCTAATAACAGGATATGCTACAACTGTGGAGAACAAGGTCATATCAAGCCAAACTGTCCACAACTAGCTCCAGCCCCGAACATCAAGAATACTAAAAATGCTAGAGCATTTGTTCTGACTGTAGAAGAAGCAAAGATGATCCCGGATGTGATCGCCGGTACGTTTTTAGTTAATGATGTTTTTGCTAAAGTATTATTTGACTCTGGTGTGAACCAAAGTTTTATTAATACTTCATTTTGCAAACTTCTCAACCAACCATTAACTAAACTCCCACAAGAATGTCTAGTAGAGACAGCAAATGGAGAAACCATTAAGATTTCTGAAATCTTGCAGGGAGCAAGAATAGAAATTCTAAATAAAAAATTTATTGCAAACCTTTACCCAATGAATCTGGCAGGATTTGATGTTGTTTTAGGAATAGATTGGTTAATAGCCAATAAATCCAGTATATTATGTGATCAAAAGTCAATCCAAGTAAATTCACCAAGGGGTGAAAAGATCATAATTAAAGGAAATAAACCCTCTAGATCCACAAAATTCATCTCTGTAATGAAAACAGAAAGTTATATAAGAAAAGGGTCATTAGTGTATTTGATTTCCATAATCACTAAACCTAAAGGAAAGGAATTAGAGGATATTCCAGTAGTATCTCAGTTTTCAGATGTATTTCCAGAAGAGCTACCAGGACTACCTCCAGACAGGGAAGTTGAATTCAGAATCCATTTGATACAGGGAACAACACCAATTGCCAAAGCACCTTACCGTTTGGTACCCGTAGAAATGCAGGAACTGAAGAAACAGTTAGATGAATTATTGGAAAAGGGATTCATACAGCCAAGCTCATCACCATGGGGAGCACCGATTTTATTCGTTAAAAAGAAGGATGGATCAATGCGTATGTGCATTGATTACCGTGAATTGAACAAAGACACGATTAAGAATCGGTATCCATTACCAAGAATCGATGATCTGTTCGACCAATTGCAAGGAGCACGATTTTTCTCTAAAATCGATTTAAGGTCAGGATATCATCAATTAAAGGTACAGAAGAGGACATTCCTAAGACCGCTTTCAGCACAAGGTATGGCCATTATGAATTTACTATCATGCCATTTGGTTTAACCAATGCCCCAGCTGCATTTATGGACTTGATGAACCGAGTATGTAAGCCATATTTGGATAAATTCATAATTGTCTTTATAGATGATATTCTTATTTATTCTAAAAGCAAAGAGGAACATGTAAAGCATTTGCACGCACTTCTAAGCCTATTAAGAAAAGAAAAGCTTTATGCTAAGTTTTCGAAGTGTGAGTTTTGGTTAAAACAGGTACAGTTTCTTGGACATTTAGTCAATCATGAAGGAATTCATGTGGATCCCACCAAGATCGAGGCGATTACCAAATGGAAAACCCCTGAGTCACTAACCGAGGTTAGAAGTTTCTTAGGATTGGCCGATTATTATAGAAGATTTATTCGAGATTTTTCTAGAATAGTCATTCCCTTAACTAAGCTAACCTGTAAATCTGTTAAGTTTGAATGGGGACCAAAACAAGAAGAAGCCTTTAGAATTATTAAGCAAAGATTAACCCATGCACCAATACTAGCGTTACCAGAAGGAACTGAAGACTTTGTAGTCTATTGTGACGTTTCTAAGTTAGGTTATGGATGTGTGTTAATGCAACGTCAAAAGGTTATAGCTTACGCCTCTAGACAACTTAAGAATCATGAAGAGAATTATTCAACCCATGATCTAGAATTAGGAGCTATAATTTTTGCCCTTATGATTTGGAGACATTACCTTTATGGTAGTAAGTTTACCATTTTCACCGACCATAAGAGTTTGAGGTATGTTTTCGGACAAAAGGAATTGAATATGAGACAAAGACGCTGGATGGAGATACTTAGTGATTATGATTGTAATATCCAGTATCATGCAGGAAAAGCCAACGTAGTAGCTGATGCTTTAAGTCGAAAGTATCATGAAAAGCCAAAAAGAGTACGTTCTCTTAAGTTAAATCTGCAAGTAGATTTAAATAAACAGATTAGAAAGGCACAAGAATCAGTAATCAAGGATGATACTGAGAAATTGAAAGGAATGATCAAGGAATTAGAACAAGGAACAGATGGAATTTGGAGATTCCACAAAAAAAGAATGTAGATACCTAAATTAGGAAACCTACGCCACCATATATTAGAAGAAGCCCATAAGTCTAAGTATACGATGCATCCTGGAAGTGATAAGATGTATCAGGACTTAAGAAAGAATTTCTGGTGGATAGGAATGAAAAAGGATATAGCAGCATATGTTGCAAAATGTTTAACCTGTTCACAAGTCAAAGCTGAACATCAGAAACCCTCAGGTTTGCTGCAACAGTTAGAAATGCCTGTATGGAAATAGGAATTGATAACAATGGATTTTGTTACTAAATTACCCAAAACAAGAAAATGTAATAATACAATCTGGGTGATTGTAGACAGGCTAACCAAGTCAGCTCATTTCCTACCAATGATGGAAACCTTTAGTATGGAACAGTTAGCTAAATTATATGTAAATGAAATAGTTTCATTACATGGAATTCCTCTATCAATTGTTTCTGACAGAGATAGTCGTTTTACCTCTCATTTTTTGACAAGTTTCCAAAAAGCAATGGGAACCAAATTTAATCTAAGCACCGCTTATCATCCTCAAACGGACGGACAAAGCGAAAGGACAATTCAGACACTGGAGGACATGCTCAGAGCTTGTGTAATTGATTTCGGAGGTAATTGGGACGATCACTTACCATTGATAGAATTTTCTTATAATAACAGTTATCACACAAGCATCAATGCTTCACCATTCGAAGAACTTTATGGACGAAAGTGCCGAACGCCGGTCTGTTGGGCAGAAATTGGAGAAAAGCAACTATCTGGTCCAGAGATAGTACAAGAAACAACAGACAAGATCATTCAAGTCAATGAACGACTGAAAGCAGCACGTGATCGACAAAAGAGTTATGCTGATAACAGACGAAAACCATTGGAATTTCAGGTAGGAGATAAAGTATTATTGAAAGTCTCTCCTTGGAAAGGAGTGGTAAGATTCATCAAAAGGGGAAAGCTAAGTCTCAGGTACGTTGGACCTTTTGAGATTATTAGAAGAATGGGACCTGTAGCTTATCAGCTACAACTGCCAGAGGAAATGGCAGGAATACATGATGTATTTCACGTATGCAATCTCAAGAAGTGTTTAGCTGATGAATCACTCGTAGTACCTCTTAAGGACATAGAGGTAAATGAACAGTTTAAATTTGTAGAGAAGCCTCTACAGATTGAAGACAGGAAAGTTAAGAACCTCAAGCATAAGAGATTAGTTCTGGTCAAAGTGAAATGGGACTCCAAAAGAGGACCAGAATACACATGGGAGCTTGAATCAGAAATGCAAAGAAAATATCCGCACTTGTTCCAGTAGATCTCGAGGACGAGCTCTAAAACAAGGTGGGGAGGATATAACAACCTTCCAAAATATTCCGACGCCCCTAATATATTAAAATATCTCAATATGTCCTAAAATACACCCCGTATGCGAAAACGGGCCCCGAATACCTTTATTTCTATTAAAATTAAATAAAAATAAAGTTTTAACATCGTTCGCGGGCCGCGTAAGACCACATCAGGGTCTACGCAGGGCGCGACAGCTCGGAGTCAGGGCTGCACCCGGTGCCGCCATGTGCATTTGTGTAATTAATAGATAATCACCAGGAAACCCTTAAAGGAAATCTAAGACAGCAATGTGAGTAATCTCCTTTTTGTAAACCTTTTTGGTAAACTGTTTTTACAAAACCTTAAATATTTTACAATGTGATTAAGCAGTGATTAAGTCTTTGTAATTCTTCAATTACTGTCGGTATGTTGGGGTTTTGTATACAAAATGTGGAACACGTTACCATTGGACAAAGAGTTAGCCAATGGATAATATGATCCACCAGTCAGGATTGACAATACTGAATGAGTAATTGTGTAGATGTAAACATTGTAATAGCTCTCAATACTGTTAAAGGATAAACTCTTCTTGATTAAACTGGGATTCACTCACCAGTATTTCCCACTGACAAAATGTTTTTAAATGCGTTTCAGGTAACAAAATGTGAAAGCCAACTAGAAGCCAGCTGGACAGCACTAAAGGCTTGGAAAAAGTGGCTATAAAAGTTACCTAAATAAAAGAAGATGTTTTATTTCAATAAAATGGGATTTATCCCTATAAAACAGTTTGTAATGAAAATTGGGTTTTATCCCAATATATTTATATAAAGTGTGGCATTTACTCTGATAAAATATTTTCTAACTACGGTCCTGATGACATTTCCGCTGCCAAAATAATAAACACCGATACCACCACAGCTGGTCTCGCGGCCGCCCGTTTTCGGGACAGATAGGGGACGGGGGTTGCGACCCAAAAACCGGTGGTACACATACGGATTTATCATTACAAAAAGCAGATTTTAAGTTAGCACATTCAACACTCACGTCACATGTAACAACCCTAAAAAATATTCTCGATATCAATCCGTAATCAAACCCAGAAGTGTACGCGACGAAACTTGAAAACCTGATGATTAATGAACTAAACCGCACAAAAGTAACTTTCATTAGATTCGAAATTAAAAACCGAACCAAATGGAATCAAGACCCGAGCATACGTGATAAGTATCAGCACGAGAATCGAGAAAAACGCATGATTGGACGAAAAGGCGGTCGAGGACACGCGTCACGCAGAGGCGATACGTGACAGACCTACCTGGGACACGTGGCGACCGAAGCCAGGTCGACCCTCCCCGCGACACGCGCCAGGGAAGACCGAACCGTGCGCGACGCGCGGGAGAGACTAAAACTGGCTATAAAGCCAGGGTCTGGCACTTGCTCAGATTTCACATTTCGACGGAAAAATTCGTCCTTTTCTTTGATCGTTTCTCTGTTTCTTTCAAATTTACAATCAAAATCTTGAAACTCTGCTCGTTATCAGGGTAATAACTCTAATCACTGACACGGTACTATATCCGATCGATTGGAACCGATCCAATGAGTGTTTAAGTGCATCCTGTATACGGCTATACTTTGTCATTCGTTGTGGGTTTGATCTCGTGATTGTCGTTAAAGTTGAATTGGGTTAATACGAGTTCCATTGTATCTAGAAATTAGAACTCATAACCAGAGGGCTGCTAAACTAGAATTCTTTGCGATTAAGTAAACTTAGTAATTAAGTAAACTTAGCGATTAAGAAAACTTAATGGTTAAGTAAAACTTAGCAGTTAAGACAACTTAGTAGTTAAGATAACTTAGCAATCAAGAAACCTTAATAGATAAGTAAACTTAACAGCTAAGTAAGATTAATTAATCAGCTAAGTAAGATTAAGTAAAGATTAATTAATCAGCTAAGTAAGATTAAGTAAAGATTAATTAATCAGCTAAGTAAATTAATCAGTTAAACAGTTAAGTAAGTTACTTAATTAACAAGTTAAAGTTAAACATCTAAAGTTTAACAACAAGATATACATGGGGTAGATAATATCTAAATAGGTATATATGGGGTAGGTATTATCTAAGGAAAATATTATCTAAGGAAAGTAATATATAAGGAAGGTATTATCCGAGGAAGGTTTTATCTAGGAAAGGTTCAACTGAGAAAGGTGTATATAGGTAGATAACACCTTGGGAAGTTCTATATGGGGTAAGACTTATCCCTTACCTATAAGTAGGAAGCTTAGGATTCATTTTTCTTTGCTCATTCCTTCTATTCTTCTCTCTATACGTTGGTGTTCTAACCAATAATTACCGATACGATAATTTGTCCGATCGATTCGGGAACCAACTAACGAATGCAAAAGTGCTGTCTAAATAAGACTATACTTTGTGAATTTCGTTAAGGTTCTCATCTCGTGACCATCGTTAGGTTTGATATGGTTTTACACAAAAACTTATTCCACTCTGTTAAACTAAATGTTTAACTATCAGAAAAACTCCAATCCATAAACTTACTATCAGACAAGATGTTTAATTATCAGAAGATTCAGAACTATAAAGTAGATGCTTAGTTATCAGAAGGCTTAGAATCAAGAGGCTTGTTTAATCAAGACTGTATGCTAACAAGGTGAGTCATTCTATTTTTATTAAAGGCTTTCAAAACCCTACTTCTTTTCAAAGTTGTAATTACAGTGATTAAGTCTTTGTAATCTACAATTATTGCCGGTATGTGGGGTTTTGTATACACTACTTGATAAGCTTCACCATTGGACAACGGGTTAGCCAATGTGTGATATGACCATAGTCACAGATCCGGTCGAGTGACAAATACCGATTTGGGGTAATTGGTTGATATAAACATTGTAATCGCTCTTAATACTGTATATTATAACAATGTATCTTTTGTACAAATTGAATTTACTCGCCAGTATTTCCTGCTGACAAAACATTTTTAAAACGCGTTTCAGGTGATTACAATAGATTGGAATAAGAGATATGATAAGGCACCAAAAAGGCTTACAGAAGTGGCTTATTTTATCAATTAAATTAAATTAAGAAAAATTGTTTTATGTATTCGGGTTTATCCCATATTAAAGCTACTTTTGCAAAACATGGGTTTATCCCATCTGGTTAATAAATAAAAATACTGTGCTTCACAACTCTGATATTTTTCCTAACTCACAGTCCTGATGAAATTTCCGCTGCAATACTTTTCCAAAATAACCACCGGTACCACTTGACTGGTTCGCGGCTCCCGCTCCCAGGGTGGGGTCGGGGGTCATGACATCACAAACATCAAATTTAGGTCTATGCCTATTACATTTGTCCATCTTAGTTAAAGAGTTATATTTCATTCATCCTGAATTAAACTTTTGTTTAATTTATCACAGTTCCGGGCGAACCAGTTAACAGTAATATAACTGTCGCCTGAATACCCTATTCCTATTTTCGTGCCACTACAATCCTCATCGCACATATCCTCCTCACGCTCAATCACATCTGCATTGCTTTCAGAAACGTTAGTAATTTTATCATTTTTACAACTGACATTTTCCGGATGAGGAGTGGGCATGGGTACATAGTTTTTGTTGTGAGGAGGAGGAAATATTTTTCTTTCATTTCCAATCTTTTGAGAAGCCCTATCAACCACCTAAAAAACAATCCTTCACGTATTTAACACATGCATAATGAATTCAACAATTTGCTAGCAACAACAACTAATTAATCATTCTGAAATCAAATTCAAATGCACATTACACTTTTAATATGCCAATTTCCAAATAATTTAAACTACTCAATTCAATAATTTGAACTAAAACATTACTGAAACATCAAAACAACATAAAATCGTATATTATAACACTAATTGAAGCCTACATAACAAAAACAAAATCACCAACAACCTCTTCTAATAAACCATATCAACCACCAAAAATAAAAACAAACCTACACATATTCAACAATTTGCAAACAACATTGAATTAATCGCCGTAAATTAAAAAACAAATACACATTACACAAATTCACTACATACGTGTTTCGTAAAATCATAGAGAACGATAACTTACAAAAACATATGATTCGACTGCACGATTCCCGACGCAATGTTAAAACATCAAAATAAGACAAAATAAAATACTATAACAACATTTGAAACCTACAAACCCTAATCTAAACAAATCAACAATAACTTCTTCGATTGGGGATAATCGCCCTCTACGATTTTCGTCTTCTAACTCTTTGTCTTCCTTAATCGATGGGAAAACATAGCCCTAGACTAATTGAAAATGTATGTATATGTATCTTAGATGAATCACTGCCTTTCTTGTTGACCAAACGATGTGATGGTTGGCTAGAAAACCGCCATATGCCACAACCATCGCATCGTAACTCCTCTCCAAATGTATGTGTGACAGTTGAAGATTAAAGGGAAGTAAGAAAGAGAACGACGTGAACAATGACGTTAAGTTACATTTTCCATGGTATATAAATACACATGATTAGTTTTCATTAAATTATATTACATACATTGTGTTGATTAATTTACAGGACTAATGAATACAATACCAGGGTAAGGATAGTGTAAAAAGGGCCTAAAGTGTGAGAAGTTTATTATAACACTATATATAATACTATATAACACCATATAAACACCGTATAACAATATGTAACACCATATAATATCATATAACACTATGTAACACTATATATCATTATATAACAAATATAACACTATACATCTATCATAGACATGCTATCAGACAACCTATAGTGTTATATTTGTTATATAATGATATATAGTGTTACATAGTGTTATATGGTGTTACATATTGTTATACGGTGTTTATATGGTGTTATATAGTATTATATATAATGTTATAATACACTTCTCACACTTTGAGCACTTTTTACAGGATCCTCTACCTGTACCTACAATACCAATAATGTATTTATTTTTATGGCTTCCTCGATGTGGTGGTATAAAATTTATAAAAAATGGAATTGTATCCGTAATAGAGTTTTTTTTTTTTTTTTTTTTTTTTTTTTTTTTTTTTTTTTTGCATCGCAAGCAAGCTATATTGATTGTCTACATGGTAAGCACCACCGAACTACAACAGGTCGAACAACATCAATACCGATACTTGTATTGTTTTTTTATGGGTTTAGACCAATGTAAAACACGTGTTCATATCCTCCTAAACATATCTATTTTAATTGCTATACCGAGTACCCATACCATACAGAACAAAATCGAGACTAATCGACAATGACATATCTAGAAGAAAAATTTAGGAATATCCCAATGTTTTGTTTACCATACATTCATAAAAGGTATTTTGCTGATCGAAATCCCGCTGCGAAGCACCGTTAATCTCTCTGGCTTTTTTTTTAATAATAAAGAAAGAATGTTAAATATGACATCATTGGTCAGATCCATGACTTTGCTATGACCAATAGATCCACATATACTTCTCCGCCATTGATTCATCCATTACTTGCTCACTAATCCACCTACCTTCACACCTCCATCAAACCCCCATTTCATCCTCCTCAACAACTCAGAAACCCACCACCAATGGCGTTAGAATGGGTGGTTCTGGGCTACGCCGCCGCAGCAGAAGCCGTCATGATCCTCCTCCTCACTCTCCCGGGCCTCGACTCCCTCCGCAAAGGCCTCATCGCCGTCACCACCAGCCTCCTCAAACCCTTTCTCTCAGTGGTCCCCTTCTGCCTCTTCCTGTTGGCCGACATCTACTGGAAGTATGAGACCAGACCCAGTTGCGAATCGGTTAACTGTTCACCGTCTGAACACCTTCATCACCAGAAGTCAATCATGAAGAGTCAACGCAACGCTTTGCTTATTGCTACTGCTCTTGTGTTTTACTGGATCTTGTATTCTGTTACGAAGCTTGTTGTTCGTGTTGACCAGCTTAATCAGCGGATTGACAAGTTGAAGAACAAGGAGTGAATGGTGAATTTCAGATCAGTTATGTTCTACTTCTATCTGGATCTGATTATATTTTGTTAATCGAGTACCTATTATTGTTAAATGTTATTCGAATTTGAAAACTTATTATTGTTGAATATTATTCGAATTTGAGGCTTGGTGAAATCTAGTATGGATCATGTTATGGTGATATATATTGAGTTTTTATTTTGGTATATGTTACTATGTTTGAACTGTTCTTATTGATTATAGGATATGAAGTTATGGAGATGGTTTAGATTCGATTTTTGCTGATTCGTTTTAGGCATTTTGGTTTTTGTTAGAGCTTGATTATTAGGCATTTGGGTCGTTAACTAAACTTGGGAAACCGGTTTTGGAATTCATCGTGATTGAAAGGGGGGTTTCGTAGTTGGATTTGGTTGAAGTTAGTTTATTAGGATTTGCCTCTCGGATGTGAATCAGACGGTGTGCTTAAACTTTAAGATAGAGGGGGGCACCCGACCCCCTGAACTTTTCGCTCAGTAGTGTCCTGTATGTAGTTTTCATATAGAATTTTTTTTTAGGTATATACGTTTTCGACCCCCCGGTCGGAAATCTCAAGCTTTGACACTGCTCACCAGCGTTACACAAGTGCTTTGTTTCTTCTGCTTTCCATTGCTTTGTTTCACTACCCTGTTATGATCCCCTTTTACCGGTGTCAATCATCTCATGTTGACAAGTTGAATAGGTGAACCCGAAATTCAACACTTCTCAAATAACCCCTCCATAATCTAAATAGGAAATTTTTAAAAACTTTTAAACTTAAACGGGTTAACATGTCAACCCATTAACTAAATGGATCATGTATTCATGTTCATGTTAACCCATTTACTACAGATGTCATGTTCGGGTTATATATTGACCGAAAACCTGACTTTTTCATTCCGTGTCAAGAATTGCCTCCCCTAGCTGGAATATTGCAAGTTTGAGATAAAACCAACCTGTTTGCCATTCAGTTTTTGCAATGCTTTCCAGATCATTCGCTGCTACTTTAATAGAGTGAAGGTCATAAATTTATGGTCTCATCTATATATATAACCTGTTTCCCATTGAGTTATGCAATGTTTTTATGTATGTGCTGAAACCATGAGTTTTTTTTTTTTTTGTTGTGTGATTATAATAGGTACTATAATAAAATAAGCATTCAGTTATGTGATCGTCTGTTAAATTGAGCGATTACAATGACAGAAATGACTAGCAACTGTGAACTTTATTTATTTGTTGTTATGGGCACTGCTTGTGTTATGCAGCCTGCAGATACTGGTTGGTTTGCTTTCTCTGTCTTTTGTGTGAAATCTTATTGTTGATGGTTGATAAATGATCAATGATGTCATTTTCATGGGTGCTCTTGTTTTCATCTCGTGTGTCTACCGTTTCTGTATCGAATACATGAAGACCACTTTATCATCATAAACTCAACATGAAGGTGAAAAAAACAGACTTGATATTGATTGTTATCATGGGTTAGAGAAGAAATGTAATGATATCCTTTAGTAGGGATAATGTATTTCATCCAAGTATTCAACTTTCTCGATATGAAAGTTTTTTTTACAGGCTATGTAAATATGTATTTGGTTTAGTTCTAGAGGTGGCAAAACGGGCGGGTTGATCACTTTTAGTACACTTCCATAATGGGTTATACAACTAGTTTCTCATTGAGTCTGGGTGATGAGGGCTTCTCATTGACGGGTTTAAATTGGGGATCTATTGTGCGAGGGGGCTCTCTAGGGCGGACCCGGTTAAGACAACATATGCTAGACCTCCCGACATTCGCGAATAATTCACACTTTTAAAAAAAAACTAGTTTTTGAAGAAACGTAACCTTTTAGTTGTATCATCTTTTAATTTGATTAATGTTTTATATATATATATTTTTGAACGGCCAACGAATCCTCCAAATGGGCTACTGGCGAAATTCACCACATCGGGATACACTCGTCACCGAACTGGGGAAAACCCTCACCTAGGGCAGAAGCCCGTGAACACTCGCCCAAAGGCACGACGGTGCGGTGAGGTAAAACCCATTCAGTTCAAGGATCAAACTAGCGATCGCCGCCTACTCGCCTAGTCTCTCATCATCACCAGCTGCCGCTGAAAACTAATGGGGAGAAGCAGGAATTGAACTAGGTGCCGCTGAAAACTAATGTTTTATATTTGAAAGAAAATTGATAAAGAAAAAACAAACTGTTCTTTGCATTTAGCATGATATTAAATTTTCTTGACGACAGTTCTATAGAATTTATTGAGTGCAGGCCTTAAAGTTTTATATTGTGTGGTTATTCATAAAAATAAATAAATAAAAAATCAGAAGTTAAGTTTGACATGACCAAAGTCAGAAGCCAATGATCCCAGCTCAAGTGGTTGGGAGCAAGGCCAGAAGGTTTTTCCTTCGGGTTTTCTTTACTGAGGTGTTGGGTCCAAGTCTCCATCTTTTCAGCGAAGCTTTGCCAATGAGGGGTCGCTCTTTGCCCATGAGTGTTCCCTGGGTTTCGACCTAGGGCTGGTGCGGTGTAAGCCAAAGACTTACCCGGCTTCTTTGCCAATAAAAAAAGGAGAAAGTTAGAAAACTAGCCTATGAAACACTAAAACTCTTCACAAAACCATAAGCGGTGTGCTATCTAAGTATATGTAAGGTGGTGGTAACATTACCCTGATGTACCCCAACACCCTCTAATCCTGTGGTGTCATATTACTCTCCTCATCCACTACCCTAAAACAGTCAATTTGATGGCACCGCTACTCTAAAGCATGGACCCTAACGTTTTACACACTTCTCTCTCTCTCCCCACACACTACTCTCTCTATCTCTCTCCTACCCTCACATGCTCTCTCGGCTTCTACAACCCAAACCCACTACTTGCAACCCTATACCCGCACGACCGGTGCCGGTGTTGCCGGTCGGGTAGGGGGTACCCAAAGCTAGATCAGCAAATGGCCCGAGTGCCCTAATGAGTTAACTAAAAAGTGTAAATGTTCATGTCATCTCATTGCCACGCAGGCATTAAGGCTTTAACTAACACTCTTCGAAAGTTTGTAATGGTTTAACTAAAAAGTGGGTGATGTGGCTTAATGTGATTGACACAAACCAATAGTCTTCCTATACTAATAAGACTATCTACAACGGTGGTTGCTGGTGCCACCTTACCTTGCCTATCCGTTCTCTCCCTCCCTTGCAACGTGTGCCCCAACCAAGGCCCACCGCCTCTCTCACAATCCCCGCCTCTTTCCTTCACGGGCAAGCCCTTGGCAACGTACGGCTCCCCTCGCTCTCTGTTCCACCAAACCATCCACGTTGGTCTACGCCAGAGAAGCTTGCTACGAGCAGCCTCCTTATAGGCGTGATGGAGATAGTCTAGTGTGACACCTTCCAAGAATATCATCTAGGATTCTTCCACTTGTCATAAAATATTTTTAACTAGTGTGATGCCCCGCGCTTCGCGGCGGCATTCGGTTGCTAGAAGTTTGATTTGAGGCGGTATTGCAATCGAAAGAGAAAACCAGAAAAAATATTGATAAATCAATAATTATCAAAAACAGTAAAACAATTATGATTTTATATATCTAAAAATTAATTTTTACGATGTTCCTTTTTTTTAATTTTACCATACTCCTATATAACTAAATCTTGGTTTTTATAATTTGCAAAATATATGTACTTAAAAATGTAACACTTAAGTATAATAATAGCATGATTTTGTAAGGTTAAAAGGGTAAAAAACAAAACAAAACAAAACAAAAAAAACATAGGCTACATTTGTAAGTATCAACAAACACTCAACCCAAATTCCCTATACAATGCATATGATGTATTCTCGTAAATAATGTGAAAAAGGGGAAATAGTCAAAGAAAGTTGACCGAGCACTGTTCATCGGAATGTGTTGAATTAATATATATATATATATATATATATATATATATATATATATATATATATATATAGGGGTCCGCTAAAATGAGAACCACCTCGAGTTGTAAGAACCGTGAGAACTACTTGATCCGGAGCGAGTTGGACCAAATTTTTTTTTCATAAACGTAGATGCATGTATTATAAACACATTTGTAAAAAAAAATTCAAAAAAAAAATGTCGTGGGTGTAGTTTTTTGCACCACAAGTTTGTGTTTAAGTGTACCGTAAATTTTTACGGTACCAAAAAACACAAACTTGTGGTGCAAAAAACTACACCCACGACATTTTTTTTTTGAATTTTTTTTACAAATGTTGTTATAATACATGCATCTACGTTTATGAAAAAAAAAATTGGTCCACCGCGCCCCCTACGGTGTAGTTCTCACGGTTCTTACAACTCGAGGTGGTTCTCATTTTAGCGGACCCCTATATATATATATATATATATGAATTTCATAACAAATATAATTATATCAAACTTTTAAATAACTCTTTTTTTCTTATTTAAAAACTTCTAATTAGGTCTCCAAATATCACCAAAATTAAAAATTATGTTCTTTAAAATATTTAAAAATGAATGAATAATAAGGATAAGAATTGTACTTTAAGGGTGAATGAAAATAAAATTGTTTTAAAATTTAACTTAACAGAACTTATAATTGTTACGTCAAATTCATTTTCTAAAGACATATCCGATAACTGTATGTGTTAATGGGATTTAGTGTTGATGTTTATTTGGGTTGGTGTCAAAATTTTATGGGATCGGTTGAGGTTAGATCGTATATGTATCATTAGAAAAAAAATCATGGAGAGTGGACGCACCCCATTTCAAACCTTAGGTCCACCTATGAACGAGTTATTCATGAATCTGGTTGGACCAGGCTATTAATGAATATGGTAGAACCATAATATCTGTAGCTTGATGTGTGTTTATGTGCAACTAAGTAGTTGATCGTATAACCTTAATGGTTTTGCTAAAACTTGTTTTGTTACGGTTTGCCATTAAGCGGAGATGAGAGAAGTCAATTAGACTAACGTTTATTCATCACAAATATATATCGGCCCTCTTTAAAGGATTATTTGAAAAGTTTTTAATATAATTTGTGTGTATTCATTATATAGTGTTTTACACTAATGCCAACATCTTAGGTAAACAAACATTGAGGATCACAAAGAAAACGTAAAGCCTCCAGGAATTATAGGAAACAGATTAGGCAAAACAAGTTGTAAGAGCCTATAGTTTATTCGTGTGTTTTTCAAAACATGATTTATGTAAGAACTTCATACGCCCATTATGTTTTAATTTTGTATGTCCAAGGACGAGAGGTGCAGGTAAGGGTAAAGTTAGAGGTTGTAGTTTACGTGTGGCGTCTTGGAATGTAGGAACTCTTAGTAGTAAATTGTTGGAAGTGATAGACGCACTTAAAAGACGTAGGGTACAGATAGCGTGCCTTCAGGAGACTAGGTGGAAAGGACATAGAGCAGAAGAGCGCAATGGGTACAAGATGTTGTATGCCGGGTCGGATGGGGCCAAAAACGGAGTAGGATTTTTGGTGTCAATAGAATTGCATAAGAATGTAATTGAGGTGATACGACACAACGATAGAATTATGGTGCTAAGGTTGGTATTAGGTGAGCAATTAGTGACAGTGGTATGCGCATATGCACCGCAAGTGGGACTAGGAGACCAAGAGAAAAGAGAGTTATGGGATTGTCTAGATGTAGTAGTAAGGGCTATACCTAGGGAGGAGAAAATTTTTATAGGAGGAGATTTCAATGGGCACATTGGTAAGAATCGAGATGGCTTTGAGTTGGTACATGGGGGTTTTGGTTTCGGTGATAGGAATGACCCTGGTAGAGACCTTCTAGACTTTGCGGCAGCTCACGACCTAAGTATTATAAACTCGTTCTTTAGGAAGAGAGAATCTCATTTGATCACTTTTAGTAGCGGAGGACGTAACACGCAAATCGACTATCTTTTGATGAGGCAGGAAGATCGACGGATGTGGATGGACTGCAAGGTTATACCAAGGGAGACTGCAGCGACTCAACACCATTTGCTAGTAGCAGATATAGCCTTAAAAGTAAGGCTAACTGATGGGGAGAGGAAAACCAGACCTAGGATCCGTTGGGGAAACTTGAAGGGAGAAAAAATTATGATGTTTAGAGATAAAGTTAACTCGATGACATCGATGCAACTAGGTGACGCAAACCGGATGTGGGAGGCTATGGCGACTACGATCACTACAGTGGCGAATGAGATGCTAGGGGTCACAACAGGAAAGACTAGTGGTCATAAGGAGTCCTGGTGGTGGAATGACGACGTGCATACCAAAATAAAGGATAAGCAACAGAGTTTTAGAGATCTTTTGAGGTGCACAGATGAGGAGGAGCGGCTGAGGGTAAGGGAGATATACAAGAAGGCGAAAAGGGAAGCGAAAAAGGCGGTGACCGAGGCAAAAAACACAGCCTATAAACAAATGTATGAACGTTTGGAAACTAAGGAGGGGGAGCATGATATGTTTAAGATTTCCAAAGCTAGGGAGCGAAGAAGACAAGATCTAGGAGTAGTAAAGTTTATCAAAGGAGAGGATGGACGTGTTTTAGTCAAGGCACATGACATTAAGTTAAGATGGCAAACCTACTTCCATAATCTTTTCAACCACGACAGGGCATACCAACAAGATAGCAGCAATCACAGTATTCAAAGGCAACAACAGAATAATTGCTACTGCAGGAGGATCACACATGACGAGGTGAGGATGGCACTTATGAAGATGGGAAGAGGAAAGGCAGTGGGTTTGGACAACATACCGATTGAGGTGTGGAAGTGTTTGGGGGAAGAAGGAGTCCGTTGGTTAACACTTTTGTTCAATTGTATTTTCAAGACTGGAAAAATGCCAGATCAGTGGAGGAGTAGCGTCGTGGTGCCTTTATACAAGAATAAAGGAGACGCTCAATGTTGTGGGAACTACAGAGGAATCAAACTGCTAAGCCACACTATGAAGCTCTGGGAGAGGGTAATTGAAACTAGAATTAGAAGAGAAACTCAGGTTTCAGCAAACCAATTTGGATTCATGAAAGGGAGGTCAACTACAGAAGCGATACATATTCTAAGGAGGTTGATGGAAAAATATAGAGCGAAGAAGCAAGATTTACATATGGTGTTTATCGACCTGGAAAAGGCATATGATACTGTCCCACGGCAACTGATTTGGGATAGTTTGGAGGGTCGAGGACTACCGGGGAAATATATAGACATAATTAAGGATACATACGATAGAACGGAAACTAGTGTTCGCGCGCCTGTAGGAGATACAAACTTCTTTCCTGTGGAGGTAGGACTCCACCAGGGGTCTGCGTTGAGCCCTTTTCTTTTTGCGGTTGTCTTGGATGAGTTGTCCAAGCTGATTCAGGAGACAGTTCCGTGGTGCATGCTTTTTGCAGACGATATTGTGTTGATTGCAGAGACTAAACAGGGTCTGAACGCGAGGGTAGAGGAGTGGCGAGTAGCTTTAGAGGGCAAGGGCCTAAGGATTAGTCGATCTAAGACTGAGTATCTACACTGTGATTTCAGTGGTGTAGCCGACGACGATGACACCCAAATCACCATTGAGGATCAACTGGTCCCGCAGGTAACTAGATTTAAGTATCTGGGGTCGTTTGTTCAAAGAGATGGTGACATAGATAGTGACGTAACTCATCGCATACAGGCTGGCTGGTGTAGATGGAGGGCAGCCAGTGGGGTATTGTGCGATAGGAGGTTCCCAACTAAACTGAAGGGGAAATTTTACAGGGTAGCAGTTAGGCCCGCTATGCTATATGGAACTGACTGTTGGGCTATCAAGAAGACACAAGCGCGCAAGATGGAGGTAGCAGAGATGAGGATGCTGAGGTGGATGTGTGGACACACGAGGTTAGATCGGATAAGAAACGAGGTTTTTAGGGAAAGATTAGGAGTGGCTAGTATATCAGAGAAGATTAAGGAAGGGAGATTGAGATGGTTTGGGCATGTGAAGCGGAGGGAAATGACGGCACCGGTTAGAGTAGTGGAAACTCTTACTGTGGAGGGGAGGAGAGGAAGAGGCAGACCCAAACTGACATGTGATGAGCAGATTAGGCATGATTTATTAGAGTTGCATCTTTCTGAGGACATGGTCCAAGATAGGACTTCGTGGAGGCGTAGGATTAGGGTTAAGGATTTCTAGAAGATATCGCAGTAAGGTCTTAGGCGTTTTTTAGGGACGTAGGTTTTCTTTACTCTTTAAGGGACTTTTCCGGTGATCGCCTGCTTGTGTTTATGCCCAAATGATGTTGTATGCTATTATACTTGATTTACATTATATGGTGTCACTCTGACCACTTTCTTGATATGGTTGACTTCTTATTTCTAGATTCTTTGACTTGGTGTGTTGGTATGCTGTTCGTTTTCGAGCCGAGGGTCTCTCTGGAAGCAGCCTCTCTATCCCTATGGATAGAGGCAAGGTCTGTCTACATCCCACCCTCCCCAGACCCTATAAGTAGCTTTGCTATTTGTGGGATTTTACTGGGTATGGTTGTTGTTGTTATTGAACTTCAGTATTTTGAATGAGAACTAGCTTCATCGGCTTTTAGATTGCACTTCAACATTATTTTCAAACATGACCAATAGCAACGAACCACATCATTAAAGATGAGGAAACCAAGTTAGCAAAGTACGCATTAAAGAGGGAGGAGGGGCTATATTCTTTTTAGTGTAACCCAAGCTTATGGGCTCTTGCAAGGTGGAAATGTGGGCCTAATTGCTAAGTTTTTTTTTTAATGGCAAATTTTATTACTTTTTGTTATCTCTGAGACTTGAATACAAGGCCTAATTGCTAAGTTATGAACCAAAATTAGCCATTAAGTTTAGTTTTGCTGAACCATCAATTGGACATTGTAGACTTTGCCATATTTAAAAAAAAAATGAAAGATATAACTTGCTCATTGTGCAAATACTTTTGTATATTATGTATATTTACTATATTTACATACTCAAGATGCGGCAACAGTGTTTTAGAATGATTGGGTCAAATGGGCGGCTAGGCTAGGGTAATCCCATATTAGCCAAACAAATTTACGATTTTATCCCGCTTTAAAATTACGATTTTGCTTTCATTTCAAAATTACGTTTCTACCCCAACTTAAAAATAAATTCACGCTTTCACTCCAAACTAAAAATTCCAATTTTGCCCTCGGTTCAAAATTACGATGTTCCCACGTTTAAATTTACACTTTTGGCATTAGTTTTTTTTATTACGATTTTTTCATCAGTTCAAAATTATGTTTTTACCCCCACTTAAAAATAAATTCATGCTTTTGCTCCCAGGTAAAAATTTCAATTTCCCCATCGGTTCAAAATTACGATTTTGCCCCGTTTAAATTTACAGTTTTGCCATTAGTTTTTTCTCACAGCCAAGTTACGATTTTGCCCTCAACGTAAATTTACATTTTCTCCATCGTTTTTGTTTGTTTTTCTGGTTAAATTACAATTTTGCCCCCAGTGTAAAATTACAGTCATGCCGGCAGCTGCCTGGCACTTCCTCGTTGGTCCATTTAATTTACGATTTTATCCCTCAATTAAAATTATGATTTTCCCATCGTTTTAGTTTTTTTTACCAAAATTATAAAGGTTTTTTGTTTTAATTGGTTTACTCGATGTAATTTTTTTTCGTGTCAAGGAGCTGCTTAACACTTGCTCATTAGTCCTGAAAATTTACAGTTTTGCCCTGAGCCGAAAATTACGGTCTTATCATCATTTTTGTTTTTTTCAAGCAAAATTATAGTAGTGTTTTTTTAATTGATTGAGAATTATTCGGCCATCGCCCCGCAACGCAGGCGGGGCATCAACTAGTTTATATCTAAGTGTATGTAATGTTAGCCGTTAGTAATGACGGGTTTTATCTAAGTTGGATGATTGTGCACGTATGGATGCAAAATTTTGATAGGCTAAAGAAACTAGTTTTAATATTAAGTCTATATATTTTCTTGAATTGTTTTGTCTAATAAATTACTTGGTGCTTAATAAGTCTTGTATAATATAATTATTTATGGTGTACCTAACACCCAAATGCCTATATGCACACCAAAAATGTTTTTTTTGTCCTATATGCACACCCTGCAGTGTCGAGTTGTGACCAAAGCGTGGCGTTTTGGTCCGGTCAACCAGACAAAAGACTGACGGGTGTCTGACGGGTCTGTTGACCGGACCAAAACGCCGAGCTTTGGCCGCGTTTTGGTCCTGTCAACCAGACAAAAGACTAACCGGGTGTCTGGTTGACAGGACCAAAACGCGGCCAAAACTCGGCGTTTTGGTCCGGTCAACAGACCCGTCAGACACCCGTCAGTCTTTGTCTGGTTGACCGGACCAAAACGCCACGCTTTGGCCACAGCTCGACACCGCAGGGTGTGAATATAGGACAAAAAAACCATTTTTGGGCTGACTATCTACACACCAAGTGTGCAAATAGTCTCCCCCGGGTGTACCTATTGGCACACCCAAATGCCTATATGCACACCAAAAAGGGTTTTTTTGTCCTATATGCACACCCTGCAGTGTCGAGTTGTGACCAAAGCGTGACGTTTTGGTCCGGTCAACCAGACAAAAGAGTTATATTATTATGTTTCATGTTGTTTCATCATTATTATCATACATTGTATGATTTGACATGTTACAGTTCCCAATCTACTTTGGCCTCTGTCACGTAAATTATTGAATCCGGTGGCAAAGTGTACGATGAAGTCTGGGGAGGCAAATCTTGTCCTATACATCAAAACCATGTTTTAAAAGATAGTCCTTTCTTGGAAGAAATAATCCAAATGGGTCCAAGAGAAAATGTTTCTTTTTTATTTACCACACCCAAATGTACAAATAACTAATAACTAATCAGGTAGTGATCCCCCTACCCAGCCTAGTTGGTTCCCCATGTGGTTGTTGGGCCGGTTCCTCTTTGGAGGTCACCGGTTCGACTCCCGGCTGCGGCATTTGGGGGACGTCCCAATGATGGATCGTTTCCTACCGAGGCAAGGTTCGATCCGGAGGGCAACCCGGTTTTACCCAGCTGTTACCCCAACGAGGTTCTCGTGTGGGGGCAGTATGGTTTCCGGGCGAAGGTCAGTCTGCGCGGCGGCCGGGGCCCGATAGAACATCGCGTCCGAGAGGCGGGGCTGACGGGGGATTGTCTTCGACAAGAACTCGGTGACCTAGGTCCTGTACATAGAAAGTCACCCTTCAAAAAAAAAAAAAAAAACTAATCGGGTAGTGGTTAGGGAAATACTTTGTGTTTCTCGTGACTCAGGTTCGACTCTCACTCTCTACATTATTTTTTGCGGCATTCAGGTGAATGACAAATACGGGTGACGCCGGTTCGTATTGAATGGGAGGCGAGGTTTTACCGATTATTCCACTGTCGTACCTTTGGGCGGGTGGAGGTCGGGTTTCCGCGCATCTGGGTGAGCCAAGGGGCTGGCGGCGGTCCAGTAGTCGATCTTGGCCACAACGCCCGGTGTTACGGTAGTTGACACGTCGTTCCTTGCCGTTTAAAAAAACTTATAACTTATATAAAGATAAACGTATGTAAGATACCATAGACATATTTATACAACAAACTAGATTATAACCCCGTGTATTACACGGGGTCGAATAAATAAATTTTATACACTAATAATAAAACAATATATCTTTAAAAATCTCATTTATTGTACGGGTTATTTAAATATAATTTTATATATTAAATAATAAAAAGTTGTATCTATAAGAACCATATTATACAAATTAAATAAATGTAATTTTATATACCAAATAAAAAAGTTATATCTTTAAAACCACGTGTATTACACGGGTTGAATAAATGTAATATTGTTTACCAAATAATAAAATAATACATCTTTAAAAAACCTCATTTATAACACGGGTTAAATAAATGTAAAAAATTACATCTTAAAAAATATGCACATTACACGGTTTGAATAAATGTAATTTTCTTTACTAAATAATAAAAAATATATATCCTTAAAAAACCCTGTGTATTGTACGAAATGAATAAATCTAATTTTTTATATCAAATAATAAAAAGTTATATCTTAAAAAACCTCATGTATTACATGGGTCGAGTAAACGTAAATTTGTATAGTAAAAATAAAAATATTTAATATATTAATACAAACTTTGGTTTTCGTGATAAAAATAGATTATTCTGTTGTTGCAAAATATGTGAACGAAGTCTCAATAAATTTAACCCTTTATTAAAACTCCGTAAATATATAAATGATAAATAATATTAGTTAATTTTATTTTAAGTTAACATTCAAATATAACTAATTCAAATAAATAATATTATAAATGAGAAGGAGATTAAACTAAATAATAATTATCTATAAGATATTAAACTAATAATATTTAGTAGGAGAATTATCTATAATATAAGATATTAAACTAAATAATATTTAGTAGGAGTGTTATCTATAATTAATTAGAAGAGATTAAACTAAAATTATAATTATCTATAAGAGATGACCTAATATGATGACAAGTGTCCCTAAAGTGGTTTCTTTTATTATATAGTAAAGATATGATGTCATCATTGCTTATTTGTTTAGTTTCTTTGTGTATAGAAATTGTTTTCTGTGTTCTCAATAAATATCTGATTTTATAGAACAAAAACTAATCATCTAAAAAAACTGTTAGGATTATAATTAGAGTAGACTGCAATTTTACCCCCTGGGGTTTAGGCCAATTGGCACCCTTTCCCCCCTAACGAAATAATTGCAATTTTACCCCCCAATGTTCGCTGTTATGTCGCAAGTTTACCCCCTGGCATCAAATTTGTAGACTGGTCTGTTGACTTGGGGGTGAAATGACTATTTTAACCTTTTATTTTACCCCCCAATGTTCGCTGTTATGTCGCAAGTTTACCCCCTGGCATCAAATTTGTGGACTGATTTGTTGACTTGGGGGTAAATTACTAAAATGCCATTTCTTATTACCCCATATACTTTGTGTTACGAAGCAATATTACCACATGCAACTTCCAAAACCTTTCCCGCCACCACCCATATTCGATTATTATAAACCCATGCTCTTAATAATCAACCCATTGATAACTTATGATGCATCATCATGCCACATAATAGAAGCTATGTTTTAGCACTTGCAGAACCAATCGAAAACACATCAACGCCATTAATAAACTCACATATTGATTCAATTCAAATTGATTTAAAAGTTGTAACAGAATTCTTACTTTGAACCAAACATGAATTGATTGGAGTTTTGTGTATATATACCCTCAAGGCCTCAACCATGAAGAACCTTCAGCCATGATACGTGGTTGAAAACCGGTGCTTGTAATCGTATAACTTTATGTTTTTATATGAGTTTTAATCTTGAACGGCCTACTTTTAATTAAATTTGTGTTTATGCAGGTTTGATGGAGTTTAAGGACTTTTCGGGAGCGTTACAAGCCACCGGAGCGAAAACGGAACCACCGGGACGCGAAACGGGTCAACCGGACTCAAGAAACGGACGAAACAGAAAATCAGACATCTGGGAACCGTCGCCGACGCCCATATGGGCCGTCGCCGACGGTTGACACAATCTCCCGTCGCCAGAATTGACCGTAGACAGCAAAGTAACACGTCGGCTTCTTTTGGAAATCCACACACCGTCGCCGACGGACACATCCACCGTCGGCGACGGTCTCTCAATGTTGCTGTTGCGTAACTTGGTCTCCATTGGTCCGGGAACGAATCTTGGGGGTTGTTGGTCATCAATTTCGGGGGTTACACTTATTTTGAAGTTTTGAACTTGTTCTTGGAGCCATTACTATCCATCTTTCACCCTACCACTCCATTCCATCAATCATCACCAATCTCTAAATCAAAATCAAGAACATCATCACCATCATCCATCACATAACCAATTCCACCATCAAAACCCTAACTCATCCAATCCATCATCCTTCTCATCATCACCATTCCATAAACCCTAATTCTCCATCATTCCTTCATCCTACAAGCTTCAAGATGACTCCATCCGCATTCCAAACATCCAGTGATCATGTTGCATCAACCATGAGCGGCTAATCATCTCGGTTTCACCCCGGTGTAGGTAGTTGTTAATTTTAGGGTTTCAATTTGTTCTTGTTTCATCTTAGTGACAATTTGTATTTGGTTTTTGAAACTTTTGACAATAGTATTACATTTGTTACGAATTCGTGAATTGTCGAACGATGTTAAAAGTTATGACTTTGCGAAACGGTGATATGTAATTGTACGTTGTCGTTGTTAGGATTTACTTGTGTTGATTACAAAGTGTCTTTTTGTCCGTTCTTCGGGGCGTTGATAGTTAGTAGCACCTAAGTCACGGTACACTAAATCCGTTAATCGAATGCATTTGAGTTGAAACTAAAACTTGTAGAAATCCTAGGTTAACAATTACCGAAACCGGGTGTGATTCCTTTTTATCATTATTGTTCTAGTAACCATTTTTCTTGCAATCGTTAATTAGTAGTTGTTAACCATTCGCATCAATTCATTTAGTTAAAAATCATATCTCTCCATTAAACAAAAATACAAAAATACTTTAGCAAGCTTCATAAATTGTGACAATTGTTTTAATTCATTCGAATCCACACACAAACCACATACTATTCGTGGTTCGACCCCTTACTACCACTAACACATTGTTAAGGGTAATTTGGGCTTATAAATATTATCTTTGACCGGAGCGCGACACTCCGATCAAATTTTGGCGCCGTTGCCGGGGAGTGCGTGCGCTTTGTGTTTGGATATTGTTTGAATTTGTGTGATTATCTGTTTAATTTGTTTAGCTTTCTTTTTGCACTTTGTCTTTTTCCTTGTTACGCGGGGTGTGTTACTTGTGCAGGTTACAGGTAGTGCATGCATACGCGGAACTCAGGGAGGACTTCACCTTTAGTCTACGAACCGGAAATCGAACGAGTTGCAAGAAGAAACCTAGCAAGCCGGTTAGAAGCAACACTTGCTTCTAATCAAACCAACCAAACACCACAACATACAACATCCATTGAAACCGATTCAATGGCGAACCAAAACTCAAACCAATTCCAATACCGAAGCAACTTCAATCCCGCTCCAAATATGCAACCTATACCTCCCGAGCGACCGGGTGGTAATAACAACAATACCGGACCACCTACACCACCTTTCCAAAACCAAAATCCCAACAACAATCAAAGAACACCTCAACAACAAAACCTTCATAGACACAATTCCCTACCCATTAACCTAGATGACCGGAATGTCAATTCCGACCGTCGGGGAAATCGTGATCGCGGCAATCCCGAAAATGAAGACCCATTCTTCAACATCGATGACTTAAGGAATGCAATCCCCGATGATGAACCGTATAGTGTTCCCGGTTATCAATCGCCGGAACATGTGAGTGTTCATACGGAAAATTCGGACGACGGGGGATACTATGATGATAGGGCCAATGATGATGACGATTGGGGATACGTAAATAGGGGAAATGTCTACAATGCAAGAAGGTATGATGATGATGAATTTGGCTACCAATATGCCAATTACGTTGGGGACGACGAATATGGTTACGGAGGTGGAAGAAATGATGATTATGGGAACAACCGTCAACCACGAAACAATGACCAACGGAACCGGAATGATGGGTTTTATAATAACAACAACAATGCAAACCCTAACCGGATTCCTCATTTTGTGGGAGGTGGTAACCCAAGGGATAATCGAAGAGATGATCGAAGAGGTGAAAGAAGGGATAATCGAAGACCGGTTGATCAAGAAGTTAATGGTCCACATCGTCATCAACGACCTCCACGGGGAGTGAATGATCGTTTCAGGCCGGTTGTCACGGAGAATGACTCACCGATCGTTTGTGAGAGGAGGATGTTTGATTGTAAACCACATTACATCAACATACTTCCTCATTTTAATGGGAGATCTAATGACGAACCGTATACACATTTGACAGAGTTTTCTTCCATTTGCGGCACTATCGGGAGACACAACTTTGCATTAGATGAGGTTAAACTTCGTTTGTTCCAATTCTCATTGAAAGACAAAGCGAGGCAATGGTTCCTTACACTCCCGGCCAATAGCATCCGCACATGGGGAGAAATGCAACAAGCTTTTCTAGATGAATATTATTCTATGGCGAAGACCGATGATGCTCGTGATGAAATTAGGTCTTTTCGCCAATTATCGGGCGAGCCGTTGCATGAAGCTTTTACAAGGTTTAAAGAAATGATGCGAAGATGCCCACATCATCAAATAGAGAAGTGGGAGTTGGTCAAGTGCTTTGTAAGAGGTTTAGATGACAATACATGGAACCGACTTGAATCAACGAGCAATGGGACCCTTCTGAGCAACCATGAAGACGATGATTGGGAGTTTTTGGAACGAATGAGCAAGCGTTCGAAGGAGAAAGAATCGGCCGACCGAGCCAAGAAACATCCTATTTCCCGTTCACTTCCCGATCTTGATTCTAAAGATCGGATTTCCACCTTAGAGCGGGAAATGGCTCGAATGAAGAAAAAAGAAGTAAATGCGGTTCAATTCGAGGTATGTGAAGATTGTGGTGATATTGGACATAGAGCGGAACAATGTCCAACGGGGTCGAGTGGCTACACTGAAGAAGTCAATCAAGTGTATGGAGATATGAAGCAATATGACATGAACTCCAACACTTATCATCCGGGTTTGAGAAATCACCCAAACTTCTGATATGGTAATGCTTCAAATCAAATGAACCCGAATTTTCAATCGGGTAACCAAGGAGGTCAAAGCGGAGCATCATATCAAAACCGTCAAGGTGGTAACCAAGGTGGTTATCAACGAAATTACAACCAAGGGTACCAAGGTAGGGACAATAATTACCAAGGTGGGTACCAAAGGAATTACAACAACCAAGGCGGTAATGGAAGCGGGTCGCACAATCAAACCGGTGGCGATGATTTGGGTGCCAAAATGGATGCTTTGTTGAATATGCAAAAGGAATCTCACCATGATATCAAGGAGATAAAGAAGACAAACGAGATTCGGGATAAAGCACATGAGGCATTGGCAAAGCAAGTGGGCCAACTCACGGAAGAAATGGCTCAAATGAGAGGAAGCACGGGAAGACTCCCAAGTGACACCGCGGTGAACCCTAAGCATCAAGGGTCAAACTCAAGGAACACACGTGAGGTACCAATTAATAAAATTACTTTACGTAGTGGTCGAGTCGTTGATAATGGTGTCAAAACACCATCACCCCAGTTTGTTGAAGGGGTGGTGGAGGATGCTAGTGAAGATGAGAATGAGAATGGTCAAACGGGTCAAAATAAAAATGACTTGAAAAAGAACAATGATACCCCCGTTGTGACCATCCCCGTCCCCAAGGCTAAGGAAAAGGGTGTGGAGGCTAATACCGCCCCTTATCCCGAAGCATTGAAGGGACCCGTGAAAAAAGTTGTAAACAAAAGAGGTCCACAACAAGAAGAGTTGTTGGAAATTTTTAAACAAGTCAAAATAAATTTACCTCTTTTGGATGCAATTAAACAAGTACCGTCGTATGCTAAGTACTTGAAAGATTTGTGTACCCAAAAACGCACTCACAAATTTCCAAAAAAATTAGATTTAACCGAAAATGTGAGTTCGATTCTTTCGGGTGCACTTCCACCTAAGCTCCAAGATCCGGGTGCGCCTATCATTTCAATTCAAGTAGGCGATTTTAAAATCAACCGGGCACTTCTAGATCTTGGTGCTAGCGTGAGCATTTTACCGGGTAGTTTGTATGACCAATACGAATTCGGTCCACTTCAATCGTCGAACACCACCGTGGTGTTAGCCGATTTGACACCTAAATTACCCCGTGGAATTGTTTCGGATGTGATAGTGAAAATCGAGGATTTCTACTATCCGGTGGACTTTCTAGTACTTGATTATGTGGCCAAGGACCCAACCAAGCTACCTACGGTGATTTTGGGTCGAGCGTTCTTAGCAACCACAAATTCTCAAATTGATTGCAAAACGGGAACGGTTGACATGACATTTGGAAACCGAAGGTTGAGGTTGCATGTTTTTTCCGGACTTATGAACCCTCCAGTTGATGATGAATGCTATATGGCGGACGTCGTTGACACGTGTATACCTCTTTGCGACACAGTCGTAGATGGGGAAAACACAATGGAGGATTGTTATATGTTTGACAGGTCACAGGTGGAGATGGATAAGAGCATAGACGAGGAAGTGAGAAGTTTGGAGGTGCTTGCGGTTAGAGAGGGAAAACCGACATGGACGCACCAAGTTGAGAGTTTACCGGAGAGCATCGACACCAAGTTGAAGCCGTCATTAGTAGAGCCTCCGGAGGTTGAATTGAAGGCGTTGCCTAAGCATCTCAAGTATGCTTATGTTGGTGAAGGCAACACGCTCCCGGTTATCATTGCATCAAACTTAACCATGGAGCAAGAGGATAAATTGATGGATGTTTTGGTCACTAATCGAGCGGCGATTAGATGGACCATTGCTGATTTGAAGGGTATTAGTCCCTCAGTGGTGATGCACAAAATCATCACGGAAGAGAATGTAACTCCCGTTCGAGATGCACAACGGAGATTAAATCCGAATATGCGGGAGGTAGTGAAGAAGGAGGTGCTGAAATGGCTAGATGCGGGTATCATTTACCCGATCTCGGATAGCCAATGGGTGAGCCCAACACAGACGGTTCCCAAGAAAGCGGGCATACAAGTCGTCAAAAATGACGCAGGTGAAGAGGTAGCCACTCGGCCGGTAACCGGGTGGCGAATTTGTATTGATTATAGGAAGTTGAATACCGCAACTTCCAAAGATCATTTCCCTTTACCGTTCATTGATCAAATAGTTGAGAAATTGTCGGGACAAAAATTTTATTGTTTCTTAGATGGCTATTCTGGTTATAACCAAATCGCCATCCATACGGAAGACCAAGCAAAGACCACGTTTACTTGTCCCTACGGCACTTTCGCATTTAGGCGAATGCCGTTTGGATTATGTAACGCCCCCGCCACCTTCCAAAGGTGTATGATGAGTATCTTTTCAGATATGGTGGGGAAGTCTTTGGAAATCTTCATGGATGATTTCTCAATTTTTGGGTCATCTTTTGAGGCTTGTTTGGACCAACTAGATAAAGTGTTAAGAAGGTGTGTCGAAACTAGTTTGGTCTTAAGTTGGGAAAAGAGCCATTTTATGGTTCAAGAGGGAATAGTGTTGGGACACGTGGTGTCAAGTCGTGGGATAGAGGTTGATCGTGCAAAGGTACAAGTCATATCTACTTTACCATATCCCACGACCGTTAAAGGTGTTAGGTCATTTCTAGGTCATGCGGGTTTTTACCGGCGGTTTATTAAGGGTTTTAGTGACATAACCAAGCCTTTATGTAACTTGTTGTTAAAAGATCAACCGTTTGATTTTAATGAAAATTGCCAAAATGCTTTTAACAATTTGAAAGAGAAGTTGGTTGAGGCTCCAATCTTGCAATCGCCAAATTGGTCTTTTCCTTTTGAAATTATATGCGATGCGAGTGATTATGTGGTGGGGGCCGTGTTGGGACAACGGGTCGATAAGAAACCAGTTGCCATATACTACGAGAGTAAGACTCTTTCGGATGCACAATTAAATTACACCACTACCGAAAAAGAGCTACTCGCGGTGGTATATGCTTTGGATAAATTTAGGGCATATATATGGGGTAGTAAAGTGATTATTTATTCTGATCACACTGCAGTTAGGTACCTCATAGAGAAGAAAGATGCAAAACCGAGGTTAATCCGATAGGTGTTGTTGCTCCAAGAGTTCGATTTGGAGATACGGGACAAGAAGGGTATCGAGAATGTGGTAGCGGACCATTTGTCCCGGTTGATGGTTGATGAGGATCCTAAATCGTTAGAGATCAATGAGTCGTTTCCCGATGAGTATATTATGAAATTGGATAAGTTGCCTTGGTATGCTAACATTGTGAATTATCTTATTACAGGTGACTTACCAGCACATTGGGATAGACGGAAGACGCAACACTTCATGTCCCAAATCAAGTACTATCGGTTGGAAGAACCGCATTTGTGGAAGGAGTGTGCGGATCAAGTTATAAGAAGATGCATTGATGACAAAGAGATTCCAAGCGTGTTGCAGCATCTACACTCATTTGCATGTGGTGGTCACTTTAGTGGTCACAAAACGGGTCATAAAGTGTTAAATAGTGGTCTTTTTTGGCCTACTATCTTCAAAGATGCAAATGAGTTTGCCAAAAATTGCATAGAGTGTCAAAAACTAGGGGGTATTTCAAAAAGGGGTGAGATGCCCATGCAACCAATCCTTGTAGTCGACATCTTTGACGTGTGGGGAATTGATTTCATGGGCCCATTCCCCAATTCCTATGGCAATTTGTATATCTTGGTGGCCGTTGACTATGTGTCAAAGTGGGTCGAAGCAATAGCCACCAAGATGAACGACCACTCCGTAGTGTGTAATTTTGTTCAAATCGATATTTTCTCAAGGTTTGGGATTCCTCGGGTCATCATAAGTGATGGAGGATCTCATTTTAAAAATTTTCGGTTTGGGAAACTTCTTAAACGGTTTGGTGTTGACCATAGGATTGCTACCCCCTATCACCCGCAAACAAGCGGGCAAGTTGAGGTGTCAAATAGGCAAATCAAAGAGATTTTGCAAAAGACCGTGCGGGCGGACCGTAAGGATTGGTCAATTAAATTGAACGATGCTTTATGGGCCTACTGTACGGCACATAAGACACCTATTGGCACTACACCTTACCGGTTGGTTTATGGTAAAAATTGTCATTTACCGGTTGAACTTGTGCATAAATCATTATGGGCTATTAAGGAAGTTAATGTTCAATATGATGATGCAGGAAAGGAAAGGAAACTCAAGCTATGCGAGTTGGAGGAGCTACGGGAAATGGCATATGACTGCGCGTCCAATTACAAGGATGGGATGAAGAAGGCGCATGATGCTAAGTTAAGGAAGAAAGAGTTCGAGGTCGGGCAAAAGGTGTGGCTTTACAACTCGAAGCTCAAATTCTTTCCCGGAAAGCTCCGAAGCAAATGGATGGGACCCTATGTGATCACCCGGGTTGGACAATTGGGTGATGTTACCATCGAGGACCCGAAGGATGGGATACGACAAACGGTAAATGGTCATCGGCTAAAACCGTTTCTTGATGGTAACGAGAAGGTAGACGAAAACAAGGAATTGGTGAGCTTTGTGGTAAGCACACCGATTTACGAGGTCGACTAACAAGGACCGGTAACATTTTGTGTAAAGTTATGTACAATTATTTATTTGTTTGTGTGTGTTTATGTTAATCGTTTTCGTTCCATACTAATCTCTCTTGATTGTGTGAAGTCCGGACATTCCGAACGGGTCACGAAGATACAAGGTATGTTTTAGACTTGGTTATGTGCATTGAGGACAATACACGATTTTTTGGGGGGTGGTAGGGCCGTTGACGGTTGTTGCGTTTAAAAATTTTAACTTATTAAAATTCACAAAAACATTTTTAATAATTTTTAGGATTTTTGATTGTACATAGTCCCTTTATTAAAAGTTCATAAAAATCCTCCTATTTAAAAAAAATTAAAAATATGAATTTGGGGGCACCGTCGCCGACGGTTAACCTCATCGTCGCCTACGGCCCGTCTATATTGTCCGTCGCTCACTTTTGACCGTAGACAGCTAAATAAGCCGTCGGCCCACTTTGCACTTACACTCACCGTCGCCGACGGGGTGTCTGACCGTCGCCGACGGTTCCCGGTTTGTTGTCCGACGCTGATCGGTTGTAGAAGCATGGGATCGAACCCAATCTCACTTATGAACCTTAAAACTTAAACTAAACTCAGTTTTCATCTCTCATAACACCGAAAATCTTATCACACACTCACCTACCCTCAGTTATCAGATCCATACGTGACATTTTTCCTTCTAACTCCATCTTCTTCCCCATCTCACCTCAAGAACCCTAATCCTTCTCTTTCTTATAACTTCCTCAAATCTCCACCAAATCAGTTGATTCTTGAGCCTAACTTGTGTAGTTTTTCGAGAGGAACAAAACCCCCATAACGGTTTCCATCAAATCTTGCTCGTTTGTACGATTTCTGGACGTGAGTTTTAGGGTTTTGAAGAGTGTTCATCCAAGCTTCTTATTTTACACTTTTCTTTAGTTCTTCTTGTCAATCTTCACCAAATGTATGAACTTTCACTTAAATTATGCATGATTTTCTTATGTGTTGCTGATTTCTTCCGAAATTTTAAACTTATTGTTTAAGAGTAGGTTGTTTATCACAATGTAGGATGTTTTAGCATAAACTTAAGAATGTTTACTTGATTTGGGTGGGATTTGAGCATGCTTTAGTCTTGGTGATGTGATTACACTAGATGTGTGCATGATTGAACATAGTTGTGATGTTGAATATTGTTGAAAACATGAATTTTTGAGAAAATTTTGTGAATAAACATGTTTAATTGATATAGATGATAAGATGTGCAACTTTGGAAGTTTAAAAAGGCGATTTTACATCTAATTATTGATTGAAATTCAACATTACATATTATGTTCAAAGTTTGAGATTGTTTGAAGATTTTGGGTACACTAATTGTTGTCTTGTCTTTTGATTGTAGCTATGTTTGGAAGAAGCAAGAAAGCAAAGACTTCCGGGCAAGGCTCGTCTTCGGGAGCCGGGTCAGGCTCGGGGGAATATCAAAGGCGATGGGAACAACTAAGTAATGTAGTAGAGGGTGATGGGCAACTTATTAGGCAAGATTGGGATTGGGAAGAAGAAAAAAATAGTAGATCGGCTTCGGCATGGAAGGAAGAGAAAACAAAGGCTCTTTCTCGTTACAACAATAAGAGGTTAGAAGCCAAGATGTGGAAGATGAAAATGGTTACAGCTGTTTCAAAACCCGAACCCGACAGGGCAGTTTGTGAACGTACGGTAGATGTTGAAGAGTTTAGGAAGATTGGTATAGTGCAAAGGTTTGAGAAACTTGGCTGGGAACGGGTGATTGACTGGTGTGATGATATCACTACTCGGGTATACTTGGGGGCAGTTTGTGAGTGGTTATCCACCCTTCGTTTTGAACACTCTGATAGACCGGCTCATAGGTGGAAGTTGATTGGTAACATTGGAAAAAATCAAATGGTCATGTCTTTCGAACATATGAATGCTATAGCGAGGTTTGACTCGCTTGGGGTCGACGCGTATGAATATTATGGGTATGGTCAGTTTTTGGACAACAAGAAAAACGATGCTGACCCAGTGAGGCTTTTAGAGGACACCTTACTAAGATCTGGGGGTGCAGGTGATGCAAGGGCCGATTTGTCTTTGATGGGAAAGATACTTCAAGGTATCTCGTTAGAGAATATTATGGTACGGTTCGGAGACCGTGGAAAGGTGAAGGCACCCGACTGTCGGGTTTTGCATGCATTGTTATATGGGACGCCCAAGCTATCGTGGCGTCAAATTGTTATGATCAACACATGGGATACGCGGGAATCGTTTAAACGAAAGATGATTCCTTATGCAAGGTTGATTAGTGCCATGATTCTCCAACAGAATGCATTACCTCAAGACTCACTGTGGGTGTCTAAGCCCATTGATCAATTCAACCTCGCCTCTATGAGGCGACATTGGAACATAACTGTGAAAGTTTTTGGGCACTTGCACACGGTTGAAGATGAGCAAGGGGATAGTTATCGGTTTAATGACAAAGAGGGTGATGAAGAAGGTGATGAAGAAGAGGGCGATGAGGAGATGGCCGATGTTGAGGAGGAAATCGATCCTTCCGGTCCACGAGGACCGAGGCGTAGGTACAGGAAGAAGCATAGGGAAATCTCTGCTAATGTGGCAGATTTTGTTAATCAAAGGCAAATACCGTCGTATCGGTTGTGGAACCGTGGAGATCAAGCGATCTACGACAATGTGTCGGCGGGTATTGGTGAAGCAAGAGAATACCATGCTAGTAGGAACGAATGGGAAGAGGCGCAAGGGGCGTACTCGCAGCAACAATGGGGTTTTCAAGCGTCTTTCCGCGAGAGGGTGGAAAAGCAGTTGGAGGAACAACAGCTGCAACATGCGTTACAACAGTCACAAATGGAACGCATGATACAGTTGCAAGAAGAAGAAAGGGCCCATAGGCGGGCATGGGAAGAAGAGCAGGCTAGGAGCCAAACCGCATAAGGAGAGTTGGACCAACGCCGATGGGGAGCGTTGACTTTCTCTAACCAAATGGCGATTAATAACTTCAAGGTGCTCCATGATCAAGAGCGCCATCAAAGAGATTATCAAGCCGGTCTCCCATATGTTGAACATTCGGGGTGGACCGATTACCCCAATCTTCCTCATCCGCAAGGCCCATCTGATCCAACCCCTCATTGGCCCGAGGCAGTCGGCTCGAGTTTTGTTCCGATACCGTACCAACCGCCACCTCAACAAGAGTCGTCGAGCCCATTAGATAACTATAGGGATATACTTGAGGCCCTCACTGGTTATCCGTACCAGCCAAACCCGCCAGTGAACCCTAATGAGAGATATCAGCGGTAGAGGCGAGGTATGTCTTTTGTTGTTGTTGTTGTATATTATTTTTATTTTCGTTATTTTCATTTTGTTATTTAAATTCTCACCTAGTTAAATGAACGTTGTGGGTGTGTTCCCTATATAACCCTCACGAGACCTCTCGTCCTTCCAAGCTATTGGGGGGGTTTAAAAGGGCTTGTTGGATGAGCTAAATGCAACCGTGATTCCTACGAAAGTGAGTTAGGTTTGTTGTTGTTGTAAATTATTTTCCACACCAATCAAAGTAAAATAAGGTATGACTTGGTAATAATTTCATAAAAGTGGTAGAACTAGGTAACTAACAAATTTTGATGGTTGTGAGAAGCATGCTTCTACACAAGGGTTAAGATTTGTAGGTACATTAGGTTCATGGGATAATCGCTTTCATGAAGAAGAGAGGAGCATATGAAGAATGAGCTCCAAAAATCCAGGTGCATACGTTTCTTTTTACTTTTGATCTTTAGATTAGCAAATAAGTGGAATGTATCTTGTATATTATGTTTCCGGGGTGAAATTTTAAGGGAATTAGCCGTGTCACATCCCTTGTGCGTTTAATACTCTAGTTCTTACACATTGAGGACAATATGTACCTCAAGTGTGGGGATGGGGGAGTAGTAAAAATTTTAGATTTTGACCCGTTCATTTAAATACTACACATTGAGGACAATGTTCACCTCAAGTGTGGGGATGGGGGAAAATTTCAAAAAAATTTCAAAATTTCTTGTCTCAAAAGCGATCTTAAAAGCACAAGTAACCAAGTCAACGAGGGATGTCACAACCCATTTGGTCTTTTGTCATGGTCAAGTTCAAATTAATAAGCATAACGGGTATTTAGCGGGTGGTTATTTGGGAATAATTCGCCTAAGGAACTAGCAATTTATGCATATCACATATCATACCCTTATACGTGAGGTTTGAACCACTTTTATATCATAGATTCACATTTACATGTTTCTTTGTTTGAGTGGACCATTAGTCGCGTATTGTAGAACTTGCAACTTTTGATACGTTTGAGACTATAGACCGAATACAAGCACGAGAATGATTAAGGCATTAGGTAAACCTTTTCTCTTAAAACCATTTATCTATCCTTACCCGAACAAATTCCCTAGTCGCCCACTTTGAGCCTAAACCTTTCGTTTGACCACCCTATAGCCCATAACCCTTAAACCTTTTCTTTTTAAACCCGTGTGATGAAAATTCGATTATAGGAGCTTAAGTTTGTATAGTTGTTATGATTCATTAAAAAAAAAAATGTTGCGAAAAAGATTGAAAAAGCATTGAGAAAAACACAAAAAGATGTGCTAGCAGTTTGTTGAATAAAAGGCGAAAGCCGTTGCCTCATAGTTATGTTTATATTTAGTGTTGTTTAGTTTAGTCTTTTGTAATAAAAATCGAATTTTTCATCACCTTAGCTACTTTAAAAATATCCTATCTCCTACCCTTCGCCTAGCCCCATTACAACCCTTTCAAAGACCTTTTGACTTGTGCTTAGTATTCGTGTTCGGTGGTGGAGAATGATTGAGTTGCAAGCCTATGCGGGTACGTGTTCTAATCGGTTTTGAGCGATTAATTGTTGAAGTGCTAATACATTATACACGTTAGCCAATTTTAAGTCGAGTGGAGAGTACATTGTGAGGGATATGCATGAGTTGTTAGTTTTACGGGCGGGTTAATCTTGGATAACCATTATTATATGTGATTATTCACTTAACCGGTAAATATGTGAAATTTGTAAAGGGTTTGAACTTTTGTATGACAATAGACCTTAACCTTTGTCTCGGGAATGGGATGTGTATTCGTTGTTCGACCCACGTGAAAGTGAAAAACAGATTTGCTTGAGGGCAAGCAAAAGACAAGTGTGGGGATGTGATACGTGGTTGAAAACCGGTGCTTGTAATCGTATAACTTTATGTTTTTATATGAGTTTTAATCTTGAACGGCCTACTTTTAATTAAATTTGTGTTTATGCAGGTTTGATGGAGTTTAAGGACTTTTCGGGAGCGTTACAAGCCACCGGAGCGAAAACGGAACCACCGGGACGCGAAACGGGTCAACCGGACTCAAGAAACGGACGAAACAGAAAATCAGACATCTGGGAACCGTCGCCGACGCCCATATGGCCCGTCCCCGATGGTTGACACAATCTCCCGTCGCCAGAATTGACCGTAGACAGCAAAGTAACACGTCGGCTTCTTTTGGAAATCCACACACCGTCGCCGACGGACACATCCACCGTCGGCGACGGTCTCTCAATGTTGCTGTCGCGTAACTTGGTCTCCATTGGTCCGGGAACGAATCTTGGGGGTTGTTGGTCATCAATTTCGGGGGTTACACTTATTTTGAAGTTTTGAACTTGTTCTTGGAGCCATTACTATCCATCTTTCACCCTACCACTCCATTCCATCAATCATCACCAATCTCTAAATCAAAATCAAGAACATCATCACCATCATCCATCACATAACCAATTCCACCATCAAAACCCTAACTCATCCAATCCATCATCCTTCTCATCATCACCATTCCATAAACCCTAATTCTCCATCATTCCTTCATCCTACAAGCTTCAAGATGACTCCATCCGCATTCCAAACATCCGGTGATCAAGTTGCATCAACCATGAGCGGCTAATCATCTCGGTTTCACCCCGGTGTAGGTAGTTGTTAATTTTAGGGTTTCAATTTGTTCTTGTTTCATCTTAGTGACAATTTGTATTTGGTTTTTGAAACTTTTGACAATAGTATTACATTTGTTACGAATTCGTGAATTGTCGAACGATGTTAAAAGTTATGACTTTGCGAAACGGTGATATGTAATTGTACGTTGTCGTTGTTAGGATTTACTTGTGTTGATTACAAAGTGTCTTTTTGTCCGTTCTTTGGGGCGTTGATAGTTAGTAGCACCTAAGTCACGGTACACTAAATCCGTTAATCGAATGCATTTGAGTTGAAACTAAAACTTGTAGAAATCCTAGGTTAACAATTACCGAAACTGGGTGTGATTCCTTTTTATCATTATTGTTCTAGTAACCATTTTTCTTGCAATCGTTAATTAGTAGTTGTTAACCATTCGCATCAATTCATTTAGTTAAAAATCATATCTCTCCATTAAACGAAAATACAAAAATACTTTAGCAAGCTTCATAAATTGTGACAATTGTTTTAATTCATTCGAATCCACACACAAACCACATACTCTTCGTGGTTCGACCCCTTACTACCACTAACACATTGTTAAGGGTAATTTGGGCTTATAAATATTATCTTTGACCGGAGCGCGACACTCCGATCAAGCCACAGCTTAAAACCATTGCTAAAGGCCTTCTTGTCACACCCTGGCTTTTGCGGAAGCATGGTTTATTTTGTGTGACTTCTTAATACCATAGCAACAATCATAACAATGCTATATGATAAAAGAAAAAAATACTAGATGTACATCCATTAATTTAAGTGAGAAAATATCACAACATCATTGTTTAGAAACATCGACACTTGAAATAAGTTACAAACCATAATTTGTTTAAAACGTTTTCATAAGACACCAAAAGACTTTAGATAAGACGAGGTTTAGAGATATGTAACCCGTCCAGGAATAGGTTACACCTCTCAAACTCCACAACTCTGGATGACATCTTTTATTCAACGCAGCTAGACACATGCATACCCTGCCAGATCCGCTAGTTCCCTGAAATACATGTAGTTTGAAAAATCAACAAAAAGTTGAGCGAGTTCATGTGTAAGTCTGTGTGTATAAGCCTTTAAAATATGTCTTGTGTGTATAAATGTCCCTGGTATGTAGCAATTAAGGAAAAAGAGGTCACCAATGGGTTGCAAAGCCAATGGTTTGTGTGAAAATGGTGCAGGAAGTACTCAAACCTAGCAAATTTGTACCGGGCTTCCGGCTGGAAGACATAGTCACCTCTATGGGCCGCCCCGGCCTCATGGGTGTGGGCTCGCTACACCCAAATAGATCTATCACTCATGTCCCTCGGTCCTACGACGAGGATTAATGGCCTTAAGTGTTGTGCCCACCCTTCATAGTCTAGTAGTAAACATTCCTTAAGCTAACCATACCATGTATAAAAATGTCTGTAATAGTTGTAACATGTATTCCACCCCCGAAGTATAAAACTGAAAACAGTTAAGAGAAAAGGGGGACATGAACTCACCTTGATTGCGAGTAAGTCCAAACAAGTATGCAAATGTGAGAGTTCTTGGAAATAAGATTCCACGCCACTCTAAGTGATTGAACATGCAACAATATGGGATATGTATCAACAATAATGTTTAATTGGATAATTGGAAATCCTAAATCTATAGGATTCAGTAGTGTTTTGTTTAAATGGTAATTATGGGGTTTGGATAACCTAGCAAGAGGACTTGGAAAATGAATATGATGTAAAGGAATTATTTATGAAAAATATTTATTTATCATAAATAATAAAATTGCAAAAATGTATAATTGATTTAATATAAACATTTGTAATAATAAATCAAATATATTTAACTAGTATAATCAAATAACATAATTAAATATAATGATTATTGGCAAAATATTATACAAGTGATATAATTAATTTATATCAGAATAATTAAAAATAACATTTTTAATTATTGAACTTGAATATTACTGATTTAATTATATAAATATCGAAATTATATAAAATATCAGTAAAAATATTATTTTTAGAAAGATTTACCCTTAAAGTGATTATACTGAAAAAATTCAGTATTTAAATAATTAATTTCGAATTTATATAATTTAAACATTAATAAATCTGTTTTGTTTTTAAATAAATAGTTTTATAAATAAAAACAGTTGTTTTCGTATTTTTATAAAATGTAACAGTGTTTAATAGTATTATTAAAAATAATGGCAGGTGTAAAATATGAAAAATAAAAAGTTTAAAAATGTTTGCACATACCCGGGTTCGAACCCGGGTCAATTGAGAGAACACACAACCACTGGGCTAGGCCTGGTGGTTTGTGTTTAAGTTTAGTTTATATAAAATAAATACAGAGATGAAAACTAGTCATCTTCCTCAATTAGAGTCAACAGAAAAGTCAACCTCTGCAATTCTCGATCAAAACTGCTTTATATCTAAATTAACTTTGAGGGATCATTGTATAAGTGTAAATGAACGAATTGATCAAATAATAACTAACCGGTAACGACAGAAACGGTGAATCGATTAAACTCCGGCGAGCTTGACTCCAGCGATAGTTGCAGGTTCGAATTCCGACAAATTTCGATGTTTTAGAGAGATGTGAAGGGTGTACAAGCTTAATGGGAATCTGAGGGACTTATATAACAGATCAAATCGATCTCAGATCCAACAATTCGTAGTGGATTTGATCTACTTTAATTTTTTTTTATAAAAAGTCCGGTTTACAGCCTAAAGGGCACTGATTCGTGTCGATTGAATGATTAAATGAGTTGGCAATGGGGTTGGGGACTCGTGGGTAATGTTTAAAGTGGAAAAATTCGATTTTTGGTCGGATTTGGTGGATTTTGGTCGAAGTCCGCGACTTGCAGACCTGAGTATAAATATTCAGATCTGTTTTTAATTAGTATATAAATATAATGCAAACTATATTCTAACACATCCCAACTGGTAGACCAGTTGGTTTGTGCGCGTGCTTTGTTTGCGGGGAGGCGCGGGTTCGAGTTCCGTTGTGGCAGGTTTGATTGGGTTTAAAACCCTTTTTAAATTTCTGAATTTAATTAATTAAATATTAAAATTCTAAATAGTGTATAAATGAATTTAAGTTCTATATTCTAACAGCTCCTAGTAGGAGGATAAACTGGTTAAGGCGTTGCGGTTGTACACGAGAGACGCGAGTTCGATCCCCGGCAAGTGCCGGTCCGATACAGAAGGACCTCCTTTTGACCGGTTTTTGCAATATTTACACTTTGGCCCCTCAAGTTTCATTTTTTTTACAAAAATAGTCCCTGAACTTTCGAAAAGTTGCAATAACAGCCCCTATACTCTCATATAAAATACATAATTGGTCCCTGAAGTTTTGAAAGTTGACATAAATGGTCCCTGTACTGTTCAGTTAAGAATGCTAACTGAGTTAATGTTTAAAGAAGGAAATCTTTATGAAAGGACTAACACAGTTAGGGTTTTCAGTTTATATAAGTTTAAAGATAATAGTTTTGGTCCCTACTTCCCTACACTCCATACTAGTGTAGTACCTTGACTCTGGTTCATATTGGCCTCAACATATTGTTTGTCTATGTGCTGGCATTGTCAGCTGTAACGCCCCAAAATCTGAATGTTAATATTTGTCGTGTGTTCTTATGTGACACGTTATGAAATAAATAACTAGGCTATTTAACCTAGTTAAGGGTATGGTCAAAAGTATTAAATGATGAAGGTAGTGTCAGTTATGTTTTAAAGGCAAACCCGAGGGGCTAAAGTGGAACAAATGAAAGTTGATTACTAAATAAAAGATCAACACACACACATAAACACACATACGTGTGTGTTCGTGAAGCTTCAGGAGCTCTCAAGAGCTCCAAACCCTAACTCAACTAAATCACCAAATTGAAGGGTGAATCGAAGCTCAAATTCAAGAAGGAACACGGATTAATGATCACCTTCACGAGGGGATCATAAGGTATGTCTTAAATCTAAGATTGGTGATCATGTGTGAAGTGGGTTATGTTCAAATCCGTGGGTTATGAAATTGATCATGTACAAGGGTTAGAATCATCGTATAGAACATGGGTTACGTATGGTTTGTGTTAATTTGATGATTAGAGGTGAAACCCGTTAATTAGGGTGAAGATGATGACTAGAATCACCACCCATGTCCGAGTCTTGACAAAAGATTGATGTATTATGTGGGTATGATGGATTCTTGTTAGATGAATTAGGAGAAATATGATGATGATATGTTTGATAGTTAAATATGGTTAATAGTTGACTCTTGAAAGTCAACAAGTATAAGAAACATGATTTAACTCGTTGTTGTAGAAGCAGGATTATAGGAAGTCGTTTGGTACATGTTATGTTAATATGCGTTAATTATGATTACATGATGAATTACATGTGTTGGAAAGGATATGAAGTTGATTATATGTTTTATTCTTGTTAGAAATGACTAAGGAAAGTTAGGTGTGGATTATGCGATTGATATGATTGTTAACATGTACAAATGGGTATGCTAACAAGAATGTGGTTTCGATGACATGGAAGGGTAGGGACCATGTCGAGGCGGACTTGAGCATGAGAGGCTAATGGGTCAAAAAGAGGCAAGGAAACGGATACGAACATGGACGCATAAGGTAAGTGATTTCCGTAATCACTTCTTAGTTCGATTAAGTAATATAGTGTTTTAATTAATTAAACATGATGTTTGAGGTCAAATATGTGTTGAAGTCTTTCGTCGTGAATGAAGAGATTAAAGTTGACTAAAATGCCCTTGATGAGTATATTGGGCAAACGATCTTGAAGGTAGTTTAGAAACAAGCTATTCGATTAGTGTAATGTTTTGGTCAAGTATGAAAGTAGGGAGTATGGTTTTGTAAGTCATGGACCCTTTTTATGCGCAAATACCCTTAACGGGTCAAAATAAGCTTTTGAGCGAAAAATGGGTGGAATAAGGTGTAAGGCATCCGGAAATGAATCTTTTATGATAGATGACCTTGAAATTATTAAGTTCATATGAAGTCAAGGTCAAACTAACAAGTATGCTGCTAAATGCATGAACGGGTAAAAATTTGGTAAAAGGGGTAATAAGCCGAAGGCTTAAAAGTCATAAATTTCGGTAGTCCAAATTTTGGATTGTCACTCCATGTGATGGAGAATTAAATTACGGTCACGTAGGAAAAAGAATCGGGTAAAACGGATCAAAAACGAGAAAGTTATGCTCGTTTACGTAAAATCCGGATGTGCTGAGAATATGCAGCAACCTGCTGCAACTGTTCTGAGAAAAAAGGGGCGTCGCGCCACGCGACGGGGGGTCGCGCGACGCGACGGGGTGTGTTTCGCCGAAAGTTGTTTTCGTGTCTCGTTTTGTCTTGGGAACTCATTTAAACGCGTTTTAAGTTGCGTATGACTAATTTAACTTACGTTTTTATAAACTTAAGTGTATGCCCATGTGTGGATAGGTATGTATGTATGTTTATAAGTATGTGAGCAAGTACGTGGATATATGATGGTATGTATGAGAGTAGGTTTTGTATGAGTTTGGTAGGTTGCAAGTAGGGATGTATGTATGTATATATGTATAATGTCATGAGCGTACGTAATGGTGTAGGTATGCGTATATGTAGATACGTATATAATGATGTAGATGTATTTATATGTAGGTATGCATGTAGGTTGGCATGTATGTGTGTGAGTATGTATGCAAATAGGTACGTATGCATGTGTGTACATATGTATGTATGGAGATATTATGTATGAAGTTTATGTATGTATGTAAGTCATTCAATATGATTAAGTTTTTATGTTGTTATTCGTGTACATGGAGTTTTAGGGGTAATGCAGGTACAGTATCGAAGACTCACCAGAAGTGAGGTACTCAGAAGGAACGTTTAATGTAAAGGAATAATGGAACGGAAATAATCCAAGGCTAAGTATCGTTTATATTGATAACATATTAATGTCTTATATGTATTTGGTGAGTGCAGGTTGTTCGAGCCAGATTATCATATGTAAAAGGAGCGATCAAAGATCGAGTCACAAGATAGATTGTACGGGAGTGTTGAGTACGTAACTGAGTGAAGCTAGGTTATGTTTCTTTATTGTAAATGAGTATAATAAATGTATTTATTGTAAAAGAATTAACCTTAAAAATGAATTTAAGTGCGTCGAGGTGTTTGTAACGAAAGAAATTTTTATGGTACAAATTTCCGCTGCGACTTTAGTCAAATACGAATTAGGGTCTTACATCAGCATGTTTCCGAGTTATCCGTTCACTGTGCTAACTGTGTTTTGTGCATCAAGTTTATCACTAAAGTTTGTGTGTAATAAATGGAGTGACAGTATGAATGTGATGCATATGTATGTATGATGCAGAACTCATAAGGCAGTTTAATTCGTCAGTTGTAATTCTAGCACAGTCATTAAGCACAAAGTTAATATTAATTAATTGTACGGATACCTGTAATTGTGAGCGTTGTCACACTTCTGTAATGGTTTTGTCCAGGCAATTGGAATTCGAATGAATTAGAATTTTCCAAAAGCATTTGGAATGCAAAGAAACTGGAATCTATCAAAAGAATTTGAAATTGTAATAAATTTGGGTGACAACATTAACTTGTGTGTTTGGCTACTCTCTATCAGAAGCACTAGTTCGTTTTACAGTATTTGGCATGTTACTCAAAACTGTTTAGTCACTTAATCTCATATTACACAGCAGTACAAAGCTGTTTCACACTTTTACTGCATTTATCAGAAGCACTAGTTCGTTTGCATTTACCAGAGTAACCAAACACACAATTCTAGTAATTGAAACAAACTCACTAATCATAGATGCAAATATGTTCATAGCTGGCTACTCTGTATTGCCATATGTTCAAGAACAGACACATTAACAGCAGCAACTTTCGTTATAACCATTTAACAGCAGCAACTGTGTGTGGCTACTCTGTATCATTCAATCATTTAACCATTTAACAGCAGCAACCATTTAACTTGTGTGTTTGGTTACTCTGTATCATTCAATCTTGATATAACCATTTAACAGCAGCAACTTTTGTTGAAATAAAACATGTAAAACATAACTGACATCTAATCAAACATAACCTGTACAATCAATTATACCTGATCAAGCATACCAAAAGATCCTAATATATAATTAGAGTTCAACTACACTACATATTAACCCAAAAGATCCTAATATATTAGAGTTTAAATACACTACACAACCATTTCCTGTTGAGGAGGAAACTGGAAATGCAGGAAAGGGCGACCTCGCATCTTGACACCCAATGAGACCGCAGTCGATCGTAGTGAAACATGAATCCTCATGTCCACTGCAAACACAGAAACATCCATTACTAGTTCTAACCTGACATTACTAGTTCTGACCTGATTTTACCCCACAATCAAAATACTTGTTTGATTTTACCTGAAAACTGCGAGAACAGGGAGGATCGCTGGACCACAGCTGGATCGACGGTGGCCGGTGGTGTGGTCGCCGGCCCTGGCTCTGCCGGTGGAGGTGGATGCATCATTGCATTATGTGGTTCGCTCATGTCTGCTGGCCCAAATGTAGTCGGAGTCTCGGTGGGTGATGAAGAAGACGATGGGTGATGAAGAAGACGGAGTCTCGGTCGCCGGTGGGGGGGGGGGGGGAGTGAAGAAGAAGGAGTGGATGTGGAATCTTAGGGGGTAAGGTTGAGATATAATGTTATATTAAGGGGTAATTATAATATATAAGGTACTACTATTAAGGTGAAATTACAGGATTACCCTTTGACCCTCCCATTGTTTTGTTGACCGGTCCACAAATTTGATGGCAGGGGGTAAACTTGCGACATAACAGCGAACATTGGGGGGTAAAATTGCAATTATTTCGTTAGGGGGGGGGGTAAGGGGTGCCAATTGGCCTAAACCCCAGGGGGTAAAATTGCAGTTTACAGTTATAATTACTTTTTTTTTGGACGGCCGTTATAATTACTATCTAACCAGATTTGATGTATACGAAATTATATACATATTATAAAGGACTATAATTTAGTTTAACCGAGAGCTTAATATAAAGCCTGTAACCCAAATATAAACAAACTTGAATTGTGGAGTGACCTCTTTATTCAACTAAAAAACTAATAAAGAAAAACTAGGAGTGGCAAAATGGGTGGGTTGGGTAGGTTTGGTTAATGGGTTAAGATGAGTATGGGTTAGAATGGGTTTGTGTTAGGATGGGTTTATAAAAAATGGGTTACAATGGGTTTAGGTCAAGATGGGTTTTTATCAAGATGGATTTGGGCATGATAAAAATTCTAAAATATCCAAAAAATTATAAAAATAATAAAATAATAAAAAACTCAATAAATTCTAAAAAATAATAAAAAATCCAAAAAATTCAAAAAAATAAAAATAAATTCTAAAAAATCAAAAAAATAATAAGAATTTTTTTTGTTTTTTAGAATTTTCTGGATTTTTTAGATTTTTTAGATTTTTTTTTATTTTTTATAATTTTTTGGATTTTTTATAATTTTTTTGATTCTTTAGATATTTTTTTATTTTTTAGAATTTTTTGGATTTTTATTATTTTTTTGATATTTTAGATTTTTTTTGATTATTTTTATTTTTTTGATTTTTTATTATTTTTTTGGATTTTTTAGAATTTTTTGAATTTTTTTATCATTTTTATGATTTTTTAGAATCTTTTGGATTTTTTTATTATTTTTTGGGTTTTTTAGATTTTTTTTATTATTTTTTGGATTTTTTAGAATTTTTTGATTTTTATTATTATTATTATTTTTTCTTATTTTTAGAAAAATTTTATTATTTTTAATTATTTTTATTATTTGTGAAGCCAACATCTACGAACACTCGAATAAGATGAAAAATCTGCTTGTGATGCTCTTTTTTTAGTTATCCATTTACCCTGCGTAATACCCATCCTTATCCGCGAATTATTTTAAATAAATATCATATAACCCATTCTTTGTTATTTCTTAACCCATCCTGACCTATTCTCATTTTTAAAATGACCTAAAATAACCCAAAAACCTCAAATGGGTTTTATTTGCCAGGTCTAAGAAAAATAGTGATATAACAATTAACCTTTCTAGAAAAAAAAAAATACATGCAAAAAAATATCATAAGATGTTCACAAGCATACTTTAGCAAAAAAAAAAAAAGAATATGATAAATTTAAATATCATAAGATGTTCACAAACATACTTTAACAAAAAAATTAGAAAAGAATATGATGATAAATAGATAGATAGAAATGAGAGAAAGGAAAGTATCCAAGCTCCGATCTCATAAATAAATAAAAAACAAAATAAAAAATAAAAAAGTGAAATGTTTCAGAAGAAAAGGTACATAAAATATGACCGTTGGGACAACCCCATTGCTTATTTCGACAACCTAAACCAGGAATCCTGCCTACATCTGTTCTTCATTTACACCATTTCACCCCCTAATTTTACTTCCCCCAACGTTAAAAAAAAATTAGTACAAACCCAACGGCTATCAACAGAGGTTAAATTGTTTTGTTCTTAACCTGCAGTACATGCAATAATATTCATATAAATTCTCAGCCGTTTGATCATCTGACACCCATCAAGATCTATGTATAAAACCCACTCTTTCTCTCTCTTTTTCTTGGATATATAAATCCATTATTCTTGTTCAAACAATTCTACTCTCTCTCTCTTCTACCACTCTTGATTTTGGCTTCTGCTTGCTTTGTGGGATTTTAGGTTTGCTGAATCATGTTCAAATTTGTGGGGTTTAGTGGGTTTAAACCCTTAATCTTTATGATGCTTGTGGTGGTCTTGTTACTTTCTCTTCTTGTGTCTGCTGATGAAGGTAACTTTAAGAAGCTTGTCAAGATACTTTCTTTTTTGTTTAATTCTTTTGTGGTTTTTTTTTTTTTTTTTTTTTTTTTTTTTTTTTTTTTTTTTTTCTGTTAGTGTTGTATTTTGTCTTGAAGGTAAGGTGTATATGTAACCAAATGAGTTTGATGGCATTTAATTTGTGATTTTTGGTAGATTTTACTTGAAATATGTGTTGCTTAGTGATATATTAGTCTCAAATTTAAGCTGTAAATGTTGCCAAACAAGGTTAATAACTTTTAAAACTGTGAGCTCAGGTTGTTTTGGAGGTGATTTGCTCATAATCTTTTTTTAATGGGTTTTGAGAAGAGAATAAAGTTTCATTCTTTCTCTTGGCCCATTTGGTATTTTTTTTAAAGCTTTTTTTCTTGGTTTTTGTATTACCAACTATGAGATTGTTATTTGATAAATACACATTCAATTTGATTTAGTTTTAAAAATCTGTTAAACATGTATATTTAACTTGAATAAAATTAAGGGAAATGTCATGTATCCATCCCTTAAAATTACAAATTTCTTTAAAACATTTTTCCGTGTATAATGTAGGATACTCTTCATTCTTCAAAATTATATATAATTTTGTAAGTTTGGAGGGAATATATGAAATTGTCTCTAAATCAATCAATTATAACGTTAACCGACACTCTTTTTAATTAAATAGGATTATAGTGTTTTTTAGTTAAATTGGTTCTTTGTTAATATATTTTTTTTTCAATTTTAAAAGAATGGAATAATAAAAGTTTCTTGTAGTTAGGTTTTATTGGACCCGAACGTGACGTGAGTATTTTTTTTGTCACGAATATTGTAGATCTACTCTTGATCGTCTTATTATCAAGAACCAATGTTTTCGAAAATGGAAACAACATGCCATGTGAGGTCCATAATTGTGGATTCATCCAGTCCACAGTTAAAAACATTTTTTAATAATATTTATAATCTTAGGGATCATGTTTCTAAAACTTTTGACATAGTTACCTTAGTTAACCAGACTGTAATTACTAAGTCGTTTGGTCTAGTGGTATACAGGTGTATAAAACGACTTATCTCACGATAAGTATAGGGTTCGAGTCCTGTAGTGGACAATGAGACGTTAACTAATAACGAACTATTTTTTTTCGCAGATGCGTTCATAGGGGTGAACATAGGAACTGATCTTTCCGACATGCCACATCCTACACAAGTAGTATCCCTACTTAAATCCCAACAAATCCGTCACGTCCGTTTATACGACGCGGATCGCGGTATGCTCTTTGCACTCGCCAACACGGGCATCAAGGTCGCAGTCACCGTCCCGAACGAACAACTCCTCGGTATCGGTCAATCAAACTCAACCGCAGCCCACTGGGTGGCACAAAACATCGTCGCACATTACCCCGCCACCAATATCACAACCATCTGCGTCGGTTCCGAGGTCTTCAACTCCCTCCCAAACGCCGCCCCAGTCCTAGTCAACGCCCTTAAGTTCATCCAAGGGGCTCTCGTGGCGTCAAATCTCGACCGTCAGATTAAAGTATCAACCCCTATCGCGTCCACAGTTATCCTCGACTCATTCCCGCCATCACAAGCCTTTTTCAACCACTCATGGAACCCGGTTTTGGTTCCTGTTTTGAAGTTTCTACAATCAACGGGCTCGTATTTCATGCTTAACGTTTACCCGTATTACGATTACATGAATTCAAACGGTGTTATACCGTTGGATTATGCGCTGTTTAACCCGTTACCGTCGAATAAAGAACCTGTGGATTCAAACACTCTGTTACATTACACCAACGTGTTTGATGCAATGATCGATGCTGCTTATTTCGCCATGGCAGATCTAAACGTGACGAATGTCCCAGTTCTTGTCACCGAGTCGGGTTGGCCATCAAAAGGTGACGCGAAAGAACCTGACGCCACTTTAGACAACGCAAACACATACAACAGTAACTTGATCAAGCACGTTATAAACCAAACCGGGACCCCAAAACATCCCGGGATCCCCGTTAGTACTTACATTTACGAGCTCTACAACGAGGACACTAAACCCGGGTCAGTATCAGAGAAGAATTGGGGATTGTTTGATCCAAACGGGAATCCCATTTACACGTTACAGCTGACGAATGCGGGCCGGACTTTTTCTAATGACACCACGAACAACACTCATTGTACTGCGAAAGAAGGTGCTGACAAGAAAATGCTGCAGGCTGCTTTGGATTGGGCTTGTGGGCCCGGGAAGGTCAACTGTTCGGCGTTGTTGCAGGGTCAACCGTGTTATGAGCCCGATAATGTGGTGGCACACGCCACGTTTGCTTTCGATAGTTATTATCATATGATGGGTAAAGGTGAAGGGACTTGTGACTTTAATGGTGTCGCTATGTTAACCACGACGGATCCAAGTAAGCGGTCGAGATTAATCTTGTTTGTTACACTTTGTTTTCAAGTTTACTAAATTAAGGTTTATTGCAGGTCATGGATCTTGTCAGTTTATCGGAAGGTAAAGAAACTGTGATTTAGTTTTACGCCCCACTTGTGGTATGCTCATATAATGTATATATGTGTGGGCGCTCGGGGGGCAAAAGTGAAAGGGCACTAATTTTAACGTTATTTTACTAATTTCGTGAAAATAACGTTAAAAGAGGGGGATGGTTAATCATGCATCATGTGGTGGCGTTGATAGCCAAAAGACAAGGGGGTACATGCACTAATCGGTGTTTGTCTCAATTGCCGAGTGTTATGTGCCTTATGTCCAAGGCTTGATGCAAAACTACAATCGAGCCGGGGGTCTCATTGGAAGCAGCCTCTCTATTCCTATGGGGTAGAGGTAAGGCTGTCTACATCTCACCCTCCTCAGACCCTACCTTAGCTTTGCTATTGGTGGGATATACTGAGTATGATGATGATGATGATGATGTTTTGGGTTAAGTTTTGGTGTTTGTAAATGCTAACATTTTGGTTTTTGGCATATGTATAGTGATGGGATGAATGGAACGTTTTTGAACGGGTCGATTGCGGATTTTAACTCTACAAGCTCGTCGAGTTGGAGGGCCCGCGGTGGCTATGCTAGTGGTGGTCTTTTGATCAAGGTTCTATTGGCGTTGTTGCTATCGTGAGTTTGGAAATATGGTGGGGATGGTCCAGGAGGAGGCGGTTTTCCGTTCTCCCAATTTTGGCGCGTATTGGAGACTGGACCACCGGGGAAGATGGTTTTTGTACAAAACGACTTAGTTAATGTAATTTTGTTGTTGTTGAGGGTCTCAGATTGAATGAGATGTAGGGTTATTTGGTTAATTGATCATTCTTTTTGATTGCAATGAAGCCGCTTTATTGATTGATTCTTTTGTTGCTGAATCTTGTGGTCTGAAACGTTCTTTCTAAACATTCTGTGTTAAACATTGTGGTCATTATAAGCATATGAATGTAGATTTAGTTTAGATTAATGTAGATTTAGTTTAGATTACTTGTCATATAAGTTTAATTTATGCAAACTAGTTTTAAACATCAACTCAAACAATTGAGTTTGCTTTTGCAATCAACATGAATTTGAGCTAACCACACTCTCTTTCATGGACATGACACCCAACTTACCGTATTAGTGATTGTAGCTTCAGTTATAGAGGTTTAGTATAAAAACATCAACTTCAATCACAAAGGTTGTCCCAACAACAATCATCATGGCATTGTGGCAGCACTTGTGTGGATGTTCCTTGTCAGATTGAGTTATTCAGATTTAGAAATTTCAAAGCTGGATTCAAATTCAATTTGCAACAGATAAGAAAACCACTAGGCCACTCAGGGCACCACGGGTAGGCTTGGCGAGTTCGGCTGGCTAGCACGGTACCCGCGTGAGGTTTGTTTTGTTCGATGCTTTTTTGACCGTTGGACCGATATTTGACCATTTACAAATTACAATTAAAAAAATCAAATTCAAATAATTTATTACCTTTCTGTATTTAACCAACCCATTCCATTATTTATCTACCCCATCCAGAAAACTCTCATTTTTATATTTCCATCTACCAAAACCTCTTTAAATTTAATATTCCCATCTTCAAAAATCTCATCTCAAAATGGCAAGGATCCTATAGACTAAAGAAGAAGACATCGCGTTGGCGATGTCTTGTGTCGCAATCCATCACGAATGCTCATCCCCTAGTGGAAGGGCTACTTTTTGGAATCGGGAGTTCCACCAATTTTGTATCCACGTTGGTGAGACCACCCGAACCGTGGATCGAATAGACTCACGTTTCTCGTTTGTCCATTTCAAGTGTTCAAGATTCCATAGAAGGTTCTTGAATATGGAAAATCCCTACAATGAGCTCTCAGAGGCGGAAGTTATTTGTAAGTCCCGAAAAACGGATCAAACTATGATATCAACGAACACCAAGTTTGTGCGGAAAATAGAAAATATGAAGAACAATACCGAATCTCTTTCAATACTTGCACACGTTCTATTACTATCAAAGCAAAACGTCTGGTACAAGTATTCTAAACCACCAAATCGCCTCCACTCTCTAACTCTGTAGAAATTCTTGGTGTCAAGATGAACAAGATGAAGATTGTAGTTTCTCTCTTAAAAAATTAGATTTCTCTCTCTAAAAACAAAAACAAAGATGTGATGAGAGCAACACCTTACTACTTTTCTTTGAGAGCTTCGATGGTGGCTTCGATCTTCAGATCTGGTGGCTTCAAAAGAAAGGGATGAGTACATGAACACATGGTGGCTTCGATCTTCGATCTTTAGATCTGGTGGCTTCGATGGTGGCTTTGAGAAATGGATTCTTCAGATCTGGTGACTCCGATCTTCAATCTTTAGATCTGGTGGCTTCTACGGAGAAGAGGATATGCAGGTTTGAGTTGTGTCTGAGGAAGAAAGGAATGAGAGACAGAGAGGAGGATATGGAGGTTCGAATGAATAAAAAGATAATATCTAATGAAAAGATAAAAGAGATTTATGAGAGAGAGAGATAGTGATGTGACATAAAGAAAATGATGGGATGGGGAAGAGGTGAGGTGATGGGTTGAACAAAATGACCAAATTGTCCTTTATACATGTATTTTTAATAGATAATGTGAATGAATTTTGTCCACACAATTCAGGTTTCCCAAGTTTTCTCAATTATAGGGATTTTCTTCAAATACTTACATATCGTACAAGGGTAGGGATATGGTAAAAAGTGTTTAAAATGTGAGAAGGGTAAGAAGTGTTTTAAACCATTGGATATTTGATCTAATGGTTGAGATCAATAGGGTATAAAAGTGTAAATTGTGTTTTAATTAGAGGGACCTTATGTAAAAATGAAGGGCAATGGTGTATTTTTCAATGTTTCAAATATGGTAACCGTATTCTACACAACCAAAAACACCTACATTCACTCCTTTTCCTTAAATATCGGAATTAATGACCAAGATCTAAATCGGAAGCCTCTTTGTTTTATATAAGATTCAATGCGTGGTGTTTTACGTTTAGAAGAACTGTAATCAGATTCATGGCGTGGTGTTTTATCTGGAGACATTGTTCATGGCGTGGTGTTTTAAACATCTGGAGACATTGTTCATGGCGTGGTGTTTTATCTGGAGACATTGTTCATGGTGTGGTGTTTTATCTGGAGACATTGTTCATGGCGTGGTGTTTTAAACAATGTCTCCAGATGTTTAAAACACCACGCCATGAACAATGTCTCCAGATAAAACACCACGCCATGAACAATGTCTCCAGATAAAACACCACGCCATGAACAATGTCTCCAGATGTTTAAAACACCACGCCATGATTCAAGTCATGGTGTTTTATCTGGAATCCAAAAAACATTAAAACACCAATTCAAGATCGAAGCTTTATGTATATAACCCTTTAATATTATAAAACCTCACGAGTATACTTGCATCACCACGATCCGTTGTGTGTATTTCGAGAATTAAATAAAACTTGAGAATTGCAGTGATCAAAATCCTTACGTTCATCAATTAAATAATGGCGTCGATTTTATAATGAGAATTACGATCAGTATATAGGAGATCATGTATAAACCAAAAAGATATGTATCTCCTAAATTAACTCCAAAACCGTTACACACAATTAATTGATAAGAAAGGTAAATTACTAATGTACCATTTTGAATTAATTAAGATAAAGGACACTTGTCATCCCCAAATTATTTCTCACACTTCTTACAAAAGTAGGACTTTGTACAGGATCCTTTACCTATCGTACAATACACTAATTATTCTAAATTACTTTTTTGCCCCGTTTTAAGTATGAGACGTTTTTTTTTCTTCTAAAAGCATACATATCAATAGGTCATAGGTGAGCTAGGCCTATATTTTTTTTAACGACAAATTTTTTTAATACCTATTGTTTGTGGGACTTGAGCTTAAGGCCTTTCTCTCCTCTCAAACTTTAGTGTTTAAAGGATTTGTCTTTGGCGATAGAGCCTAAGACCCTCCCTTCTCTCAAACCTTGGTGTTTAAAAGCTTTGCTTTTACCTATAAACCACTATTCTATTGATGAGCAAGGCCTATATTGACTTGATTTAAAAAATCAAAACTAATTATTTTTTGAGTCCCTATGTTTTAGTGATTTTAACCACTTGAGTTCAACATTAAAATGTTTACCGCCATGAGTCCCTAGCCGTTCGTTTTATAACGTTTTGAGTCTTTGTGTTTTAGTGAATTTAACTACTTGAGTCCAAAATAAAAAATACAAATGTTAAAAATTGGACTCAAAATATTATAAAATGAATGGTTAGGACTCAGACTTAAATGACTAAAAACATAAGGAATAAAAAAGTAATTTACTTAAAAATAAAAAAATAAAAGAAAAAAAAACCTCAACCATTATTGGCCAAACATTTATAGCCTTTTCAAAACCGAATGAAATAAAAATGTTTGATTTCGAAAGAAAACCTAAATGGCTAATTGGGCTTGATGGGCTGGCGATTACACCCTTCTAAAACCCTAGCGCATCCTATTTATATTACCTCTTTGCCTGCCTATAATCTCATCGACCAATCCTCCATCCTCCATTCTCCATCGTTTGAGGCGTACGTTGCCCTGTTTTCTTATTCATATCCTATGTTTCTTAATCGTTTCGTTGTTTTTTTTCGTTTTCTTTCAATGTTTCAAACATATTTTTCCAACTTTGTTATCGAAAGTTTTGTTCAATATTTGCTCAATGATGATTAATTTTGCTTTAACCACACCGAAGAGAGGCCGATGTGTTTGAACTTGATTGGATTTAGCCTAAAAGTTCTGATTCCACTTCAAACTGGAATCTGTTTAACTTTTCGCTCAAATCCAATTGAAGATCATTAACACATGTATCTACTCATGTGGAAAACCCTGGCCTTTGTCTGAGAGCAAATATACTATATAATTTATTATGAGCCGGTGATGATAACTTTTAAGGCTTGTTTCTCAGAGACATTCGCAGTGGCCGCCTAAGATATTTCGCCTTTCGCCGGGCTTGAGAGATTATGCTGTTTATTCCTTCCTTGGATGTCTGAGGCTCATTTATTTATTATTAGGATTATTAAATGTTGATTTAATAATATAGTTTTGGGTTAATTAGTATGTAAAGATTGTTTGTTAATGATGATAATCCAAAGGCTTGTTTCTCAGAGACATTCGCAGTGGCCGCCTAAGAACTTTCGCCTTCGCCAGGCTTGAGAGTTTATGCTGCTTTAACCTTCCTTGGATGTCTGAAACACTTAATTTTTTTGTTTTTTTTTGTTTAGTACTTTTTTAGCTCTTTTTTAGCTCTTTTTTATAGCTTGGATTTATGGGTTATTTAGGTTTTATTGAGGTTTGTTTGGTTTACATTTTTTTTTAATTTTTAAATGGACAGCTCTATTGTTTTGCATTGCAATAGAAGTTGATGAATGATTATATGTTTACTGATAAAATCTTTTTCTAATGTAATACTATTATTGGATGTTTATTTTTTTTTGTAATGTGCGTAAATTCAAAATTCTGTTGATTATTGGAAAGAAAAACTTCAAAATCAACTTGTTTAGAGGACTCTGCCTTTCTTTATGATTTATGAGCTTTAAGAGCATTCACATCCAAACCATCAAATTATACATACATTTCACTTAAAAAAAAACTCATATATCAATATATTTTCACTAAAAACAAATATTTTTTCTCTCTCATTTCAATTAAATAATATTATCATTACATTTTTCTCTCACTTCCACTCACAACCACTTTCAAAATATATTAAAAAATTATAACGGGTGAACCGTGTCCCTCCAAATATACAGATGAACAGTAACATTTTCTCTCTCCTCTACTCACAACCACTTTTTATACTCTTTATAATATAAAAACCCCTCCTCACATAATTTGATGGTTAGAATGTGAATGCTCTTAAGAGCCAATGAATATTAGTATACTGTGTTTTGTGTTTAATTTAAAATTTAAAAGTTCAAAGCTTGAATATTGTACCCATTTTAGATATTATCTTTTATTTTTAAAATTAACGAGTTTTGTGTTTTTAAATCATACATGTTTTGTTTTTTAAGCCTAACAAAGTTAGTTTTTTTGGTTAAATTTGGTCTTGTGCTTAGCATATGAAGATGTTTTTGTCGATTCAAATTTGGTCTCTTGCACCTTTCACCACCTCCATCACACCTTGCCACCATCCACTCACCTTACCTCCACCTCCATCAACCGCCGCCTTCATCACCTACTACTATATCTTCACTCTGCTTGGTTCTCAAAAAACATTGAAACTAAAACTCAAATGATTGCGTAGTAAAAGCAAATAAACGAAATTAATGATGTTTATCTCACCTTTTAATTCAAAATCAATGTAGTATAGCAAAATCTTGTTCTCATTGAGTTTCGTAGAGAACATAACGTAGGTGGATGGTATTGTTAAAAAGTATTTATCCATGGATGTGGATGACTAATTAATTAATACATACATTTGCATCGGAACCAAGCAGCATGAAATTTGTCCTTGAATGTTTTTCATTTCAGCCAGTTGCCTAACTTATCAAGGAGATTGTTGATGTGCCAGGTAGCACAACTGGTTGAAATGAGAACATATAAAGACAAATTTCGTGCTGCTCGGTTCTGAAGCAAGTTATGTATTATTTATTTAGCATTACTTATCTATATATAAATACTTTTTAATATTACCCCACTTACTTTATGTTCTTTACAGATCAATGATATCAAATTCATCGAGAACAAGATTTTGTTGGACTACATTGATTTTGAATTGGGATGTGAGATCCACATCATTAATTTCAATTTCGTTTACTTGCTTTTTTTAAGCATCTATTTCAGTTTTAGTTTCAATGTTTTTTCAAAACCAAGCTGGGTGAAGATATATCACTTGCGGATTTGGATTACAGTTACAACTTGTGGCCGCAATAGTGGTGCAGGTGAGGTATAACCCCTAATTCGAATTTTAAGGTGGTTGCATTTTGTGATGGCAGGTGATGAGGAAGTTGGCACATGGTAATCGTGGCAGGTGGTGAAGGCGGCAGTTGATGGGGATGGATCGGTGGGGTAGAGGTGTACAAAAAAACTGGTTTTAGAACCGGAATCGGAAAAAAAACCGAAACCGGTTTTTTTTAACCGGTTTTTTTTTACCGCCAGTTTTTGTACCGGTTACTATTCTTGACTTCAAAAACCGGTTATTAACCGAACCGGTTATTAAAAAACCGGTTAAAACCGGTAAAAAACCGGTTTTTTTTTTGTGAAAAAACCGAAACCGGTTAATAACCGAAACCGGTTTTTGAAAAAAACTGATTTGTACACCTCTAGGGAGGGGTGTGGTGAAGGCGGAAGTTGATGGGGGTGGATGATGGGAGGAAGTGACCAAATTTGAATTGACAAAATGCTCTCATATGCAAAGCACATGACCAAATTTAACTGAAAAAACTAACTGTGTTAGACATAAAGGACAAAACGTGTATGATTTGAAAACATAAAAGACAAAACTCGTCAATTTTGAATATAAAGGACAAAGCCTGAAATTGTGCTTAAATGGTGAAAGGCTTGGGTTCTTTGGTAGAAGAGACCTAAGTTTGTTCCCCACTTGTCAGTTTTGATGGTTGTTAGTTCGAATCCCGAGCTTACATGCGTAAAAGACAAAATTCACTCAAAATTTAATGATCATTTTAGTTTTTATAAAAACTATTTGTGGCCTAGTGGTGAAAGGCTTGGGTTCTTTGGTAGAAGAGACCTAAGTTTGTTCCCCATTTGTCAGGTTTGATGGTTGTTAGTTCGAATCCCGAGCTTACATAGGTTTTTGGTTCTTTGTGTGTTACATTTTAGAGTTCTACTATTGTGGTGCTATAAAGACTGTCAAGTGAGAACCGACGGTATGATTTCTTGATGAAATGCCATAGCTAAATTCCAAAGCTAGCGTGAGCCTGGTAAAATGACAGAGTCCGGCTGGAACGAGACATTTAGGCTCTTCAATTTGGGGAGTGTAGTGCCCAAGAAAGTCGTCGTTCAAAAAAAAATGCAATTAGAAAAATTAAATAACATACAATGATTCTTTGTTTTCGCTTAATCTTTGCTCTTGTGTTGTTTTTGCATATGTTCTTGTGTTACACTGATTAGTCTTTCAGCTGGAACCACTAATCTTAGTTTTAGGCTCAAAACCTTTTGAAATGTAAGTAATGAAGCTTCCGTCGTTTCAGTTACTATTTGTTCAGATTTATCTGTTAAACAAAAAGTTTGACGTTTTATATGAATGGCGTTTAGATAAAGATGATGTGTATGGCTTGTAGTTTAAGGTGAGAATTTTAATGGCGTTTTACTAATGAGTTTGGCGTTTTGTATAGAGCAGTATAAAGACCCTTTTAGAGTTTTTCCCAAATGGGTTTTATTGAAAAACTTATTTACCAAAATGGGTGCTTTAAAAAAATATTTACCAAAATGGGTATTTTTTTAAAAAGTTACTTTTCCTCACTCCATATTTTATTGGATAAAAAGAGTTTCCTTTTATAAATATTAACAAAAGTTAAAGGAAAATTATCTTTTAAGAGGTTTATTTAATAATTTTAAAAAACATTATCTTTTAGTTTTTTTCAGTAATTTTCTTAAATGGGAAAACATTAAAAACATTTTCTTGGTTCATTTGCAGATATGTAAAGAAGTTAAAAATAATTTACAAATATTCATTTTATGTAACTTATCTATAATACAAATTACAAAGAAGAAAGTCATCGACAGTAATTTCTTGTGTTACACTGATTAGTCTTTCATCTGGAACCACTAATCTTAGTTTTAGGCTCAAAACCTTTTGAAATGTAAGTAATGAAGCTTCCGTCGTTTCAGTTACTGTTTGTTCAGATTTATCTGTTAAACAAAAAGTTTGACGTTTTATATGAATGGCGTTTAGATAAAGATGATGTGTATGGCTTGTAGTTTAAGGTGAGAATTTTAATGGCGTTTTACTAATGAGTTTGGCGTTTTGTATAGAGCAGTATAAAGACCCTTTTAGAGTTTTTCCCAAATGGGTTTTATTGAAAAACTTATTTACCAAAATGGGTGCTTTAAAAAAATATTTACCAAAATGGGTATTTTTTTAAAAAGTTACTTTTCCTCACTCCATATTTTATTGGATAAAAAGAGTTTCCTTTTATAAATATTAACAAAAGTTAAAGGAAAATTATCTTTTAAGAGGTTTATTTAATAATTTTAAAAAACATTATCTTTTAGTTTTTTTCAGTAATTTTCTTAAATGGGAAAACATTAAAAACATTTTCTTGGTTCATTTGCAGATATGTAAAGAAGTTAAAAATAATTTACAAATATTCATTTTATGTAACTTATCTATAATACAAATTACAAAGAAGAAAGTCATCGACAGTAATATCACATTTATATTTTTATTTTTTTAACGGCAAATAATATCTCATTCATATTAAACCACCATTCTATAACATCATCATGCTAACATTTATATAATCCGCATATAGGTTTTTCGCTCGTATATATTCATTCGTTTATTTTAGCTTGGTTGTTTTTCGCTCATATACATATATTCATTCGTTTATTTTTGCTTGGTTTAAAATAATATTGTTTACTTTTAAACTATATGCCAAATTTTCCCATTTATTCTTCTGATTAATAAAAACGATGTAGAATTTTATAACTGACAATGAATTTTGTAATTAACATATAACTTTTTATATAAACTTGTATTTTGTTTTGTTGTAAAAGTGTAAAATTAGAGATTTAATATGCAAAAAAAATAAACAAATTCGGGTCAAAATGGGTTATGACCATGTCAGCTCTCGAATATCCATGTTGCTTTCGGGTTCATATGTCTGAAAAGATTTTCGGATTCGGGTTGTGTCGGGTTGAACCCACTGAACCCGCTAATCCACAAACACGCCTATTTAGCACCCCCTAATAAAGATACATGTAACTTACACAACAAAAAAAAAAAATCTTTATAAAATTAACATAGTCATGGAAGTTGAAAAATGTTTGTGAAAGAATTAAAAAAAATCATGTAAAAAACTTTTATAGAATCTCACGACCATTTTTTAAGTTTACCGTAATCTTTTTTTTTTAACTCTTGTAAAATAATATATTTATAAAGAAAATTCTTTTTATTCAATAACATAAGGAGTGAGAAAATATAACTTTTCAAAAAATACCCATTTTAGTAAATATTTTTCAAAGTACCCATTTTAGTAAATAAGTTTTCCAACTACACCTATTTGGGAAAAAACTCGACCCTTTTACCTATAAAGCGCATCCACGTAATAAAATTGATTTTATTTACAAAAACGCCACCGCGCCAATCTAATCCATAGATTGTTTTGATCCAACGGATGAGGGGCGTTCTCCCCGTTTTCACACTTTTAGGCGTTTTCCTTAAATCCTGTCTCTCTCTCTCTCTCTATATATATATATATATATGGTGAGGTTCTAGAGTGAACACTAGTGAATTTGCGAACTGAGTGAACAAATCTTGGCCATTGATTTACACATGTGGATGGCTAGGATTTCATCATCAAATTGTAAAATACACTAGTGTATTTCATCATCAAATCCTGGCCATTGATCTACACACATGTATGGTTAGGATTAGTTCGCTCAGTTCACAAACTACACTAGTGTTCACTCTTGAACCTAATCCTATATATATATATATATCGGGTAAGGATATATAGAAAACCACTTTTATTGAGAAAACCCGGGAAACTCAAAGCTCCCGACATTTTTTTTTTGAAAAAAATAACACATGTAATATACATGTTTTTAAGAGTTTTGGGCCAAAAAAAAACAAAAAAGCGCCGAAGGAATTTAAAAAAAAAAAATAAACAAGTTTCAGCATTTTTTTGCCTAACACGTGTTAGTCAACAAAGTTGCTGAAATTTGTTTATTTTTTTTTAAAATAATCCTTCGGCGCTTTTTCGATTTTTTTTTGCTCAAAACTCTTAAAAACATGTATATTACGTGTGGTAATTTTTTCAAAAAAAAAAGTCGGGAGCTTAGAGTTTCCCGAGTTTTCTCAATAAAAGTGGTTTTCTTTTTATCTTTAGCCTATATATATATATATATATATATATATATATATTATGTCCTATGGTCAAATATTATCAAGGATGTCAAGTAAGAAGGTAAGATAATTTCCATCTATTAAACCTTATTATATGATTCACCCAAGCACAAAATCATTTTCGGTTGGACATAAATAAGATTAAAATAAAAGTACATATCTAATTTAGCAAGTAACCAAGTGAGCTCAAACTAGACTAGTGCATTCCAATCATGGCAAATGTTTAGAGACTTGGTGTAGTTTGTCACTTTGTTGCTAGTAAGTTTACTTGGTACCTTAGATGGAGACTAACTAACAAATCAAGCAAGTGAAGTAGTGGAACATAGTTGGAAAGCCAAGGCTTCCATGGTGTTCACACATTAACAAATCACAAGTTTCACCACATTGAAGGTGGTGAGCTTAGATGGTTTCAACACTTGTCTAGGTCACTTGGATCCTTTATAACAGAAAGTTTAAGAGGTATTTGGGCTTCTAATCTCATGGAAATCAACCATATTCAAGTCCCACAATCACGAGTTTGATTTGGAACAAGATAGGCACAAGTTTCCTCAAGATTAAGAAGTTTAAAGAAAGTTTATGCAAAGGTTTAGTGAAAACCAAAAGTTTGGACCTCAAAATGGTGATGTTCCACCTTAGTTTACCATAGTAAACTTGTAGAAACATTCATAGGGGTGTCCCAAACAAGTTTGAAGCAAGAATTCATGAATAAGAGAAAGAAAAGTGAGTTTAAAGCTCACTTTTTGAACTTGCAAGAATCTGTCCCAAAGCTTGTATTTTCAGTAATTTGAGAGTATTTTGAGTGAGTTTAGAGTGTTGGAAAAGTGAAATGAAGGTGTAGGAGGCTTGGTTATATAGTGGTTGAGTAGGGTTTGTGTTTTAATGAAGAATGAATGTGATTGGGGAAGAAGGGAGGTGAGGAAGGTGTAACCCGGATTGATTAAATAAACATTATGTGGATTATGCATCTACGCGTAGCGTGGTGGGATGAAGGGTTGAAGCCCGCGTGACGCGGCATGTCCATTTAACCATTGAAGTTTGGTTTTTGACATGATTGGCCCCTGAACTTGTAAGTTGACGTTATTTTTTGCTACATGTTTGTGTTTTAGGGGGTTTCAAGTATAGGAAATGTATGCATGTAGGTGTTACGTCTCGTGTATGTATGAATGATAGTATGTATGTATAATACGTCTCGGTTTTGCGTATAAACACGTATGTATTGATTGATTGCGTATAACACAAGTATGAATGTAACACATATATGTATAGAAGTGAATTCCCATTACGATGAAAGTCTCGAACTTATAAGATTGAGAAAGGAAATACGAATACAAGTTTCTAAAAAAAGAAATGCGAATACAAATTTCTAAATAAGAAAAGTACAGAAATGCGAAGCGTTACAACTTAGCTTGGAACTCTTTGTCATTTCAATATTAAAAAGCTTTAATTGATATTGTTATTGAAGTCTCTCTTGCTCTGTAAATTATCAGGATAATACTTCTCAACAAGAAGACATATCTTATCGGTATTAATCACTTTAGGGTGTTCTTTTGAAACTAAAGTAGAACTAAGAGTAAACAACTTCATTGCATGATCATTGAATCTACTATTCAGCTAATGTAACTCTTTGTCCAATGTGGATGTAAACAGGTCTACTCGATAAAATGTTCAAAAGTAACATGATTATTTTTTTACAAGGCCGATACCAAGTAGAAGTATACGAAGCTTTTATACCCGACATATCTATTTGACGTTTGTCACAAAAACACTTAACCTATGCAAATAAAGAATCCCATTAATTGTTTATGAAATCATTTAGATTCCTATCTATCGAAAGTTTTGTTCAATATATGCTCAATGTTGATTAATTTTGCTTTAACCACACCGAAGAGAGGCCGATGTGTTTGAACTTGATTGGATTTAGCACAAAAGTTCTGATTACACTTCGAACTGGAATCCGTTTAACTTTTTGCTCAAATCCAATGGAAGATCATGAACACATATAACATCTCATGTGGAAAACCCTGGCTTTTGTCTGAGAGCAAATATATTATATATATATATATATATATATATATATATATTATGAGCCGGTGATGATAACCTTTTAAAGCTTGTTTCTCAGAGACATTCGCAGTGGCCGCCTAAGGTCTTTCGCCTTTCGTCGGGCTTGAGAGATCGTGCTGTTTATTCCTTCCTTGGATGTCTGAGGCTCATTTGTTTATTGTTATTATTAGTATAAATAAATGTTGTTTTAAGGTTTAATGGTTAATTTGGTTTTGTTTTGATAAGTATGGAAAATTGTTTGTTAATGATGATAATACAAAGGCTTGTTTCTCAGAGACGTTCGCAGTGGCCGCCTAAGAACTTTTGCCTTCGCCAGGCTTGAGAGTTTATGCTGCTTTAACCTTCCTTGGATGTTTGAAACACTTACTTTTTTGTTTTTTTTTTGTTTAGTTCTTTTAAGCTCTTTTTTATAGCTTGGATTTATGGGTTATTTAGGTTTTATTGAGGTTTGTTTGGTTTACATTTTTTAAATGGACAGTTCTATTGTTTTGCAAATGCATTCATTTTGCAATTATTTTAAATGGAACCGAAGTGATTCTGTTTGTAATAGGTGGATTTTTGTTTAGCCTATGTTTTTAAGTTTACATTCTGTTCAAGGTGAGAGGATGAGCCAGGAGAAAGCGTTGATAAGTTGAGACTTGAGAGGATAATCAAGAGAATTTGATGTTAGATGTTTACTGATAAAATCTATTTCTAATGTAACATATTATTATTGGATGTTTATTTATTTTTGTAATGTGCGTAAATCCAAAATTCGTTGATTATTGGAAAGAAAAACTTCAAAATCAACTTGTTTAGGCTACTCGGTATGGGGTTCATCCCTGGACCGTCTTGCTTCGGCGACGGACTGAACACCGTGCCACCCCCCCGCGTCCCGTCGTCCCCGTCCACTTCTTGCCGTTTGCGACGATCCAAAAAAGGTGGGGCCCAACCAAAAGTAACCGTTGAAAAAAAAAATTAATTTCTAATTAAAATTAACTTTTTCAAACGGTAATAATTCAAAAAATACCCCAATTCACTTCCATTTTTATAAATACTCACCTCTTTAACCATTTTTTTCACAACTTTTCACCCACTACCACCCCATCTCTCTCACATTTTATAACCACTCTTCCCTTTTTATAAAAACTCATCATATTTTATACCATTTTTTACCCGCTACCACCCCATCTCTCGCTCAAAAATTATCATGTCTTCACCTTCTCCCATTTCTTCAATTTCTTCTATGTCTTCATCGTCTTCGTCTGCGTGGTATTCATTATCTTCGGAAGAGGATGATATTATGCACAACATGATTATGAACGCGGCTCAGGTATTCATGGCGGGTGCTGAAGGGTCGTCCCAACGGCTAACTAGACGAGCAAAATATAACCGAAACCAAGAAGGTATTTTACTTTTTTTTCCTTATGTTTAATATAGATTTGAAAATGTAATTTATAATTAATTTCATTTATGTTTCGTTTTAAATTTATAGCCGGCCACGATAAACTACTAGCCGATTATTTTGCCGACGAACCCGTGTACCCAGCCGAGATTTTTCAACGTCGGTTCCGCATGAGTCGTCCACTGTTTTTACGTATTGCAGGCGACATGGCCCAGTAAGATCCGTTTTTTACATTGCGAAACGACGCTAGGGGGCAAAGGGGTTTCAGTAATTTACAAAAATGTACGTCGGCCATTCGCCAACTTGCGTACGGTTACGCACCCGATGCATTAGACGAGTATATTAGGATGTCTGAAAGAACCGCACGTCGATGTTTGCACAAGTTTTGCGAATGGGTTGTCAAATTGTATAGCAAGCGATACCTGCGGAAACCGAACGCAAACGACGTTCAAAAATTATATCAAGCACACGAACAGAGACATGGTTTCCCAGGAATGCTCGGGAGCATTGATTGCATGCACTGGCCGTGGCAGAACTGCCCAGTTTCCTGGCAAGGTCAGTATACTAGGGGAGATCATGGACATCCGACTATTATTCTAGAGGCGGTTGCGTCACAGGATCTCTGGATCTGGCATGCTTTTTTTGGTCTACCTGGTTCGCTCAATGACCTTAACATCATATACCAGTCACAAATATTTGAGGATGTAGTGGCGGGTACATGTCCAGACACAAGCTTTACAGTTTCGGGGGTGGAATACAGGCGAGGTTACTACCTAGCCGATGGGATATACCCAAAGTACTCGACAATCGTTAAAACTAATCCGCACCCGACAGACGACAAAAGAAAGAAGTTTGCGAAGTTTCAAGAGGGTGCGAGAAAAGATATTGAACGGGCTTTTGGTGTTCTACAAAAAAAATGGCACATCATTGAACATCCAGCACGTTCGCAAACACCTAAGAGGTTACGACACATTATGTATGCTTGTATCATCCTTCATAACATGGTCATTGAAGACGAAGGTAGAGCGATATGCGAGTACGACGAAAACGCGTCTACTGGAAATTCTGTTCCAGTTAGTGCGGAACAACAAGATTTGAACATGTTCGCTCTACGTAACGAGTACACACATCATAACCTACAAGCGGACTTGGTGGAGTACATTTGAAAAACGCTCAAAACGAACCCGGCCACGACATGGAATTGAAGACGAAGACTAGTAGCTTATTTTAATATATTAGGATATTTTTAAGTTTATTTTTTTTAAGTTTATTTTTTTAAGTTTATGTTTTTTTTAAATTTATTTTTTTTAAGTTTAATTTATTTTTTTAAGTTTATGTAATGTTTTTTAATATTAATGAAAATATTTTGTTAGTATATTTGTTAAATGTTAAAAAAAAGTTGAAGATTAAAAAAAAAACATAAAAGTGGTGGAGGACTATGACTAGGACCATCTTACCATGCCTTCTAGTTTTGGAGGATGGACCATCATTGGGAGGATTATGACGTGGCGCCTACGTGGCGGATCATCCTCCAAGGATGGTCCATCACCATACCGAGTAGCCTTAGAGGAGTGGACTGGCTTTCTTTATGATTTATGAGCTTTATGAGCCAATGAATGTTAGTATACTACTGTGTTTTGTGTTTAATTTAAAATTTTAAAAGTTAAAAGCGTGAATGTTAGAAATTTAATGATCATTTTAGTTTTTATAAAAACTATTTGTGGCCCAGTAGCGAGAGGCATGGGTTCTTTGGTAGAAAAGACCTAAGTTTGTTCCTCATTTGTCACTTCTGGTGGTTGTTAGTTCAAATCCCAAGCTTACTAGGGTTTTTGCTCTCTGTGTGTTACAGTTTAGAGTTCAACTTTTGTGGTGCCATAAAGACCGTCAAGTGAGAACTGGCAGTATGATTTCTTAATGAAATGCCCAAGCCAAATTCCAAAGCTAGTGTGAGCCTTGTAAAACGATAGAGTCCGGCTGGAATGAGGCATTTAGGCTCTTCAATTTGGGGAGTGCGGTGGTCCAATAAATTCGTCGTTCCAAAAAGCAAAATAAAAAAAACATGCAGTTAGAAAACATTAAATAAATGATTCTTTGTTTTCGCTTAATTTTTGCTCTTGTTTTGTTTTTGCCTATGTTCTTGTGTTACACCCATTTGTCTTTCATATGGGACGACTAATGTTAGTTTAAGCTAAAAACCCTTTGAAATGTTAATTGATCAATTACTTTTTGACGTAAACTTTAGCAGTCATTGAATTGTGTTTAATCGTTCAACATCTTTTTTAAGACTTATTTGTACCGTGTAAAAAGATTGAAATAACTGTAACACTATAACAAATACGGTGACAGAAACTTTATTTTGCTACCAACCAAAAAAATACTCAACCATATATCTTTACAAAAGTATATCAAACAGTGCAATAAGATCAACTGATGAAGAATCAGTTGACTAGATGTGTGAGTGTGTTAAGAGGCTTCTGGAAACACTGAAAATACAAGGTCTACAACGGAGATAACAATATGTCTACACTGAAAGAGATGAACCGAGATAAGATGTGTGAGTGTGTTGAGAGGGTTCTAGAAACCCTAATCTCTCTTTATATCCAGAGCCAATAGAAGCTTCACAACAAATCTTCTTCAAAAGTCCTTCCAGCATACCAGATATTACAACCCAGTCCTTCATGTTTATAAACTGCATATACTCAACACAAACTAAGACCGCAACATATCCAACGTGAGTGCCTTCACCTGTGACAAATCTTACATCACTAGCAATCTTGATTTCAAAACCCTCAGAGACACATGCTATCTCGTCTAACACTGTTAGTTGGCTCTTGAACGCTTTACCGTGACACCATCCGCATCAGAGCCTTTGGCAGCTCCGATGCGTTCATATATGCAATATATTATTTTTTTAATAAAACTTAGACCCCCCCCCCCCCCCCCCCCCCCCCCCCCCCCCGGAGAACTGGGCCTTGGGCGGTCTACCACACTCATGGCCTGATGGCTGGCCTTAAATAGAATCACATCCAGAAATATTTGGTTTCCAAATCATTTCAGATTTAGAAGAATGGTTCTGGGTTGTCTGAGCTTAAATCTTTTCTGGTTGATTAACAACTTTTGAATTTAGACTTTTTCTTTAAGTTTTGGTCTAGGAAAATATAGTTGAAATACTATTATGTAATTTGGTAGGCCTAAATTATCTCCATCGCACATGCCGGTGAAATATAACTGCTTTTGGACTTTTGGTTTATAAACTTAAAATTTGATTTGAAGATGTAGATGTATCCTTACTGCAAAATGTTCTGGCTTTAATAATGATCATGTGAGTTAAGGACGCTTGTTACAGTCGGGAGAGCACCGTGAGAGATGACTATTTTCTTTAAGTTATCAAGCTCGTGTTTTAAGTAGTCACTATGCATGTTGATAGCATACTCGAAATTGTCCATATTCATCACATGGAATCCCAACTCGTCTAGTTTATTTATTTATTTATTAATTTTTTCCGAAATCACCAACTCGCGCTATTACCTCAGTTATGAATGACCTTTCATCAACAACTCTATCATCCAAAATGAGTAACACTGTCTTTGGACTCGCTCTGATACCAACTGTCGTAGATTTGTGTTGCCATTCCCTTGAATGGACCCGCTGTAACACCTGCGTCCCTAGACTTTTAACTTTTGTCACTTTTAGTCCCTTAACTATGTGGTTCTTGATACTTTGTTACTTGGTGAATCGTATGCTATGATACTTGATTCTTAATACTAGATTCTTGATACTTGAAACTTGATTCTTGATGCTTAACTCTATGATTCTTGATACTTGATATTTGGAAACTATGATTCGTGATACTTGGAATCTAGATTCTTGACTCTTGATACTTTGGTGCTTGACTCTTGAGACTCGTGAAACTTGAGACTTGGTGGAACGAGAGACTTGAGTCTTGTCACTGGCGTAAACTAAGAAACTTGGAAACTATGGTGTTAATAATGTAATCTAGTTATGTGATTCTATTGTCCAAAAATACGCAACGCAACGCTTAATCTAGCTCGCAAAACGAATAAAATTCGGTGAAACGGAAAGGATGGGATTGACCGAATGGCAATCCGATCGGATGGCCATTCGACCGACCTGCCATCCGATCCGCTGCACACTACCTCACACTCCTCTCTGACACTATAAATAGGCCTGTCACATCATTCTCACTGATGTGACAGCCTCACTCGATCCAGACGCACGCATTCCTCTTTTCTTCAATTTCTTGGCAATTTCGGTATGTTTTACACTAGATTCTTGTACATCTTTGATCTATACACTATTCTCTACGAGATTCTCCATTGAAATCTCACCTTTTCACCATGAATCCCTATGATTCGAGCTCTTGAGGGTGACGTCATCATGGTGGTTTGTACAAACTATGGTGTGATGTCATTCCTGCCAAGATCTTGCTCAGATCTAAGGAATTTCATATGTTTTACACTGAATCTTAACTAAATCTAGACCTTTTCAGCTAAAACTTATGTTTTCCCTCATCTTTTATTAACTTTTCACTAAAAACGGTGGAATCCGGATCTGAACGGACTAAAGACTTGATGATTAGTCTGGAGTTGGTTTGGAAATGGATTGTTGCCGGAGAAGATGACAAGGGTACGGATTCTGACATAAGCACCATCACAATCAGACGACCAATCAGACTAGGGTGATTCCCATCTGATTAGAACGGCTGAACGTTGACGTGTTTTACCGTTGTCTCAAGACGTACAGTGCCATCATCGTCGAACCAGAAACTTAGAAACTTTACAAGGTTATGAACGGGACAAGGACAACTCGATCGAATGGCAATCCGATCGGATAGCCATCCGATTGAACTGCCATCCGATCGAAGTAACAATGTGCCTTAGAACCTTTCAACACTTAGAAACTTTTTCTGAAACTTTAAACTTGGAAACTTCCATGATCGAATGGCAATCCGATCGAACCGCCCTCTGATCAGATAACCATCCGATCGAAGTGACCTCACTTAAACACTTGGTGATCTATTTGGAATCTTGACTCTTCGGTCGAATAGCCATTCGATCGGATGGCCATCCGAACGGATGACCATCCGATCGGATGACAATCCGTCCCTCACGCACAACAGTTACCTCAATCGAATGGCAATCCGATCGGATAGCCATCCGATCGAACTGCCATCCGATCCATTGACTGATCCGACACTTTGCGCAATCTTGTTATTTTGTCCGACACTTATCTGTTGTAATCTAATCAGGCTAAACCTAAAGAGCTCCCTTTGATCCAATAACAGTTAATCTGTTAAGCAATCACTGTGAGTATACTCGATCCCCTTTTGTTTTAAACTTTGGGATGCAACATGTATTCTATTAAACTATGAAACTTGATACTTTTGGAATCTAAACTCTATCCTATGTGTATGTGAAACTTGTGATTCTTGATTCTTTGTGCTATGTGAACGTTTAATCCAGAGTGTGTAGCTCCGCCTTAACAATAGTAGCGCTATAGGAGATGCACCTCCCCATTATTCTCGGGGGTATTGTTAGGAGGATTCTAGTTTTCCTAGATTCTTGGGAAAACACTAAAGCATCGGGACACTTAGGCTATCACTTGGACTGCGAACACTAGCATGGCTGAAACTATTTTGTTTTCATTTACATTGTGGATATGAGACTTTTGAATCTATTATGCTATGTACTCAAACTTGTATACTCGCCGGTACATTTTTGTATTGACTCTATTTTAATACATGTTGTAGGCTGATAGGATGCTGAATCATGGAAATCAAGCTAGGTGTTGGTACACTTTATGTGGACGCGACTCGATTCGATTCGTTTCGGTTCGACTCGGTTAGGTCCGGCTCAAGCCCGACGTCATGACATTCCTCCGTCGTGCGCCCCAGAGTTCGACACGCGAAGCACGGAGCGCCGCAAGCCATTCCCGTTTACACATCACCATGACATCATCATTGTGATGTCATGGTGATGTCACATACTTGTCCTATGTTGAATTTGTGAAAACATTTTCCAACAGAAATGAAACTGGGCCGTATTTCACTTACATCTGGGCCGACGACTTGTGATGGGCTTTGACTATGTGTTGGGCTGCTACATCTTGGACGAAGACCAAGTCCCAAGCCCAGGCCTTCTCAAAGTGACGAAATCACTTTGATTTCGTCAAAACAAATGTGATTTCGTCGTGATAAATGGATTTCGTCGAAGACACTTGATTTCGTCAGTCATCTAGTATAAATACACAGACATCAAACAGAAACACTTAGAGAAGTCTGAATAGATTTCACTGAGCGAACACATTGTAACACACACACTGAGAGTTTACAGAGATCATTTGTAAATACCGTATTGTAACCGTTTTCTAGCATTAATACATTGAGTGTTAATCGTTGAATATTGTGTCTTACGTGTTCGTAACTTGGTTTAACTTACCCGTTTGGATTCCGCACTTTCGGGTTTGTCGGAAAACAGGGAATAGAGGTTACTCGATCCTCCGGGTGGACCTACAATTGGTATCAGAGCGTTTGGCTCGATTCCTTATTAAAACCAAGTGTTTTTATTGAGATTTAAAAGGTTTTTAGTTGTTTTTCTTGGTTTTTGAGTGTTTAAAGTTCATATCTTTCTGGAAAAACATTTTTAGAATCTATGAATTTCATGTTGTTTTGCTTCTAGTTCATATAAAACCTTGTTAAAACTCTTGCATACATTTAAGATTGAGTTTTTATTGAACTTTAGTGCAAAAATTGTTGTCTGGAAAACTCAGAATATTCATAGTGTTCTTGGTTTATTCAAACTGTTCTTGAATTATTTATGTTTTTGATCTGAATTGCGAATGAATTATTGTGTTGATTATATAATATTAATTGTTTGACATTTGTATACATCACAATGATGAAAGGTTGAAATAAACAAGCTTCGAAATCTGTTTCAGTAAGGTGTTGCCTGACTTAGTTTGAAAAAGAAGGTTTGTGTCAGTAGTAGATAAGGTTTGGTGTGATAAATATCTTGTTGTCTGGTTATAATTGTCAACGAAAACACAATACATCAGCAACGAAATCACTTGCATGTGTTAGACGAAATCACCAGCATCCAATTTTGGACGAAATCACAAGCTTATAACCGAAAACCTTTATTGCTGAAAACACATATTTGTTGCCAAAAACCCTTATTGCTGAAAACAACCTGTCAACTTGTGTTAGCTGGACGAAATCACTATCATCACCTGTCAACGAAAACACTTCAGTCAACAATATCAAGCTATTGACCGAAATCACCTATCACCATGCATCACACCCTTGCCGAAAACACTTATCAACAAATTGTAGGGAAATCATTTCAGTTCTGGGCCGAAATCACTCCCTGGGCCGAAATTAGTTCTAGGCCTTTCATTAGTTCTGGGCCGAAAACACTTGTGCAATTGAAGTGCTGGACGAAATCAGTTTGCATATCTTGTCTTTGCCGAAATCACCTATCAACGAAATCAGTTTGCATAACTTGTCTTTGCCGAAATCTCTTTGCCAAAAACACTTGTGTTATCAACGAAATCACCTTTGCCGAAAACACTTGTGTTATCACCGAAATCACTTGTGTTTGTCACCATCCTAGACGAAAACCCTTTGAATAAAATCAACTGTTTTCGTCACAACATAACATCGACGAAATCACTTTTGGATTTCGTCAAACATCCTTATCTTATCTGTTGTGAAAATTTAAACAGAGGACTTGCAAAAGGTATCTGACTTTGTGTTTTCAAGTTTTTAAGCAGGTACAATTGTTCTAACATCAATCATGAGTTATACAAGCCAGCAACCAAAGATACAAACAGCTTATGTGTCAAATGCTTTCGACCCAAATTCCTATTTTGGAGGAGTAGTTGCACAACCCCAATTTGACATAAATGCCTATCTTCTGAAACCTCAAGTTGCACCACCCCAACCCCAATTTGATCCAATTGCCTATTTTTCGAAACCTCAAGTTGCACCACCCCAACCCCAATTTGATCCAACTGCTTATTTTTCTAAACCTCAAGTTGCCACACCTCAACCCCAATTTGATATAAATGCCTATCTTCCGAAACCTCAAATTGCCACACCTCAACCCCAATTTGATCCAACTGCCTATTTTTCTAAACCACCTCAAGCCCAACCTCAAAAAGGCAACCAAAATCCTTTCGGTGATCAAACAAGAACTGCGTTTTATGCTGAAATTGTCAAGAATGTCAATGATGGTGAATCTTCAGGAAAAGATGACAGTTCAGGATATAGTGGCACTGATGAAGATGGCTCAGGTGTGAGTGATTACAGTTCAGAATCGGACGTAAAGGAGGGAGTGGATTCTGAAGCTGATAATTTGTCGAATGATGTTAACGAGAAATCTGACTTGATCAAGAAAGCTGATGCTACATCAAAAGAAATGGAGAAGATTCTCACTGAAGTTGGATCTTTCTCTTCTCAGACTACCTTTATGGCTAATGTCACAGCTTCTACAAGTCAGGTAAAATCTGAAACTCCTAGCATATGTAGTGATTGTGCTGATGTGAAACATGAATGTGCTGAATTGAAACGTGAATCTGAAACGGTTCATAGTCACAATCAAAGTCTGGTTATTGAATTGTCAAAGTGCAAAGAGGCAAATATGGCTTTAGCTAGAAACGAAAAGGATTTTAAATCTGTAATTGAAACCTTAAAGAAAAGTGTTTCCGAATTGACCAAAACTATTTTCAATAAACAAATTGGTATTAACAATTACATTAATATCATCGAGGAAACCAAAAAGGAGTTAGCCATTGCCAAATGCGAGCATGATGCGATCAAGCTCAAATTGGATAGTTATTCTAACTCCCGATATGTGCTTGATCACATCATAGACGTTCAAAAACTGAAAGGGAACGTGAAAGGCGTTGGGTATAAGTCGTGTCCACCTCCATTGAGGGGAAACTATACCAAGATGCCCGATGAGGAGGAAATGCCTCGGTTTGAACCAACTGTACCTCTTAATTATGAGGAGTTTACAACTGGTTTAGGGTTCAAATCGGAGAGTTCCTCGGAGGGCTCATCTGGAACAAGCGAAAATTCAGCATCTGTTGTTACGGAACAAAGTCCTCCCATAGTTGAGGACTATGATTCATCAGATGATGAACCAAATGTGAGTGATGAGGATAAATCTCTTGAGAAGAACAAAGGAGTTGAAGTTCCTTTTGAGAATCACATTCTGTGTGATCCTCCTACTCCTGCTGTGCATTCAACTGCTAAACAAGAGATGGATCCTATCACTGAGACAATGTCTACCATTAAAACTGATAACGTGTTGTACACTTTGGTCGGTGATGGTAAAATTTATTCAAACCAAGATTTTCCCATTAAAAACGTCAATCAATCTTTGATTGACAAAGTGTTTGAAGATACTACAAGTAAGTTTTTGGAAAAAGGGATCCAAAGAGTTTCTGTAACTCAGTGTGATCCTATTCCAAAAGCTGAAGTTAGGAAACAACATGGAAATCAAACATTACCGACAAAGCAACAACCTGTCGCTTTTAAGGGTAAACAACAACAACAACGAGCTCCAAAGCCTAAAGCTAAGGTTGAAACAAAAGGAGCTCGTTACAAGAAGAAATGCAAAGACGTTAAGTTTGTGGCCTCCAAGGGTACTGATAAAGTTGAGACTTTTGAAAATAAATCCAATACTGAGTTTGTTCAAAAGTTCAAAATTTTGAAACGTAATAGTGATAACAATTACACCCAACACACAAACGGGTGTGAAACTAGTACCTCGGGGTCTACAAATTCAACGTCAGGTCATCGAACAGAATCTCCTAATTTTGTTGAAAGGAGATCATGCTTTAAATGCGGGGAGTTTGGCCACATTATCAGAAATCGCACAAACTCTCCAAAACCAAATTTTGTAGAAAGAGCCCCTTCTGAACAAGGTCACTCACAAAGTCGTCCTGTTTCTCCAAAACATGATAAACGCACTATTAAAGAACAGGAAACAAAACAACGACATAAGAATGTGAAGGTGATCGAAAAGGCTTTAAAACCGGAAACTGTTAAAAGGAAACCAATTTTGTCACAACCGTTAAAACCGGAGATTTCTAAATCTGTAAATAATACACAATCCGGTAAACCAAAACAAACTTGGAAACCTAAGACGGGTGAAAGTTCAGGGGGAGCTGCTGTGTTTGAAAATCATCAGGAAATTGAAATTATATTTCTCGATTCTCAGGGTCAACCCAAGTCTGTTAAGGCTTGGGTCCCCCTCTCCAACTAATCTCTGAGTGAGTGTGCAGGATGTTCCAGGAGGAACTATCGATAGTCATTGGATTGTTGATAGTGGAGTGTCCATGCACAAGATCGGCGACAAAATAAATTGTTGCCTTTGATGGAGAGAAAAATAAAAGAAGACATAATTGTCTGTCGAAAGAAATTGAAAAGCTTCGACAAATTGAAAATCATTCCAAAGTTTGATTGTTCAAGGCTTTGATTGGGTCCCCAGGATAGATTCAAATCAAAATGTACGCACCTGTAGCACGTCTGATGTTCAAAATCAACAAGATGAACGTGCGGTGTACATTTCTTCACGGTGTGATTGAAGAAAATGTGTTTGTTGAAGAAACCAACCAGGTGTGCGGATGCCTTGGTATGGATTGAACAACCGCACACTACTTCTCAAAGAGAAGGACAAAGACCTTCGCTGGTGCAATGTGGAAGACCAGCCGGACCCAGAGGTTTATGATCTTGTTGCTGTGAAGAGATTTCTCAGTAGCTACAAAATCGACTTTGAAATCCACACCGGGTGGATATCCAGTTTGGGAGAGTGCTCAGATTCCTGGCAATGCATGAAGCAGTTGCAGGATACGGTTTTGAATTTCTAATCTCTCCTATACTTGTCGATATTTAAGCTGCTTTATGAATTATTATCATCTCGTACAACACTCTTTGACCTGACACGTTGAACTCGAATATCACCTCACACGTGATTGTTTTAATATGAAACTCGTCAATGTTGTCATGGTCCGCACCGCTTACCGACGTGCCAACTGATTTTTCCAAAATTCGATAAATCATTTCTGATTAAAATTAATTTTGGTAAACGGCATTGAGGTAAAACATGAGTTAACCAACATCGGGAAATCGTTTTTGTAAATATCTTTGTGTCTTTTAAATTTATCATAGTTTGTTGATTTTAGGGGGAGTAAATCCAAATTTGAAAAATTCAAAAACATCGAAAAATTTCAAAACGCAAAAACATTGGAAAAACAAAAATGAGTTTCCTGGCGAGAAAAAGAGAAAATGATAGTAAATCAGTGGTCTGTCGAAACCTTTTCGAACTGAAATGCAAAATGAAAAATGTTAAGCAGCTCTATATAAGATGTATCAGTAGGCTCACAATCATTTTAAAGCGTGCAGGGTGATATAAATCTTAAATCGACTGAAGACCAGGTGGGAACCGCACATTGGCATATGGTCTTGGTACCGAAATTTCGTTTGAGAGATTGCCGAGGTTCTGAGATATTCGGTCTTTATGCTGTTTATCATCTGGGTATCATGGTTGTTTCTTTTACCGAAACAAAACGGAGACGAAGTCTAGATCTTCCATGATACTATACATACGTGTACATATTGCATACGACCTCAATAAGTGATCAACAATCACATGTCCAATCAAAATAAGTGATAATATATCACAGATTCTTTCCGGGAGTCAAGTTCGTCTCTTTGCTGTACGAAAGTACTGACCTGTTCACGGACTTGCTCCTATGCCCTCATGCATCTGAAAATCAAGTTCCTCATTAATAAGTGATTCTATCACATAGGGCTTGTTTTCAAATCAAAATAAGTGAGTTTCTCACATTCTTTTATACGGTCAAACGGATGATAAACAGTATACTCACCGGTAAGATGAACTCTCGTGCATACCTTGATACGGGAATGTGTCGTGTGTGGATGAACACCGGTCGGTAAGTATAAATCATACCTTAACGTATCCCCTCGCCATGATTACATCTGATAAGTTGAGCTTAAGTGGACAACAATACCGATAATTGTTATAGGATGCTTATCTAAATGTTAACAAATTGAACAAAAAGAGCGTTTTGGCGTGACCGTACACTGATATGATTCTCTTACCCTCGAAACTCGCAAAAAGAATGTCTGTAAATATTTTTTTTACTACTTTCGTTTCTACATCTTTGTATATATTTATTTATTGCTTTCCGTCTTTACATTTGAAAAATGAAAAATTTCAAAAAGATTTTAGGTGTGTTTTAATATAAACGTTATAAAAGCCAAAAAGATTTTGCTTCTAGTTTATTTTTGATTGACTGATGTTGGAACTCGAGTCTATCCTACCCAAAATCCTGATCGTAAGCCGGAAAACAATTGCATATTCATAAACTGTCGAAGTTAACAAGTTTTGAAAGTTAAAGGATTAAAACTGAACAATTTTTAAACTTTCAAACTGTTGTCAGTCGGTGTTTGATTGAGATTTAATCTCATATGTGTTGTTTGTTTAATTTGTCTAAATTCCAAGCGGTTGTTCTCATTACGTGTTTAGCTTTCTTGTATGTGCAGATGCGACATCAGAATCAGCTAAAGGCGAAGAGAACGTGTCAGATGACAAGCCGTAAAGTGAAGAAGACGTTGATGCAATCAGAAGATCAAGATGATCGGGTTGCAGTTAATCAATTTTCAACACCACAAGGATCTAAAGTATTGAAGTTCAAAAGATTCATGAGCATCATTCAAGGGGGAGTTTGTTGATACACTCCTTATTTGCGACACGTGAAGACCTTTGAAGATCCTCCGACACAAAAGACATGGAAGACGAACCATCAGGAGTAGCGTCCAAGGGGGAGTTTGTTGGTACACTTTATGTGGACGTGACTCGATTCGATTCGTTTCGGTTCGACTCGGTTAGGTCCGGCTCAAGCCCGACGTCATGACATTCCTCCGTCGTGCGCCCCAGAGTTCGACACGCGAAGCACGGAGCGCCGCAAGCCATTCCCGTTTACACATCACCATGACATCATCATTGTGATGTCATGGTGATGTCACATACTTGTCCTATGTTGAAACTGGACCGTATTTCACTTACATCTGGGCCGAAGACTTGTGATGGGCTTTGACTATGTGTTGGGCTGCTACATCTTGGACGAAGACCAAGTCCCAAGCCCAGGCATTCTCAAAGTGATGAAATCACTTTGATTTCGTCAAAACAAATGTGATTTCGTCGTGATAAATGGATTTCGTCGAAGACACTTGATTTCGTCAGTCATCTAGTATAAATACACAGACATCAGACAGAAACACTTAGAGAAGTCTGAATAGATTTCACTGAGCGAACACATTGTAACACACACACTGAGAGTTTACAGAGATCATTTGTAAACACCGTATTGTAACCGTTTTCTATCATTAATACATTGAGTGTTAATCGTTGAATATTGTGTCTTACGTGTTCGTAACTTGGTTTAACTTACCCGTTTGGATTCTGCACTTTCGGGTTTGTCGGAAAACAGGGAATAGAGGTTACTCGATCCTCCGGGTGGACCTACAATTGGTATCAGAGCGTTTGGCTCAATTCCTTGTTAAAACCAAGTGTTTTTATTGAGATTTAAAAGGTTTTTAGTTGTTTTTCTTGGTTTTTGAGTGTTTAAAGTTCATATCTTTCTGGAAAAAAACATTTTTAAAATCTATGAATTTCATGTTGTTTTGTTTCTAGTTCATATAAAACCTTGTTAAAACTCTTGCATACATTTAAGATTGAGTTTTTATTGAACTTTTGCTTCTAGTTCATATAAAACCTTGTTAAAACTCTTGCATACATTTAAGACGAGGCGGAAGTGGCATGTCCAAAACATGGTGGATACGCCGCTGGTACTTCCTATATATAAGTGTTTTTGGCATGCTGCCGAAGCTTCGTACCACGCGCTAAGTAAAGTTCGTAGTTTTCTGGACCCGGGTTGAAGTTTTTGAATCTACTGGGTTAATCTATGTTGTTGAATCTACTTGGTTAGTCTATGTGAAACCTATTTAAGATGTGATGGAATCTAATGTTATGGGTAATGAAGCATGACATCGATGACGAGACGGACGTGGCATGATTGAAGCATGGTGGATACACCGCTGGTACTTCCTATATATAAGTGTTTCCGTCATGTTGCCGAACTTTCGTAGCACGTGCCATGCGGGATTTCGTTGTTTTGTGTTGAGATTGTTAACTCTAATCTATCTGAATCTATTGGAATCTATTGAATCTGTTGGAATCTATTGGAATCTATGTGAATCTACTGGGTAATCTATTGGAATCTACTGGAATCTATGTGAATCTACTGGGTAATCTATTGGAAATTGTTGGAATCTATGTGAGTCTATTGAGTTAGTCTATGTGAGTCTACCGGTTTAATCTATGTATGTATAATGAGGATGATGAGTGTGTTGTTATGTTGGCAATTGCGACACGTAACATGACACCGAGTACGAGGCAGAAGCGATGTGCCCGAAGCGTGGTGGATACGCCACTGGTACTTCCTATATATAAGCGTTTCTGACATGTTACCAAACTTCGTACGACGTGCCATGCGAAGGTCGTGGGTTTACGGTGTTGAGTCTATTGGAATCTATGTGAAACTTGAATCTTCAATCTATGTGAATCTTGTTGAATCTTGAGTCTTTAATCTATCGTGTGTGAACCTATCTTGAGTCTTCTCGAAAGCTATCCCACACTCTCAAGAGATCCAGGGAAAAGTCTCAGAAAAAGATGATGTCCTTTATGGCCGACCAGATCGCTCGAGTCGTGCCAAAGATCATCTCTGAGATCCAAGGATCGAACACTCCGCCCTCTTCTGTTGACTCTAAGACGAAGAAAGAAAAGCCTACAAAGTTCAGCTACAAACATTTTGTCTCTTGCAACCCTAAGTCTTTCACGGGCAGTGATGGGGTGACTGTTATGCTCGAGTGGTTTGACAGCATCGAGGTTACCTTCATTAACAGCGAGTGCTCAGAGCATCTAAAGACTAGGAGTGTAACGAGCATGTTTCAAGGCAGAGCTCTGGAGTGATGGTCGAATGAGAGAAACATCCGTTCTAATGAAGAAGCCTATGCTCTTCCATGGGCTGAGGTGCGAGAATTGATGATGCTTTAATTCTGCCCTCCTCATGAACAACTGAAGCTTGAAGAAGAGTTCTGGCATTTGAAGCAGATTGGTGATGATAATCTGGCTTATACTACCCGCTTTAAACAACTCAGCTTGATCGTTCCTCACTTGCTCTCTACACCTAAGCGTATGATAACCAAGTACATCAATGGTCTACCACCTGCTATGCGTGATTCTATTGAAGCAGCCCAGCTCGGAACTATTGAGGAAGTCTACCGTCTTGCAGCGAGTCTCAACAACAACCGTGTTTATGATAAGCAGTTTGCTAACCCTGTTCCTTCTAAGTCTGCACACCAAGTTACCCAGCAGTCTAGTGGTAACAAGAACAAGAGGCGAAAGTCTCAGGGTTCTGGATGTAATGCTATTGTTCCTGCTACAAACCCTACTGCTAAACCTGCACCTGCTGCTGCTGTTCAAAACCCTACTGCTCCGGAAGTCAAGAGGCAGTACATTGGACCCCATCCCAAGTGTGCGACTTGCAACTTTCATCATCCTGCTAATTCTGCATGTCGCTTGTGCACCAACTGAAATCGCTATGGTCACACGACTCCCTATTGTCGTCAAGCTAACCTAGCTCAGCCAGCTCAACAAGCCCCAGCTCAGGCAACCCTACCAGCTCTCCTAGCTCCCCCGCAGAATCCTAAGCCGGTCAACGCTGTTCGTGCATGCTATAAGTGTGGAGATACTACTCACCTCCGTAACCAGTGTCCTTAGCTGAACCAGGATCAACAGCCAGCCGCTCGTGGACGAGCGTTCAATCTTAATGCTAATCAGGCTCGTAACGACAATGATGTCGTTAATGGTACGTTTCTTGTGAACAACCTTTACGCTTCGATACTATTTGATACTGGTGACGACAGAAGCTTTGTGTCCGTAGAATTTAAATCTTTGTTAAACTGTGCACGCTCTATGTTACCTAAGTCGTTTTTGGTAGAGATGGCCGATGGGAAGTCGATTCTATTCTCTGTGGTTGTTCTCTGACTCTTAACGACCACGTATTTACTATTGATCTGATACCCATGCAATTGGGTAGTTTTGATGTCATTATCGGTATGGATTGGTTGCGTAAGAATCATGCCGAGATTTCCTGCCACGAGAAGTTTGTACGTCTACCTCTACCGTCCGGTAATATTTTGCATGTTTATGGAGACCGACCTTCGAGAGGGCTGAAGTTGATGTCATGCACTCAGGCGAACAGATGCTTACGTAAACAGAACTTTGCCTTCTTGGCCCACATGGTGGAACAAAGGGGCAAAGGGAAGGACATAAGTGACGTTCCAGAAGTGTGTGATTTCCCTGATGTCTTCCCTGAAGATCTTCCTGGTCTTCCTCCTCCTAGATCTGTCGATTTTCGTATTGATCTCATACCTGGCGCGACTCCTGTCGCCAAGGATCCTTATCGACTTGCACCTTCCGAGATGCAAGAATTGTCTAGCCATCTACAGGAATTGCTCGACAAGGGATTCATTCTGTCGCAAGCCCCCTATCTGTCCCGGGAACAGGCGGCCGCAAGACCAGTTTTGGTGGTATCGATGTTTATCATTTTGGAAGTGGAAATTTCATCAGGACCGTAGTTAGGAAATATTTATCAGAGTAAATACCACGCTTTTATAATATTAAACATATTGGGATAGAACCCAAGTTTTCATTACAAAAAATTTCATAGGGAAAATCCCTATTTTATTGAATAAAACATCTTCTTTTATTTAGGTAACTTTTATAGCCACTTTTTCCAAGCCTTTAGTGCTGTCCAGCTGGCTTCTAGATGGCTTTCACATTTTGTTACCTGAAACGCGTTTAAAAACATTTTGTCAGTGGGAAATACTGGTGAGTGAATCCCAGTTTAATCAAGAAAAGTTTTATCCATTAACAGTATTGAGAGCTATTACAATATTTATTTCTACACAATTACTCATTCAGTACTGTCAATCCTGACTGGTGGGTCATATTACACATTGGCTAACTCTTTGTCCAATGGTAACGTGTTCCACATTTTGTATACAAAACCCCAACATACCAGCAGTAATTGAAGAACTACAAAGACTCAATCACTGCTAATTATAATTTAAAATAAATAAAGGTTTTGTAAAATAGTTTGCAAAAAGGTTTACAAAAAGGAGATTACTCACATTGCTGTCTTAGACTTCTTTTAAGGGTTTCCTGGTAGTTATCTATTAAATACACAAATGTACATGTGTTAGTATAATAATCCAATATTTACATTAGTAATACCCTCCCCGAGACGACATTCCAATGACTACGTCGGGCAGAACCACGACAGCCATTACGGAACCCTGGATCAATCGGGCAGCGTATCTAATACGTAACCGGGGTTATAATACTTACAATGGAGCAGAACTTCGTTAATTAGGGGGGTGTTATGCCCAAGAATTATGCCTATTATGTGAGAATTCGAGAGAGAAAGTTATGTGTAAGCGAATTCGACTGAAGGCCCGAGCACCCATTATATAGGGCTGGTCGACCAGTTTCTCGCGGCCCGCGTAGACCAAAGGGTCGTCTTACGCGGCCAGCGTAGTAGGGGTGGTAGGGCCTAACTTTTCCGGGTCAGCACTATAGGGTCGACACGAATGGTGACACGTGGCAGCTCAGGGTATCGCCCTGGTGACTTGCTGTCGCGGCCCGCGTAGGTGGTAGCCAAAGGCTACGCGTCCTGCGAGAGACCCTTAAAATTTGTTTTTATTTAATTTTAATAATATTAAAGATATTCGGGGCCCGTTTTCGCATACGGGGTGTATTTTGAGACATGTAAAGGTATTTTAAAATATATTAGGGTGTCAGAAAAATTCAGGAGGGTTGTTATATCCTCCCCACCTTGTTTTATAGCTCGTCCTCGAGATCTACTAGAACAGGTGCGGATATTTCCTTTGCATTTCTAATTCAAGCTCCCATGTGTACTCTGGTCCTCTTTTGGAGTCCCATTTCACTTTGACCAGAACTAATCTCTTGTGCTTGAGGTTCTTAACTTTCCTGTCTTTAATCTGTAAAGGCTTCTCTACAAACTTTAACTGTTCATTTACCTCTATATCCTTATGGGGCACTACTAGCGATTCATCAACTAAACACTTCTTGAGATTAGATACATGAAAGACATCATGTATTCCTGCCATTTTCTCTGGCAGTTGTAGCTGATAGGCTACATGTCCTATTCTTCTAACAATCTCAAAAGGTCCAACATATCTGGGGCTTAGCTTTCCCCTTTTTATGAATCTTACCACTCCTTTCCAAGGAGAGACTTTTAATAATACCTTATCTTCTACCTGAAATTCCAATGGCTTTCGTCTGTTATCAGCATAACTCTTTTGTCGATCGCGTGCTGCTTTTAGTCGTTCCTTGACTTGAATGATCTTGTCTGTTGTTTCTTGTACCATCTCAGGTCCAGATAGTTGTTTTTCTCCAATTTCTGCCCAACAGACTGGCGTTCGGCACTTTCGTCCATAAAGTGCTTCGAATGGTGCAGCATTGATACTTGTATGATAACTGTTATTATAAGAAAATTCTATCAATGCTAAATGATCGTCCCAATTACCTCCGAAATCAATTACAAAAGCGCTAAGCATGTCCTCCATTGTCTGAATTGTCCTTTCACTTTGTCCGTCCGTTTGAGGATGATAAGCGGTGCTTAGATTCAACTTGGTTCCCATTGCATTTTGGAAACTTGTCAAAAAATGAGAGGTAAAACGACTATCTCTGTCAGAAACAATTGATAGAGGAATTCCATGTAATTAAACTATTTCATTTACATATAATTTAGCTAGTTGTTCCATACTGAAAGTTTCTTTCATTGGTAGGAAATGGGCTGACTTAGTTAGCCTGTCTACAATTACCCAGATTGTATCATTACCTTTTCTTGTTTTGGGTAATTTAGTAACAAAATCCATTGTTATCAATTCCCATTTCCATACAGACATTTCTAATTGTTGCAGCAAACCTGAGGGTTTCTGATGTTAAGCTATAACTTGTGAACATGTTAAACATTTTGCTACATATGCTGCGATATCCTTTTTCATTCCTATCCACCAAAAATTCTTTCTTAAGTCCTGATACATCTTATCACTTCCAGGATGCATCGTATACTTAGACTTATGGGTTTCTTCTAATATACGGTGACGTAGGTTTTCTAATTTAGGTATCCACATTCTTTTCTTATGGAATCACCAAATTCCATCTATTCCTTGTTCTAATTCCTTAATCATTCCTTTTAACTTTTCAGTATCATCCTTGATTATTGATTCTTGTGCCTTTCTAATCTGTTCATTTAAATCTATCTGCAGATTTAACTTAAGAGAACATATTCTTTTTGGCTTTTCATGATACTTTCGACTTAAAGCATCAGCTACTATATTTGCCTTTCCTGCATGATACTGGATATTACAATCGTAATCACTAAGTATCTCCATCCAGCGTCTTTGTCTCATATTCAATTCCTTTTGCCAAAAAACATACCTTAAACTCTTATGGTCGGTGAAAATGGTAAATTTACTACCATAAAGGTAATGTCTCCAAATTTTAAGGGCAAAAATTATAGCTCCTAACTCTAGATCATGGGTTGAATAATTCTCTACATGACTCTTAAGTTGTCTAGAGGCGTAAGCTATAACCTTTTGACGTTGCATTAACACACATCCATAACCTAACTTAGAAGCGTCACAATAGATTACAAAATCTCCAGTTTCTTCTGGTAATGCTAGTATGGGTGCGTTGGTTAGTCTTTGCTTAAGAATTCTAAAGGCTTCTTCTTGTTTTGGTCCCCATTCAAACTTAACAGATTTACAGGTTAACTTAGTTAAGGGAATGGTTATTCTAGAAAAATCTTAAATAAATCTTCTATAATAACCGGCCAATCCTAAGAAACTTCTAACCTCGGTTGGTGACTCAGGGCTTTTCCATTTGGTAATTGCCTCGATCTTGGTGGGATCTACATGAATTTCTTCATGATTGACTAGATGTCCAAGAAATTGTACCTGTTCTAACCAAAACTCACACTTTGAAAACTTAGCATAAAGCTTTTCTTTTCTCAGTAAACTTAGAAGTGCGTGTAGATGCGCTGCATGTTCCTCTTTGCTTTTGGAATAAATAAGAATATTATCTATAAAGACAATTATGAATTTATCCAAATATGACTTACATATTCGGTTCATCATGTCCATGAATGCAGCTGGGGAATTGGTTAAACCAAATGGCATGACAGTAAATTCATAATGGCCATACCTTGTTCTGAAAGCGGTCTTAGGAACGTCCTCTTCCTGTACCTTTAATTGATGATATCCTGACCTTAAATCGCTTTTAGAGAAAAATCGTGCTCCTTGCAATTGATCGAACAGATCATCGATTCTTGGTAATGGATACCGATTTTTAATCGTGACTTTGTTCAATTCACGGTAGTCAATGCACATACGCATTGATCCGTCCTTCTTTTTAATGAATAAAATCGGTGCTCCCCATGGCGATGAGCTTGGCTGTATGAATCCCTTTTCCAACAATTCATCTAATTATTTCTTCAGTTCCTGCATATCTGCGGGTTCCAAACGGTAAGGTGCTTTGGCAATTGGTGCGGTTCCCGGTATCAAATGGATTTTGAATTCCGCTTCTCTGTTTGGAGGTTGCCCTGGTAGCTCTTCTGGAAATACATCTGAAAACTGGGATACTACTGGAATATCCTTTAATTCTTTTCCTTTAGTGTTAGTGATTATGGAAATCAAATACACTAATGGCCCTTTTCTTATATAACTTGTTGTTTTCATCACAGAGATGAACTTTGTGGATCTAGAGGTTTTATTTCCTTTAATTGTGATCTTTTCACCCCTTGGTGAATTTGCTTGGATTGACTTTTGATCACATAAAATACTGGCTTTATTGGCTATTAACCAATCCATTCCTAACACAACATTAAATCCTGCCAGATTCATTGGGTAAAGATTTGCAATAAATTTCTGATTTAAAATTTCTATTCTTGCTCCCTGCAAGATCTCAGAAATCTTAATGGTTTCCCCATTTGCTGTCTCTACTAGACATTCTTGTAGAAGTTTAGTTAATGGTTGATTGAGAAGTTTGCAAAATGAAGTATTAATAAAACTTTGGTTCGCACCAGAGTCAAATAATACTTTAGCGAAAACATCATTAACTAAAAACGTACCAGTGATCACATCCGGGATCATCTTTGCTTCTTCTGCAGTCAGAACAAATGCTCTAGCATTTTTAGTATTCTTGGTGTTCGTGGCTGGAGCTAGTTTTGGACAGTTAGGCTTGATATGACCTTGTTCTCCACAGTTGAAGCATATCATGTTGTTAGTCTTCTTCCTGCAATCTTCCTCCTTGTGTCCATATATTTTGTAGAAGTTACAGTATATGGAGCATCTTCCTGAATGCTTCCTTTTGCAATACTTACAGTAGGGTGCAGAGGTAGAACCTACATTTCTCCCACGGTTAGAATTTCCAGAACGGAATTCCTGGGTAAGCTTCTGGGTTAGGTTCCTCCTTTGATCCTCTTCTTGTGTACGGACTAATTCATCTGTCAAGGTATTTGCTAGTTCTACTGCTTCTTCTATGGTTTGAAGTCTAGCTGGCTTGACTACATGTCTTATCTCCCCAATTAATCCCCAGATGTAACAGGAGATTAATACTGTTTCTGGTGATGCAAGGGTTGGTACTATTCGAGCATATTCAAAGAATAATGTAGTATAACCTTACTATCTACCTCAATCATCCTAAGGTTGAGGAACTTATTGGCTATCTGTTCCTTTTCATTGGGAGGGCAGAATTTTCTTTCTACCATGTTTTTAAATTCCTCCCATTCCATATTGTAAGTTCTATCACTTCCCCTAGACTGGAGGATAGTGTTCCACCATTCTAGTGCTGAATTCTTAAAAAGATTGGAAGCATACCTTATCTTATCCTCTTCCGCGCATTTACTTATTCTTAAGACTGCCTCAGTCTTTTCTATCCAGCGTAGAGATGCAACGGCCCCTTCATTGCCCGAGAATTCTATTGGTTTACAAGACCAAAATTCTTTATAAAAATAACCACAAGACACGGTTCTTCTTCTTTTGGGAATGGACACTTGAAGTATGGGTCCATTGTTTACGCGGTTTTCAGGTTAAGAGGATCGTTTGTTATCATGTTTACTTTTATTTTCTGCTTCCTTAACCGTTTTGATAATATATGGCATTGCATCTATTATCCTTTATGCCACTTTATGTTGCATGGCACTGTTATCCACTTGGTTTCCATTATTGTTGTTGTTCGGGTTTTCATTATCCGGGTTGTTGTTACTCTGGTTATCATTATTCTGGTTTTCCTGGTTCACTTCGCTGTCCATCTGAATTTTAAACATTTGTCAATTATTAATATCACAAAATATTTAATAATTTAGGCAACAATCACCCAACACACATATTGGTAAAAAACGTCGAGCATTGCGACTTACTCTTTCTTATATAGTATGCTTCTAATACAAACCGATACTGGAATTTAAAATTACAATACTAATATGCATCACTAACCACGAGGTGGTCTATACTACAACATATATTATTATTATTATTACATATATATATATGTATATTTCATACACACATATTATATATTATATTATATTATTATTATTATTATTATTATTATCTCTACCATCACTTTTACGGATATGGATTCATCCAGAAATCCATATGGCACTCGTCGTACTTCCAGACGAGTCGCTCTCCGACCTGCCTCATTTTCTCGCTACTTTCTAAAATCTCTTATCCGAAAGTTCGGAGCTCTTGCACATTTTCTGCACTCATTGGGGGTGTAGGTGCTGGTACTGGGGCATGGGCTCCTCCCGAGGGTACGAATTGTCAAAGATCTCCCTAATATATTCATCGTTATCGTAGTAGGGATCTAGAGGGTCCAGACCTGGATAGGCTGCTAAGTTCGGAATGGGTTCATCGTTTAGGTGGTAGCGTTGCACATAATCCCTATGATCATCAAACCACAGATCGTAGTCTGGGTCTAAGGGATTAGGGGTTGGTATCCTAGGTATCTCCTCAGGTTTGAAATCATGCATTTGGACTTGGTTTTCTAGGTTGTTTTCTATCTCCATCGGCTGCGTGGGAAACAAAGGTAAGGGTTGTGGGGCTACTAGTTGTTCCAGGTTTGGGTCGGCAGCTGTGGTTGCTAGGATATGAAAATTGGCTAAGCTCCTATTTAGCATATCCTGGTCAGCTGAATACCTAGAGAGAGCAGGCTGTGAAGAGGTACCTTCACTCCTAGGTGAATCGGACAACTGACGATAAACGTCTGAGGGTCCTTGATCACGCATACTGTAAACTAACAAGTAGTCAAATAACACACAACAGTAAAATACAGGTATGCACGTATTTCCGTAATTAATTTCCTAACAATTTGAATAATATCTTGGTGTCAGCAGAACACTTCTATGGCTGAATCAGTGGCTTAGCTCTGATACCACCTTCTGTCGCAACCCCCGCCCCCCTATCTGTCCCGGGAACGGGCGGCCGCGAGACCAATTTTGGTGGTATCGATGTTTATCATTTTGGCAGCGGAAATTTCATTAGGACCGTAGTTAGGAAATATTTATCAGAGTAAATACCACTCTTTTATAATATTAAACATATTGGGATAAAACCCAAGTTTTCATTACAAACATTTTCATAGGGAAAATCCCTATTTTATTGAATAAAACATCTTCTTTTATTTATGTAACTTTTATAGCCACTTTTTCCAAGCCTTCAGTGCTGTCCAGTTGGCTTCTAGTTGGCTTTACCATTTTGTTACCTGAAACACATTTAAAAACATTTTATCAGTGGGAAATACTGGTGAGTGAATCCCAGTTGAATCAAGAAGAGTTTTATCCATTAACAGTATTGAGAGCTATTACAATGTTTATTTCTACACAATTACTCATTCAGTACTATCAATCCTGACTGGTGGGTCATATTACACATTGGCTAACTCTTTGTCCAATGGTAACGTGTTCCACATTTTGTATACAAAACCCCAACATACCGGCATTAATTGAAGAAGTACAACGACTCAATCACTGCTAATTATAATTTAAAATAAATAAAGGTTTTGTAAAATAGTTTGCAAAAAGGTTTAAAAAAGGAGATTACTCACATTGCTGTCTTAGACTTCTTTTAAGGGTTTCCTGGAAGTTATCTATTAATTACACAAATGTACATGTGTTAGTATAATAACCCAATATTTACATTAGTAATACCCTCCCCGAGACGGCATTCCAATGACTACGTCGGGCAGAACCACGACAGCCATTACGGAACCCTGGATTAATCGGGCAGCGTATCTAATACGTAACCGGGGTTATAATACTTACAATGGGGCAGAACTTCGTTAATTAGGGGGTATTATGCCCGAGAATTGTGCCTATTATGTGAGATTTCGAGAGAGAAAGTTATGTGTGAGCGAATTCGACTGAAGGCCCGAGCTCCCATTATATAGGGCTGGTCGACCAGTTTCTCGCGGCCCGCGTAGACCAAAGGGTTGTCTTACGCGGCCCGCGTAGTAGGGGTGGTAGGGCCTAGCTTGTGGGTCAGCACTATAGGGTCGACACGAATGGTGACACGTGGCAGCTCAGGGTATCGCCCTGGTGACTTGCTGTCGCGGCCCGCGTAGGTGGTAGCCAAAGGCTACGCGCACCGCGAGAGACCCTTAAAATTTGTTTTTATTTAATTTTAATAATATTAAAGATATTCGGGGCCCGTTTTCGCATACGGGGTGTATTTTGAGACATGTAAAGGTTTTTTAAAGTATATTAGGGTGTCAGAAAAATTCAGGAGGGTTGTTATACATTCGTCCAAGTACCTCCCCGTGGGGTGCTCCCGTGTTATTCATCAAAAAGAAAGATGGTTCGTTCCGTATGTGTATCGACTACCGTGAACTTAATAAGCTTACCGTTAAGAATCGTATCCTCTCCCTCGTATTAATGATCTATTTGACCAACTACAAGGCGCGTCCTGTTTTTCGAAAATCGATCTTCATTCTGGCTATCATCAGCTTCGTGTACTCGAGGATGATGTACCCAAAACTGCTTTTCGTACCGTTATGGGCACTACGAGTTCGTGGTCATGCCTTTTGGATTGACCAACACACCCACTGTGTTCATGGATATCATGAATCGTGTTTGTAAGCCCTATTTGGATCTTTTTGTGATAGTCTTCATCGATGATATTCTCATTTACTCTAAAACTAGAGCTGATCATGCTCCTCATTTGAGCTTGATGCTCGAACTCCTACGTGGTGAACGTTTGTATGCTAACTTTTCTAAGTGTGAGTTTTGGATTAACAAAGTGCAATTTCTTGGTCACGTCGTTAGCAAGCAAGGTATTCATGTTGACTCGTCTAAAATCGAAGCAGTAAAGAATTGGAGTACGCCTCTGCATCTGAGATTCGTTCATTTCTTGGATCGGCGGGTTATTACCGTCGATTCATCTCAGACTTCTCTAAGATCGCTGTTCTTTTAACTTCGTTGACTCAGAAAGAAAAACCTTTTGCTTGGGGTCCTGAGCAAGAGGAATCTTTTCAGACTCTTAAGACTCTTTTGTGTAATGCTCCTGTTCTTACTCTCCCTGATGGGAATGATGATATCATGGTATATTGCGATGCCTCGAACCGTGGCTTGGGCTGTGTGCGCATGCAGCGAGACAAGGTTATTGCTTATGCCTCTCGTCAACTCAAAGTTCATGAGAAAAACTATACCACTCACGATCTGGAGCTTGGTGCTGTTGTGTTTGTGTTAAAGATCTGGCGACACTACCTGTATGGTACTAAGTGTGTGGTATTCACTGACCATAGAAGCCTTCAGCATATCTTTAACCAAAAAGAACTGAACATGCGACAGAGACGTTGGGTGGAACTGCTGAACGACTACGACTGTGAAATTCGCTATCATCCTGGCAAGGCGAATGTAGTGGCTGATGCCCTTAGTCGTAAAACTCATGTTAATGCTATCAGTATCTCTAGTGATCTCCATGCTTATATTCGTGAAGCTCAGTATTCGTCAGCAAATGAAGGAAGTCTAGAAGTGGAAATCCAAGGCGCCTAAATCGATCAACTTGAAACCAAACCTAATGGACTCCAATTCTACCTCAATCGCATCTGGGTACCTGATTGCGATAATCTCTGTGGGCTCATTATGAATGAGGCTCACAAATCTCGTTACTCTATTCATCCAGGTGCCGATAAGATGTACCATGATTTGCGTATGACTTATTGGTGGCCTGGTATGAAGAATGACATTGCTGCATATGTTTCTAAATGCCTTACTTGTACGAAGGTTAAGGCTGAACATCAACGTCCTTCTGGACTCATAGAACAACCCAAGATTTTGGAAATGGGATAGTATTGCTATGGACTTTATTACTAAACTGCCCCGTACACCTAATGGTCACGATAGTATCTGGGTGATTGTTGATCGTTTGACCAAATTAGCCCACTTTCTTCCTATTCACGAAGACTATAAAGTGGAGAAGCTTGCTCGAATCTATATTGACGAGATCATATGCCGTCATGGCATACCTCTTGACATAATCTCGGACCGTGATGGTCGTTTTACTTCACGACTTTGGCAAACCTTTCAATCCGCTATGGGTTCTCATTTGAATCTTAGCACGGCGTTTCATCCTCAAACGGATGGACAGACCGAGCGTACTATTCAAACCCTAGAGGATATGCTCCATTCTTGTGTCATCGACTTTGGTGGTAACTAGGATGTACATTTTGTCACACCCCTTTCTGCGACGGAAGCACGAAGTGTGATCATGAAAGGTTCTCATTGCATACGAAAGGTAAACATACTACATGCTCAAAAATAGCCTCAAACATTACATTACTGAAAACATAAGTCAAGTGTTTACAACACGAGATAGCATATTGTCTTAAAAGTTACAACTTTATTCAAAGATAAACAAAAGCGACATCCAAGAGCATGAGTAAAACCGTGCGCACATCCATCCTAGTTACCTGAAATACATGTGAGTTTTTGGAAAAAAACGTCAACATAATGTTGGTATGAATTCATGCAGTGATTGTTTTGAATGTTTAGATACTTGAATGAAAACATAGTATGTACTTGTAGAATGTATGAATGTTTGAATGTAACTCGTAAAACGTATCTGTAACTGAGTACTATGACTGTTTGAATGTATTTATAACATGTATCTGTAACTGAGTACTATGACTGTTTGAATGTGTGAGATCGCTAGTGGTTTGCAAGGCCACTAACATGTGTCACGACATAGGAAGCCACCAATCCTCGGCATTTTTTTCGACTTCTAGCATATGTATTTAGCAATTATCACACATAATCGCAAGTAATTCTTAATCACAGACAAGTGCTATTCCAGTGCACCCTGAGTCTTGTAGTGTCTTTTCTAGACTCTTGTAAATAGTTTCAGGTAGTGGATGTCGTGGAAAGTTTTATGCAATGAAAACTTTTTGAAAAATCGTTTTTGTGAAAGGATCCTAGTGATTGTAGTCTAGACTCGAGAAGGAATCCTGGTTCACTACAATCGCAGCTCTGATACCAATCTGTCACACCCCTTTCTGCGGCGGAAGCACGAAGTGTGATCATGAAAGGTTCTCATTGCATACGAAAGGTAAACATACTACATGCTCAAAAATAACCTCAAACATTACATTACTGAAAACATAAGTCAAGTGTTTACAACACGAGATAGCATATTGTCTTAAAAGTTACAACTTTATTCAAAGATAAACAAAAGCGACATCCAAGAGCATGAGTAAAACCGCGCGCACATCCATCCTAGTTACCTGAAATACATGTGAGTTTTTGGAAAAAAAAAACGTCAACATAATGTTAGTGTGAATTCATGCAGTGATTGTTTTGAATGTTTAAATACTTGAATGAAAACATAGTATGTACTTGTAGAATGTATGAATGTTTGAATGTAACTCATAAAACGTATCCATAACTGAGTACTATGACTGTTTGAATGTATTTATAACATGTATCTGTAACTGAGTACTATGACTGTTTGAATGTGTGAGATCGCTAGTGGTTTGCAAGGCCACTAACATGTGTCACGACATAGGAAGCCACCAAACCTAGGCATTTTTGTCGAATTTGACTGAGACACAGAAGCACTCATTGGTAGAAGTAGGCCAAGAGTGGGGTTGCCTGAAACCCATTAGATCTAACCTTTTGTCCCGCGGTCTGAATGTATACGTTGATTAATGGTGCTTATGGTACCCTATTCGGGACATGATCTAGAATGTTTCACTTGAATGTTTTTGTACTCCATCATACCATATGTAAACAATGTAACGTGTGTAACATGTATTTCACCCCCGAAGTTATAAAACTGAAAACAGTTAAAAGAAAAGGGGGAGCATGAACTCACAACTTTGCATTCCTTGCGTCGTAAGGAATTTCTAATCTACTAGATTCTATTCCAAGCATGCGTTTAAATTCCACAGACATAAAGCTATAATCGGCGCCAGTGTCAAATAGTATGGATGCAAAGTGATTGTTAATGAGAAACATACCGGTGACCACATTAGGGTCCTCGCGTGAGTTCTTTGCTCCAATCACAAATTCTCGAGCTTGAGCATTGTTTTCCTCTGGGCAATCTTTCATGAAGTGCTCCTTGCTTCCACAACTGAAGCATCCTTGGTTACGCCCAGCTCTATTACCATTCCGGTTACCGTTGCCGTTTCCACCATTGTTTCCATTACCATTGCGTCCTCCAATACCTTTACCCCAACAATCCTCGGTACGGTGGCCTGGCTTTCCACAGTTCTCGCACTTCCCAACGCGACAATTTCCCACATGGTGAAAGCCACAGCGGTCACACTTGGGCAGAGTGCCCTGGTATTTCTTAGCTCCAGACTCATTTGCAGCTGCTAAGGTTTTTGCCTCCCTAGGCGGGTTAGTGTCACGCTTCTTGTTGTTCGAACCCTTGTTGTTGCTGCAGGTTGCTTGGTTCAGATTTGAATGCTTCCTCTTCTTATCACCAGACGACTCAGCATGCGTCTCGGTCTTTTCAGTTGGGTTTAACGATAACTTCTTCATACGAACACAATCTTCAATAAGGCTGACAGCCAGAGTTACAGCCTCAGTGATTGTTTGAGGTTTGGCCGAAGTTACCATGCCGCGAAACTCTGAGGCCAGTCCCAAAATGTAGCGTTCAATGCACTTAAATTCAGGAGTCACCATGTAGGGAAGCACTCTAGACAGATCGTGGAACCTTCGAGTATACCCATTAATGTCAGCACCTTCCATGGTCAAGTGCCAGAACTCAGTTTCGAATCTTTGGAGTTCAGCACGAGAGCAATACTTCTCTCTCATTCTTTCCTTTAGTTCATCCCAAGTCAGGCCATAAGCGGCATCATCACCCAAGGTTTGGACCTGTAAGTTCCACCAGGTCAAAGCTTCATCGACAAATAACCCAGTAGCAAAAGTGACTTGCTGATCCGCTGTACACTTGCTCATGAGGATAGTGGCTTCAGTTTTCTCAGTCCAACGTACAAACGCTACTGCACCTCCTGTGCCGTCATAGTTCATTGGTTTGCAGTCGAGAAACTGCTTGAAAGTACAACCCTGAGCTGCGTTACCTCCAGATGAATCTCCATTACCATTACGTCTGGCATTGCTTGGTCCACCACTGTCTGCAGTACGGGTTGCCTCGTATTGGGCGATAGCAGCGGAGATTCTTTCCTCCAGCAGAGCGTTCAGCTCTTCAGCAGTCTTTGGCAGTGGGGGAGGAAGAGGTTGATCACGAGCGTTCACAACTTTTCTTGGTGCCATGTTCTGACAGAACATAACACAATAGGGTTAGACCTTTGTTTGATATCGTCTTCCTAGACAGTAGTAGTATATATATACACAGGCATATACCACATAAGTGACATCAAACAATTATTACCCTAACAGAGTATTTAATAGGCTGGTGTTCACGTTTGACCTTTTCTTGCACTTGAGGAAATCTATACGTGACAAGACTTGCTGTGATTTCTGTGCACTGAATTCCATAATTATGTATGCATCCATAATTACGTAACTCCTTGCACAGTCTGCACAGTTCGTTTCATCCTCGTATCTCTTCCTTCAGATAAGCCATTGTTTTCAGGTAAAGTTACGTATACTTGTGACATTCTACTTCTAGCATATGTATTTAGCAATTATCACACATAATCGCAAGTAATTCTTAATCACAGACAAGTGCTATTCCAGTGCACCCTGAATCTTATAGTGTCTTTTCTAGACTCTTGTAAACAGTTTCAGGTAGTGGATGTCGTGGAAAGTTTTATATGTGAGTTTTTGGAAAAAAAAGTCAACATAATGTTGGTGTGAATTCATGCAGTGATTGTTTTGAATGTTTAAATACTTGAATGAAAACATAGTATGTACTTGTAGAATGTATAAATGTTTGAATGTAACTCGTAAAACGTATCTATAACTGAGTACTATGACTGTTTGAATGTATTTATAACATGTATCTGTAACTGAGTACTATGACTGTTTGAATGTGTGAGATCGCTAGTGGTTTGCAAGGCCACTAACATGTGTCACGACATAGGAAGCCACCAAACCTAGGCATTTTTGTCGACTTTGACTGAGACACAGAAGCACTCATTGGTAGAAGTAGGCCAAGAGTGGGGTTGCCTGAAACCCATTAGATTTAACCTTTTGTTCCGCGGTCTGAATGTATACGTTGATTAATGGTGCTTATGGTACCCAATTCGGGCCATGATCTAGAATGTTTCACTTGAATGTTTTTGTACTCCATCATACCATATGTAAACAATGTAACGTGTGTAACATGTATTTCACCCCCGAAGTTATAAAACTGAAAACAGTTAAAAGAAAAGGGGGAGCATGAACTCACAACTTTGCGTTCCTTGCGTCCTAAACTTCACCGGATTTGCTTAATTAACGTCGTGACCTATACGTGTTTTCTTAACGTTAGTCACTAGACTTGTATCGTATAAGTACAAGTCACTGTCTTTTAAGTATATGTTTTCTTGTGTTAAAAATAATTCATATTTTTAACTAAGTGTCTTACTTATATTATTTTCTCAAAAATAAATATAAGTTTCTTGTATTTTGCACTTTGCACCCGAGTTATGTATCTTGTATGTTGTACGTGTATTTTTGTTACCAAAATCATGGCGAGATTTATATTCGAAAAGCATAGTTTAGAACGCACTAGCAAACATTTGTCTAGAAAATATTTACTAAGTGTTAGGATTTTCAGAAAATTTCGCCATAGTCTCCTTTGTAAATGGAGGTGTCCATGCTAAGTAGCATATCATTTTCTTTAACATATAACACGTTAGATCATTCTCAAATAATCAACCCGACATTCTGACATGCAAGATACTACTTTTGTCGTTTCAGTTTTTAATATATAAAACTGGACTGTTTTCGGACATTTTAATAAAATGGTTAACTTATTCCAATAATTCCCAAATTTTTACAAAATGTCTTATCCGAATCAAATATTATTGCGTAAAAATATCGGGGTCCAGTTCATCATCAATATTTTATAGAAAATCATTTTTCGAACTGCGATCAGATTTGTTATTTTCTGACCGCAGCCTATGGAATAATTCGTTTAAAAATCGTCGTAAGTCCGTTTTACAAAATTCCAGTTGGAGGGTCACACTGACATTAGTGATCATCTACGGTATAAATTTCAAGGGCTGGTTCTACTCAGGTTTCAAGTTATAATGAAAAATATAACACATATTTTCAGCAGAAAAATGCAGCTTGAGCTGCTGTTATGAAACGACCCTTTAAAAATAGTAAACGACTTCGAAAAATTACGATTCCAGTGCCATTTGATCTGTTTTTCGAAAATACAAAATTTAGGCTTCAGAAATTCTGTTTTTCGATTTATTATGGTTGGTTTACAGCCCTTTGAAGTTGGCTGAAAATGCAAATCAGCATGTTTCTTTATAGTTAAATCATTACTAAATCGTATCAACCAATGTCCGAACAACGGGTTTATCAAGAATCCAACGATCAAGTATCATGTATGATTTAACCCAACCCTCATTCAACAAGATTTCATCTTCAAGTAAACTTTTATGTTCAAGTTTCATGTAAAGTTTCATATTCATCATCTTAGTGTTCTTGTTCTTGTGCTTTAAACATAATCATCATACTACATATTTTTAAACTAAGAAACAAGATGAACAAGGGTGTACAAGTAACTTACTACTAGCACAAGGCTAGGGTAGAATCTTAGTGAAGATGATGATGAGAAAAAGATGAAGAACAAGCAAGAAACAAGCCCTTTTGAAGCTCCACAAGTTTGCACTTCCTTGAATCACCTTAGATACTTGAATGAAGCTTGAAGATGGATGAATGGGGTGGTGTAGTGGTGGTGATGGTGGCGGTTGTGGGCAGCCGTGAACGAGAGAGAGAGTGAGGAGAGAGAGTGAATCTTGAGTAGTAATGGTTGTGATCTTTGGCCATGTCTTTATAAGATAGTTCATATATCTTGGTAAGATTTACAAGTAACACATCTAATAAATTAATAGGATAAAATCTACACAAGATTGAGAGATCATGGTGGATGATTTGTGGGTCCACAAGGGAACCAATTTTCGGTTGGGGGGGGGGCTTGAATGAACTTTTTGCAACTAGATGGTAATTACAAGTTAGAGTTCAAGTATACTTACATAGGGTATTTATTTGATATGTAGTGGGTGTTAGGGTGTTCGGGGATCACGACTAGCCAAGAAATAAATAAATAATGTGTTTGGCAAAAATTTAGTGTCCCGGGTAATGTCCGGTTGTTCGGTTACGTAACGGTTCGTTAAGTGTTAAATTGCACCGTTTAGCGTCTTTTATGCACCCTTTTGTACCCTTTTAATTCCCAACACTTAGGAAAATATTTTGGACGATAAAATGTAAATTCTGTATGACATTTACATGTTTAAAAGCTACTTATAGCTGAATTTAATAAATTTCTCCACTTACAGTGCGTTTCGGGTGCTTTCTAGTGCGTATTTTAGCTTTCGGGGCGTCTATATGTTAACCCTTGTATGTACTCTTGGGTTTTAATGCATTCTTGACGTTGGACCTACACCTAGGTCTCAGTTCTAATGTCTGAGTGCTTTCTGCAGAGTTGTTGACATAATGTGTTTTACCGGTGAGTTTACTAGTATTTTTGACGCAACGCTCTCGTTATTGCATAAAGCAATATTTTGTAGTATTAATCGTGCATGAATTCACTTGTATAGTATGTAATCAGACAATGTTGACGTTTAAGCACATAATTGTAGTCATTAAATAATAATTAAAGAGTACGGAAATTACCGGTTTGGTGCCAGTTGTCACAGTCTCCCCCCGTTAAAAGAATTTCGTCCCGAAATTCAGGCTGAGCTAACCCTCGCAGGAGTCTTCTTGAACATGTGGGGATACTTTTCTTTGAACTGGTCTTCACGTTCCCATGTGTACTCGGGTCCGTGCTTAGAGTTCCAACGTACTTTGACAAGTTTAACAGTGCTCCTCCTGGTCTTGTTGACTTTCCAGTCGGTAACCTCAACGGGTTGTTCTTTAAATCGGAGGGCGTCATCAATATGTATTTCATCCGCAGGGATGATCACGTCTTCTTGTGTTGGACTCTTCTTGAGATTGGATACATGAAACGTATCATGTACTCCATTAAGTTCTTCCGGTAATTCTAATTTGTATGCCACGGTACCAATTCTTTCCAAAATCTTGAATGGTCCGATGTATCGTGGATTCAACTTTCCACGCTTGCCAAATCTGACTACGCCCTTCCAAGGTGAGACCTTTAGCAACACTTTGTCTCCCACCTCGAAATCTAATGGCTTTCGTTTTAGATCAGCGTAGCTCTTTTGTCGATCCCGAGCCGCCTTAATGCGCTCTCGAATTTGAGTAATCTTGTCGGTTGTCTCTTGTACCAGTTCAGGACCGACCATACGTTTGTTTCCGACGTCTGCCCAACATAAGGGCGATCGGCACTTGCGGCCATACAGAGCTTCGAACGGTGCGGCTTTTATACTCGTATGATAACTGTTATTGTAGGAAAACTCAACTAAAGGTAGATGAGTATCCCAGCTGCCGCCTAGATCCATGACACATGCGCGAAGCATATCTTCTAACGTTTGTATGGTTCGTTCGCTCTGGCCGTCTGTTTGTGGATGGAATGTCGTGCTTAGATCTAGCTGAGATCCAAAGGCTTCCTGAAAGGATTGCCAGATTCTTGAGACAAAGCGTCCATCTCTGTCTGAAATAATTGAGATAGGCACTCCATGGCGTGCCATAATTTCTTTTAAGTATATCTCAGCAAGCTTCCCAGTGCTATCTTTTTCTCGAATCGGCAGGAAGTGCACAGACTTTGTTAACCGATCGACTATCACCCATATCATATCGTGCCCTCTCGGGGTCTTGGGTAATTTTGTTATGAAGTCCATCGAGATTTGTTCCCATTTCCACATGGGTATCTCTGGTTGTTGTAGTAAGCCGGACGGTTTCTGATATTCAGCCTTAACCTTAGCACATGTTAGGCATTTTCCAACATAAACAGCAACATCACTCTTGAGTCTCGGCCACCAATAGTATTCTTTCAAGTCTTGGTACATTTTGTCCGACCCTGGATGGATCGAGTATTTCGATTTGTGGGCTTCATTAAGGATGACTTCTCGTAAGCCACCATAGAGCGGAACCCAAATACGCTTCTTAAAGTATAAGGCTCCCTCTTCATTAGGCACCATGTATTTCAACATTCCCCGTAGGTATTCAGTTTTACGATTTTCCATCTTAAGGGCTTCTTGTTGTGCATCACGAATACGTGCAGTGAGGTTCATTCGAATAGTCATTTCTAACGCCCGAACCCTTAGGGTCTTAACCCTTTCTTTTCGACTTAGTGCGTCTGCTACAACGTTTGCTTTTCCAGGATGGTACTTAATCTCAAAGTCATAATCGTTCAGCAACTCGACCCAACGTCGTTGACGCATATTTAATTCCTTCTGATCAAATATGTGTTGTAGGCTCTTCTGATCTGTGAAGATTATACATCGAGTACCATATAGATAGTGTCGCCAGATCTTCAAGGCGAATACCACCGCACCAAGTTCCAAGTCGTGAGTGGTATAGTTTCTTTCGTGAACCTTCAATTGTCTTGAGGCATAAGCGATGACTTTCTGGCGTTGCATGAGCACGCAACCCAAACCTTGTCGTGAAGCGTCACAATATACCACGAAGTCTTCAGTGCCTTCGGGTAATGATAGTATCGGTGCATCGCATAGCTTGTCTTTAAGTAGCTGGAAGGCTTCTTCCTGCTTGTTACCCCATTCGTACTTCTTGTCTTTTTGCATAAGGGAAGTCAGCGGTTGAGCTATTTTTGAGAAATTCTCAATAAATCGTCTGTAATAGCCCGCTAAGCCCAAAAATTGTCGAACTTCAGTTGGTGTCTTGGGGGCTTCCCAATTCTTTATGGCTTCTATCTTGGATGGGTCTACATGAATGCCCTTCTTGTTCACAACGTGACCCAGAAATTGTACTTCGCGAATCCAGAATTCGCACTTTGAGAACTTTGCATTAAGTTTCTCTTTCTTTAGTAGCTCCAGAATGGTTCTGAGATGTTGCTCGTGTTCTTCTTTCGTTCACGAGTAAATCAGGATATCATCGATAAATACAATTACGAATTTATCGAGATATGGTTTGCATACGCGGTTCATCAGATCCATAAATACCGCTGGCGCGTTCGTCAATCCGAATGGCATCACAAGAAACTCGTAATGTCCGTAGCGCGTTCTGAATGCAGTCTTTGGTACGCTTTCCTCTTGTATCCTTAACTGATGGTATCCAGATCGAAGGTCGATCTTGGAATAGTAGCTTGATCCTTGCAATTGATCAAATAAGTCATCAATCCTCGGCAGTGGATACCGATTCTTGATTGTGAGCTTGTTCAGTTCTCTGTAATCGATACACATCCGCAGAGTTCCATCCTTTTTCTTCACGAATAATACTGGAGCTCCCCAAGGTGAGAAGCTTGGCCTAATGAACCCTTTATCCAACAACTCCTGGAGTTGTGTAGATAATTCTTGCATTTCGGATGGTGCAAGCCGATAGGGTGCCTTGGCTACAGGAGCGGCTCCTGGAACCAAGTCTATACGGAATTCGACTTGTCGTTGCGGAGGTAGTCCTGGCATATCTTCGGGAAAAACATCAGGGAATTCCTTCACCACAGGAATGTCTTCGAGTTTCAGCTCCTCAGCCTTTTTGTCTACAACATGTGCCAGGAAAGCGACACATCCTTTCCTTAAGCACTTCTGTGCCTTCATGCAACTGATGATTCGCAGAGGCGCGTCTCGTCTTTCTCCATGCACAATGAGAGTTTCATCATTCGCTAAAGGGATGCGAACGATTTTCTCATGAAAAATAACTTCAGCTTTGTTCTTGGATAACCAGTCCATTCCGACCACTACATCGAAGCTTCCCAATTGAATAGGTAAAAGGTCGATGCTAAATCTTCGTTCACCAAGTTCCAATGTGCAACCTCTAACAACTTCGCCCGACTTAACAAGTTTACCATTGGCTAGTTCTATGGAATAAGGAATTTCTAATCTACAAGATTCTATTACAAGCATGCGTTTAAATTCCACAGACATAAAGCTATAATCGGCGCCAGTGTCAAATAGTATGGATGCAAAGTGATTGTTAATGAGAAACGTACCGGTGACCACATTAGGGTCCTCGCGTGCGTTCTTTGCTCCAATCACAAATGCTCGAGCTTGAGCATTGTTTTCCTCTGGGCAATCTTTCATGAAGTGCTCCTTGCTTCCACAACTGAAGCATTCTTGGTTACGCCCAGCTCTATTACTATTCCGGTTACCATTGCCGTTTCCACCATTGTTTCCATTACCATTGCGACCTCCAATACCTTTACCCCAACAATCCTCGGTACGGTGGCCTGGCTTTCCACAGTTCTCGCACTTCCCAACGCGACAATTTCCCACATGGTGAAAGCCACAGCGGTCACACTTGGGCAGAGTGCCCTGGTATTTCTTAGCTCCAGACTCATTTGCAGCTGCGAAGGTTTTTGCCTCCCTAGGCGGGTTAGTGTCACGCTTCTTGTTGTTCGAACCCTTGTTGTTGCTGCAGGTTGCTTGGTTCAGATTTGAATGCTTCCTCTTCTTGTCACCAGACGACTCAGCATGCGTCTCGGTCTTTTCAGTTGGGTTTAATGATAACTTCTTCATACAAACACAATCTTCAGTAAGGCTGACAGCCAGAGCTACAGCCTCAGTGGTTGTTTGAGGTTTGGCCGAAGTTAACATGCCACGAAACTCTGAGGCCAGTCCCTAAATGTAGCGTTCAACGCGCTTAAATTCGGGAGTCACCATGTAGGGAAGCACTCTAGACAGATCGTGGAACCTTCGAGTATACCCATTAATGTCAGCACCTTCCATGGTCAAGTGCCAGAACTCAGTTTCCAATCTTTGGAGTTCAGCACGAGAGCAATGCTTCTCTCTCATTCTTTCCTTTAGTTCATCCCAAGTCAGGCCATAAGCGGCATCATCACCCAAGGTTTGGACCTGTAAGTTCCACCAGGTCAAAGCTTCATCGACAAATAACCCAGTAGCAAAAGTGACTTGCTGATCCGCGGTACACTTGCTCATGCGGATAGTGGCTTCAGTTTTCTCAGTCCAACGTACAAACGCTACTGCACCTCCTGTGCCGTCATAGTTCATTGGTTTGCAGTCGAGAAACTGCTTGAAAGTACATCCCTGAGCTGCGTTACCTCCAGATGAATCTCCATTACCATTACGTCTGGCATTGCTTGGTCCACCACTGTCTGCAGTACGGGTTGCCTCGTATTGGGCGATAGCAGCGGAGATTCTTTCCTCCAGTAGAGCGTTCAGCTCTTCAGCAGTCTTTGGCAGTGGGGGAGGAGGAGGTTGATCACGAGCGTTCACAACTTTTCTTGGTGCCATGTTCTGACAGAACATAACACAATAGGGTTAGACCTTTGTTTGATATCGTCTTACTAGACAGTAGTAATATATATATACACAGGCATATACCACATAAGTGACATCAAACAATTATTACCCTAACAGAGTATTTAATAGGCTGGTGTTCACGTTTGACCTTTTCTTGCACTTGAGGAAATCTATACGTGACAAGACTTGCTGTGATTTCTGTGCACTGAATTCCATAATTATGTATGCATCCATAATTACGTAACTCCTTGCACAGTCCGCACAGTTCGTTTCATCCTCGTATCTCTTCCTTCAGATAAGCCATTGTTTTCAGGTAAAGTCACGTATACTTGTGGCATTCTACTTCTAGCATATGTATTTAGCAATTATCACACATAATCGCAAGTAATTCTTAATCACAGACAAGTGCTATTCCAGTGCACCCTGAGTCTTGTAGTGTCTTTTCTAGACTCTTGTAAATAGTTTCAGGTAGTGGATGTCGTGGAAAGTTTTATGCAATGAAAACTTTTTGAAAAATCGTTTTTGTGAAAGGATCCTAGTGATTGTAGTCTAGACTCGAGAAGGAATCCTGGTTCACTACAATCGCAGCTCTGATACCAATCTGTCACACCCCTTTCTGCGGCGGAAGCACGAAGTGTGATCATGAAAGGTTCTCATTGCATACGAAAGGTAAACATACTACATGCTCAAAAATAACCTCAAACATTACATTACTGAAAACATAAGTCAAGTGTTTACAACACGAGATAGCATATTGTCTTAAAAGTTACAACTTTATTCAAAGATAAACAAAAGCGACATCCAAGAGCATGAGTAAAACCGCGCGCACATCCATCCTAGTTACCTGAAATACATGTGAGTTTTTGGAAAAAAAAAAACGTCAACATAATGTTAGTGTGAATTCATGCAGTGATTGTTTTGAATGTTTAAATACTTGAATGAAAACATAGTATGTACTTGTAGAATGTATGAATGTTTGAATGTAACTCGTAAAACGTATCCATAACTGAGTACTATGACTGTTTGAATGTATTTATAACATGTATCTGTAACTGAGTACTATGACTGTTTGAATGTGTGAGATCGCTAGTGGTTTGCAAGGCCACTAACATGTGTCACGACATAGGAAGCCACCAATCCTCGGCATTTTTTTCGACTTTGACTGAGACACAGAAGCACTCATTGGTAGAAGTAGGCCAAGAGTGGGGTTGACTGAAACCCATTAGATCTAACCTTTTGTTCCGCGGTCTGAATGTATACGTTGATTAATGGTGCTTATGGTACCCTATTCGGGACATGATCTAGAATGTTTCACTTGAATGTTTTTGTACTCCATCATACCATATGTAAACAATGTAACGTGTGTAACATGTATTTCACACCCGAAGTTATAAAACTGAAAACAGTTAAAAGAAAAGGGGGAGCATGAACTCACAACTTTGCGTTCCTTGCGTCCTAAACTTCACCGGATTTGCTTAATTAACGTCGTGACCTATACGTGTTTTCTTAACGTTAGTCACTAGACTTGTATCGTATAAGTACAAGTCACTGTGTTTTATGTATATGTTTTCTTGTGTTAAAAATATTCATATTTTTAACTAAGTGTCTTACTTATATTATTTTCTCAAAAATAAATATAAGTTTCTTGTATTTTGCACTTTGTACCCGAGTTATGTATCTTGTATGTTGTACGTGTATTTTTGTTACAAAAATCATGGCGATTTTTATATTCGAACAGCATAGTTTAGAACGCACTAGCAAACATTTGTCTAGAAAATATTTACTAAGTGTTAGGATTTTCAGAAAATTTCGCCATAGTCTCCTTTGTAAATGGAGGTGTCCATGCTAAGTAGCATATCATTTTCTTTAACATATAACACGTTAGATCGTTCTCAAATAATCAACCCGACATTCTGACATGCAAGATACTACTTTTGTCGTTTCAGTTTTTAATATATAAAACTGGACTGTTTTCGGACATTTTAATAAAATGGTTAACTTATTCCAATAATTCCCAAATTTTTACAAAATGTCTTATCCGAATCAAATATTATTGTGTAAAAATATCGGGGTCCAGTTCATCATCAATATTTTATAGAAAATTATTTTCCAAACTGCGATCAGATTTGTTATTTTCTGACCGCAGCATATGGAATAATTCGTTTAAAAATCACCGTAAGTCCTTTTTACGAAATTCCCGTTGGAGGGTCACACTAACATCAGTGATCATCTACGGTATAAATTTCAAGGGCTGGTTCTACTCAGGTTTCAAGTTATGATGAAAAATATAACACATATTTTCAGCAGAAAAATGCAGCTTGAGCTGCTGTTACAAAACGACCCTTTAAAAATAGTAAATGACTTCGAAAAATTACGATTCCAGTCCCATTTGATCTGTTTTTCGAAAATACAAAATTTAGGCTTCAGAAATTCTGTTTTTCGATTTATTATGGTCGGTTTACATCCCTTTGAAGTTGGCTGAAAATGCAAATCAGCATGTTTCTTTATAGTTAAATCGTTACTAAATCGTATCAACCAATGTCCGAACAACGGGTTTATCAAGAATTCAACGATCAAGTATCATGTATGATTTAACCCAACCCTCATTCAACAAGATTTCATCTTCAAGTAAACTTTTATGTTCAAGTTTCATGTAAAGTTTCATATTCATCATCTTAGTGTTCTTGTTCTTGTGCTTTAAACATAATCATCATACTACATATTTTTAAACTAAGAAACAAGATGAACAAGGGTGTACAAGTAACTTACTACTAGCATAAGGCTAGGGTAGAATCTTAGTGAAGATGATGATGAGAAAAAGATGAAGAACAAGCAAGAAACAAGCCCTTTTGAAGCTCCACAAGTTTGCACTTCCTTGAATCACCTTAGATACTTAAATGAAGCTTGAAGATGGATGAATGGGGTGGTGTAGTGGTGGTGATGGTGGCGGTTGTGGGCAGCCGTGAGGGAGAGAGAGGGTGAGGAGAGAGAGTGAATCTTGAGTAGTAATGGTTGTGATCTTTGGCCATGTCTTTATAAGATAGTTCATATATCTTGGTAAGATTTACAAGTAACACATCTAATAAATTAATAGGATAAAATCTACACAAGATTGAGAGATCATGGTGGATGATTTGTGGGTCCACAAGGGAACCAATTTCAGTTGGGGGGGGGGGGGGGGGCTTGAATGAACTTTTTGCAACTAGATGGTAATTACAAGTTAGAGTTCAAGTATACTTACATAGGGTATTTATTTGATATGTAGTGGGTGTTAGGGTGTTCGGGGATCACGACTAGCCAAGAAATAAATAAATAATGTGTTTGGCAAAAATTTAGTGTCCCGGGTAATGTCCGGTTGTTCAGTTACGTACCAGTTCGTTAAGTGTTAAATTGCACCGTTTAGCGTCTTTTATGCACCCTTTTAATTCCCAACACTTAGGAAAATATTCTGGACGATAAAATGTAAATTATGTATGATATTTACATGTATAAAAGCTACTTATAGCTGAATTTAATAAATTTATGCACTTACAGTGCGTTTTGGGTGCTTTCTAGTGTGTATTTTAACTTTCGGGGCGTCTATATGTTAACCCTTGTATGTACTCTTGGGTTTTAATGCATTCTTGACGTTGGACCTACACCTAGGTCTCAATTCTAATGTCTGACTGCTTTCTGCAGAGTTGTTGACATATTGTGTTTTACCGGTGAGTTTACTAGTATTTTTGACGCAACGCTCTCGTTATTGCATAAAGCAATATTTTGTAGTATTAATCGTGCATGAATTCACTTGTATAGTATGTAATCAGAGAATGTTGACGTTTAAGCACATAATTGTAGTCATTAAATAATAATTAAAGTGTACGGAAATTACCGGTTTGGTGCCAGTTGTCACACATTTACCATTGATTGAGTTCTCGTACGACAACAACTATCATTCCAGTATTCAGATGGCTCCTTTCGAAGCTTTGTATGGCCACAAGTGCCGATCTCCTCTCAGCTGGCATGAGATTGGTGACAACCAGTTTACTGGCCGTGAAATCATTCAAGAGACAATGGATAAGATTCTTCAGATACGTGATAACTTGATCAAGGCTAGGAGCAGACAAAAGAGCTATGCTGATAATATGCGCAAGCCTCTGGAATTTGATGTTGGTGACCGAGTTCTTCTCTATGTGGGTCCTTTCACGATACTCGAAAGGATTGGCAAGGTAGCATACCAACCCTCGACCTGCCACAGGAACTAAACAACGTGCATCCAGTGTTCCACGTATCAATTCTACGTAAATGCCTAGCCGACGAGGAACTACAGGTTCCCCTTGAAGACTTGCAAATAAATGAAGCTGTACACTTTGTGGAGAAACCGGTCGAAATCATGGATCAGGGCGACAAGCGATTGAGGCGCAGCAAAATTCCCATAGTCAAGGTTCGATGGGAAGGAAAGCGTGGCACCGAATTCACTTGGAACCTGAAAAGTGAGATGAAGACCAAGTATCCGCAGCTCTTCGAGCAGTCTTCTACCTAGATTTCGGGGATGAAATCTCCTAAAGGAGGGGAGACTGTAACGCCTGCGTCCCTAGACTTTTAACTTTTGTCACTTTTAGTCCCTTAACTATGTGGTTCTTGATACTTTGTTACTTGGTAAATCGTATGCTATGATACTTGATTCTTAATACTATATTCTTGATACTTGAAACTTGATTCTTGATGCTTAACTCTATGATTCTTGATACTCGATACTTGGAAACTATGATTCTTAATACTTGGAATCTAGATTCTTGACTCTTGATACTTTGGTGCTTGACTCTTGAGACTCGTGAAACTTGAGACTTGGTGGAACGAGAGACTTGAGTGTTGTCACATGCGTAAACTATGAAACTTGGAAACTATGGTGTTAATAATGTAATCTAGTTATGTGATTCTATTGTCCAAAAATACGCAACGCAACGCTTAATCTAGCTCGCAAAACGAATCAAAGTCAGTGAAATGGAAAGGATGGGATTGACCGAATGGCAATCCGATCGGATGACCATCCGATAGGATGACCAACCGATCGGATGGCTATTTGACCGACCTGCTATCTGATCCGCTGCACACCGCCTCACACTCCTCTCTGACACTATAAATAGGCCTGTCACATCATTCTCACTGATGTGACAGCCTCACTCGATCCAGACGCACGCACTCCAATTTTCTTCCATTTCTCGGCGATTTCGGTACGTTTTACACTAGATTCTTGTACATCTTTGATCTATACACTATTCTCTACGAGATTCTCCTTTGAAATCTCACCTTTTCACCATGAAATCCCTAAGATTCGAGCTCTTGAGGGTGACGTTATCATGGTGGTTTGTACAAACTATGGTGTGATATCATTCCTGCTTAGATCTAGCTCAGATCTAAGGAATTTCATATGTTTTACACTGAATCTTAACTAAATCTAGACCTTTTCAGCTAAAACTTATGTTTTCCCTCATCTTTTATTAACTTTTCACTAAAAATGATGGAATCCGGATCTGAACGGACTAAAGACTTGATGATTAGTCTGGAGTTGGTTTGGAAATGGATTGTTGCCGGAGAAGATGACCAGGGTACGGATTCTGACATAAGCACCATCACAATTAGACGACCGATCGGACTGGGGTGATTCCCATCCGATTAGAACGGCTGAACATTGACGTATTTTACCGTTGTCTCAAGACGTACAGTGCCATCATCGTCGAACCAGAAACTTAGAAACTTTACAAGGTTATGAACGGGACAAGGACAACTCGATCGAATGGCAATCCGATCGGATAGCCATCCGATCGAACTGCTATCCGATCGAAGTAACACTGTGCCTTAGAACCTTTCAACACTTAGAAACTTTTTCTGAAACTTTAAACTTGGAAACTTCAATGATCGAATGGCAATCCTACCGAACTGCCGTCCGATCGGATAACCATCCGATCGAAGTGACCTCACTTAAACACTTGGTGATCTATTTGGAATCTTGACTCTTGGGTCGAATAGCCATTCGATCGGATAGCCATCCGAACGGATAACCATCTGATCGGATGACAATCTGTCCCTCACGCACAACAGTTACCTTAATCGAATGGCAATCCGATCGGATAGCCACCCGATCGAACTGCCATCCGATCCAGTGACTGATCCGACACTTTGCACAATCTCGTTATTTTGTCCGACACTTATCTGTTGTAATCTAATCAGGCTAAACCTAAAGAGCTCCCTTTGATCCAATAACAGTTAATCTGTTAAGCAATCACTGTGAGTACACTCGATCCCTTTTTGTTTTAAACTTTGGGATGCAGCATGTATTCTATTAAACTTTGAAACTTGATACTTTTGGAATCTAAACTCTATCCTAAGTGTATGTGAAACTTGTGATTCTTGATTCTTGATTCTTTATGCTATGTGAACGTTTAATCCAGAGTGTGTAGTTCCGCCTTAACAATAGTAGCGCTATAGGAGATGCACCTCCCCATTATTCTCGGGGGTATTGTTTGGAGGATTCTAGTTTTCCTTGATTCTTGGGAAAACACTAAAGCATCGGGACACTTGGGCTATCACTTGGACTGCGAACACTAGGATGGCTGAAACTATTTTGTTTTCATTTACATTGTGGATATGAGACTTTTGAATCTATTATGCTATGTACTCAAACTTATATACTCGACGGTACATTTTTGTACTGACTCTATTTTAATACATGTTGCAGGCTGATAGGATGCTGAATCATGGAAATCAAGCTAGGGTTGATGCTTAGAAACCCACCTAGTTTAATCTAGATTTTTTTTAACAATGATTTATGGTTGTATTTGATACCTTGTTGGTGATGTAGTTTTAGACAAATTTTTGCATGAAACTCAATTAATCTATAATGAAACTTTTGATGTTATGGAAACTCGTGAGCAATCTACAACAGTTGGGGTGTGACACCCGCTCTGCTACAAACTGTTGTAGATTGATTCTTTCGACTCTCATGCGAAGACTTAGATTTATTATAAGTTAAGAGTTTTACCAACGATGTAGTGATTCATATGACATTATAGGGGAAAACAATATATGTATGCAAAACACGACTTGTTTTGCTTGAGAATACTTTTATAAAGAAGCTTTAGAAAGGAGACTATGAGGTATATTAAAGGTGGCTTGCACAAATGGGTAGCCCTTCTTTTTATATATGGTTGCCTCACTTTTAATATGATACAAAATCTTTCTTTTGATTCTATATATGTATCTAGATTATGGTTTCTAGATTATTCCTAGGCTCCTAGCAATATGTTTACTTGATGACCAAGAAATTTCCATGGGAATCTCCATTTACTCCCAAGCTCTTTCACAATCGTTCTAGACTAATCTATTATGAGCAACATAAATCTTTCTGAAATTCACCATAGTGATTTGAGTTTAGACGGGTCATTGAATTACAGTGAGTTATATTGAATTTGTATCTCTTTACTGATTTAAGTTGAATAGATTTAGTTAAATGTTTTATTGTGATCTCTGTTCGTTAGGTACCTTGATCAACTACTACACGAATAGCATTTTCTGCTACGAGTTGAACAAGAAATGGTATCCCTTTTCCTGTACCTCGAAAGCCGCGAGTACCAGCAGAGGACCAAGATGCCACTTGCCCTAATACATATGTAACAATCTTAGGGGTTGTTTGGTAACATCTGAATGGTTAAGTGCTGAACCAGTAAAATGTCTGAACCATTAAGTGCTGAACCAGTAAGAGATCTGAACCATTAAGAGCTTGTATAATGCTTAACCCTTCAAAGGTAAATATCTGACCAATTCAGATTAGAGGTCTTAACCAGACATACTTTGTATAATGCTTAACCATTCAGAGGCAAATATCTGAAACATTCAGACTTCTGCTCGTGAAACAAACAGTCTCAACCATTAAGTGTTGAAGCAGTAAGAGGTCTGAACCATTAAGAGGCTCATTAAGAGGTAAACAAACAGCCCCTTAATGGTATTATTGTTGTTTGAATAACTCCCTTTTTAGTATTTTACATATAACCTTACATGAACTAAAAGTTCACATTAACCCTTTTTTTGTGTTGGAGAACACATCAAAGTTTTTCAGTAGAAAAATGACACAATTAGATCGTGACCTGTTGAATGATTTTAATTTGGACTTCATATCACCTGTTTGTAAATGAAAATTATATTTGTGATGTTTACAAATTTAGATTCGTCAACTGTAACACCCAAAAAACAGGTTTGGTAATCAAACCACGTTAATACTAAAAGATGGGTAAAAGTACCCTTAGTGGTAAAAATTAACCCGGTGAATATTAGAATTTAAATAAATAAACCTAATATTAAATAAAAAGAAAACAAATGCTTTTGAGAAAATAAAGCTTACAAGAAGCCCGAGTTAACGAGACTTAAAATAAAACGAGTTGTAATCTCCCCGAACCCACTAAGTTAACTAGGAATGTTTAACCTAGTTAATAAGAGGGAATATTATTGGAAATAAGTAGGTTGTGGCCTACTTAATAATTAACCAAACATGAGGGGCCAAAATGGGATAACTTGGAAGTTGATTTAATAAAAAAGAAAAGAAAACAAAACACATACACAGTGTGTTCTGTTTGACCAGAAGGTGCTCCAAGGAGCAAAACCCTAGTTCATACAAAAATGATCAAATTGAAGGTCTATTTGAAACTCAAATTCACAATTGAACGTGAATTAATGATCACCCAAGCTAGGGGATCATAAGGTATGTAGAATTTTGATGATTCTTGAAGTTGTGAAAATTGATGAACCTCATAATTTGCGAATTATCGATGAATTATAGAAGTTATGGCTGAATTGTGATGTATACTTGCTTAGGAACAAAACCCTAAGTGAAAATTTTACATATATTGCCACGAATTGAATGTTTAGATGATTTACCACACTGGGATAAGTGAGTTTTAACCATATGATGAAACGCAGCGCCTTAAAATTCAACGAATTCTTTTTCCTGGCCTTGGCGTCACGTGTAGGTCCTTCCTTGTAGCTGCCGCGTAGCGCCAAGGCCCATTTTCCACAGAAAGTTCTGTTTTTTTTTTCACAAGTGTTCAGCTCCAGCAATCTCCAACTCTCATCCTTAGCTTCTTTTAAGCATATTTCCAACAGTTTTTAGCACTTTTCGAACCGAACACCTTTACACAAACAAAGCATCAAACTTCTATGGAATAACTACGAAAACTAAATGAAATAACATGAAATCTATACAAACTATACACGATATAAGTATGTATTTTGCAATACATCATATATTCATGTTAATTGATGTTTGATATCATCATGTGTTAAGAATGATTGATGTTGTGTTGATTCGATAAATTACGGTTATAAGAACTTGGTTAATAAAGTGGTTAAAACGGTAGCATAAGAATGATGCTTACCGGATAATTGACAAAGTACTTAAACAAGTAGTTGAGCTACATCGTGTAATTACTTACGTCAATAGGCAGTTGACTTTAAAAAGTCAAACTGACCAATGATACGATCGAATGATAAATTCGACATAAAAACCGTAAGATGGAATAGTCGTGATTGATAATGACTAATCTAACCATCTTACGAATTATAATGATAGTTTGACGCTTGACAAGCTAGGTGGAAGTTTGGGAAGGAAGCGGGTCAAACGAATAAAGTATGAAAGAAAAGCATAATTTGGATGCAAGGTAAGTGAAGCGTACACCCTTTTATTTTTGAAGAACATTCCCTTATTCTATTACGTACGAATAAGGTAAATAAGTGTTTGGAATATGACGTTACGACGTGTAGTTATAAAGAACGAAATGAATAAAAATAATAAGAAACCATGTTTAATGGTTAAAAAGGGAATAACATGACTATTCGGTCATACAATGATGATAGAAAATGAGTTTTAGTGGCTACCTTATAGGGTAAGACAAAATAAATAATAAGGGTAAAACGGTAATTCGGACACGCGTTGACGATAACCGTTAGTTTTTGAAAGACATTTTATGGCATAAGCCACGATGGGTCAAAAGAATTAAGAAATGAGTTATAAGTAATGTGACCGTACGGTGTAAACCAGAACGGTTTACATAGATGAGATGACGAATAATACCATCTCACAAGGATAAAATGGTCATTTAGACCAAACGGGTCGAAAGGTGAAGATGTCACCATGTGACGATAACGACTAATCATTATTTATTGAGTATAATGATCACAGGAATGAATAACGTGTGGAATATGTGTTGCTATTAACTAACAACTTAATTGATGAGATACTAAGACGGACCAATATGTTGATTCGAGCCAGGTATGTATAATAGGTCAACTTCTCATTTAGAACTTAAGGTTCGATGAGAGTTAGACAAAGTCGAAAATGGACATTGGGTTACCTTATTAGGTACACTTAATAATTTAAATTATAGTCGTTGTGTTTTTAGAAACATAATGATTTTTAAACAAGATCATAGTTAAAAAGTGGGATTTTTGGTCAACCATGTCCTTAAAATCCTTCGTCGTAAAAGAAGGGCTAAAGTTGACTAAAACGCCCTTAAATGATAAACCGGGCAAACGACCCTTAAAGCTTGTTTGAACATGAGTTTTATGATTTAATAAGTATTTTGGATAAGAGAAAAAGTTAAGCTATGAACCCTTTTGGGTCAAATGCCTCGAAATGACTCTTTCCGTAAATGACAAACCGAGGGGTATGACTAGGCATGAAAAGTTTATCACATTAAATTCACCACAAATATAGATTTGGTGGAAGCAAGTTGATAATTAAATGTGGAAATAAGATGTGAATAAAAGAAAGAGCGAGATTTAATCTTAAATGCTTAAATCCTCTAAACGGGTCAAAATGAATTATGCGCATTACTTGGTTAATTGTTGCGTAATTCATAAAAGATTGATCACGAGTTAAAAACTTTGAATGAAATATGTTGGTATATGCTTTAGGACCTTTTTGGAACAAGATGGTTTGATAAAACCATGAACGGGTCAAAACTTAATAATTAAATTTTAACCCGAGTGCTTAAAATCTAGAAAATTGTTAATCCGGATGTCGGATTTTACCTCCATGTGATGGAGAATCAATTTACGATCACGTAGGAAGAAACGGATCGTAAAACGGATCAAAATGAAACAAGTTATAATCATTTTAGTAAAACATAACTTGGCTGGGAATATGCAGGTTTGCGAACAAATCTTTCTGTCGAAATCGACCCCTCGCGCCGCGCGATGGATATCATTTTGTTCGGTCGCGTCACGCGACAGAAACTCTAAATGCCGCCGCGGCACGCGACGACTTATAAATCCGGAAATTTGTTTGCTGAAACTTGTTGTTTGCTTGTTTCGACTCACGAACTTGTTCGAACATGTTTTAAACGCCGAATGACTAACTCATTTCATGTTTTATGAAATGTGGGTATACTGTACGGCACCGGATGACGATCAAGCTCGATGAAGAACTGAACACGATCAAGATTCAAGCTTCCGCGTTACGTGTCGTCGTCATCTTTTAAACGATGGTATCAATATATGACGTTGAAATGTTATAAACCTTAAAATGTTTTAACAAACTCGTATTTTCTTATGTATGTGTAATAGTAAATACAGATTTATAGCCGATATTTATATGAAAACCGTATAAATCAAGTAAGGGTCTTACATCAACATAAGAAAATTGACATGTTTAATATGTATTTTACTAGAGTGTTTTGCCTATAGGAGTAAGGGTGAAGAAGAGGTATCCACCAAAAAACAACGGATCTTCCTAAACGCTACATTAGTGCCACCTCATCTTTTACCCGCAACTTCCCAAACTCCTTTGATTGGGTGGAATCCACCAAAAACTACCAAAACTCACCAAATACCAAAATGATGAGTGAGAGAGAGAGAGAGAGATTCACCAAATGAGGGAATACAATGGGAAGCCATCCCGATCTTGGAGCAAATTTTCAAGGCTGCCGAGGACAGGGTGGTGTTCCCGATCTGTTTTTTATTAAAGTTAAAACAAATACAATTTTTAACGACTATTTTTTTTAACTTCTTGTGAGACTTGAACTTATGACTTTTCCAACTTAGATGCTCTAGAAGCTTTGTTTCTCTTATTGGGTCACCAATCACAAGAAACAAACAAATACAAGTTTGACTTTAAAATTTTAACTAGACTTTTTTTTCAACGATAAAATATATGTTCTAAAACTATATATAACTACGTAAATTATGTTTGAACCCATATGTGGAAAGTTGTACATATAATCAAATTTCCTTTTACTGTTAATTCAATTTTTTAACGACTATTTTTTTTAACTTCTTGTGAGACTTGAACTTATTATTTTTCCAACTTGGATGCGCTAGAAGCTTTGTTTCTCTTATTGGGTCACCAATCACAAGAAACAAAGAAATACAAGTTTGACTTTAAAATTTTAACTAGACTTTTTTTTCAACGATAAAATATATGTTCTAAAACTATATATAACTACGAAAATATATGTTCTAAAATATAATTATAGGCTAAAAACCCTAGCGCCGTTTAACTGTTCCGATAGCTTTTTTCCGTCCGATCGCCGGAGGCTCGATGAAGAGGAGACTATTGGGTTAGCGTGTGAGGTCGCTAGGCTTCTGGCTTGACCTCTATCTCTAACGTGATTTTCGATTCTTCCATTCACCGCCCGGGATTTGGTGTTGTTCTTGGTTTGTTACTTTGGGGATTCTGAATGCTGGCGGCTCGACGAAGGGGAGGATATTGGAATAGCGGGTGAGGTGGTCTGACTCTTGATTAAGTCGAGGGTCAAGGTTACCTTTCTTTCTATCCTGGTAGTTCAACTCTTCCATTCGCCGTTCGGGTCGAGGTTTTCTTGTGGTTTTTTCTTGTTTTGGTTCGTATGGAGACGAGGACGAACATTGGGAAGTGCAGAACAATAGACGAAGAGGTAGAGGGGAGTCTGGTGGTCACAAGTCGGAGATCACAAAGTTTTTCGTGACTAATATTCCTCAAGGTTGTAGACCGTGGGATTTGGAAAATGCGTTCAGAGTTTATGGGGACATTGCGGGAGCCTTCATCGCAAAGAAAAAAGATAAGGAGGGAAGGATTTTTGGTTTTGTCAGCTTCAGAAGTGTCAGGGATTTAGATGAGCTCAAGTTTAATTTGTCCACCATGAGGTTGGGAGGTAATAAGTTGGAGGTCAATGTGGCGCTATTTGCAAGAGAGAACGGGGCTGTCAAGACTTCTTCAGTAAAGGGTGGGGGAGTCAAGGAGGTAGAAGAAGGACAGAGCAAAGTTCACAGGGGAGTAACAAAGGTTAGAGGGTCTAGTGTTGTGAAGAACGGGGTTTCGTTTTTGGATATTCTTACCAATAAAACACACGCGGTGCAAGATGAGGATGAGGTGGTCATGACCCTTCCACTTTCTCGTTGTCAAGTTTAACCGGGAGAGTTGTGGTTGGAAGAGCATTAGGTCTCAAAGAGTTAAGGGACTTAAAGTCGTTGTTGTCGGCAGCAGGGGTTGAGGAAGTCTCTCTACAGTATCTAGGTGGACTATCTGTATTGGTCGTTTTCGAGAATGAGGAGGCAGCTAAAAAACTGTTAGATGTTAAGGAGGTTTGGAAGCAGTGATTTTCGTCTTTATCTCCGTGGTTGGTTCAGTCTCTTCCTTATGAACGGTTGGCATGGGTTAATATACTCGGGGTTCCTCCGAACCTGCTTTCGAGAGGAGTTTTTGACGAGATAGGTAGTAAGTATGGCAAGGTGGTTCAACATTCTCAGTTCCTTGAAACGGATGGTGACCTTTCGTTTGATAGGCTGGGGATTCTTCTCGATACCGGAAACAGAATCAACGGTGTCATTAAGCTTAGGTGGCAGGATAAAAGGTATAACGTTTGGGTGATTGAAGATAATGATCCATGGGTTCCGGATTTTCTCGAGTTCCATGAGGTCTCGGTTGGGGTTTCATCGGAGTTGGACGGAGTTGGGGGGTTCCGGTGAATGATGGACCGGAGGTCAGTGAAAACGGCATTCCGGAAGTTGAAGGGGTAGTGGAGGGGTTCGATGTGGCGGCTGATAGGAGAGAAGGACTTTTTGATTCTTGTGGTCTTGTGCATGCTTCCATGCAGAGAGAGGAGGAAGGTGATGGTTATTCTTCCAAGGATGCTGGAGTTCAGATTTCCGGGGAAGAGGGTCAGACTACTTTTTTAAAACCTCAAGTGGTCCCAATTCCCGATTCGGTGGGGGAGGGGGGTGTGGGTTCGGTTCAATGTGGGGAAGTCAAACAACAGTATGCCCAAGAAACTTAAATTGGTTTCTCCAAGTGTTAAAAATAAAGGTCAAGTTTGGCCTATTAAAGAGTTAGAGGATATGAGGCCCAAGAAGAGGTCAAGGTCTCAATTAGAAGAGCAGGTGAAAGTGGGAGAGTAGAACAGAACAGTGGGCGATCAGGTTCACAGAGGATTTGAATAATATTATTTTGACTTAAATAGCCAGGCCTCGCAGGAGGTAGTTACAGATGTTGCACCGGAAATTTTTTCGGCTCCGGAGATTCCAGCTGGGGTGACGACAAGGGGAGACGGTGTGGGGGGCGACGGTACGAAGAGTGTATCGGAAACGGAGAAGGAGGTTGCAGACACGGTTTCGTTAGGCACGAAGATTGGTGTTGATTTAGCCGATCACTCGGACCTTGTCAGAAACTCGATTTCCATAGGTATTGATGGAGTTCGATCATGAATTGTCTATCACTGAATATTAGGGGTATTGGGGGGTTTTAACAAAGCTAGGTGGGTGAAAGATATGGTTCGTGAGCATAGTTTTTCGTTTTTATCTTTGCAAGAATCTAAATCGGCAAGTGTTTCTCGCGGTGATATGGCTAAGTTCTGGGGTAATAATAATTTCGGGATGGATTTTGTGGAATCGGTTGGTTTGTCGGGGGGGGGGTTTAATTTGCATTTGGGACGAAAAGATATTTCGGCAGTCGGGTGGTTCGAAGCATAGGAATTATTTATGTATAAAGGGGTCTTTGGTTGGGTGTGATTCTACTGTCAATGTTCTAAATGTTTATGCTCCGCAAGGGGTGTAGGCCAAGAAGAGATTGTGGGAGGAGTTGAAAGGGATTATTGAAGGAAACGAAGGGTATTGGGTTATCTCGGGCGATTTTAACGCTGTCCGTTATAGAGATGAGAGGAGAAATTGTTCGTTCAAACAATCTTGTGCTGATAACTTCAATGAATTTATTTTTGATGCAGGATTGATAGAGTACAACATGAGTGGCCGGGTGTTCACATATTGTTCAGATAATGGCAATAAATTAAGCAAGCTTGACAGGTTTGTTAGGCCTTTGGATCAGGATCTGTTCCTACGGAACATGGATGAATCGACCTCGATCAATGTGCGGAATCCATGGATCAAGTCACAGAATCACAACAACGTATTCAACGATTAAATCCGTCTGAACTTTCTATTAAGATGATATGAAAGTACACAAGTGCCAGTAGAGAGTCAGACTTGACAGAGTTTCCTAACCGAATAAGCAAAAGTCTTCAAAGTTCTAAAAGTTCTGAATGACATACCCAAGCTGGGTATTTATAGGCAAACACAGGGAGGTGATAGGTGCTGTCCGAACGGGTGGCAATCCGGTCGGATGGCCATCCGATCGGATGACACTTGTCAACCATCGGACATCACCTTTACAGTTCAAAGCCATTCCCTGGTCTGTCATTCTACACATATACATACATTAACATACAAGTACACAAAAGACATATACAATACAAATAAGACTCAATGCTGACAGAAGCTACAGACATATGAACTAACAAGGTTTTTAGTGAATGTGGAGTTTTTCAATCTTTGGCCGACGGCGTGTTATCGGGTGCTACCAAGGTTATGGTCGGATCATAATCCTATTATTCTGTTATGCCAGTCTAGGAACTTCGGGCCGCGTCCGTTTCGGGTGTTTAATTCTTGGTTTGGTAAACAGGGGTTCGATGAGGAGGTATTTAAAGCCGCTTCTGATTTTCAGTCGAATGAAGGTCCTCCGGATGCGGTGTTCTTGAAAAAGTTGGGTTTAATAAGGGATCGTTTGAAAATCTGGAAGGTGGATATGGTTCGTAAGGTAGGGGAGGAGGTGAGTGCCGCAAAGGAGGAAATTGAGGAATTAGAAGGTATTCTTGAATAAAGAGATTTATCGGAGGAGGAGGAGTGGGTTTTATCGGAGAACAAAAAGGTTATCCAAGAGGCGGAAGAAGCGAACACTATGGATCTTAGGCAGAAATCCCGGGTGAAATGGGCGAAGGAAGGAGATGAAAATTCGAAGTTTTTTCATACCATGATCAATAACAGGTAAACTTGTAATGTCATTCACGGTCTGGTGGTGAATGGTAGTTGGGTTTCTAAACCCTCGTTAGTGAAAAAGGAGATTTTCAGGTTTTTCAGAGATAAGTTTGTGGAGGACTATGTCAGTCAGCCGCATTTGGATTGTTATCGGGTGAATCGGATCTCCATGGGTATGGCTGCCAGCCTGGAGGTTAGGTTTTCTAAAGAGGAGATTAAGGCCGCGGTTTTTGATTGTGGTAAAGATCGTGCTCCCGGGCCCGACGGGTTTAACTTTAGATTTTTTACGCATTTCTGGGATCTTTTTGAGAACGACTTTTATAAAATTTTGGATAATTTCTTTGACACGGGTAAGCTTAGCAATGGGTGCGGTTCGGCTTTTATAGCCCTTATCCCTAAGACTAGGGATCCCCTTGTTTTGAATGAGTATCGGCCGATCAGTCTAGTTGGAGTGATAAATAAAGTGGTTTCTAAAGTCTTAGCTAATAGACTGAAGCCGGTTCTGAATGAGGTAATTTCCTATTCTTAATCGGCCTTTCTCAAAGGCAGATTTATTTTAGATGGGCCGCTTATCATTAACGAGCTATTGTCGTGGTCTAGAAAAAACAAAAAAAGAGGTTTTCTTTCTTAAAGTAGACTTTGAGAAAGCCTATGATAACGTCAACTGGGGCTTTATTTTGGATATTATGGAGCAGATGGGTTTTGGTTCGAAGTGGCGAGGTTGGATTTATGGCATTTTGGCTTCGGCCAGGGCGGCTGTTTTAGTGAATGGCTCTCCTACTTTTGAGTTTGGGTGTAGGAAAGGAATGAGACAAGGAGATCCTCTATCTCCGTTCCTATTTGTGGTGGTTATGGAGGCACTTTCATGTTTGTTCAATAAGGCATGTGAGGTCAATGTATTTCAGGGCGTTAGACTCCCCGATAACGATGTATGTGTCTCTCATTTATTTTATGCCGATGACGCTATGATTATGGGGAATTGGGACAGAGATAATATTGCAAATATTATTAGGATCCTGCGGTGTTTTCATGCTTGTTCAGGTCTCAAAATTAACCTTAGCAAGTCTAGTATCTTTGGTATTGGAGTTAATAGCGATGTGGTTGAGGAGACGGCGAGTTGGATCGGGTGTAAGATAGACTCCATCCCGTTTAAATATCTAGGGTTGACGGTGGGAGCAAATATGAATCGATTAAACAATTGGAGGCCGGTTTACGACATCTTCGAGAAAAGACTTTCCCTTTGGAAGGCCTCTCTTTTATCTATAGGATGGAGAGTTACATTAATTCGGTCGGTTCTTGAGAGTCTTCCTACATACTTTATGTCTTTGTATAAAGCTCCAGTCAAAGTTATCAAAGATTTGGAAAGGATAGTCAAAGGGTTTTTTATGGGGAGGCTCGTCTGAACACAGGAAGACTCACTGGGTGGCGTGGGACAGGGTGGCTTTACCAAAGAAAGCGGGTGGTTTGGGGTTGTGTAAATTGAGGAATGTTAATCTGGCTCTTCTAAGTAAGTGGGGATGGAGGTTTAAGACTGATTCAGAGATGTTTTGGGTCAAAGTTGTTAAAGCTATTCATTCAGGCAGGTCGGGTTGGGCGTTTCTTCCGTGCAATAAATCTGTCAGGGGAGTCTGGAGCAACATTTGCAACGTGATTAACAAGACGGTAATCGAAAGTAAGCCTATTCGGAGTTTTTTTAGAGGTATATTGGGTTCGGGTACGGATATTTGTTTCTGGTTGGATCCTTGGCTTGGCGAGACCCCATTAAAAGATCTTTTTCCATGTTTTTTCCGACTCGAGATGTTTAAAGATTGTTCGGTGGAAGACAGGTTGGCAGGTAGCGGGTCTTGGACGTGGAGATACGAGCCGGTATTGGTCGAGGAGATTCAGGAAATGACTAATTTATTGCCTATACTACCTTTGGTTACTCTCGGTGACGGTAGAGATAAGTGGAGGTGGTTGGGTGATTCCACAGGGGAGTTCTCGGTAAAGTCAGTCAAAGGTTTGCTCATTCAGGAGAGTAGTATTCCGGAGTATTTCGTAATTGATTGGTGTAAATGGGTCCCGTTGAACTGTAATATTTTTATTTGGAGGATAGAGATGAACCGTATTCCAACGTTCGATGCTCTATTTTCAAGGGGTATTGTCCATCAACTTGGGGCCTGCCCTCTGTGTGGAGAAGAAGACGAATCTGTTGGCCATCTTTTTATCGCTTGCCGAATAGCGTCTAATCTTTGGCAGAAGGTTAGTAATTGGTGTCGAATTCCGAATTTTTCGCTTTTTCTATAAAAGATTTGTTGGAATTACACAAATATAGTAGATTAAGGTCGGCGGAGAAGAGGATCTTGCAAGGTGTTATTATGATCGCGTGTTGGTGCATTTGGTTGGCCAGGAATAAAGTGCTTTTTTCGGGTTCCCAGGTTAGTGTGGAGGGCATTTTTAGCGATTTAAGGTCTATGGGTTATTTTTGGCTTAAGCATAGGTCGTCTTTTCAGTCCATAACATGGATCGACTGGTGTAAATTTGTAATTATGTAGGTTGGTTGTTTTCGTTTTTTGGTCCGGCTCGGTCTTCGAGTTCGGCTATTTGTGAATGAAGTTTAATTTTCAAAAAAAAATTTGCTTAAATTACAGTTACTAGAAAACATGCAAATGATTGTTTAATAGGGTCAAAAGTATATTCGAGAGGGTGACTAACACACGCATATGACATTTATCGGAGTAGGTATGTCATACTTAAGAACCTAAATCCAGGAAGGTGATTCATTCTTTTTTATCGACATTCTACAAATCATTTTCCAAAATTAGTATAGCATATAGTTACATATTAACATATTCGTTTATTAAATAAAACAATATCTTTTAGTAAAAGAATCTGTTATATGTCTTAGCCTCAGATCATACACATTAACAACTATTTAGGTAGACGGAGTGGTAAGCAAGCACCTAATTCCCCTTTAACAAAGGTCTCAACTCTCATGTTTTAACTTTGTCTTCACTAGTTTCTCTAGCATGACCCGACCTCTAGAAGACCACCTGTCTAAAATATGCTCGGATTTAATTGTTCTTCTTGATGGAGAAAGATCCACTAAAAAGTAGCCTAAGAGAGATTGTGATGATGACATGTAACACTCCTTATAAGTAGGAAGGAATGATATTTTGGTACTAAAACATTTTGGTCCTTATAAGTATAAATATGAAAATAACATGTGACACTCCTTTTGTTTTCTAAAAAATATAACACAAAAAATATAGTACAAAAAATCAAGCACAAAAAATCCAATACAAAAAAATAGCGCAAAAATTCTAGTAGAAAAATATATAGCACAAAAAAATCAAGTACAAAAAATATAGCACAAAAAAATCTAGTACAAAATATCCAACACACAAAAATCTAGTACAAAAAAAACCAGCACAAAAAAATTATACAAAAATTTAACACAAAAAATTTAGCACAAAAATATAGTACAAAAATCAAGCACAAAAATGTTATACAACATAAAAATACAACACATTTTTGTGAGTTTTTTTAGTTGTCATATTTTATATATCAATATGGTAATCAAATTAAAGATAAAAAGACGCTCACTTTTATGGTGAAATTTTTATAAAAAAATAATGACGTATAAAAAAGTTATGAACATTTAAAAAATGATTGTGAAATATGCATGTGACTTGCATGTGGAGAGAGAAAGTTATTAATTAAATAGGATTTTCCGAAGATACCTTTACACTTCTTTTTTCCTACATTTTCATCTTAAGGCTGGAGGGTGTGCAAAGCCCTTAGGGGCTTTATCACGCCACATCAGTGCCTAGGGCTGTTCACGAGCCGAGCCGAACCGAGCGAGCCTCTGCTCGAACTCGGCTCGAATTGAAACCGAGCGGCTCGGCTCGGTTCGAATTTAAGGAAACGAGCAATAATCGTTGCTCAAACTCGCTTGGTTTGCAACCGAGCGGCTCAGTTTTGCTCAGTTTCGCTTGGTTTCAATATTCATATTATAATTTAATACAAAATTTTCAAATTTAAAGGCCACCATTGTCAATTATCATTCAAGATCAACATACATAATAAGCCAAAGATATATTAAACATTTGTGATGGCTGTTGGCGTCCTCAGCGGCTCAGCCTCAGCTACGGTTGTGAAGAGCAAAAATAAAAAAGATGAAACTAGGGTTTCGTTTAGTATTTACTCTCTATATTTGACTTTAATTGGGCTAAGTAGTATTTGGGCTTATTACTTATTAGTAGAATTTGTGATGGTATTTGGGCTTATTACTTATTAGTAGAATTAATATTTATATTTATACCTAGAATCATACTCACAAAATAAATTATATATATATTATATTATATATATATATATAAAATATTCGAGCCGAGCCGAACCGAGCGGAGCTTTGCTCATGCTTGGCTCGTTTACAAACCGAACCGAGCAGAGCGGCTCATTTATAATCGAGCGACAAAACGGGCGAGCATTTTCCGAGCGAGTGGCGAGCGAGCGGCGAGCAATTTGCCCAGCCCTATCAGTGCCATGTCACATAGAGAGTTTTAAAGCACATCCTTTTAACTTGCATGCAATGGTTTAAAGCCCCCTATTAAACAAAATAAAAAAAATAAAGAGTAGAGATTTGATTGGTTGAAAAGAATAGGCCCCACCTTCAAAGCCATTTTCTGGCCGTTAGCGTGCTGGCGGACAAGGGGTAGCGCCCCCTTGGTAACATGCAGGGGGGGGGGGGCCGCCAAGGGCCTCCAAAATTGCTGATCTGGCGGGGTGGCGCAATGCCACACCCTGTGACATAACCATTGATTTAAAAAATGGATAGTTAAGATTATTTCTATTTAGCCAAAATAAACTTTTATTTGATTTTACCTCTTTTGATTAGCATGTTACTAGCTGGGTCTCTTGAGTTATAGGCAATCTTCTTATGCCCAATAGACCACTTAGGTTTTTAGGAAATTAAACGAAAAAAGGAAACAAACAAAACGCTAAATACTCATAGTTGATTAACCTTATTATGAACAAGATAATTCCAATTAGAACGAGTTCTTATTCATAAAAATGTAACATATTTCATGTTCACCTTGACAAATGAAGGATATATTAGGACAAAAAGACATACAGTATCAAACATGTTTTGTAGGGTTCTAATATGTTTGAATTGTTGGCCTTCATATTGTAAGGTACAAAATATATATATATAATATTACTTTTATCCCTCATGACTCGACGAAGAATTACTCGAACTATTAGAGGTAGCAAACAGTTTTGAAAAGAAACGATCAGCCAAAACCACATTCGCAGCATCGGATGGATGAAATGCGTCCCAAAATACATATTCACTTCGATTGTCACACACATGTGCATACGATAAACATAATCCTCCTACAACCGTCTCGACTTTGCAGCATGATGTATTGGACACCTTGAAACCTAAACAGAAACACACATACTACAAATTAAGTCACTGTTCTTTGTTTAGAAAACTTTCCTTATTTAGAAATGTTGTTGATCAACCCTAAATGTTTAGGAGATACATGAACTTACCATATTTTCCCGGGTTTTCAACCAAATCCATACCATCTTGATAAGTATCCGCAAAAGTAAGTTGTGCTTTTTTGAGCTTGACATTTAGTACATTTATCAACTTTTGCACTTTCGAGTTAAACTGAACCACCCATTCATTCACTTGTTGCAAGCATTGATTCGTGGTTGATTTCGCTCGTTGTGAAGGAATGCATCCAAGAGGTCCAAGCCCAAGAAATATTACCTTTCGTGCCCTGAGCAAGTAAAGCCTCTTTTATCGCCAAAAACAAAACATACATAAGTTTTAGGTATAACAATTGTTAGTTTGTTAGTTTTCTCTAGACTTGTCATGCTTACCGTTAACTGCTCGGCTAGTTTCAACTCCAAAATCCCCAAAAACTCGTCGTGGGTGTACCGTTGACTATAGGGAAGAAACGGTTGCAAGAAATTGTTGATGTAATCGTTGCTACCTATCGAAAGCCCAAAAACATAAAGCGGTGGTTTCAATAAACTGTCAAAGAGTTCAAAATAACTGAAAACTGTATTAGTGACTAAAAGATTATGCGTGTGATGAATTATTGAAGATCAGAGCGATTATGATAAAGAAAATAACGATAAAACTAACCAACTAATGATATATCAACCGTTTTAAACTTAAAGATAAAATGATCAAATTGTAACAAATTGTTACAAAAGTAAGTGTTTAATTTCACCTCTTACCCATTGCAATGAAGTAGATGGCCTCATGTAAAAGACTAATAGCAGACTCTTCTCCTATCTTCTTCTTGATCACCCTTGTTGTGTTCTCAAAACAACCTATTTGATCGTCGAACGATATTCTTTCAATCTGTAAACCAATGAATCATTCCCATAAAAACAAGAAAAAACAAACACAATTACAGTCCAAAAATGAAAAAAAAAAAATCAAATCTTACAAAATAGATTCCGGTATCATTCAGAATCCCAGCACCACCAGATGCATAGTTAACACCTTTCAAGACTGCATCATCTTGGCGATTTAACGAAAGGTAAGGTGGAGGAGATGGAATTCCAAGCTTCTCAGCTGCAATGAAAGCATCAAAAAGAAAACTGTTTGTGTAATAATGTATTGAAAACAGGCTTGCTTACTTACGTACATATAATATCGGCAATGGTTCGGCCATTGCTGAAGCGGCCAGTGGGTATTCGGTTGGGGTAATCGATGCCATAGAAGGGAAAATCTGATCTAGCAAGTGAGTATCTCAAGTAGTTGTTGTTGCCAACTTCTGTTAAAGAATCACCAAAGATGAAGGTGACGAGTGAAGTGTAATTAGCTGCCAATGCGATGATTGGAGCCGTGAAAACTGCTAGAATTAGTGGTATAGCCATGGTTTTGTTGTAAATTATTGTGGCAATATTTTATAGGAATTTGTGGGGTTTTAGTGAAATAATTTTTGAAGGGGGTTGAAAAGTTGGTTGTGTTGGTTAATTTGTTACTTGAAGCAGGTTTTGTTTTGGGATTATTTTTGGTTCCTTACACAAATACATGTTTGGGATTAAGCCTGAGAATCAGTACTACACATACCCACTCATTAATATATGGGTTGATCTGAATAAAAAATATATATATATACATTTCGGTGACATAGTTGACTCAAATTAAGCAACGGGTTGGGTTAGAATTGGCATTGTTGTAAAAATTCTGGCTAAGTGTCGATTAATCACAATTAATCCTGATTAATTTTAATTAATTCTGATCAATTCCTGATTAATCGCTAGTCTCCGTCGCCTGACTAGCGACTACTACAACACTGGCGCTCTTATTACACTTGATAACTTAAAATAAGGTTCAAATAGCAACCAACACTCACGATCATTGTTAGTCACCACCGTCAGTCATCGCCTTCGCCACCTGACGTTGGTCACCGCCGCTGAAACCACCGCCATCACCACCACCATAGATGCAATTGTCACCACCACCACCCCTACCACTGTCGTCTGAGATGCAAAAACCATAGATACAATTGCCACCACCACCATAGGTCTTTCATTATGTGGGGTTCGGTTTTCTATGACAACTGCTTGGCTTGATCTGGCTAGCTGTTGGACATCAGATGATTCACAGCGGAAGAATCATGATTTATTGGATTCATAGTTTGATCAATTTGCAGTAATGAGAATACGGACAATTCGACAGTTAGTTAAATTGTCTTGGTACCGGTTATAGTTTGCCGGCAAGACATATATATACGAGTGCATAAATGGCAGTTGAGAGCGGTTGAAATTGGAGGGAAACCACCCTTTGAATCGGTGCCTCCTAACCAACATAACCACTCAAATATTTCGATCATAACATACATATAATTATAAGTCACATAGCCTAAGTCATATATACATACATAAGAATTCGAATATATATATATAAGTATAATTATGTTTATACTTTCTAATACACTCCCCTAAACATAATTACGTTTACGAGAGTGCATTATAACGCTGAAATTGGCATCATCCACGGCTGCTTTCGCTCTATTGAAATCGAACCGCCTCCTAGTGTGCAGCCTTTTAATTCCTTGCCAATCGTTTCTGGCGAAAAACGCGTAGTGTTCAGCTTCATTCCCAGCAATGTCTTCCTTCTTTGAGTTACCTTTTGATTGCTCTGCATCAGTTCCGATCATCTTGTCTCCTTCACTCCTGCTTTGTCTTGGATCCACCACTATCTTGATCTCCTCTTTCTCGTGCACTTTCTCTTGAGTTGACTTATACTTGTAGTAATAGATGAGCACATCCAAATACATAGCGTATATCAGCCTCATATATTCTCCTTCATCATACTCAAAACCTATATCCCTAGCAATCATTGCCCACATACTGTTTTCGGTGATCCTCCGGTGTCCACCTTCCCTTTTTACGGCCATGTACAAATCCAGCAAGCATACTTTACGGTTGTTCGAAGCATACGCAGGTAGAGGTCTCGTATTTATTTCTGATTTCTCTTTGAGAAACCAATCAACCATTTCATTAAACTTGTTTTCTAGATGATATTTGTACTTCTTAACATATTCTTCATCCTCTAGCATATCAAGAAGTGCCTTGCAGTCATTAAACTCCTTGAAAGACATTGCTTGAAGTATCAAAACATTCCAGTCTGGTTCGTTTGTTGATACATTCAGACTTTCAAAATAATCGTTCAAAAATTCTGTTTTGAACCTTTCATGATCCGATTCTTTACTAATCACTGATTCCTTTTCTAACATACCGATTTCTTCTTCTTTAGTAATCCCAGTTTTGTCACTTTTCTTATTAATTAATGGAGCACTGAATGTAGGAAACAATTTGCATTTGTCTCCGAAGAACTTCACGGTGAAATCTTGAGTGATTAATTGGTCTAAACTTAATACATTTCTATCTATATCCGGAGTGTAAAACACACTCTGAATACGAATCTTCTTCGACCCTGACATGACTTCGGTGACCCCTATACCCCTTATGAAGAAAAAATGATTTTCTCCGGTTTTCGTTTCAACACTTGACATGTTTTTTATTCGTTTAAACATATCTAAATTGTCAGAATAGTGTTGTTTAAGGGTTTTACTGACATACCACATCTCTGACCAGAAACCTCCATCGGTGCCGACCACTATATACTCCAACCTTTGATCATTTTGATGATCAGAATCAGCGTTCTGTGGTTGTTGTGTTCCGGTTTTGATTGCCAGACGAAGCAGTTGAGTTTCCTCGTCATTTTCTTGTATCATACATGTAGAGATTTGGTGACCGGGTTTATTGCAGTAATAACACCCGCCTCTGCAACCATCTACGTTCTCGCTTCTCGTCGGAACAGTGTTCACACGGCATCATTATTGTTGACGTTGGCCTGAGATCATCGTCGCTAACGAACCTTGCTCTGATACCACTTTGTTGGACATCAGAATGATTCACGCAGAAGAATCATGATTTATTGGATTCATAGTTTGATCAATTTGCAGTAATGAGAATATGGACAATTCGACAGTTAGTTAAATTGTCTTGGTACCGGTTATAGTTTGCCGGCATGACATATATATGAGTGCATAAATGGCAGTTGAGAGCGGTTGAAATTGGAGGGAAACCACCCTTTGAACCGGTGCCTCCCAACCAACATAACCACTCAAATATTTCGATCATAACATACATATAATTATAAGTCACATAGCCTAAGTCATATATACATACATAAGAATTCGAATATATATATATATATATAAGTATAATTATGTTTATACTTTCTAATACTAACTATGATTTTCCCTTAATTCGTTCTGCAAATTGCATTGTTTCATAGATAATCACGGGGTATTTTTTATTTGTTCTAAATATATGTTTCTTGTATGTGTTGGGTCGTTGTTCTTAGCTACATGCATTCTCGCCATCATCATATAAAGTTATGGGTTAGGCATGATTTTATGATGTTGTTGTCAGCATTTGCTTTGTTGAACTTCAAAAAATTGTTGTACCCTCGTGGTTAACTCGTAACCTGACTGAGATCGTGCTATATATGGATCTGATAGATATCCAACATCAACATACCCAATGAATTAGGTCTCATGTTCCAACTATATTTCTCTAGTACATGTACTCAGAACACAATTCCAAGAAACTTCACATGCTCGTCCTAGAATTGTTGACAAGACAATTTCCCAATTCTGTAACCAGAAAGAGTAACTAACAAATGAATCAAGTCAAAATAATTTGAGAATGTTAAACTCTTTCAATCGGTTCAATTAACTCGGTCCGTTTTGTTGGTTAATTTGATTACGATCCGGTTAACAAGTTAAATTTGCTCACCCTGATGTTGGCCTAGATGGATCAAACAAGAATACAAGATATTTTGGGGGACAAATTCACGACTCTTTCTATTCAATCAATCAAACAAATTTAACGAACTTACAAATAAAAATAATAACCTACACCACTATCTATAGTTATACTAGACTTCCTCTCCAAAACAAATAAACCTTTCCTAAACCTATTACAATATTAAAATAAACCCTTGACTTTACTACTAATTCAAGATTAACCTTCACCCTATTTCTATTTCTGAGTACGACAAGTATATATATAATCACCATAACAACTTGCTACATTTAGCTTTTGGCTTATGCTTCACATATGCCATTTTAGCATACATGCACGAAGTCGATAATCACTACCGCATAACACCAAATTATCCATATCTTCATATCCCATCTCCTATAAATACAATCTAACTCTCCGAGTTATAAAATCCATAAGAATGAAGATATCTTTCTTTCTTTTCATCCTACTCTCCACACTCTCACTTTCTTCAGCCCAATCTTCATCCGCTGTCCTTGACATCAACCGAAACTTCCTTCGATCATATCAAAGCTACTATATCTTGCCCGTTATACGCGGAAGGGGGGGTGGCATAACCCTAACTCCCACAACAAGCAACCAAACATGTCCACTTGATGTTGCCCAAGAAAACAATGAACCGAGAAACGGGTTACCGTTGACTTTCATACCAGCCATCGGTAACAGAGACGGCATCATTCGTGAATCCACTGATCTTAACATTAAGTTTTCGGGTGTAACAACTTGCGGCCAGCCTGCGGTTTGGAGGGTCGAGGTTGTGAACGGGCAACGGGTGGTGTCAAGCCGTGGGACCGTAGGGAATCCTGGCTTGGGAACCATAAGCAACTAGTTCAAGATAGAAAAGTATGGTGGCAATGGTTATAAGCTTGTTTTCTGCCCTGGGGTGTGCAACACTTGCAAGCCATTTTGTGGTGATATTGGTTCTAGGATCGCTAAAAATGGACGTAGAAGTCTGGTTGTGAGTAACGAGCCTCTTGTGGTCATGTTCAAGAGGGTGTGATGACTACATGCCCCATCATGAATGGTTGAAATACCTGTTTTTTTAAGTACATGTAATAATAACAGGTCTCTTGTGTCCTAAATGTTATAAAAAGATCAATAAAACATAACTATATTATACATGATTGCATCTTTAGAAGCATGCCATCAAGTTAAAACCTTATTTACTCAACAAACTTACAATAAAGGCTTTTTTTGTTACAATTAAAATCTCATTAAAAGCCTAAATCTATACGTGTTACCAATTCTCCAAAATTCAAGAAATAACAACCAAGTCTGCACGGTATCGTCCCTGAGATTTACAGGCTCTATACGTCTGTACAACAAGTAAGAATGGACCCTTTAAAAAAAATAGATGCTTATATACGTATAAGCAAAATTCATTAGTATAACGTTAATTGTATGATAATAAACAAAAACAAAAAAAACTGTAGCAAATGTTAATTAGGGTAAATTATTTAAGTGTTTAAAAGGGCCAAGAGGTATTGGGTATTTGGTTTAAATGATTAGTTGATTAATAGGCTAATAGTATATTGTGATCGACTCATTAGCCTCTTCTCGAACATGAAATTGCTATTAACTCTGTTGTTTATATATATATATATATATATATATATATAATAATAATAATAATAATCAACCTACTCTACCTAAACGAGAAACAAAAACTGAGCTTACTAGAACATGGGCCCTCTGCGAACGCCCACCCTGCACACCCTCTAAGACGCCCCTAAGTCTGCATGTGATAGTTATATATATAGTAGGTAACTTTTTGTTTGATCTTTCTGAATTATGTAATGACTTTTAAATGAAGTATTTCGACTATTAAACAGATTCGCGGCCTGTTCCCAGGGTACGCCTGTTCGAAACAGCAACAACGTACTACCGGACTTAAACACTTGCCTGAAACGAAACAGGAGATGCTGCAGAGATCGAGATTGAGAGAGAAGAAGATGTTGGTGTGTTAAACTGAATCGCTTGAGCTGGTTTTATAGTCACAGAACCATAACCGAATTCTGGACATTATTGCAACGAGTTAAAACCAAATAATGGTCAATGATCAACATAACCGTTTGAAACTGAAAATAAAATAATGATCATAACCTTGAAGACATATGTTCTACAATCTACACATTTTATTGGCCAGCGAATTATTTGACCGATATTATATATAAGTAATCATTTATAGAATCTACGCAATGAAGGGTTAAAAGCGTCAACATGTTAATTCTTACCTCTGAGTGACCTTTTAACAAACCGGGAGCTTCATGATATTTGATTATACTCTCGGGAATGCCAAACATTGGCCGTCTAAGGTTTTTATGCTTATAAGTAAAGTTACGCGCAACTTTGCAAGTTAGAGGTGCTAAAAGTGTCAATATGTTTAATTATACCTCTGAATGACCTTTTAGCAAACCCGAAGCATCGTGATGTTTAATAATACTTTCAAGAATGCCTAATATGGATTAGATGAGGCTTCGATGCTATTAAATGATGAGATGCGCAAGTTTGTGCAATAGAGGGACCTAAAGCGTCAACTTTTGAATCTACGCCTTTCGGTGACCATTTAAGCGAACGGGAGCGTAGTAATATTTAAGTATATGCTTGGGAATGATAAATATGGGCCATGGAAGGCTTAGATATCATTAAACGACATTTCGCGCTACTTTGTGCGATTAAAGGACTATTTGCGTCAAACTGCAAAAGTATGTCGATTCGTATGGTAACGGATCTTTCGGAATATGACCATGAGTTAAACATGCCCGAATTATCCTTTATATAGCTTAGATATAGGCTTAGAGGTGTTTGGTGCGCAAAAATAAACTTTTAAGTCATGCAGGGACTAAAAGTGTCAAAAAGTGCACAAGTTTGCATTTTGCGCATATCTCACATTCTGAATATCTCCGGACACCCAAAAATTTATGTAAGGACTAACATATTTTATTTTAGTGTTCGGCATGATAAAATTCCATTCGTTGCGTAGTTTGGACCGTTTTTCGCGTCCGTTCGTGTTTCGTCGTAAATAGACGAACAACGTGACCGTACGGCCAAACGAACCGACATCCGGCATATTTTTGAGCATGTTTCATGTCCCTTATGTTAGGAATTATTGTAGAGCCTTGAAAAATGGCTTAACGGGCCTTTAATGTGCCAAAAATGACCTTATATGCAAAACAGGGACCAAAACTGCCACTTTTAAAACTTATGTTGCTGATGTAGGTTGTAGGCGGGCCGCGTAAGACCTTGCTGACTCTTACGCGAGCCGCGTGAGTTCTTCAGATCTGCAAATACAGCTGTTTTCAAAACAGCAGCTGGTTTCTTGGTTTGTTAATGGGTTTTAATCAATCTAGGGACTATTTTGGGCACCCATAGATTTCCAAAACCATGGGTGATACTTGTACGGTCCAGATTGAATCACAGTTTACGAGGAACGATCCTAACGGTTCTCAAAAACCTATAAATACCCCTCTTGGTCTTGATCTCATTCACACTTGATTTCTGAATTCTCTAAGTTGGAGACCTTGCTCTTCATACCTAAGAATTTAGGATCAAAATCTCCTTGCTTGGACCCTTTGTAAGTGTCCTTTCATGCTTAGTTTATTTGTTTAGCATTTATAGCCGAAAAGTCAAGCGTTTCGATAAACGCTTTGACTTTTAAACGGTTGAGCCATTGTTCGTAACGAACATGGCTACGTGACCGTAATTAGGTAGGTGTTAAACCCTCAAAAGGGCACCTCCTAATTACCACGTTTACTTAGTTAAATTGTCGGGTCAAATAAAAAGTCAAACGTGTTAGTTTTAAATAAAATTCATAACTATTAATATAAAAGGCATAAAATCAGTTTTCTCACTTTAATAACTTGGTACATATTAGTTGAACATGTCTAAAGCATGTTCAACCCGACAATTCTAAGTTTAGGCTCGGTTCGGAACCGAAAGTCGCAAAAGTTGACTTTTGCTTTGACTTTTAGTTCTGACCCGATTTAGCTTAGTTTAGTTATGCCTTAGGATTCCTTTAGGACCAGGTTATAGGTTAGTGTAACCCTCTGAGGTTATACAACTTGGTTCCTTAGTTATCCGATTCATATGCATGTTTCCGTTAAATGCCTAAATGTTGACTATTATGCCCTTTTAACCTTAAAACGAAATTTTAAAAAATGTGAGAGGATAGAAACCTTCATTACTAATTTATAAACTTATCCCTAAAATTTGACATCAGTTTGAGGTCTAGATTAGGAGTTGTGCTCATTAGCGTAAATGAAAAGCTTTTTATTAATTAAAGGCGTAATTAGCATAAAGCCTATCTAAACCAAAATTTTGATACCAAACTTTTTACCTACTGATATAAAATAATATTTTAGGATTTTTGAAGATTTTTATTTAATTTTAGGCTGAGCATAACGTAGAGTTCTAAGCTTGATTCGGAAATTGCCGATTTTGCCCTTTTGGCCTATAAAATGAGTTTTACAAAACATTTTGACTCCAAACCTTTTGCTACTGATTTTATATGATAAATAAAACATGTTAAGCTTTCCGGAAGGATAAAAATATCAGCTTTTCTTATAAAACCCGGAAATCACTTAAAATCGCCTTTTTACGCGTTTTAAGCACATAGTATGTATTAAAACTATTTTAAATATATATGACTTGATACCTACCGATATTTTAAGTAAAATTTTATACCTTAACAGTAAGCAAAAGTTTTAAACTCAGATTTCCAAATTTTGACCTTTTAAGCTTATGTGAAATTACCAAAATGCCCCTACGGTGCATGGTTTGGTTATAAATAGTAAATTTCACACATATGCTATATCCTACTATTATAACTTATTAAATTAGAGTTAATTACATAGTTAGTCCCCGTGGTTTGCACAAAGTGACATACTTAGGTACTAATAGTTTAAAATCACATTCTAGGGTATTAACTTTTCATTTTGTAACGATTGGAGGTATTAACGTTATTTGTAGGTTTAAAATCACATTTTATTAGTACCTAAGTATGTTATTTTGTGCAAACCACAGGGACTAACTATGTTAATACCCTAGAAGTTAATACCTCCAAACGTTACAAAATGAAAAGTTAATACCCTAGAAGGTGATTTTAAACTATTAGTACCTAATTGTGTTATTTTGTGCAAACCACAGGGACTAACTATGTAATTAACTCTATTAAATTAAGTATTTTTACTGATTATGTCAGACCTGAAACTCAGATTAATATTTAAACTCTCTTATAACCTTTAAAATAACCAAAATACCCCTACGGGGCATAAATTGGTTTTAAATTCGTTTTGGGCATAATGGAAGGTATCCTACTGATATCACAACATATTAAAGGCATATTAACTTAGGAAACCTATTCATGACTCATGTGGTTACCCGTTATGCACTTTTCGCGTTCGGATCGGCTTATGTAACTAGTTTGCAAAAATTAGCCGAAACGGGTCAAACCTTATCATTTTTATCTCAAAATCCAGAATGTGTTTAGTTTACCCTTATTACCCAAGTATACAAGCTTGTCGGGTCTAAACCACATTCTAATCCGGTTCTCGCTTAATCATGTGTTTTAAACCGTATCCTCCTTTAAAACTAACCGGTCTAAGCATAGGCTTAATTAAAGACCCGTTAGGAATCTAATAGATTATTAAAAACCTTTGTTCCAGATTTAGGAGCCCAGTAAAAGCTATCTGTACTTGTTGATTTGATATACGGCTGGGATTGAATTTATATTTAGCTCAGGTAAATACTTTTAACTTATTTTCCCTATACGGGCTTGGGGTACGGTATATAAGATACCGCTTGGTCGGGCATTGAATTTTTAATTGTATGAAGATTAAATTATTGAAATGTCCCGTTTAAATTGTTTTGTTTGCTTAAAGCCTTTGGGGGGTTAATGACCATGTCCCGGATATCCTTGGCATCATTTTACGAAATGGCCATGACCTAAGCACGGGGTGTAGGCGTACACCCGACAGTGCATATATAAATAATAAGGTATAACCGCCGGTTTTGGGAATAACTCACCACGGGACTATATCATGTGGTGTGTCTATTAATCTTTAACCCGGTGTCAATCCGGGCTACTGAACGTATAAGAAACATGTAATTCTTTTACAAGTTTATATATAAATAATTATCCCAAGTTATAAAAAGTTTTGTGCCATGTGCATTCAAATCAATTTTTCTAAAAACATTTTCAAAATGAGTCAGTTAATTGTATTTACCAGTGTAAACTGACGTATTTTCCCAAAAAAGGCTAAGTGCAGGTACTAATCGGAATAGGCTGGCTTCTCCTAGCATCAAATTAAAGTCTAGCAAGCTTAGATGCCTTAAAGTCTGTTGAACAAAGTTTCTTTTTATCTTTTGATCCGCCTGTGGATCTTTTACAACCGTATTTGTAATACTTGATATTACTCTTTATCGGATTGTAATATATTTATCTTTTGCTTCCGCTGTGCATTTAAATTGTGTTGTTTGACTATAATGATATCAACTACGTCACGATACTCCCCACCGGGCCCACCGGTAATACGTGGAAAGATCGGGGTGTGACAGTTTCTGGTGCCAAACAGTCACAAAAAACGTTTGACCCGACCCGTATTCTACTGTCCCCATCACGTGGTCCCGCCCGACAACATGAACTTTTGGAATGAAGGGTTCAACCAATCAGATTACAATTCAAATGTCGAAAACAGTGGTTTCGGTAACATAGGTCAACACCCAGATATTGGATTTGAAAACCTTGTTGACGACGGAGACAGTTGATTCGGAAACCTTGGTGGTAACGCCGGAAACAGTGACTTTGGAAACGTTGGTAACGCCAAAAACATTGACTTCGGAAATCTTCGTAACGACGAAAATACTGGGTACGAAAACGTCGGCAATGACAGAAACATTGGCTTTGGAAACGTTGGCGATGACATCAATGCGAATTTGAATGTTTTGATCCAAGAAAAAACATGTAAACAAAAGGTAAGTATTTCTTTCATTAGTATGTTTATTCTTCAAGTTTATCATGTTGATTATTGTTGAAGATTAATTTCTATTTTAACCTAAGGTTCCTAGGATTAAAGTTAGAGCCGTTTGGACAATAGTTGAGAAACTGAAGGAAAAAATGCCTGTCTACTTAGAAAACTGGTTTAGGCAAAGCTGTTTTGGAGATTACTTGAACATTAAAAACGTTATCTGCCAAAGCAATCTTTTGCAAGCAGTTGCGGAACAACAGCTTCAAACAGATAACCCTATTGAGGGAATATCTTATGCAATAGGTGTGCACACTTTGAAATTTACACCAAAAGATTTTTGTCTAATAACCGGGTTTAGATTTGGAGCAGTAGAAAATTTTCTATCCGAGCAATCCTCTAACTCATTCAGGAGTAGATATTTCGGAAACTACAAAGTGGTTAGGCAATGTTAACTAGAAGAGTTGTTTGGGCCTGATTGGACAGGGTACATAGAAGATGATTGTCTTCGGATTTGCCTTTTGATGATGGTTGAATCTTTTAAAGCGAGCCAAGTCTACCAGGCTGTTGACGAGCTATTGTTAAATCTGGTCGATAATCTGGAAGCTTAGAACCAATTTCCATGGGGTACTTACTTATCTCTAGCCAAACACATGTTCAAATGTTTACAATCTAACCCAACGGGACCAGCCACAAAACAAGGGTTTTTCGTTACACGGCCGCGTTTGGCCATTCAAGGTACATCAACAGATTAATTTTGCAGTTTTGGATTTTAGAAAGTTTTCCTAATTAGGTATACTTATTTAATTTTGCAGTTTTGGATTTTAGAAAGTTTTCCTGAGTTGAAATCTAAGAGCGGATTCTATATCACTCCAAAAAGTCCGAGATTTTTGAGTTGGGGCCCAGGAAAGAGGCTAGCACGGCACGCTGTGGATCGGATAATTCAAGATTCGACAATGGTATTGTGTTTGGAATTTGTATTTTACTTGGATAAATTATATATTTTATTGAAACTATTGTGTTAATTAAATGCAGATTGATGAATATTTTCCAACGTCTGATTAGTTCCCACCAGCGAAGAGTCGGATACCGTGTGGTTCGGCTCGAGTTTGCAACACCTAATCAGTTTTGGTTTAATGAAACCAGTCTCAGAAAAAATGCAGACGTCTTTGGAACCACGTGTGTTTGAAAATATGGAGGTAGACGGTGGAGGCAATGATGGTTTAGACGGTTTTCATGGCAAGGTCGATGGTTTTTCGGGTTCGGAAGCTCATTATAACATGAATGCATCCCCACATTCAAGGAAAAAAAGAAGTAGAAAACCGCTCAGTGGGTATCATGTTGATGATGAAACACAAAACTTTTTGATAGAACAATTTCAAAAACTTCTAGACGATCGGTTTGAGGTAAACTACCAGAGGTTGGCTAAGCTGGTGAAGCCGGAGGTAACACTAAACCACTTATTTCTTTATCAAACAATTCTTACCTACTATATCTTATATTGGAACTTTTTATAGTCGACAATTTCTAAGGGAGCGGATGGAGCGTCTAATGCTACTGAAAGGGTAAAATTGTTGGACATTTGAATTACATAGAAATAATTTATTCATTAGTAAAAATAATTGTTTATTTTAGGTTGATGCGGTCTCGTATGGTGCAAATGACAATTGTAGCGATTATCATGTGAAGACCGACAAGTTGCATTCGAGTAATGAAAAAGTGAGTCACTTTTATATCTAAAATATCTACATGTAAAAATTCTCAAAATGATTTATAACGAGGTATTATTTTTGCGCCAGTTCGAGGACATAGAAGTCGCCGATCTTAGAAAATCCGATAGGTTAACAAAGCCGAGCTTGTGGTTGTTGTCACCTTTCGTTGTTTTGAACAAAGTGACCGGTAGGCAAAAGCGGAAACAAGATAAAGAAGTTCCGCTGGAAAAAAAAATGAAATAAAGGGGTAGGTCGAAAAGGAGCAAGCTGCGGTTAAGAAAGGTGAGTCGCGGCTTCGAAAACCTGGCCTTACAATTGCCACAGAAGTTGGCCCAAACTTTTAGCTTTCTTTGCTAGGCAAACAGGGGAGTGGTTGGTTAAACGATGATGTAAGAACCAACTTTGTTACGTAAAATAACATTTAGACTATAATTTATAATATATTTAACAGTATATCATTTTACAGCACATCTATGCTTGCATGATAGACTTGTATAATTCGAGAAAGAAGACCGACCGTTGGTGTATTTTACCACCTCATTTCCAATGGTCGATTTTTAACTCTGGGACGAAGAATACGTTTAAGTATTATTTCGATGGATCATTAGAGCCCTTGCCACGAATTGACCAAGTTGACGAGGTAAAAAAAAAAAATTTAGTTATAAGTATTTTCTTTGGTTTATTTTTTATTGAGTTTGTTGAATATTTGTAGGTTTATGTTCCATTGAACGTACAAAACAAGCATTGGTTCTTGGGAGTTTTCCACCTACACGAGAAAACGTTAACGATATATGATAGGTTAGTGTAATTTATCTTTTTTAGTGTTGTCAGTTATGTTTAGTAATCTTTTCATTTTTTTATATGTACAGTTTGCTGGATTTGTCGTCAATAGACAAAGAGAGAACAGAAATCATATGTCATATAAATTTTGCATTTGACTCGTGGTTGCGAATGAACGATTATTATGATGACAAGGGATGGTCATTGTCATTCCCATTCAAGGTTGTTTACCCTGATAACGTCCCTCAACAATGTGGATCTTTAGGTGATTGTGGCATTTGGGTATGCATTTTCATGGTAATCAACCTCTCTTACATCAACATGAACAACCAAATGAAACCACAATGCAAATGCGACACAAGCTCGCCATCAAATTGTATGATAGTATTTTGGAAGAAAATTTTGATATGGCGTCTACTAGCAAAATGATAGTCGATGAGGCTAAAAAACAATTATTTCTGGATTAAGGTATTGTATTGATATTAACCAATTTACACATATTTTAGTCCCCCATTTTATCCCCATTTTATGCGTTTTCGGCCGTAAAACTGTTAATCGGATACTTAATCAGGTATACTTTTGTTTACATGCCTAAAACAGCATGCCAAACAAGATGATGGTGAAAACGAGGACTTTCCGAACGAAACGACAAAGCTGCGAACATTCTGTGAAGATTCTGACCTGGGCGTTTGGCACGGCCGTGCAATGATTGGCACGACCGTGCGGATTCGAAAAAAGGACTCTGCTCAGCGATGCACGCCAGTGCGATCAGGAGTGCAAGCCTTTCTCGAAGAGGAACGATCGTGCGGATGGACGCACTCCCGTGCAACCCCGACGACCAAGCCCAGCCCGGAACTGGACCACCAGTGCAGCTGCACGTGCAACCCTAACCCGGAGATGCACGATCGTGCCACCAACGGATCGGTCGTGCGACTGCGAAGATTGGTCAAGATCTGATGATGTCACACGGTATGGTGAACAGTGACTCAAATGATTCAAAAAGTGAACGGTCGTGCACTTTATTGGCACGACCGTGCGATCGCAAAATGTTATAAAAAGCAGGAAGAAACATTCTGTTCGTAACTCTGGATATTTTGGGAGCTCTTTAGGCGATTTTCAGGCTCCGGAGGCACTAGCTTTCACCCGGATTCAAGCCACATTGTGCCAATTAGCTTCGTTATCTTCCGGATTCTTAATCTAGTGCTTGTTTATAGTTTGATTCTCTAATCTTTCCATAATTTTGTTAATGTTTCAAGCATTTAGATTAATGTTTTATGTATTATTGTAAGCCTTTGGGCAAAAACACTACAATCCCTTGCTTAATTATAACCATTAGTATGTTAATTTTGTTTGTAATGACACTTGGAAGTATTTTCTATGTTAATCTTTGATGATTAGTTTGCAACCTTGCTTATTGATATTGATTTCTTGATTATGAGTAATTATGTTGGATGATTAGTATATGGTTAGTTGAGATAGTTGAAAGATGAAGCTTAATTAATTATGTATTAGTAGACTTTGAACATGCTTAACTTGTTTAACTTGTTTAAAATGTGTGCACCATGATACTAGAAATGGTTAGTGGTTTAATAAAAGGTAATTATTGTTAATCAAGAAAGCTTTCCTTCACGTAAGGGCCTTAACGGGTTAAATGGTGTTGTTATGAATTCTTGCCATGGATTGTTAGCTTAGTTAGTAGTTTAGGACAAAATTGCTATCTCGGTGAATTTATGTGCAAGATTTGTAAAATGAACTCGGTTGTGATTTAATCTAGTTTATGCTTGTCTTGGTGGTTGCATTGTGTTTATCGGTGTCACTTTCCTTGATTAAGTGAGGTTAGAAAACTCCTAACGGATGACTAACTTATTTTTAGGAGATTTTCATAGACATTTATCAATTGCACGTTAAAGAACAATTTTAGGTGGTTAAAGTGTGTTTATCGTTTTAGCTTTCCGAATGATTGTCATGTTAGGATTCCCGAAAGGGATACTAATTGTCTTGAAAATGAAGAATTGACCAAATGTTTCTAGTGGCAAAACCGACTTAGTTTGCATGCTATGGTTGTGTATAAAGCACGGCTATATATCTATTTTCTTATTTGGAGTCTACTATTTTTTATAATTATTTGTTTATGCTTATTATAGTTTTTATAAAATCACACAACTTATCTTTCTTCCGTTAATTTAATGACAAAGGTATAGTATTATTCCTCCGCCCACTTCCTTGGATCGATACTTGGTTCTTACCGATACTTTACTACATATATGACGGGGTACACTTGCCTCTTTCGTGTGTGTTTTGATGTTGAAGTATAAATCACTTTTATAAATTTAAAACCGAATTGTGTGTAATTTCATTATAAAAATATGTATATACGCGCACACGTCAAGTTTTTGGCGCCGTTGCTGGGGAATTGGCGAGCTTTAGGAACGACCTGAGTCATTATTTTATCGGTGTATATACTTGTGAATATTTTCGTGATTATTTATTCATTTATTTATTTGTTAATATTTCTTGTTTTTAATTCAATTTATTCGTTTTCAAGATTATTTCATACACTTGTGATTTTTTATTCCATTTATTTGTTCGAATTTGAATTTATTTATTCATTTATTCTTTGAGTTTTCGGCCCCGAAAATTCATTTTTACTCTAGCCGATTCCATTATTTTTATTGCTTTGATTTTTATAAAATTTTGGGCCCATTTTCAAATTTTTATAAAAATTTTTCAGCCCCATTTACAATAATTCTGTTTCATTTCAGCAAAAAAAACATTATTATATTAATAAAATATTCATTGTGTCATTTTTTTGTTTGCAGGTTGATGTCCTCAACCCCCGCTCCCGATCCTGTTGAGTCATCAGACGAACCCGAACGTGATCTGAGGAGACGTATTCGTGATAGATCCTGCGCGGTAGCGCTGCTACTCGCAGCTGGTGAACCGGAGCAGGTGGTACCCGCTGAAGCCGAGGGCTAAGGGGCAGCAGGAAACGCAATCATGGTAGACGACGAGCGACCTTTGAATGACTCGAATCAGCCCGGAGGGGCAGGCCTGGAGCCGAGTATCCTACAGCCGACTATAGATGCACCTACTTTTGAAATTAAATCTAGTATTATTAATATGGTGCAGAATTCGGTGCAGTTTGACGGGCGTGAGCATGAGGATCCCGGAAGACATATCGTTGCTTTTCTCGCAGTTTGTTCGACGTTTAGGATTAGGGGTGTTTCTGAGGATGCTGTTCGGTTGAGGTTATTTCCATTCTCATTGTGTGACAAAGCTAGAGCTTGGATTATGTCACTTCCAGCTGGGTCCATCAGGACCTGGAATGAGCTGGCGGAGTTATTCATGCAGAAATACTTTCCGCCTGAGAAAACAACCAAGTTGAGAAACCGGATTGTGACCTTTCGCCAGGACGAGGGAGAGTCGTTGCACCACCTGGGAGAGATTTAAAGATTTGTTAATTGATGTTCCACATCATGGCTTCTCCAAGAGACAGCTGGTCTTAGCGTTCTATCGAGGGCTTAGTTACAACACGTAGGAGCGATTAGACGTGAATGCAGGAGGCGATCTAGGAACGAAGACGTCGAATGAAGCGTATGATATCATAGAAAAAGCTGCGTTGAAATCCAGCTCGCGTCGAGAAGGAGATAGAGGCCGGACAACAGCATCATCATCATCGCCTCGCCCAGGAGTTCACGCTGTGGACGATTACACGGCCATTACTGCACAAATCTCGGCTCTTTCAGCGAAATTCGATAAGTCCCAGATAGCTGCGCAAGCTGGTTCAAGGTGTGACCAATGTGGAGTGTCACACGAGCCTGGTGCGTGCTTTCAGGGAGTCTTGTATGAGGGCCACGAAGAAGTGGATTTTGTGAGTAATCAGGTGAGGCCGCAGAACAATCCCTACAGCAATACCTATAACCCCGGATAGAGGAATCACCCAAATTTTGGGTGGCGAGCGAATGTGGGTAATCAAAACCCATTGGGATTTACTCAGCGTGCTCTAGCGCCACAGCAGGCTCAGGGTCAGCAATTCCAGCCATACAACCAACCTTACTAGCACGTCCATATTCGTATCAGAATCAGGGCACTAGGAGTGGTTCCCAGCAACAGGACCCTCAATCTAGTTCCAAGCTGGAGGATATGATGGCTCAGCTTCTTACTAGCTCCTCGAGTGCAAATCAGTTGGCAGAAAAACGATACCAACAAAGCGAGGATCGTTTTCTTTCCCATGAGGGAGAAATGAGGAGTCACAAAGCCTTGATTCAGAATATCGAGAACCATGTTGGTCAGCTGGCAAAGATGATGTCTGATAGAACCCCAGGTGGTCTTCCGGGCAATACAAAGACAAACCCGCGTGGGCATGTGAATGCGGTCATGACCAGGAGTGGTAAGACTACCGGACCCAACATATCGGACTCATCACCGATCACTGGAGCGGTCCCGACTGATACACCGGACGAGGTGCAAGCCAGGCTACGCCCAGCAAGTACAGCACAAGTCCAGGAGCCAGTCAAAGATTACACTCCCCCAGTACCTTATCCGGGCAGGCTGAAGAAGCGGAAAAACGAAGAACAATACGGTCAATTCCTTGAATTATTTAAACAACTTCATATAAATATACCGTTTGTTGAAGCCTTGGCCCAGATGCCAAAGTATGCAAAATTCTTAAAGGACATCATATCGAATAAACAGAAGCTCGAGGATATATCATGTGTGGTGATAAATGAAAGTTGTTCTGCCGTTCTGTAAAACCGTCTGCCCACGAAAATGGGAGAACCGGGTAGTTTTACGCTCCCTTGTTTGATTGGAAACATGTCTGTCAACCATGCATTGGCAGATTTGGGAGCGATTATCAACCTTATGCCCTATAAGGTTTTTACTAAACTGGATCTGGGTGAGCCGTCACCCACTAGAATGAGCATTCGGTTGGCAGACCGTTCAATCAAGTATCCGCGTGGATTTGTTGAAAACATGCTTGTTAAAATCGATAAATTTGTTTTCCCCGTGGATTTTGTTATTCTTGACATGGACGAAGATTCAAGAGTGCCTTTGATACTTGGGCGTCCGTTCCTCAATACTGCGAGGACGATTGTTGATGTGGCAGCTGGCCAAATCACGCTCCGAGTAAATGACGAGCACGTGACATTTGATATCAAAAGATCAATGCAGCATCCGCAAAGTCAAGATGACATGCTTTACTATGTCGACATTGTCGACGCATGTGTGTGCTCTAATTTTTAAGGCACTGTTGTCGAGATTGATTCGGACACACGTCTATCGTGTGGGGACCTGATTGGCATTACGCAGGAGGGCCACGATTTCGAGCAGCCAGTCTATCAGATTGGTGACGATGGTTCCCAGAGTCCGGAGCGGTTTCTAGAAATTGGCCATGTAGAAGAAGAGAAAGCAAAACCTTCGATTGTAGATCCGTCGTCTTTGGAGTTGAAAGAACTCCCACCACATCTCGAGTATGCATTTCTGGATGAGGAGTGTTGCTTGTCGGTCATCATTTCGGCATTATTGGATAAAGATGAGAAGAGACAGCTTCTCGAGGTTCTTAGACTTCATAAGAGAGCAATTGCGTGGAAGATTATGGATATAAAGGGCATCAATCCTTCTTTTTGTACTCACAAGATTCTGATGGAAGACGAGTACAAACCCTGTGCACAACATCAGAGGCGTTTGAATCCGAATATGCAAGACGTGGTGAAGAAAGAAGTGATTAAGTTGTTGGATGCCGGGTTGATTTATCATATATCTGACTCTGAGTGGGTGAGTCCAGTGCAGGTAGTACCCAAGAAAGGTGGTATTGCTGTAGTCGTAAATGATAGGAATGAGCTAATTCCTACCCGGACCGTCACTGGGTGGCGAGTTTGCATTGATTACCGCAAACTCAACGATGCTACTCGTAAGGATCAGTTCCTGCTTCCATTCATCGACCAGATGTTGGAGCGTCTGTCGGGGAAGTTGTATTATTGTTTCTTGGACGGATTCTCTGGGTACTTCCAAATTCCGATTGCTACTGAGGATCAGGAGAAGACTACCTTTACCGGCCCCTTCGGCACATTCGCCTACCGGCGTATGCCTTTTGGGTTGTTTAATGCACCAGCGACCTTCCAGAGATGCATGGTTGCAATTTTCCATGATATGATCGAGGATTCTATGGAGGTTTTCATGGATGACTTTTCGGTATTTGGGGATTTCTTCGATCATTGTTTGGAAAAGTTAAAGAAGATGTTGAAGAGGTGCGAAGAAACGAATCTGGTCCTAAACTGGGAAAAGTGCCACTTCATGGTGAAAGAGGGCATAGTTCTAGGACATAAGATTTCTCGTACTGGTATGGAGGTCGATCCAGCTAAAGTTGACATTATTTCATGACTTCCGCCTCCCACCTTTGTGAGAGCGATGCGGAGCTTTCTTGGTCATGCGGGGTTCTATATGCGATTCATCAAGGATTTTTCAAAAATCCCTAGGCCCATGACCCATTTGTTAGAGAAAGGAGATGATTGCTTGAGGGCGTTTGACCTTCTCAAGCAAAAGTTGATTGAGGCCCCTATTTTGGTTGCACCTGACTGGAATCTGCCATTTGAAATTATGTGCGACGTGAGCGATTTCGCTATAGGGGCCATTTTGGGACAAAAGAAAGAAAAGCACTTTCACCCGATCTATTATGCGAGCAAGACTCTTCACGACGCTCAGGAGAACTACACCACGACTGAAAAAGAGCTCTTGGCGGTTGTTTTCACATTTTACAAATTTAGATCGTATTTGGTGCTTTCAAAAACAATTGTGTATACTGATCACGCAGCCATCAGATATCTTTTCAGCAAACAGGACGCCAAACCGCGTCTCATCAGATGGATCTTATTGATGCAGGAGTTTGATATCGAAATTCAAGATAAAAAGGGTGCGTTGAATGTAGCGGCTGACCATCTATCTCGGTTGGAGCATGGAGACATCAAGGACACGCGTTGGGATTCAATCAATGACAATTTCCCACACGAGTCGTTGATGGGTGTAGAGATATGCGATGAGTCACCTTGGTTCGCCGACTTTGCGAACTATCTTGCTTGCGGGATTCTGATTAAAGGGTTGACTCACCAACAAAAGAGGAAATTCTTTTCGGATGTCAAGCACTGCATTTGGGACGACCCTTTCCTATTTAGGATTGGTGCTGATCAGGTGATCAGAAGATGCGTTTCAGGGAAGGCGGCGACCGATATTCTGCGCCATTGTCACGAGGGACCTACCGGAGGCCACCATGGAGCCAATTTCACCGCCAAGAAGGTGTTGGATTCCGGGTTTTATTGGCCGACTATTTTTCGTGATGCGTAGAGTTGGGTTAGAGCGTGCGATGCCAGAGGGCGGCAAATATATCGGCACGTGATGAAATGCCTCAGAACTGGATTCAAGTTTGTGAAGTCTTCGACATTTGGGGATAGACTTCATGGGACCATTTCCCCCCTCACGAGGAAATAAGTACATCCTGGTCGCAGTTGATTATGTATCAAAGTGGGCGGAGGCACAGGCCTTACCCACCAATGATGCCAGGGTGGTCGTTAGATTTTTGAAAAGTTTGTTCGCCCGGTTTGGCACACCGAAGGCGCTTATCAGTGACAGAGGGACTCACTTCTGCAATACCCAGCTTGAAAAAGCTTTGTCCCGCTACGGTGTGCATCCCCATTTATCCACGCCCTATCATCCACACACGAGCGGGCAGGTGGAGGTCACAAACCGGGGACAAAAACGAATCCTTGAGCGGTCAGTAGGTACAAACTGTCACGACCCCCGACCACACCCTGGATGGAAGCCGCGAGCAGTCAAGTGGTACCGGTGGTTATTTTAAAAATGTTGCAGCGGAAATATTCATCAGGACCGTGAGTTAGGAAAAATATTAGAGTTTTGAAACACCGGATTTTATTTATTAAACAGATGGGAATAAACTCATGTTTTTCAAAGGTAGCTTTTATATTGGACAATCCGAATACATAAACAACTTTTCTTAATTCAATTTAATGATAAAATAAGCCACTTCTTTAAGCCTTTTGATGTCGTATCCAACTCTTATTCCGATCTACTGTAATTACCTGAAACGCGTTTTAAAAACATTTGGTCAGAAGGAAATACTAGTGAGTTCATTCAGTTTGTACAAAAAGACACATTCTTATAGATTACAGCATAAGAGCGATTACAATGGCTACTATCTTATTTTTATCTGGCACCGTGTCACACCCTGGTGACGATGGTCATACCACTATTGGGTCCTTTCACCCAAGTAGTGATGATTATCACAGTTAGGTTGGTTAACCTAACCGTGAGAAATTAGTAATGTGCACAATACCCCACTTGCCAGTGATTTAAGATAACCACGACTTAATCCCTGTAATTATAACTTTTGAAAATAATTTGAGGTTTAGTAAAACAGTTGATAAAAAGAGAATGACTCACCTTGTTAGCACATAGTCTTGATTAAACAAGCATCTTGATTCTAAGCACCTACTTTATAGTTCTGAATCTCCTGATGATTAATCATTTTGTTTGATAGTAAGGTTATGGATCGAATTTTTCTGATAGTTAAACATATAGTTTAACAGAGTGGAATACGCTTTAGTGTAAAACCATATCAAACCTAACGATGGTCACGAGATCAGAACCTTAACGAAATTCACAAAGTATAGTCTTATTTAGACAGCACTTTGGCATCCGTTTCGAAATTCACAAAGTATAGTCTTGTTTAGACAGCACTTTGGCATTCATTTCGAAATTCACAAAGTATAGTCTTGTTTAGACAGCACTTTGGCATTCGTTGGTTGGTTCCCGAATCGATCGGACAGAATATCGCATCGGTGATTATTGGTTAGAACACCAACGTATAGAGAGAAGAATAGAAGAAATGAGCAAAGAAAAATGAATCCTAAGCTTCCTATTTATATGTAAGAAATATGAAATTTCTAGGAAACTTCATATAGCTTTTCTAGGAAGTTACCTATACATTTTCTAGGAAGCTTCATACCCACATATATATCTTCTTACACCTCCCTTCACCTTCCTTTGATATTATCTATCTCATATATATTTATTTTCATGTATATCTATTTAGGTGTTTAATTTACTTACTTAATTAATCTTACTTAGCTTAATTAATTTTGCTTAGCTTAATTAATCTCGCTTAGCTTAATTAATCTCGCTTAATTGATTAATTAATCATACTTAACTTAATTAATCTTGCTTAACTGATTAATTAATCTTACTTAACTTAATTAATTTTGCTTAACTAATTAACTGACGTAACTTACTTAACAGTTTAATTAAGTAACTTACTTAGCTTATTATAAATTACTTAGCTTGCTCAATTGCTAAGTTTCTTTAATTGCTAAGTTTTACATAATTATTAAGTTTCCTTAACTATTAAGTTTACTTAACTATTAAGTTTACTTAACTATTAAGTTTACTTAATCGCTAAGTATTTTAGCTTAACAGCTCCCTGGTTACGAGTTCAAATTTCTAGATATAATGGAACTCGTATTAGCGTATTAACTCAATTCAACTTTAACGATAATCACGAGATTGAAACCCTCACAACGAATGTCAAAGTATAGCCAGATATTGGCAACACTTAAACATCCATTGGATCGGTTTTAATCGATCGCATACAGTACTCTACCAGTGATTAGAGTTATTACCCTAATGACGGGCAGAGTTTCGGGTTTTAGAATATAATAACTGAGTATTATAGCACTGTATGTTAGAGAGAAAGAAAAGAATTGAACGATTTCAACTGTAGGCCAAGGAAGGGCCTCTATTTATAGTGTTGATCCGACAGCGGGTCGCGGCCCGCAAGAGAAATAGGAGAGGCCTTCGCGGCCCGCGAGAGATGGTAGGGCGGTTTGAGGGTTGCTGAGTCATCGAGTCGTCTTGCCACGTGTAACGACACGTGTCCATCAACGTGTCCGGATAAGAACAAGTCTCTCGCGTCCCGCGAGAGATATTGCTTCGTTGTTCGCGGCCCGCGAGAACACCAAAAATTAGTATTTTGTTTATTTTTCATTAATAATAATGTTATATGCGTTCGGTTCTTTGATTACGGAACGTTTTTAGGGCGTATTTGAGGGCTGTTACATCCTCCCCACCTTGTTTTAAATCTCTTCCTCGAGATTTAGGTGATGATATCATTACCGAGTTATGTCACGCCTTAAATAATAAGGTAAATGACACTGTAATTGAGTTAAGGCGTGTTCAGATTTTGTGAATACGAGAATAGTTTATGACAAATAGAACCCAACGGTTTAGCTAAATAAATTCCTGCAATCGGTATCAATTGGACGAAGTATAATGATATAATCAGGATGACTGAGTTTACATGGGTTAGATCAAAAGAAAGATTTATGAACAATAGATATCTAAATCGAGTGTGCATTACTTTTAGAAACAATAGAATTTACTGTCAAAGGAAAATTTACTTTGGTTATCAATTACGGAAAATTTATAATTAACAAGCTCAACTGATTAGGAGTACGAAGATGATGTGTCAACTATCGAATCATGACATGAGGAAAAATCAGTGTGTTGACATTATTGAATTACAAGGTTACACCGATATACAACAGAGTTTAGTGTATCATTGTCTTAACACATAGTTGTATTAAGACCATTTTCAAGAATGAGTCAAACGAAAGGTGTATATAGATTAGCTCAAGCTAAAAGTTTATATCGACGCCACAAGGTGTCGTAGTGATCGAAATAATAAAAGCGGTGACCGAACGAGTTCACCGTGTTTGAAATTAAATGAAAGTTTAACAAATCTAGTAGGATTTTTGATTGAAAATGAAACAATTGAATAATGTTTTTCGATCGAAAAGATCAAGAAATGCTCGATTGATGCTGTAGGAACTGTTAAGAGATACACTGAAATATGATATCAATTTGTGTACCATTTTCTTAACACACGATTGTGTTAAGATTGCTTCAATATGATAAACCAACAAAGCGGATTTAATATAAATAAATAAATAATTAATTATATCTGTAAATGAGATTAGCGCAGGCTTCAAATTTGTGGGAACGTCACCACAAGGTGATCGTGATCAAAGAAATGATTCAATGTAGTCGAAGACCAAACAAGCCTGTTATAGTTCAAAACAATTGAAGTGCTTGTTGGGATTATTTCGAATATGATGGCTTCAATCCACTATATGGGACCTTGAAATGAATATGTAATGCGAGCAAGTTCAAACAATTGAACTTGGTTTAAACACAACGAGTTCATGTATCAATAAGAAAGTTCTGACATTGTCACAACGAAAACCATGTATGCCACTTAAAAGAAAATCGAGTTTTTCAAGAAATTCATCGACTCGATATCAAAGAGTCATCGTTTTACAGTAATGCGGTTCATTTAGGTCATAATGCAAAGATCAAGTATAGCGAAACGATATTTGAGCTTTGATAAAAAAAAACAATTTGGAGTGAAGCCCTACAATGGTCTTCATAAATCAAACTAACCACATGTGCAACAAACAGTGTGGTTTTACCAAGAAATGAAACAAATAAATATATGCGTCTATGAAAGAAATCCTCATGATGACCATTAGGGGGAGTAGAAATGCGAAAGTCTACTTACTATATGCAGAAGTCAGAATTTCAACAAAAGAAATTTGAGAATTTTATCTGAAATTTCGTGTGATAACTGTTGTTAAGTGACATTACCAGGGAATGTCGAATATTGCGTATTTGAAATAGGGGGATTGCAAAGGTATGTGACTTCTTTTGCAGCGCCAGTAATTATGAGTCTGATTAGACTATGCATCGATTGTTGTGAAATCTTGTTCTAACGTACCTTAGCGAGATTCATGTCGGTTGTAGGATCACGTGGCAAAGTGCCGCTTTTCGATTAGTAATTCTTCCACTGACGGGATTGGCATCGTTGTTGTCGTGCCCAATCATGTTTTCCAAAGGCCTTGTCTTGAAAGTCGGGTGTGATATACTTCAACGTCCGCTGTCGTATAGTTTAAGTTTCATGTGTATTCTTGTGCATTAGCACATGTTTCCTACTTACGTTAATAGTCTAAGGTAACGTATGGGAAATTCTTATACTTTCGATGGCATCCCAACATAAAGGGTTCACATCGTTCATCTTGTCGCACGAGTTATGAGAAGGAGGCTCAAACGAAATAATGTTTGATATCGGAATTATAGATGTATATGAGAGATTCCTGATAAATAAATCTAGAATTATCATTGACACACATACTCATGCTTTATCCTAGTGTGTCAATCCTTAAGGTTTTTGGATTTCCTTACAGACATACATGTCTATATAATTATATATTTCACATACTGTAATATACATACCCTTCATAATGTAAATGTATTTGACAGATTCATGTTTCAAAAATTAAGTCTGACATCAGGTCGTGATACTATTTAGGGAATTCTTGTCACTTGTTTGACATATAATATACTCTATCTTATCCGGTTCTTGCTGGAGAGGTAACCCTATCTTACCCGGACAAGCTGGAGAGTCTGCTACACCATGCCCAGTCTTGCCGGAGAGGTAATTTAAATTTCCCATAAATAGATCTTTCTTAAATCATGAATTAGAAATGAACCTTTTATTAGTGCTTTCATCAAGGAACAAGGAAATTAGTATTCCCATGACAGATCATATTCCAGAACCAAGTAGTACCAATAAATAAGAAATAACAATGGCCAAGTGTTATCGCTTATTTACCATACTTGCAATGTTCTAGTTATCATCCTCATGGCATACCAACACCCATCATACTTTAACCATGCAAGTACTTAGCTTATCTCGAAGCTTATACTAAGGCAATTTTTCTTAGGTTCAAGTCTAAATACTATCAAGTGTGCTATCAGTTAATAGCAATTTCCTAACTCTTTTGGTTAAGCTTAGGTATTATTATCACAACACCTATTGGCTTAACTCAATGGCTCTAATACCACCTTCTGTCACGACCCCCGACCACACCCTGGACGGAAGCCGCGAGCAGTCAAGTGGTACCGGTGGTTATTTTAAAAATGTTGCAGCGGAAATATTCATCAGGACCGTGAGTTAGGAAAAATATCAGAGTTTTGAAACACCGGATTTTATTTATTAAACAGATGGGAATAAACTCATGTTTTTCAAAGGTAGCTTTTATATTGGATAATCCGAATACATAAACAACTTTTCTTAATTCAATTTAATGATAAAATAAGCCACTTCTTTAAGCCTTTTGATGCCGTATCCAACTCTTATTCTGATCTACTGTAATTACCTGAAACGCGTTTTAAAAACATTTGGTCAGCAGGAAATACTGGTGAGTTCATTCAGTTTGTACAAAAAGATACATTGTTATAGATTACAGCATAAGAGCGATTACAATAGCTACTATCTTATTTTTATCTGGCGCCGTGTCACACCCTGGTGACGATGATCATACCACTATTGGGTCCTTTCACCCAAGTAGTGATGATTATCACAGTTAGGTTGGTTAACCTAACCGTGAGAAATTAGTAATGTGCACAATACCCCACTTGCCAGTGATTTAAGATAACCACGACTTAATCCCTGTAACTATAACTTTTGAAAATAATTTGAGGTTTAGTAAAACAGTTAATAAAAAGAGAATAACTCACCTTGTTAGCACATAGTCTTGATTAAACAAGCATCTTGATTCTAAGCACCTACTTTATAGTTCTGAATCTCCTGATGATTAATCATTTTGTTTGATAGTAAGGTTATGGATCGAAGTTTTCTGATAGTTAAACATATAGTTTAACAGAGTGGAATACGCTTTAGTGTAAAACCATATCAAACCTAACGATGGTCACGAGATCAGAACCTTAACGAAATTCACAAAGTATAGTCTTATTTAGACAGCACTTTGGCATCCGTTTCGAAATTCACAAAGTATAGTCTTGTTTAGACAGCACTTTGGCATTCGTTTCGAAATTCACAAAGTATAGTCTTGTTTAGACAGCATTTTGGCATTCGTTAGTTGGTTCCCGAATCGATCGGACAGAATATCGCATCGGTGATTATTGGTTAGAACACCAACGTATAGAGAGAAGAATAGAAGAAATGAGCAAAGAAAAATGAATCCTAAGCTTCCTATTTATAGGTAGGAAATATGAAATTTCTAGGAAACTTCATATAGCTTTTCTAGGAAGTTACCTATACATTTTCTAGGAAGCTTCCTACCCACATATATATCTTCTTACACCTTCCTTGCACCTTCCTTTGATATTATCTATCTCATATATATTTATTTTCATGTATATCTATTTAGGTGTTTAATTTACTTACTTTATCTTACTTAGCTTAATTAATCTCGCTTAGCTTAATTAATCTCGCTTAGCTTAATTAATCTCGCTTAAGTGATTAATTAATCATACTTAACTGATTAATTAATCTTACTTAACTTAATTAATTTTGCTTAACTAATTAACTGACGTAACTTACTTAACAGTTTAATTAAGTAACTTACTTAGCTTATTATAACTTACTTAGCTTGCTCAACTGCTAAGTTTCTTTAATTGCTAAGTTTTACATAATTATTAAGTTTCCTTAACTATTAAGTTTACTTAACTATTAAGTTTACTTAACTATTAAGTTTACTTAACTATTAAGTTTACTTAATCGCTAAGTATTTTAGCTTAACAGCTCCCTGGTTACGAGTTCAAATTTCTAGATATAATGGAACTCGTATTAGCGTATTAACTCAATTCAACTTTAACGATAATCACGAGATTGAAACCCTCACAACGAATGACAAAGTATAGCCAGATATTGGCAGCACTTAAACATCCATTGGATCGGTTTTAATCGATCGGATACAGTACCGTACCAGTGATTAGAGTTATTACCCTAATGACGGGCAGAGTTTCGGGTTTTAGAATATAATAACTGAGTATTATAGCACTGTATGTTAGAGAGAGAAAAGAATTGAACGATTTCAACTGAAGGCCAACGGCCTCTATTTATAGTGTTGATTCGACAGCGGGTCGCGGCCCGCGAGAGAAATAGGAGAGGCCTTCGCGGCCCGCGAGAGATGGTAGGGCGGTTTGAGGGTTGCTGAGTTATCGAGTCGTCTTGCCACGTGTAACGACACATGTCCATAAACGTGTCCGGATAAGAACAAGTCTCTCGCGTCCCGAAAGAGATATTGCTTCGTTGTTCGCGGCCCGCGAGAACACCAAAATTAGTATTTTGTTTATTTTTCATTAATAGTAATGTTATATGCGTTCGGTTCTTTGATTACGGAACATTTTTAGGGCGTATTTGAGGGTTGTTACACAAACCGCAAGGAGTGGTCGGACAAACTAGACGAGGCGTTGTGGGCTTTTCGTACGGCTTACAAGACCCCTATTGGGACTACTCCCTTTAGGCTTGTATACGGAAAAGCGTGTCATTTACCGGTGGAGTTGGAGTATAAGGCGATGTGGGCTCTAAAAACTGCAAATCTGGACCTAAAAACCGGAGGTGAAGCCCGGTTTCTTCAGATTCATGAATTGGAAGAGCTACGACAACACGCTTATGAAAGCTCCGTGTTATACAAAGAGCACACCAAGAGGTTGCATGATAAACGCTTGAAGGACCACAAACAAGTCCAAGCGGGAGATCTGGTCTTACTCTACAACTCGAGGTTACGTTTATTTCCAGGAAAACCACATTCACGTTGGACAGGACCATACACGGTAAAAGAGGTATTTCCATATGGGACTGTTGCAATAGAGAACGCGGACGGCGTTATTTTCAAGGTAAATGGTCATCGTTTGAAGCTTTACGTTGTCGGGCCGATCGAGTCGGCGGTGGAGGTTATCGAGCTCCATGTCCCGCACACATCATAAGTGTGGGGAGGAGAGTCTACGCTACTGACTCGTGGATTAAAAATGTAGCAAGAGCGTCTTTGGCGCTTTAGGGGTAAAATTGTCCATTTTTATGTTTTTGTCGTTTTCATGTAATTTAGGTGTGATTTGTTGATTTCGTTAATTTGTACAGTTTTTAAACGTGCCGAGCGTAGGGTCTATGTGGGAATAATGTTAGATCAGTTTGTGGATGGTAAAAATGGCGAAAAAAGGCGAAATCGGCTGCTGAATCTGCATTCTGCAGAAAACAGACAAGTCTGCAGATCTGGCACGGCCGTGCCACAGACTGCACGATCGTGCGGTTGCGGGTCAGTCGGCACCTCGAGTCGCACCCCCAGTGCAGTGCCGAGGTCAACATGCCAGGTTTGGTCAAAGTCGGTGACGCACGACCGTGCGAGAGGCCAGGGGCAATTTGGTCATTTGTGCAGTATAAAAACCCCTATCTGCTGCCCCCATTATCATTCGCGAAAACCCTATCTGCACCAGCCGTTCCAGACCAATTTTACCCCAAATCGCACGATTTTTCGCACGGTTTCTCAGATCCTTTCGCACGGTATGTTTTTCCTCTTCGATTTTAAGTTTCATCCTTGTTCTAGGGTAGATTTGTTCGATTTCTTCAAGGCTTTTTAGGGTTCCCTTCATAAACACAAGCGAAACCCTGACCCTTGTAAGAAAGTTGTGTTTCATGAGCATCCGGTCAGATTTCCAACCCATGTTTACCAAAAATTTGATTATTTTCGGAAATATCAGGCTGTTTAGAGTCAGGGGTTCAGATTCTGCAGAAAACGGGTCGCACGGTCGTTTCTCGGGTGGAACGGTCGTTCTGTGCCGGTGTTCACGTGGTTTTACTTTGGTCTCAGTGATGCACGGTTGTGCTGTTGATTGCACGCCGTGCAGTTATGACAGTCACCGACCACCATTGTTGATTTTCGGTGACGCACGCCCATGCGGCTGGTCGCACGTCCGTGTGAATCGCCCAAATCAGCGAGGCAGTAGCTTCATAACTGTGTGTTCGGCTATTCCGAATGAAATTTTTTCTGTTTCTCCTGTTCTTACTGTCATCCATCATTGCAGGTGGACCATCCCTTCCTACAATTCGACCCCGAAGACGAGAAAGAAAGTCTTTGCATTCCGAAACTTCACGCATTGTGGCAAAGGCGAGGGCAGTTTGGCATCCCTAGAAGACTAGACTGGGATGTTATGACTGAATTAAATCAGCAAGATCGACTCGAAAACATGTTAACAATTCCGCTTTCGCATTTGGTAGCCATCGACTGCCCGATCTATCGAGAGCTTACGCTAGAATTCTTCACTACCTATTCATACGACAAGCCAAAAGCGCATAAAGTTCCAAACTTCTGCCACAGGAATAGGGTAAATTTCAGATTTGGTGGACTTTGGCATAATTGGACAGTGGGAACGTTGGGTCGAAGACTTGGAATCTACACCAATTAAGATATGGATTCCGAATTCTTTACAGATCAGTTCACCTTCCCAAGTGAAGAAGCGCGGGGCGAGTTTTGGGCTCAAATTGCAGTTGGAGACCCATATGATCCTCCGATGTCAAAGGCTTTAAGGTTATGAGACCCTTTGCATAGAGTCATGCATCACATTTTCAGCCATACCATAGCTGGGCGCATGGACAGTTTGGGAAACTGCCCAACACCAGATCTTATATATCTTTATGCGCTAGCGGAGGGGGTACACATCAACCTCGACGCGCGGATGGCGGAGTACTTTATGCATAGTTCAGGAAGAACCAACAGCAGTCAAATACATGGCGGTCAGTATGTGACCGAGATCGCTTACAACATGGGGTTAATGACTGATGAGGTGGTTCAGGGTCTTACTTTGGTGACCGAGGGTATGTATGTTGATATCCGCTCCTTGAAAGCGATGGGGCTTATTGCAGAGACAGATCACGAGGATCGGTTGAAGGGTTTGAACAACGAGGTCTGGGACCCGTTGCCTCCAGCACAAGATGAGGATGAGGAGATGGAAGACGAGGAGCAGCACGAGCAGCATGAACCACACTTACCACCACACTCACCACAGCAGCACCACTCACCACAGTATCATCATTGGCCCCCCGGCATCCCTTCGTATCCGGAGTTCTATGGCCAGTTCCAGCAGATGCAGGTCAGTCACGAGCATCAGCGGGCCAGTTTAGAGTAGCTGCATGCTAGTCAGGAACAGCTGCGGGCGAACCAGGAGGCGATTAGGATGAACCAAGACTTCATGCGCCAGGAGGTGCAGGCTGGGTTCTCATACCTTTTCAGGGGTCTGCACAATGCCTTTCCCAATTACTTTCAGGAGCCCCCACAGTTCCCATTCGGGAACCCAGCCGGTTATGGAGGGGCAGGCCCATCCAACACGGGAGGAGATGCGGGTGACGATGACGAGGAGTAGGTGGAGTTGTGGGTTGGTGGTTTTGTTATTTTAGTACTTTATTTATCGGGTGTTCATTTTGGCTACTATTTCAAACACCCGCGGATATGTACTTTATTTTTCTGACACTATCGTCTGTTTGCTTTATTTCATGTTTGGATATTTAGTAATCCTTTTATGTATGTAAATTATGGTTTGTTTGAGTTTAGATTATCGCTGCCTTCTGTTTTGTTTTGTTTTGCTTTGCTTTGTGACATCTTACAGCTTTTTTAAGCAAGTCTTGGACCAGAGCACACCACAGAATCAGCTTTGAAGTCTCGTTTCATCAAAATCATCTTCAAGGGAGTGTTATTCTCCTTTTTCTCTATATTTCGGGTTTCGCATTTGGGACAATGCGAAGTTCAAGTGTGGGTAGGGGGTTTAACTTGTTGACTTTGTTTGTCCTTTATATGCAAAAAGAAAAAAAAATTAAAAATCAGAAAAATCAATCAAAAATATCAGTAAATTTGTGTATATTTTTAGTAAATAAACCGGTTGGTTGTGTTTTAGAAAGCTTCGGATATGATAAAAACCCGGCAAGCCAAATAAATTTTGAAAAAGAAAACTGGAAAGCGTGATAAACAAAGAAAGACTTGCATGATACTTTTCACACTGTTACCCATTCCTTCCGTTATGTGATCATATTTAAGCCTTGAAATTGTTATATATTTGTTCATTTCGGAGTAGGAGTGAGCCGGATGTCATGTGTAATTTAGAACTTGTCACTAGCATGCTTGTTAAGACCATGAACTTGCGAAATTGTGTAGAAGTGATAGAGGCACCTAGAAAACCCCTTTGTTGTTAGCCTTGTTCTTTGTGTTGTTTTTGCCGTAAACCCTACATTACCCCTTAGGATTAACCATGTTGAGCCTTCCCCGTGTTTCCCTTTGTTTACCCAACAAAATCGCCCACTTAGCCAAATTTAGCCTTTTTATATTTTAAACATTTTGTGTTAAAACTCGGTTAAAATCATCGTTTAACTAGCGCTTCGTGTAGTTATTTGTTCATTGTACAAATCCATTTGAAAAAAAAAACAGAAAATAAAACACCCTAAAATAGGGTGAAGTCGACAAAATTCGAGTAGTTTTGAATGCTAAATGATGAAATCTGTTGATGAGCTCGATGTCACAAAAGTCGCCTTTTTAAGGCATATGTATGTTGTTAGGATCTGAGTTTGGTTTTGATTGTGTTTTAAGTTTGAATTAAAATGAAGATGAATGAGTTGTTCAGCGGAATTAAGATGGAAGCAAACTTTTCACAATCAAACAGGAGAATTGCTTTTAACATACAAGTTTAACATTGAACCGAATGATTGAATTTAATTTCAACAACGATTACAATTTGCAAGTATGCAACAAACTCCCCCTCAGCCTGAGCTCACAGAATTTGTTCGTGCAGGAAGAAGATAGTGAAAGAGCTAAATAGAACAGTGCATGGTACTGTTCTATTTATAGGCACGAGCAAACCACTGAGGCATCTAAGCTGACGTCACCATGAAAGTGACATCTAACCTCCTAACAAACTCTAACCCCTGATCTATACAACCTCTGCTATGCTAACTCTTGCTATTACATTTCATTACATAAAGATAACTAAACTACTGTTGCATCCTTCCACTGATGTGAACCCAGCAGTACTTGTCATGATCAGCAGAGCTTGACTCAAGGCAGTAGATTGAATCAGCAGAGCTTTAATCTTCCATCACTCTTTTACTTGATCAGCAGTTTGTAGGTCAGCAGTTTGTACGATTAGTAGATAGGAGGTCAGCAGATGTTGAAACCACTTTCAAGGGGAGAGACTTGTATACATAACATCTGCTTATTCTGGATCCACTGCTCTGATCCAGTTTTGGCTTTAATTATCTGTTCCTTTGGTAGGGTTCAATCCCAACAATCTCCCCCTGGAACAGATAATGCCAAAACTCTTCATTATTTGAAGATCTTTATTGCCTCATCAACAATTCCCTTATTTGCCCTTTGAGTTGTAACTCAAAGGTTAAGGCATCTGTGTCATCATCATCCCTGCTAAGTGGAAGATCAATGAGATCCTGCAAATTTTCAAGACTTAGGCCAAGTGCTTGTTCCCTTGTTAGTTTCTTCACTTTTGCACTAGACTTGAACATTGTCAGTACATGGGTCTGTTTATCAGTTTTCCACTTTAGTACTTTAGAGCCTGATGGGTTTCTTGGGAGATTTTTATTAGATGAGGTGTTTGGTGAAGCTGGCCTATTGATGACTGACTGAGCAGTACTTGTAGTTTGATCCAATCCAAGAGTTTCTACAATCATTTTCTTGATGCCTTCTTTTACAAGGTCATCTCCTTCTATTAGCTCTTGAATGGTTTCAGCACCCAGCTATTTTTGTTGCCTTCTTTTAAAGATGGTTGCACCAGCTGGAGCAGTGGATCTCCTGATTTGCAGCTTTGGTGGTCTTTTTGAGACCTCTGCCTCAGGATAGTCAGGCTTTTGTGGAGCATTAGGATCTGTCTTTCTCAATTTCTCCAAACTTTTGTAGGTAGCCCTGACTTTATCTTCTTTCCATCTCAACACTTGATTTAAAGACCCATAATCAGCAGCAGCTAATTCCTCTTTCATTCTCCTCAGTTCTACCTTTTTATCAGGTACATTCTTTTTGAACTTTGCCTAATCTGGAGGAGTATGTTTCACTTTATTCTTGATCATGTCTTGAATCCTGGCTACTTCACTTTCCAGCTCGGGAATGGTCCAGTCCTTATACATGTGTTTTTCTCCTTTGTATTTCTTGTGGGCCATGATGTTTTCAACATAATCTTTTCTCAGGGATTCATCTGCTTTTTCTGATACTTGCTGGCACACATTCTTTGCAAATTGTTCCAAAGATCTGACTTGTGTGAGCAAGTATTGATAGTTCTGCTGAATTTCTCTATCAGATTTCCCTTGTGAATTTCTTTTTGAGATATCCTCTGCTTGTTTAGCTTTGACTTTCAGATATTCTTCAATATTAGTTGGCCTTGGATATCCTTCAACAGATGGCAAACTCCTTTTAGCAGGATCATCCTCATAGTAGAAAGATTTTATTTCTTCTCTGACTGCTATGAGTTCAAGAGGAAATTGAACACCTGCAGGAGCTAATGGTTTTTGAATTTGAGCTGATGAGAGAGGAACAGGCTTTGGTATTGTAACAAGTGATAGAGATTCTGAAGATGTTGGTGGTGGTGATGGAGAATCATCATCAGGAATGAAAATCCTTCTCCTTTTTATTATAGGAGAGGCTGATGATGCTTTGGGTGGATCAGTGGTGGTGTTTTTTATGGCAGTGGTTTGTGATTGACTAACAGTTGTTGAAACAACTGGTGTTTCAACCACTGTTGTCATTACAACAGATGTTGTAACATCTGATGTCTTCTGCTTTTTGGCAGGAGGAGATGGTGGTGAGGTTGTTTTTGGTGGTGATGGTGGTGGTGGTAAGGCAGTGGTTGTGGTGTGTGTTGAAGTGATGGCAGATGTTGAAACAACTGAAGTACCAGCAGATGTTGATACAGCAGGAGTTACAACAACTGTTTGGGTGGAGGTTTGATATTGGGGGCTTTTGGACGGTGGTTTTGGAGTATGCTTTTTGAATCTGGATGGTATGGATTTGGGTTCCCTCACTTTTCTAGTGAGATTTCTTTTTGGCACAGGATTTTTAACATCCTTTGGCTCAGAACAACCCTGCGCATTCAGCTCCATGTAAGCTCTTTTCTCCTCATTCCATCTTCACATATCCTTTGCCTCTTTGTCCCTTTTTACACTTGCTATAGCTTCATCAAGTGCATTTTGGGTAACATCGACCTTTTTGCTACCATCTGGCAAGGGAATCTTTCTAGTCATGGCATCCTTTTCAGGTTCAATGTAAAGACCATCATCTATTCCCTTCTTCTTCCACTCCTGAATTTTCTCCCCCTTTTTGGCATTATCTAGGGGTAATTGATCAATAAAGAGAACAATTGGAGGAGCAGTGCCAGTGGTTTTCAATATGTGGGCCTTGAGAGCCTTGATGTCTGCTTGTGTGTTCTTGAACCTAGACTCCATTGTGTTTCTCAGCTCTTGTACATGTATTGCATGTTGCTGATCAGCCATTTGTTTTTGTTGTTGGAGAAAAGGTTGAAATAGATTCCAGAGCTCATTTGCAGCAGGTGCTTGTGGTGGAGCAGGTGCTTGAGGTGGAACAACAGTGGATTGCACCTTTTGTACTTTCAACAACTGATGCAGCATTTCTTTAATTTCTGCAACAGAGGTATCCAGTTTTTCAAGTCGTTCCGTCAATTCTAGGTACTTTAAACCATCACCCAATTTAATGGGATCATCTGATTTCCCACTAGCAGTGGTTTTATCAGTGGTTGAGGTAGGGAGTGTACTCCAAACATTAACCACTGATGCCCCTTTTTCTTGGTACTATGGTCTTCTTCCTTCAACACTTGACAGCCTTTTGATGTTACCAGAGGGTAAAATAAACTCACTGGTGGATATCAGAGGTGCTATGGAAGGAATTGCCTCCAAGGAAGTCTTATTGATGTAACCACTGTCCAAATGTAAACCAGTGGGTTCAACATTTGTAGTGGCTGCTTCACTTGGACTACCACTAAGAGTTACTTGTAACTCAAGGGGTGTAACCTCCTCAGGTCTTGTTGGTGGGTTAGCTATGATTGATACATCAGACCCAGTTATTTGTTGAAATATATCTCATTGATAGGTGATTGAGAAGGACTGGTTTGTGCCTGGTTCAGATCAATAGCATCCAACAATAATTTAGTTGGTGGGGGAATTGTGGATGTGAGGTTAGGTGTAGAAAGAGAATTTGCCCCGGGCATTGGGCTGTGGATGATGGAAGCAAGTGATTCCAGAGCATCATATTGTGGAGTCCCTATGTGTACAACCTGTTCTTTTTTAGAAGAAGCAGGAGGAGTTTCAGTTATGGGTTGAGATATTTGTACCAACTGCTGTGAGGAAGTAGCAGCAGTGGTTTCTTGTGACTTTTGTGTTGTCACTGGCAGTTGCCCTGGTATCTCATCCTCCAGAGTTGCCTTTTTGATAGGTTTGGGGGGTTTTTGAGTTTTCTTTTTGTTTGGCTTTTTGGTGATTAAAGGTGTGGGTTTCAAAGCAGTTGTTTTGCTACTTTGATCACCTTGAGCAGTGGGCTCAGCAGCAGATACCTGAGGAGCAGTGGTAGCTGCTAAATTCTGCTCAGGCACCTCTGCTTGTGTTTTGCAAGGTGTTGACATTCTTGTAAAAGTTTCAGCAGTTAAGCTGTTTATTTGAAAAGATTCACCTTGTTTTATTGCAGCAGCATCATTCTTACCAAGTTTCTTTTCAAAATAGTAACTTAAAAATCTTGGAAAAAGTAAGAATGGCTTTTTATCAACATTTTTAACCAGATCATTAAAGATTTCCTGGGAGTAATTGAAATCTTCATCTTGAAGTATAGCATATCCCAGATTTTGAATCTTTAATGGTATTTCATTAAAAGAGGTGGTTTTGTTTGAAACACACATAAGCAGAGTATGGAACAAAAATCTTGTTGCAGGTGGAAAATAACCTTTTTGTAAGGTATCCTTTTTCATTTGCTCTGCATAACCCCTTTCAAGGAAATCAGTTTTTAACTCATTTTTAGGAAAAGAAGTTTTACCTTGCTGGTCATTGAGTTCAAAGACTTCCGAGATGGATTGTGGGGTAATTTTGACAGCTTTACCCTTTATAGAAGAGTTAATGGCTATGACAGTCTCACCTTATTTGTCAAGGGTTACATTTTTCCAGAACTCTCTTTGGGTCGCCAAGTAAATTGGTGCGTCTGCTATTAACAAAGTTTTATACTTTGATGCAGACATGATATCAATGATGGAGTCGAAGATGTCAGTGGTGACGGGTTTTGTGAGAAGACCCAGAAGATTGTGAGAAGGTTTGTAAGGGATTTCTATGGATGTAGCCTTTTGAGAGGCCTCTTTTGAAGATGATTTGGAAATGGGTTTTGCAGATGGCTTTGATTTTGTCATTTTGGAGATTATGATCGAAGAAAGTTGTGAAGAAATTTGTGGAAATAGGATGAAAACTGCTTTGAGTAAGAAATTTTTAAGAATTCAATTCGACAGTAAAACCCTGTTTGGGGTTTTGAAAGGGGTTTTATGGAGAAAAAGTGAATACTGACGTGGCAGCGGTTACAAAAGGCCTGACCGCTATGTACTGTCCACGTGCCAACCCCTGATGAAATGAAGGACAGTACTTTTATGAAAACTACTGATGAAAGGTAGTGGTAACAACGGTAACAAATGGAAGCAGTGGGTGATTTTCACTATCAGTAGATAGCACATCAGTGGATAAAACACTGATTTTGAGCATCAGTGCTTATCAGGAAAATGAGAGAACAGGGGTTGACTTTCAGCAGTGGTTATGGCAGACTTTTAAGGATTTTAATGAAAACTTCATTTTTAGCTATTTTTAAGGATGGATTTTTTATTTTCTGAAAACATTTTAATGCTTTTATTCATAGAAAAACAAGATTTTGCTTGTTATTCCATGTTTAGCATGCCAATCCTAGAGACCAAGCTTTCAAAGGTGGATGTATCTAATGCTTTTGTGAGCACATCTGCCAGCTGGTCTTTAGTTGGAACATGATGCAGAGAAATCAAACTTTTTTCATAGCAATCCCTCACAAAGTGATGTCTGATGTCGATATGTTTGGTGGTTGAGTGGGAAACTGGATTTTTGATAATATTTTCTGCTGCCTGGCTATCCAACATGAGTGGTGTCTTTAAGGCAGTGATACCAAAATCCAATAACTGATTTTGAAGCCACATGAGTTGGGCTGTACAGCTTGCAGCAGCAATGTATTCAGCTTCAGCAGTGGATGTTGAAACAGCTGCTTGCTTTTTGCTTTGCCATGAAACAAAGCAATCACCTAGAAACTGGCACCCTCCTGATGTGGACTTTCTTGTGGTGTTACATCCAGCAAAGTCACTATCTGAAAATCCTGAAAGCTTGATATTCCCATTAGCTGGATACTAGATACCAAGTGTGGGAGCACTTTTTATGTATCTGAATATTCTTTTTACAGCAATAAGTTTGGATTTTCTAGGGGCTGATTGACTCCTTGCACAGACACATGTTGCAAACATGATGTCTGGCCTAGATGCAGTTAGGTACAAAAGAGACCCAATCATGCTTCTATATAGAGTTTGGTCAATCAGCTCATCCTTTTCATCAGACATGACAAGCTTATTTGTTGCCATGGGTGTGCTGCATGGTTTACAATCATTCATATCAAATTTGTTTAAAAGTTCTTTAGCATACTTGCTTTGATGAATGAAAGTTCCATTTTGCATTTGCTGAACTTGGAGACCAAGAAAGTATTGCAGTTCACCCATTGCACTCATTTCAAACTCAGCTGTCATGAGTTCCCTAAACTCTTCACACATTTTATTACATGTGATTCCAAAAATAATGTCATCCACATAAATTTGGACAATCATTAAATCCTTTCCTCTCCATTTTAGAAACAGTGTTTTATCAATGGTACCTCTTTTGAAACCATTTGAGAGTAGAAAGGTGGAAAGAGTTTCATACCTGGCCCTAGGTGCTTGTTTCAGGCCATACAAAGCTTTGTTTAGCTTGTAGACATGATCTGGATAAAATTGATCCTCAAAACCTGGAGGTTGGTAAACATACACCTCTTCTTGAATTGTACCATAGAGGAAAGCACTTTTAATATCCATTTGAAACACCTTCATGTTGTGGTTGACAGCAAAGGCCATGAACAATCTTATAGCTTCCAATCTTGCTACAGGTGCGAATGTTTCATCATAATCAATCCCCTCTTCCTGTCTGTAACCTTGAACCACAAGCCTGGCTTTATTATTGACAACAATGCCCCTTTCATCAGTTTTGTTTTTGAAGACCCACTTTGTGCCGATGGGACTTACATCTTTTGGCAGTGGTACAAGCTCCCATACTTGTTGTCTTTTAAACTGTTGGAGTTCTTCTTGCATGGCTTCTACCCAGCTGTTATCTTTCAGTGCCTCTTGGTACTTAACTGGCTGATGGAGTGATAGAAAACCAGCAAAAAGACAAATGTTTTGGGTTTGGCTTCTTGTGAGCACCCCTTCATTGTTGTTGTCAATGATTTGATCAGGTGGATGATATCTCAAGAAGATTAAATCTCCTTGGTATGGTATGATGGCATTTGTTGGTGAAGGCTGCAAATGTGTATCATCTGAGCTAACCACTGCTGGTGACTTTGATGATCCAGCAGTGGCTTCAAAAGGTGGTGGAACAGGAGGTAATGGTGTGGACACATGCTGACTTTTATCCACTATTTGGGGACTTTTGTCAGCAGTGTTTGATGATGTGGAAGCAGAGGTTGATGGGCTACTTTGGTCAACAACTATTGAGGTAGCAGTGGTAGAGCTTTGACAGTTGTTTTGTACAACTGCTGCTTTTCCCATTAAAACAGACTTTTGTTGAGGAATGATGATCTCATACCCATAGTCTGGTGATGAATCCTCTGATGGACCTGCACTGTTAGTCTTGACAGCAGTGTTTTCAAAAGTGAATTTATCAAGATCAAACAAATCTGCAGGATTTGCTGGGATTTTCATTGATGAAAGTTCATTGAACTTTACATTCAAGGTCTCCTCCACTGCTTTGGCCCGTGTATTAAACACTTTGTAGGCCTTGGCAGTGGTTGAGTATCCCAGATGATAACCACAATCTATTTTGGCTGCAAATTTTGAGATGGAATCTTTTAAATTCAAAATAAAGCATGGGCAGCCAAATACTTTAAAATATGAGATCAGTGGTTTGATTTTATACAGAATTTCATAAGCAGTCTTTTTGTGCTTGGGGTTTATTAAAACTCTGTTTTGGACATAGCAAGCAGTGTTTACTGCCTCTGCCCAAAAAGTTAATGGCAAACCTGAATCAGCAAGCATGGTTCTGGCAACCTCAATCAAAGTTCTGTTCTTTCTTTCAACTACCCCATTTTGCTCTAGTGTTCTAGGGATGTTGTACTGCCTTACAATCCCTTTCTTCACACAGAAGGCATCCAACTCCTTATTTTTGAATTCTGTGCCATTGTCACTCCTGAAGACTTTTACTAGGAGGTCAAATTGCTTTTCAACCTGTGTCACAAAGTCTTGCAAAATGCCTGCAGTCTCATCTTTTGAGTGTAAAAAGAAAGTCCATGTAAACCTAGATAAGTCATCAATAATAACTAAACAATATCTATTCTTCTTGAGACTCATGACTTGGACTGGGCCAAACAAATCCATGTGCAGCATTTGCAAACACTGGGTTGTTTTGGACTCTTCAATGGACTTAAAGGAGCTTTTATGCTGTTTTCCTTTTAAACAGGAAACACAATGCTCAGGACATGAAAACAATTTTTGAGGTAAGCCTCTTACCAAGCCATTTTTTGAAATTTCAGTGATTGTCTTGAGATTTGTGTGCCCCAATCTTCTGTGCCAAAGTTCTGTCTCTTTGTTAGAGGCAGCTGAGAACAGACAGACATCAGTTCTGGGACACTCTTTTGACATATCAACAACATAAACATTGCCACTTCTTTGAGCAACAAGTTTTGTTTTTCTAGTTTTTATTATTGCTTCAATCTTTTTAACCATTTCTGGTCCAACAATCCTACAACACTCCTTTGTGAAGAATGGCCCATACCCCTTATCACTCATTTGTGAAACACTCAGGAGGTTGAATTTCAGATTGTCTATCAGATTGACATTTTCAAATTTTACATTTCCAGACTGTAGTACCAGACCCCAGAACTTTCCCTTTACTATTATTCCCAAAGGATATATCACCCCCTCCATGGATTTTGAAATCTTTGAGTAAGGCTTTACATCATGTCATGTGCCTGGAGCCTCCACTATCTACATACCAAAGGCTATCTAAGCATGCAGAAGCTCCCTTAGCAGCAGCCATCATGGCACAATCATATTTATAATCACCTTCTTCATCAGCTCTATCTTCTTTCTCACCTGATTTCTTCTCTTCCTTTTCTTCTTTGTCATATTTGGACCAGGGGTCAGACAGTGGTTCAATCAGGGTTTCTGAATTTTCTCCCAGCAGTAGTTCACCAGCAACTGCAGTAACCACTGCTTCAGCCACTTTATCCACTGTTTCATCACTTAGCTGTTCACCTTCAGTTTCTACCCCTTCTGGTATTGACTCTAATGCCATCAAACAAAATTCATCATTAGAAGGATCATTAAAAGCATTGAGTACAAAATTTTCATCACCAAGCTCATCAGGCATGCTGCTCCAGTCATCAAAACCTTGGGTGAAAAAGCTTTGTTGATCTGGTTGTACCACTGTTGGAGCAGTTTGTTGAGGTGCAACAGGTTGCACTTGTGCCTGAGGGACAGGGGTTTGAACATACTGAATTTGTGGAACAGTGGTTTGAACATAATGCACAGGCACAGGGGTTGCAGCATAATGAGCAGTGTTAACATGGGCAGCAGGGGTATATTGGGTATAGTGCACAGTGCTTTGCTGTTGTGGTCTAGGATTTGAGCTGGGATGAGTGATTATTGGACCAGTGGTTTGACTCCTGCATTCCCTAGCAAAATGACCTAGCCTATTGCACTTATAGCACTTAATTTTTGACTTATCTAACCCCACTTTTAAATTCCCATGTAACCCTGGGAATTTTCTCCCTGTTCTTTTATAGAATTTGCTTGTTCTTACACTAAGCAAAGCCAATTGATGCAAAATGTCCATTTCTTCTAAGTCAGTGGGATCAAAGTGTTGCAAATCATTGAGTTCAAAACACAAGTTATCTGACATCTGGTTTTACAATTTGCAGTAAAAGCATAATTGGCAGAGTGAGAATCAGGGTTGTTGAAATTTCCACCAGCAGTTATATCAATAAAGTGATCATAACCCTGATCCTTACTACTGCTACCAGATTCTTCCTGACCAAAAAGAGTTGTGCTACCAAATGAATAATCATCAGCAACTTTGCCAGACTCTTGCAACTTCTTTTTCTGGTTTAACTCCCTTTCATAGGTCAGGAGTCTACCATGAAGTTGGGTCAGGGTCAGATCTTTGAACTCAGCAGAGTTTCTAGTAACAAATGCAATGGTATCCCATTTTTCTGGTAGTGATCTAAGGAACCTGCTATTTTGAGTTGAATTTGGAAATGTTACTTTAACAAGCCTTAGTTCACTAATGAGACAACTGAATCGTTCAAACTGCTGAGTCAATGATTCACCCTTGATGTGACAAAATGTTTCATACTGCTGATTCAGAATTTTCCTATTGTTTTCAATAACTTCTCCTGTTCCCCCAAATTGTTCCTTCAGTGCATCCCATAGCTCTTTGGCACTGTTACAATGTAACAGTCCAGCATAGATCTCATTTGGTAATGCGGATGCTATGATGCTAAATGCTTTGGAATCGAGTTCGAACTTTTGAAAATCAGTTTCAGTATAGTTTTCAGATGGTTTAGGTATGAACTTCTTTGCATCATCAGCACTTGGCACCATAGGAACATGGGGACCAAAAACAACAGACCTCCAACATCCAGTGTTCTGTTGAGCAAGGATGTGACCCATCCTTCTCTGCCAGATGTTGTATTCATTTCGTTTAAGCATAGGTGGTTTGAAAAGAGAGCCAATGTTATTCTTATCATCTTGTGATTGTGACGTCATCCTGGTTGTTTTACAGGTATTGATTAATTAACTTTGATGGTGATTAAACCTTACTCTGTTTTTCAACAAAATGAACAAACTATCAGTATCAACGATTATGAGCTGAACTATTTATGTCAAAATGATTGTTAAATCAAATTTGGCTGTCCAAGCTCTGATACCAATTGTTAGGATCTGATTTTGGTTTTGATTGTGTTTTACGTTTGAATTAAAATGAAGATGAATGAGTTGTGCAGCGGAATTAAGATGGAAGCAAACTTTTCATAATCAAACAGGAGAATTGCTTTTAACATACAAGTTTAACATTGAACCGAATGATTGAATTTAATTTCAACAACGATTACAATTTGCAAATATGCAACAAACTCCCCCTCAGCCTTAGCTCACAGAATTTGTTCGTGCAGGAAGAAGATAGTGAAAGAGCTAAATAGAACAGTGCATGGTACTGTTCTATTTATAGGCACGAGCAAACCACTGAGGCATCTAAGCTGACGTCACCATGAAAGTGACATCTAACCTCCTAACAAACTCTAACCCCTGATCTATACAACCTCTGCTATGCTAACTACTGCTATTACATTTCATTACATAAAGATAACTAAACTACTGCTACATCCTTCCACTGATGTGAACCCAGCAGTACTTGTCATGATCAGCAGAGCTTGACTCAAGGCAGTAGATTGAATCAGCAGAGCTTTAATCTTCCATCAGTATTTTACTTGATCAGCAGTTTGTAGGTCAGCAGTTTGTACGATCAGTAGATGGGAGGTCAGCAGATGTTGAAACCACTTTCAAGGGGAGAGACTTGTATACATAACATCTGCTTATTCTGGATCCACTGCTCTGATCCAGTTTTGGCTTTAATTATCTGTTCCTTTGGTAGGGTCCAATCCCAACATATGTATAGTTTTATTGTTTTGCGCTTATTAAACACTATTACCGAGTTTTAACCATTTCGCCACTTTAAAAATCCCTTTCCATACCCTTCACCCAAGCCTAACGTTACACCCCGTAAAGACCTCTTGATTTACACTTTTTCGCATGTTAGTTGGTGGAGATAAGATCTTGTGACAAGCTTATGATATTACACGTTTCATTGACGAGGCATTGAGTGTTTGCACATACACATTTTATGTATGTTTCACAAATAAAACCGAGTGTATGTGAACATTCTGAGGTGTGTGAAGATTAGCATGTTAAGTCAATTGAAAGTGAAGTCATGGCTTTTTGGTTATCCATACATATATTTGAATGTGCTTGTTTGGTTTGATTCAATTGATGTTGTCTTTCGAAAAACCGGCTAACCGTTTGTAGTTGTTTTAGTAGATAGTTTGTAAATTCTCGTTTTTGTTAGATTCTTGCTTTTATTGCATTTTAGTTTTAGCTTGCTTGAGGACAAGCAAGGTTCAAGTGTGGGGAGATTTGATATTCACCAATTTACACATATTTTAGTCCCCCATTTTATCCCCATTTTATGTGTTTTCGGCCGTAAAACCGTTAATCGGATACTTAATCAGGTATACTTTGGTTTACAGGCCTAAAACAGCATGCCAAACAAGATGATGGTGAAAACGAGGACTTTCCGGACGAAACGACAAAGCTGCGAACATTCTGTGAAGATTCTGACCTGGGCGTTTGGCACGGCCGTGCAATGATTGGCACGACCGTGCGGATCCGACAATAGGACTCTGCTCAGCGATGCACGCCAGTGCGATCAGGAGTGCAAGCCTTTCTCGGAGAGGAACGATCGTGCATATGGACGCACTCCCGTGCAACCCCGACGACCAAGCCCAGCCCGGACCTGCACCACCAGTGCAGCTGCACGTGCAACCCTAACCCGGAGATGCACGATCGTGCCACCAACGGAACGGTCGTGCGACTGCGAAGACTGGTCAAGATCTGATGATGTCACACGGTATGGTGAACAATTACTCAAATTATTCAAAAAGTGAACGGTCATGCACTTTATTGGCACGACCGTGCGATCGCAAAATGTTATAAAAATAGGCAGAAACATTCTGTTCGTAACTCTGGATATTTTGGGAGCTCTTTAGGCGATTTTCAGGCTCCGGGGGCACTAGCTTTCACCCGGATTCAAGCCACATTGTGCCGATTAGCTCCGTTATCTTCCGGATTCTTAATCTAGTGCTTGTTTATGGTTTGATTCTCTAATCTTTCCATAATTTTGTTAATGTTTCAAGCATTTAGATTAATATTTTATGTATTATTGTAAGCCTTTGAGCAAAAACACTACAATCCCTTGCTTAATTATAACCATTAGTATGTTAATTTTGTTTGTAATGACACTTGGAAGTATTTTCTATGTTAATCTTTGATGATTAGTTTGCAACCTTGCTTATTGATATTGATTTCTTGATTATGAGTAATTATATTGGATGATTAGTATATGGTTAGTTGAGATAGTTGAAAGATGAAGCTTAATTAATTATGTATTAGTAGACTTTGAACATACTTAACTTGTTTAAAATGTGTGCACCATGATACTAGAAATGGTTAGTGGTTTAATAAAGAGTAAATTACAAAACTCGTCCTTTATGTATGTATGATATTGCAGATCATGTCCTTTGTCTTCAATAATTACATTAATCATACCATATGTTTACAAATCCTAACATGTTATATCCTTTATCCCAAATCCAGTTAATTTTCTCAATTAATTATACTTACGTGAGGCCCACGTGAGGGCATTAATGTCTTTTAACCTACCCATCTCTTTCACCTCGTTTAAAAACCAAAATAACCATAATTTGTAGGTACCATGTTTCGCCCAATAAGTTCTAAGATCGACTGCATCCAAGAAATTGTAACCTTCAGACGCTAGTTTCTCTAAAACCTTCTTAAACGCACCTTGACTCACCTTCCTCCCGGCAATTTTCGAAGCGGGTACATTGATATCGTGGTGGTGCAGCATGCCGACTACCAACCCCCATCGGTAACACTGCTGTGGAGCTCCGGTACACGTGCAAACAGGTATCGGGATTCCTGAAATGTCCATATCGATTCCATTAATCACCACATCGACAATTCGTTTGATTGTTTTCGCACGGTGGCCAGACGAGTTCCCATTTTCTTTAGGTGTCGATAGGGTTTTTTTCGGCTTCTTTGATTTCTTTTCTCCGGGGATTTTCACGGCGGTTGTCTTCGTACGGTGGCCAGACGAGTTCCCAATTTCGCATATTTAACCAGTCGTCATCCATCGAAACTACAGATGTATGCAAAGAAAACAACATAATAATCAAATAAGCCAAAACCCAAACAATACCCATCTTTGCAATCAAATTCACCAGATCTGATCTGATCCATGTGATTTTGAATTTTAATCAACAGGGATCTGTGTGGGAACACGCATTACCTTCAGCTTGAACTGTGGCAGTAATTCAGTGAAGTGTTTTGTTCTAGTTGCTGTATAATATTGTGTATAAATTAGGGTTATTTGGGGTTTTAAATGAGGTGAAAGAGATGGGTAGGTTAAAAGACATTAATGTCCTCACGTGGGCTTCACGTGAGTATAATTAACTGAGAAAATTAACTGGGTTTGGGGTAAAGGATATAACATGTTAGGATTTGCAATAACATACATACATAAAGGACGAGTTTTGTAATTTACTCTTTAATAAAAGGTAATTGTTGTTAATCAAGAAAGTTTTCCTTCACATAAGGGCCTTAACGGGTTAAATGGTGTTGTTATGAATTCTTACCATGGATTGTTAGCTTAGTTAGTAGTTTAGGCCAAAATTACTATTTCGGTGAATTTATGTGCAAGATTTGTAAAATGAACTCGGTGAATTTGTGCTTGTCTCGGTGGTTGCATTGTGTTTATCGGTGTCACTTTCCTTGATTAAGTGAGGTTAGAAAACTCCTAACGGATGACTAACTTATTTTTAGGAGATTTTCATAGACATTTATCAATTGCACGTTAAAGAACAATTTTAGGTGGTTAAAGTGTGTTTATCATTTTAGCTTTCCGAATGATTGTCATGTTAGGATTCCCGAAAGGGATACTAATTGTCTTGAAAATGAAGAATTGACCAAATGTTTCTAGTGGCAAAACCGACTTAGTTTGCTTGCTATGGTTGTGTATAAAGCAAGGCTATATATCTATTTTCTTATTTGGAGTCTACTATGTTTTTATAATTATTTGTTTATGCTTATTATAGTTTTTATAAAATCACACAACTTATCTTTCTTCCGTGAATTTAATGACAAAGGTCTAGTATTATTCCAACGCCCACTTCCTTGGATTGATACTTGGTTCTTACCGATACTTTACTACATATATGACGGGGTACACTTGCCTCCTTCGTGTGTGTTTTGATGTTGAAGTATAAATCACTTTTATAAATTTAAAACCGAATCGTGTGTAATTTCATTATAAAAATATGTATATACGCGCACACGTCATGTATTTAGAGTGTTTGTTTTACTTAAATATAATTTGCAATATGCCCTTTATTAGCAAGTTTTTAATTGTTCGTTTTAATTAAATCATGTGCGATTTTTTTTTTGGTAAAATCACCCCTCGGAAGCCACTTCGTGGGCCCGTTTCTTCCAGCCCCGAGTGTTGATGGCAAACGGACCGGGCCGAGATGAAAACCTCACGTGGGACTTTCATGCCTTTAAATGATACGGGTCGGGCTACACCGGCAAGACCGGTTTTATCAGTGTTAAAATACCCGGCTCGTGCAATTTTTTTTGCTAAAATCAGCCCCCGGAAGCCAGTTTGACTGCCCGTTTCAGGCGGCCTTGAGGGATGACGGGGAAACGGCCCGGGTCAACACGACAACCAAACGTGGATGTCTCAATGCGTCTAATGATAGGGTCCCGGTTACACCTTTACGACCCGTTATATAAAGGTTAAAATGCAGTGTACGTGCATAAAAATAATAAACATAAACAATTAAACATAAACATAAATGTTAAATAAAACATGACAACACAAAATAACAAGTAACATTCGTCTTTAGATTTGATTCTTCATAATTTCCTAAACATCCAAGTGTTCAAATACCTCATCGTATATCTCAATGTAGTCAAGGTACGCCTCTGTGATGAGATCATCTTCAGAAAGATCATTATCAGGATTTTGAACGTTGTTGTAAACCGAAGAAAACAATGAACATCTTAAGTAGAGTAAACAACCCTGCCTCCTAACTTCATCCATTTCACGGTTTGTCTGCACAATATGGCGACAAAAATGATTGAAAACCCGGTTCCAAAATGCCTCGTTCATGCTAGCATGTGAACCTAAATCAACCACTTCGATGTAAGATGTCGCCACTGCTATGTCTTCCTCTTCGGACCAATTTTCCGATGAGCTAGACATTGTCTTGAATGATATTGATTTGGTGTTGATCAGAGAACGTGGATGAGGGAACCGGATGACATGCGTGTCATCAGACAAGTATTGTCGAGTACAAACAACGACAATTTTAAAGCTTAGGAAAACGTCATCTTCAATTAATTTAAACAAATCATTTTCAGGGGGTCTGACCATATTTGGAAGGTGTGAAATCTATGGGGGTAAATGATATTTTGAGAAGATGTTGAATGTAGAAATGGGGTAAAGGATATTGTGAACAAGTGGTTGTATATATAGGGGAAGAAATGTTGAAACGGCTCAAATTGTTATTGTTATTGGTTGACCCGTATATATGAATAAATACGTACGTTACTTATACATATATCAAAACCGTTTAACAATAAATTCTTATTGTTAATTACAATGTTAATAAATTATTGGTTAACTTTTTTTAAAAATATAATCTTCAAAATATTTAAAAACGGAAATTAAATCAGTGACACCGCATGCGTTGGCCAGACCGTTCTAAAGCGCCGGCCAGATCCCTCTACGGCGTCACTCCCGATGCGGCTGCCAGACCACACGCATGCGTCAGCCGGACCACACGCATGCGTCAGCCAAATTATTAAACAGACGCAAGCAAACTGAAAACAAATAAGCGACGCAAGTCGTCCTTACTATGCGTCAACCGACGATTCAACATGTCGGACACGTGTCAGCTGGTTGATAGATGGACGCTTAAACATGACACGTGGACTCTTCCGAAGCTTAGAGGTCCTTCCAAGGACGCAGGAGAGTGACAAATTTGAAAACCTTGTTGGTCAACTGACAATTTCGTAATTTTCCAAAAAAAAAAAAGAACATGTGTAAAATGTTCCCCACAAGTTAATTTATGACTTTCATTATGTGGGGTTCGGTTTTTTTTACAACTGCTTGACTTGATCTGGCTAGCTATGATTTTCCCTTAATTTGTCTGCAAATTGTATTGTTTCATAGATAATCATGGGGTCTTTTTTTATTTGTTCTAAATATATGTATCTTGTATGTGTTGGGTCGTTGTTCTTAGCTACATGCATTCTCGTCATCATCATATAAAGTTATGGGTTAGGCATGATTTGATGATGTTGTTGTCAGCATTTGCTTTGTTGAACTTCAAAAAATTCTTGTATCATCGTGGTTAACTCGTAACCTAACTGAGATCGTGCTATATATGGATCTGATAGATATCCAACATCAACATACCCAATGAATTAGGTCTCATGTCCCAGAAATATAACGAAATATGTGTTTTATGTTGTTCTAGTGTTAAAGTGTTGAGTTCCAACTATATTTCTCTAGCACATGTACTCAGAACGCAATACCAGGTAATGTAAGAGACTTCACATGCTCGTCCTAGTAGAATTGTTGACAAGACAATTTCCCAATTCTGTAACCAGAAAGAGTAACTCACAAATGAATCAAGTCAAAATAACTTGAGAATGTTAAACTCTTTCAATCAGTTCAATTAACCCGGTCCGTTTTGTTGGTTAATTTGATTACGATCCGGTTAACAGGTTAAATTTACTCACCCCCTATATTGGCCTAGACGGATCAAACAATCAGATCGAACAAGAACATGAGATATTTGGAGGGACAAACTCACGACTCTTTCTATTCAATCAATCAAACAAACTTAACGAACCTACAAGGAAAACGGACAAAAAAAATAATAACCTAGACCACTATCTATAATTATACTAGACTTCCTCTCCAAGACAAATAAACATTTCCTAAATCTATTACAATATAACTAACTAAAATATATCAACTTTTATAAAATAAACACTTGACTTTACTACTAATTCAAGATTAACCTTCACCCTATTTCTATTTCTGAGTACGACAAGTATATATATAATCACCATAACAACTTGCTACATTTAGCTTTTGGCTTATGCTTCACATATGCCATTTTAGCATACATGCACGAAGCCGATAATCACTACCGCATAACAACACCACATCGTCCATATCTTCATATCCCATCTCCTATAAATACAATCTAGCTTTCCAAGTTATAACATCCATAAAAATGAAGATATCTTTCTTTCTTTTCATCCTACTCTCCACACTCTCACTTTCTTCAGCCCAATCTTCATCTCCTGTCCTTGACATCAATCGAAACTTCCTTCGATCAGGCCGAAGCTACTACATCTTGCCCGTTATACGCGGCAGGGGAGGTGGCATAACCCTAACTCCCACAACAAGCAACCAAACATGCCCACTTGATGTGGCCCAAGAAAACAATGAACTGAGAACCGGGTTACCGTTAACTTTCATACCGGTCGCTAACAAAGACGGCATCATTCGTGAATCCACTGATCTTAACATTAAGTTTTCGGGTGGTACAACTTGCGGCCAGCCTGCGGTTTGGAGGGTTGAGGTTGTGAACGGGCAACGGGTGGTGTCGAGCCGTGGGAGCGTAGGGAATCCTGGCTTGGAAACCATAACCAACTGGTTCAAGATAGAAAAGTATGGTGGCATTGGTTATAAGCTTGTTTTCTGCCCTGCTGTGTGCAACACTTGCAAGCCATTTTGTGGTGATATAGGTTCTAGGATCGCTAGAAATGGACGTAGAAGTCTGGTTGTGAGTAACGAGCCTCTTGTGGTCATGTTCAAGAGGGTGTGATGACTACATGCCCCATCATGAATGGTTAACATACCTGCTTTTTTTTAAGTACATGTAATAATAACAGGTCTCTTGTCTCCTAAATGTTATAAAAAGATCAATAAAACATAACTATATTATACATGATTGCATCTTTAGAAGCATGCCATCAAGTTAAAACTGTTGGAAATCAGGCCCTTGATCGAACACACAAACACCGGATGAACAAACTTGTTCGACTCTTTTATTAATTTATCAATGAAAGCACACTAATTACAATGACCCTAACCATCTATTTATACTAAACTTATTCTAGTCCTAACCCGACTCAAACTCTATTAATAAAATAAATAAACTAACTAGATAAACCTATCTAATAAACCTTGATGCCCAAGAAAACATCCCTAGACTAGAATTAGGAAACCTAAATAAAATAAACTAAAACACTTAGCACCCTCCAACTTTTGACTTATGACAAGATTAGTCCCACAATCACCCCCCTAATCTTGTCAGTAACTTTCTTCACATTAGAGCCGGTTCATCATCCTCATATCGGGTCAAGTTCACCTCTTCATCTTTCAACTTCGGACACTCGTTGTTATAATGACCATATTCTCCGCACTTATAACATTTCACGTGACTTTTATCCCGGAACCGCTCATTACCGAATCACCCTTTTTTTTCCCGAACCATCTCGACTTCTACCGGACTCCCGACCTCAGCCACAGTCATGCCCAAAGCCTTCTCGATTCAACCCGGAAAAAAAAATCAGTACACTTTTAACATCTCACATGACATCCCGTTGGACACATGTTCATTAACATCTTGACTCATCACGGATCGGCGACCTCTCCCCGGTCACATCCGAGTCACCCGATTTGAACTCCAACGCCATTATCTTGACACCCGTACCTTTTCCCGATCAAACTTGTTCCGAGAGGCCTCTCCACCGACCAAGAAAACAAGCCACCCGCTTCTTCCGTTTTCTCACCTTGCCAAACGAAGCAATCCAAAGCACACCTGCTTTGACGGATTTTTCTGCCCGTTTATCACGCAACACGCCGGTCTCCTCTTATCACGAACAACCGATCAAGGTACCCGTTCTCACCATCTACTGTTATCACCAGTTATATACCAGCCGCGCAAACCCGCAACTAACAACCGAACAGCCTGGTATCTTCTTCCTTTAAACATCGCTAACAGCCACGAACACCGATGTTCATCACGGTCACCCCCGTCATCTCAACCGGTTCTTACCCGCAACAACGGCTTTCCTGAACACCATAACGTCTTCGTCTTCCGCTGTTAAACAACCCCGAAACAACACATTCTTTTACGCCTGCCCTCCACCGACCCGGCACACCCGCCGACGGCGGAGGCTTCCTCCGATCTTCAAACCCGCTTTCTACGAGCCCTAGGCTCTTGTCCCGTTGTACTCGACCATCTTCTCGATCTCTACTACCGGGCCATCGTAGTTTGCTCCAAATTTATTCCTCAAACAACAATAAAAAATAATCCCCTACTTTGCCTTATCCATGCAAAAGTTTAAGCCGAACAAAAATTACCTCAACTAATGTTTCCACTGTTTGGGCAAATTGCCATCCATTTAATTGTAGCAACGAACCCATTAGTTCGTTTATTCTCTTTTTATCTTTTCCTTTACAGATGCACTTTTTTTTCAGCTATTTCGTCTTCAATAGCTACCCGTTCCGCCACCGGCAGCCCCGCGAGGGGCGGCTTCCGCTTTCTTGAAAACGACTCTCAAAACCGCCAAGCTCTGATACCAATTGTTGGCGAACAATCGATATAATGGAACACGAATATGAACACAGTGATTTGTGGGGACTAAAACCACGACTCTTTTCTTTTTTATTAACTCAAAAACTCTTAAAACTAAACAATACAATTGACCTATTTATACTAAAAATAAACTTGCTGTAGAAGAAACCTAATTCTACTCAAAATATAATAACTGATCAAGGGCCAACAAAAACCTTATTTACTCAACAAACTTACCATAAAAGGCTATTTTTTGTTACAATGAAAATCTCTTTAAAAGCCTAAATCTATACGTGTTACCAATTCTCCAAAATTCAAGAAATAACAACTAAGTCTGCACGGTATCGTCTCTGAGATTTACAGGCTCTATACGTCTGTACAACAAGTAAGAATGGACCCTTTAAAAAAAATAGATGTTTATATACGTATAAGCAAAATTCATCAGTACAACGTTAATTGTTATAATAATAAACAAAACAAAAAACTGTAGCAAATGTTAATTAGGGTAAATTATTTAAGTGTTTAAAAGGGGCAACGGGGTATTGGGTATTTGGTTTAAATGATTAGTTGATTAATAGGCTAATGGTAGATTGTTATTGACTCATTAGCCTCTTCTAGAGCATGAAATTGCTATTAACTCTATTGTTTTATATATATACTAGGTTAGTACCCCGTGTAATACACGGGTTGAATAAATGTAATTTTATACATCAAATAATAAAAAACATCTTATCCCATAATTTATATAGGATTATCAGTGGATGTGGTTGTTCTTTATTGGTTTTTATCGTTATCCCTGGCCACTAATGTTTTATAAGTATCCGTCATATATTACAGCAGACTTTAAATAAAAAAAAATAGAGTTAATAGCAATTTAAATAAAAAAAAATATGTAAAGATTAGCAGCAGTCATCATAGGAAGTTACAGACACCAGACTTTAAATAAAAAAAAACAAACAATTCATCATATGTAAAGATTAGCAGCAGTCATCATAGGATTCTCCTAACTGAGATCAATCTCGACCCGTTCAGGGGTCGGCCTTTCGGTTTGGTTAGCCACAAGTTCAACACCGAGCTGACCTTTGTCACCCTCCCCAAATGCATATAGTTTCCCTGTTTCTGTTAGTGCAAATGTGTGTGCATTCCAATAGATGGAGTTTGTAAGGCTGACTTGTACCACCCTTTCGTTAATTTGCTTTAATGATGTCACTAACTTTGGGCTCAATATTTTAGCATGCTGAATCCCCTATGTATCAAACACGCAAATATAATTTAAGAATTCGACACAAAATCTTAATAAAACTGGAAAATGTAAAGGATTAAAAGGAGTGCAAACCTGTGCATCAACATCTGCAGTATAATGCCCAAGACTCGACGATTCACCACATCCAAAAGAATAAACATCGCCATCATTAGAAACAACAAAAGTGGTATAATCCCCTGTAGCAACATGTACAGCTTTTACATTGCTTAAAGATTGAACCACTTTTGGAACCGAATCACAATCTTCATTCCCATGGCCTAAACAACCGTATCGGCCCCAGCCCCATGTGCACACCCTGCCATCACTCCCAACCACGGCTGCATGCCATGCACCGGCTGCAACCACCATCGGTTGTAGGTTTAAAGTTTGAAACTGTTCTATCAGTCTTGGGTGTTTCTCATCGCTTTTCGTCCCATGCCCTAATTTCCCTCCTAACCCACAACCGACTGAGTACACTGACCTGTTTGAGAAACCAATTTAACATGATAATTAGTGTCGGAACCAAGATTTTTCACCAGCATACGTACTACAACCTAAAAGCAGCTTTTATAGAAAGTAACACCGGTACCGTACGGATGCCGTACCATACCGATCATAAACGATACCAGTATCGGTAATAGATTTTTCAAAATTCGGTATCGGTAAAAAACGGTATCGGTACCGGTATTTTTCGGTAAATACCGGTATTAATACCGAATTTAATAATGACTTTATGTATTTTGCTATTATCTTAGATCCCACTATAAAGTTATATTTTCTTGAACACATTCACATTTTTCTTTGGTGTCCCTGTTTTCTTTGGCAAGAAGTTAACTACATATTAACAAAACAATTCCATAGATTAGAAACAGGAGAAAGTTATATTACTTTTATCTGATCCTATTTTAAATCTTATATTACTTTTTATCCCTTTAAAGTCTATGTTACTCAAGTTTCTTGCCTTCAGTTAGTGATTCTTATAAAAAGTATAGATTAATTTTAGTTATAAGAATGTTGTTATGTTTTGTATTACTTACAAAACATATGATTTTCAGTAGTGAACATATCATAAAAATGCATGGCAGGTGATACTCTGTTAGAGAAAATGGTATGTAACCTGCTAGATATATAGTATTTTACATGTCAACGGCATCTACAAATAGATGTTTCGCCGGAGGATTACCAACGAAATATTATCGTTTGAATAAACTCCATTATATCGAGTGTCAATATGTTGTTATGATTGATCTTTAGAGAGGTCTTGACTTCGACTTTAAGCTATTCGAGTCTCAAATCTTCAACAAAATGACGCTAGCGTCAATATGTTGTGACCGCCGAAGTGATCCCACTTCCCAAGCTAGCGACCCGTGCCTGGCTGTGAATACCCAACTCGAGGGGAACGAAGAGCCTGGGGTTACCAGGTTTCGAACCCGCGACCTCAAGGGTCCTCGGGCCAGTTTTAAACGGGTGCCGGTGGCCACTGAGCCAAGACCCAGTGGTTAACCCAAAGAAGTTATACTTAACTCCTAAATTGTATCACAAATTTTACAAAACTATGAATCAATATCATCCATTTGCGCTAATCTACAATACTGTGACAAACCCCCCAACCTAATCCTCATCATATTCAGGTTGTCAATTCTTGTAAAAACAGAACATGCAGGTAAAGAGGGCTTACCTGAACTTTGTCGGATCTTCGTCAGAGGGTTGCATCGTCGGTGTACCAAAAGGGTCATCGGAACCCTAAACTCCACCGTCGCCGCTGCCGTGTCGAACCAAATCCCCTCTGCAGAAAACTTCCGCCTCACATTCGGGTAACCCTAGCCGCCGTCGTCGTTCAGTGGCGCTGTTAGATCGGTCAGCCGGAGGCCATGGTGGGCTACAATCGGCCGGAGGCCATGACCGCAGCTACGCTCTCAGTTTCTCGTAATGGTACTCGACCGGTGAAATTACATACATTTACAACCTGAAAACATGTTGTACAACAGCCTCAGGGTCAATTTTTTAAACCAACCCTCAGACTTCACAATTTAGCTTCAATTACAATCACTCAAATACTTAATTCGAATGAAACCGAATAGAATCACAGAAATAACAACGATGAACAATGACCAGCCTTCGACAACTGTTTCACATATGCATGACACAGATTGATTATTATTTTATTAAATTTTCAACCAACTTATTGTCAATTTTCCTCATACTTGCACAATTTTGCTTCAAAAACAATTACTCAACAACTTAATTACTTAATTCTACTCCGTTCTAACAAAACTGTATAAAATGACAGATATAACAACAATGAACATAGACCAGCTAATTTCAACAACAGTTTCACATATTCGTACTTCAAATTTTGCTTCAGAAGCAATTACTTAACTAATTAACTACTTAATTCTACTTCGTTCGAAGGAAACCGAACAAAATCTAAATCACCAAAACATCAACAATAAACATCGACCGGATGGATTCAACTTTCGACTTTTAAACAACAGTTTCAAACATTCATGACTGTTACGTAACCGAACACACAAAATCTAACGAAAAAAGGAATTTAAAAGCATTAAAACCGAATCGAAAGTTCGAAACCCTAGATCTAGATGAAACAAAAGAGTTGCAATGCTAACCTTGTTTAGATTTCTTGAATCCGGTGTTACCGTTGAAGGTGCCAGCCGGCCGGCTTCGTTTTTTGGCGCCAAACTCCATTGAAGATTGAGGACGAGAGGTTTTCGAGGGTTTCGAAAGGTGTTCGATGAAAAACCCCCTCGATGATGGTGTACAGTCGGTAGCCGGAGAGGTGGTCGCCGGCGGCGACGATGATGGTAAAAGAGGTGGTGATTGGTGGGCGATTTCTTAGGAGAGAACGGAGGTGAGGTGAGGGTGTTTTGATATGCGCAGAGAGGAAGTTGGGGAAGCAGGATTTCTTGAATCCGGTGTTGCCGTTGAAGGTGCCGGCCGGCCGGCTTCGTTTTTTGGCGCCAAACTCCATTGAAGATTGAGGACGAGAGGTTTTCGAGGGTTTCGAAAGGTGTTCGATGAAAAACCCCCTCGATGATGGTGTACAGTCGGTAGCCGGAGAGGTGGTCGCCGGCGGCGACGATGATGGTAAAAGAGGTGGTGATTGGTGGGCGATATGCGCAGAGAGGAAGTTGGGGAAGCAGGAGGTGGCTACTTCAATGAAAGAAGCAAAGTTCAGTGGCAAAAACCAAAAGTCAAAAAGACTCCTGGCGCACTGTAGCACTGCTACAGTGATCTCAAGTTGTAATTTAATATATATAATAATTATTTAAGTGTTTAAAAGGGGCAACGGGGTATTGGGTATTTGGTTTAAATGATTAGTTGATTAATAGGCTAATGGTAGATTGTTATTGACTCATTAGCCTCTTCTAGAGCATGAAATTGCTATTAACTCTATTGTTTTATATATATATACTAGGTTAGTACCCCGTGTAATACACGGGTTGAATAAATGTAATTTTATACATCAAATAATAAAAAAAAAAATTAAAACCTCGTTTATTACACGGGTTGAATAAATGTAATTTTATATACCAAATAATAAAAAAAAATATATCTTTAAAAATCTCATTTAGTACATGGGTTGAATAAATGTAATTGTATATATTAAATAAAAAAAATCTTTAAGAACCTTGTGTATTGTACGTGTTGAGTAAATTTAATTTTATATATTAAACAATGAAAAAAGTTATCTATTTTCTGGGCTCACTATAACATGGGCCCTGTGCGGTCGCCCCTAAGTCTGCATGTGATAGTTGTATGTTATATAGTAGGTAACTTTTTGTTTGATCTTTGTAATGACTTTTAGATAAAGTATTTCGACTATTGCATCTACAAGTAGAAACGTAGTTATTGCTGATGATTGTTTTTATCAGCACTAACTTAGTTTTTGTTAATGATTGGATTCAGTGGCAAAGCTTGAATTTTTTTACGGGGGGTCAAAAACGTATATACCCAAAAATTTCTATAGAACCGGGGGGTCGAAAACATATATACCCAAAGATTTCTATACGAAAACTACATATATAACACTACGGGCCGAAAAGTTCGGGGGGTCGGGCGCCCCTCCCGGCCCCTTCAAAGCATCGCCCCTGATTGGATTTTGTCTAGCAATAACTTGGTTACTACTAATTGCTTTAAGATTATTGTTTTAGGGATCGAAAGTAATTTGCTACCACTTGTTACTTCAAAGCGGGTTCTCTTTGTTTTTAATTAAGGGATGGTTGGGATTGTTTATTTTAGTGAGTTATTAACTTATTGACTTTTTTTTAAAGGTTAAAAGGTGTTTGGCATGAAAAAAAAATTTGAACGGCAAAAACACTTTATATATATATATAAAGAGCCAGCAAGAAGCTGAGAAACGAAGCAACAGAAAACAAAACGACAGACAAAACAGCAAAAAACGACACAATTACATCATTTTAAGATGTCAAAGACGATCCAATTTTCCCACTTCAGCGAGCTCCACTTCAATCTGTTTGGCATGAAATTATTATGTGAGTGGAAAAGTCAAAAAGTCACTTCATTGTGACTTATTAACCTTTCCAAAAAGTCATATGTTGTTTAGAAAAGTTAAGTCAAACATGCCCTTAAAGCAACTTCCAAGATACAATGATTTTCCGTCCTTTTCAAGTCGACATTCTATAAGTCACCATCCACTATTCAAACACATATACCTACCAAGAGTGTCGTAAAGGAAATTTACCATTCTTGAATTTGTTTATAAAAGTATGTAAATAAATTGAAGATCTTAAGCTTTTGTTAAAATGAGTCATTTGGCACGTAAAATTTCAATATAGCGCAGCAGATTGCATCACCTTGGCGCAACTGATTCAAAATGGTGTAGCAAATTGGATCCCATTGACGCAGCAGACCAACGTGGGGCAGTGGTTCCTTTTTTTTTGCGCAACAAAGTATTTTCTTGGCGCGTGATTTTCCCTACTTAAATTGGTTCCGAATTTCCCCCTTCGTACTCATAGCTTTGTACAAACCAAACATGATCTTAACCTTGAAGACATATGTTCTACAATCTACACATTTTATTGACCAGCGAATTATTTGATCAATATTATATATAAGTAATTATTTATAGATCAACATAGTATTTTGGTCTTTCTAAAACCATCCAAGAAAATATTATCTTTTTATAAGAAAACCATGCTACATCTACATCATTCATAATTCTATTTATGGATTACATGACTATAATAACTTGCTAGTTACTACATTTAGCTTTAGCATGTGCTTCACATCAACCATTGATGTATGCGTTTGACATTCGTGTGTGAAGTTGATAAATGTCCGCCGCATGACACCGCATCATAGATAATCTTCTTTACGTCCCCTCTTCTATAAATACAAGCTAGCATCCGTGTAACACTTAAAAACACCCTACATCATACAATTATAATACCCTTCTTTATTATGAAGATATTATTCTTAGTTTTCATCGTCTTCTCCACGCTCTCACTCTCCTCCGCCCAATCTTCATCTTCTGTCCTTGACATCAACCGCAATTTCCTAAGATATGGCACAGGCTACTACATTCTGCCAGTCATACGTGGCAGGGGAGGCGGCATAGCCCTTACACCCACATCAATAAACCAAAAATGCCCGCTTAACGTGGTACAAGAAAGCATTGAGGATAGAAACGGGTTACCATTGAGTTTCATACCAGCCAACACTACAAAAGATGCCATCATCCGTGAATCTAGTGATCTTAACATTATGTTCCCGAGTGTAACCATTTGTGGCCAGCCTCCGGTTTGGAGGCTCGAGGTTGTCAACGGGCAAGGGACTGTGTCAAGCCGTGGGACCATAGGGAGTCCTGGCAGGAATACCTTAGGCAACTGGTTCAAGATAGAAAAGTATGGTGGCAATGGTTATAAGCTTGTTTACTGCCCTGCGGTGTGCAACACTTGCAATCCAGTTTGTGGTGATATTGGTGTGGCTAAAAGTGGGCGTAGAAGTCTGATTTTGAGTAAGGAGCCTCTGATAGTCATGTTTAAGAAGGCATGATGACTTTATTCCTCATCAAGAATGGTTTAACATACTTGTGTTCTAGTATACATGTAATAATAAAAGGTTGTCTCGTGTCGATGTTGTAAACGATCAATAAAACACAACAATACATGAGGATTCTATCTTCGGTACAAAAGGAAACATACCTGATACCACCCAAAAAGCTTTTTGTATAGTATAAATAAATTCAAGATATAATTCACAATATTAGTGAGAGTGTGAAACATGTTGGTGCCTCCTGGGGCTATAGCACCTCTTTAATTAGTGAGCTCACCAAACCACAGTTACCAAAAAAGCCTTTTTTATCTTAGACGTTAGTACTCATGGAATGTGACGTGTTATGTTGTGTACCATGGCCGGCTCAACCTTTTTGAGGCGTAAAGCGAAATGAAATCAAGTGCAGCCAAAAAAGGGATACAACAAAAACAATGGCTCCACAAAAGTTTCAAGAATAAAACAAGTGAAATGGCTCAACTTAACATTCTACAATATCAACACATATGATCCAAATATATAACCCACACAAAGTTGAAGAGTATCATAAATGAAACTGATTGTTCTTGAATTTGTTTATAAAAAAATCTAAACAAGCTTTTATAGATAACTTAAAGCTATAAGAAATAATTTAAACCTCTATAATTATAAGTAAAAGAAAATATAAAATCGGTAAAAATAAGCCTAAACAAACGAGGAAGTGACCAACACTTCGCTTGAATTTTTACACGATTTTACCAACATCAGCACGTCGCTTAGATTTTCTACGCACCTTTACCAAGTATACTCAAGTGCACTCTTAACATTGAATTAGCTCGGTTAAAATATATAAGAAAAAACAAAGTTTGCCATACTATGACAGATATGCACGGTCTATCGGTGGTCATATATGGTTAAAATTAGTTCAGAATTTCCTCATTTATACTCGAACCTTGGCTGCAAACCAAACATGACCTCAACCTTGGAGACATGCTCTACAATCAACATATTAGATTGACCAGCAAATATAAGTAACCCTTTTAAATTAACATAGTATTTTAGTTTAACTAAAAGCATCCTAGAGTGCATCTAAGAAATTAACATAGTATCCCACAAAACTAGTGAAAATGGGAAGATGGTCCTAGATGATCCTACCCCACCACTTTTATGTTTTTTTTATTAAACGGTCATAAAGTTGCGAATGGTCCCCACAATTTTTGTCATTTACTGCCCGTCTCCAACGTCAAGGTCTCGCCGGTGAGGACGGGGACGCGGGGGGGGGGGGGGATGGTGTGAGGTGTGAAGGCGGCGCCGGTCCTCGACGGGTATGGGGACGTACCCCATACCGCACAGCCTTAGCTTTTTATAGGAAGCCATTCTACATCTGGCATTAATTTATGCCTATTAGTTTTGCCTCATATCTGACATTGATGTCCTTGCCCCCACATCAATAGGGCAAACATGCCCGCTTGTCGCTTGACGTGATCCAAGAAAACAATGATGTGAAAAACGGGTTTACCGACGACTTCATACCAATCAACGCTAGAAAGATGGCATCATTTGTGAATCCACTGATCTGAACATTCAGTTTCCGGGTCTAACAATTTGTGGGCAGCGGGCAGCCCGCAGTTTGAAGGCTTGAGGTTGTGAACGAGCAATGGTTCTTCTCATGCCATGGGACCATAGATAATCCTGGCAGGGATACCTATATCAAATGGTTCAAGATAGAGAAGTATAGTGGCAATCACTATAAGCTTGTTTACTGCCCTACAGTGGGCAACACGTGCAGTCCAATTTGTGGTGATATTGGTGTCGCTAAAAGCGAACAAAAAAATTTGTGAGCAAGGAGCCTCTACTGGTCCTGTTCAAGAAAGCATGATGACGTTATTCCTCATCTTAACAATTTAACATACATGTGTTCCAATTTCATGCAACAATAACAAGTAGTCTATGACATAAATGTTATAAAAAGATGAATAAAACACAACCATATACAAGGATACTACGTTCTATAGAAAAAACATGCCAAGAACAATGTCAGGGTTCTACCATTAGAAAGCATATGCAACAAAGCTAAAAACAAATTTACTCCACAAGCAGAATCTTCAACCATTACCGAATTTTCAAAAACTTGAGAAATAACAACTAACTCTGCATAGCATGGTAGTTCTCTAGTTCCTTATCGAGTTCATCAGCAGACTTGTCCACAGCTGGTTTCTTCCCTCGACCACGACCCCGCCCACCACTTTGACCTCGACCACGCCCACGACCCCCACCAATGCCGCCACGCATGTTTGTCATACCCCCACGTCCGTTCCTTACACCTCCACGATTTCTGTCCCGAAAAACAAAAACCAATATACAAATAGAAAATATCTCAAAAACAGTTTTCAGGAATCCAGATCATAGATAAAGAACTATCACAAAGGCTTACCCAAATGCACGATTAGCTGCAATTGCTCCTCTACCCCGACCCATTCTTGACCTGCAAGGGATTAAGTAATGTTAGATACTTAGATCACAGCGTTCCCGACCAAAAACGGTAATTGTTAATTTTCACTTTCATATATAAATATATGATGCTATTAGTTCTGCTCAAAAGGCCTTCCTTATAGTTTGAATCTAGAAGTTACCTTCTAGAAAGATGGTGGTTCTTATATTGTCATGATCAAAGAAAAGAAAAGAGTAAAGCACCACAAATAAGTAAATTAAAAAATGAGAAAACTAACATACGTCATCACAACAGTTCTCTGACCATTTAGACCTCCAACAACATTAACACGAGCAGAAACAGGAGTCTTAGTGTTGGAGCCTTCAATTTCAATCTTCATAGGTTTCCCATCCAATTGTACATTGTTATACCGCTTTAGAGCCTGGAAAGCATCGCTTCTTCTAGCAAACAAGACTTCAGCTGAACCCTGTACAACAAGAGTTTGTTGGTAAGAACTACGTTATACTGCTTAATTGTACTCTTCACAACAAACGTGCTAATTTCATAGAGTGATAGAGACTTACACTTGGACGGCCGTATTTGTCATAATGAATCGCATATCTTTTCAGCTCCCCAATCTCAGAGAAAAGTTCCTAGAGTTTGAAATCCATCGTCAAGAAACTAAAGAAGAAAACTTGATAGGATGAGGCACATGAAATACATATGGTAAAACTGCTTATAATGTACCCTAATATCTTCATTTGTCACTCCGATGTCCAAGTTGGAAACGTTTAACTTTGCATCGTTATCAAACCCTGGAACGCCTGCTGCGGTTAAACTCTCTTCAAGCAAGTTGCGCTGCCAAGGGGAAATCTTCGGTTTGCGGAAAGACTGGAGCAAGCATACCAAAAAAAAGTCCAAGTTGGGACAAAGTCAGTCTATTACCATAAGTTAAACAATGCACCATTCTTCATGACTTATTTGTTTATCATGGCATCATGAATGAACCCAGAAACATTCAAATATTGAAATGATGAAATACTGATAACATTGAAGTATGTGGAGCTACACTAAACCCACTGCACAAAAAGTTTTGCTATTGTATAGAAACAAGCTCCAGTTCTGAGGTTCAGGCGAAGGAATCCCCTTTGCAAAAACACCATGAACTTGGAGAGTAACTGATAATTTTGCTGGTGAGATATCCCAGATAAAGCAATAGAATCCATCTTATATCCCCCATCTAGAAATAAGTAATGATGCGAGTAAATTGACCACAGATAGATAGGCAAGATTAGATTTTATAAATGAGTATAGAAAATTTGGCCCCTCGAAATTAAACTGTTTGAACTTTTGGTTATTTGTAATGATGAAGCTCCTTTACATGATGTAGCTAGCAAGCAAGCAATCTAACACAGCAATGACATTAAAGAACTTCTGTATCATTGAGCAGACGCATAAGAAAACCCTCGATGCAACTCAAAACAAGGGATCCATGAACAAATGAAGTAGAGAATGACAATTCTTTAGTAGCAGATCTGATATGAACTTCACCATGAAGATAATAGTGTCAAATACTCCTCACATTTGAATATCTAAGGCAGTGTTACGAGGTCCGCAAGTTTGGGTTCCTACTCAATTCTTAATCAAATACATAAGATATCCATAAATTTGAGCTTGCCTTGGCAATGGTATAAGCTGATGGTCGAGCACTGACACCAAGGGGACCTCTGCGAGGTGGCCCTGTCGGTCTTCCACCACCAAATAACCTTTGTTGACCTCGGCCACCACGAGCCCCACCTCGACCTCGACCTCTACCTCTAACAGCAGTACGCCTACTCTTAATCATATCATCAAGTGACATATCTAAAGATGCCATTGCAAAGAACACAAAGTACACAACCTGTCAAACACCGAAACTCATAAGTGATTTAAAATATGTCTCCCCTTCCAATAACATCAACAACATCAACGGAGCATAGGTATACAACATGTTAATATGTACCAAAATTGACAGTAAATAAAGGCTATATCATAATACAACTATCTAAGAACGCTCTATTTGCATAACATCACAATATCACATTATACGAACAATAATATGTCATTGCAGCAATAATACCTGAAAGTTTGATGAATAAATTATTACTAGTGCTTACTAATTTAGTTATACCTATCTACATGTAAACCAAAATACACACAATCACAATTATATTCAAATCCTGTATTCGCAAGTTCAACTACCTAGCATACCTCTATTACTTTCGTAGATTATTATGCTTGTTGCTTTAAATTTGACTAAATTACAGATCTGATAAGCATTCACCTATGTATGTTCAATAACTATCAATATATAAGCTCAGATCTGAAAATTAGAACAAAAACAAAGAAGATCTACAATGAAAAACATCAATAAACATTCAAATCTCACTCCGAAACAGATTACGAACAAAGACACTAAATCAGATCCGTATATGTGAGATTCATAACACTGCTAAGACAATTTAACGATTAGTTCGTATAAATACATAAAACCTACAGGAAATCAACTAGTAACATGAATTTACCTGAAGATTGTTACAGATCTGAGTCGTTACGATATATGAGAGACGATCTTTGGATGATGGATGCAGGTAGATGAAGGATTAAACGATGAGGAGCAAAGACGTGCCTGTGATTTTTGGAGATTGTGATGAATGAAGCTAAGGGATTGAATTAGGGTTTGAAAAAGATCGAAGAGATTGACGAAGATATTTTGGTAAATGGGGCTAGGGTTTTGTACAGCCTTGCCGGGCTATTCTGGGCCCGGTCAACTCTCCTTTCTTCGTTGCTAAGTTCTTTGGTCGAAAACGAACCGAACAGTCACCGAACCATTTGATAGAAAGTTTGTTTATGTTCGTTCATTTTACAGTGAAAGAACATAAACAATAATTTCGTTTGATTATTTGAAAAGGCGAGCATGAACATAAGTTTTGTTAGTTTAATTATGTTCGTCAACATTCGATAATTTGTTTGTAAACGTTCATTCATGTTTTTTTGTTTAGATTGTTCATCAAAGATTTTTGTACATTTATGTGTTTTATCAAGACAATTTATATTCTTTAACTTATTTCTTTTATTCCCCTAAAAATTAAAGTAGGAAGTTATATTCCTAACTTGTTTATGCACAGAACTCTTTTCTTTCCTCATTATTCACATCAACGAATATTATCGACCTTCGTTTTACGATCAGGACTTCAAGTTCCAACGTTGCTCCCACCACCATTCACCTTTGGCCTACGCCGCTTCTTCGATTTTTCTTGTGTTCGTGAACACGTTAATTTCCTTGAGGAACGAACATGAACAAATAATTTTGTTCGGCATATGTTTATGAGCACATTTATTTCCTTAACAATGGAACATGAAAAAGGTTCTGTTCATAAATATTTATCTTCGTTCGATTAACTAATTAGTCATTTAAGTCCTTAGCATTTAATTTTCTCATGCTGATAATTAAACTTATATTAAAAGGTTTAATAGTTTTATGTCGTAAAATGCATACGATCAATGAGTTGATTTTAAGTGACAAGCATTTTCTTTTTTTTGGCATATATATAACATATTAGCTAACAGAAAACAACATTATTTTAAATATATACATACTAGCAATAAGACCCGCGCGCGTTGCGGCGCGATATATCGTAAACATCGAATAGATTAGTCCAAACGTTATGTGATGCGTTAATCATATGAAAGCACGTGTTTCGACGTATATGGTTGAACTCAATGTTACCTATATAATCATTGCATTTGGATCAAACACAAAGTAAATCAAACTTATACCCAACAACCATAACGTATTATATCTGACCCGAGTCATACATAGAAAATGTAACGGGTATAACGGAAAAGCTGACACGTATAATTAGAAGAGATGAATTAGAGATTCTGAAAAAAATGGAAAAAAGGAAACCATAATTTGACTCCACTCGGTTTGAAACAAAATTTACAAAACATCACCTGACTCGTTTTCCAAAAAAGTTTACGTCGATTCATACACCAACTCAAATTTATACTGAAACGTACATAAAAATATGCACATAAAAATGTTTTTTTAAACAAAAACATATTATATTTGACCTAACTCGTTTCCAGAAAAAGTTTATGTCAACACGTAGAGAAAATCGAATTTATACAGGCACGTATATCAAACTATGCATGTGAAAAAAATTAGTTTATCTTAAGTAAAGGAGATATAACGGTAAACTCGAAACAAATTATTAGTAAAAAAAACTTAATAGGTTAAATACGTTTGTAAAATTGTGCCAAGTAGCACTAATGCCAAACCACTGCCAACGAACACCAGCATTAAAAGAGCTTGTAAAAAATTAAATAAATAAAAAGGTAAAAAATAACACCGAACAAAAAACATACGTAAACTCGTTGAACCACGCACGTCAGTCGCGGCGTTTTAATGCGAATAAATTATATAGAAACGTAAAACGTAAAAAAGAATAACTAAGTCGATCTAGGATTCGCGTGTTTCTATGAACTTTTTAAACGGGGAAAATAGACGCGTTGCGACTGGACTGTCAAACGGGAAAGCTGACGAAAAAACGTTGAAAAGCTTTGTGTTATACCTAAAAAAGTCAAAGGGTTTAAACTGAGAAACATAAAAAACTTTGGGTTAAAAGTTAAAAATGCATTTTTTTTAAAACACCCAATACATATGTTACAACTATTAAAATAACAAAAAGTTACTAATTTATAGTTTGAAAATATGAGAGAAAGAATACACATAGAAGGTTTATAAAACTCACATTTTATATTTTTTATATATATATTTTTAATTCTTTATATTTTTGTTTTTTAATTATAAACCGATGTGCTTATATTCCCACTAGGTTAGAACCCCGTGTATTACATAGGTTGAATAAATGTAATTTTATATACCAAATAATATAAATATATATATATATATATCTTTAAAAATCTTGTTTATTACACGGGTTGAATAAATGTAATTTTATATATCAACTAATAAAACAATATATATTTAAAAACCCCGTGTATTACACGGGTTGCATAAATGTAATTTTGTATAGTAAAAATAAAAATGTTATATTTTTTAAAAAACCTCGTTTATTACTTATAAAAAATACCTTAATACTATGTTTATTAAGAAGGAATACTATGTTTAATACGCATATTTTTTACATAGTACCTTATTAAAATTTCTAAAAAGATTAATCACATGTAAATGGCAGGTACATTGTCATCACTTATATGCTCGTAAAGTTTAATGGTTCAGGAGAAATATTTGGAGACTAAAGTATATTTATATTTGTAATCGATTATATTTTTTACATAGTGCCTTATTAAAATTTCTAAAAAGATTGATCACATGTAAATGGCAGGTACATTGTCATCACTTATATGCTCGTAAAGTTTAATGGTTCAGGAGAAATATTTTGAGACTAAAGTATATTTATATTTGTAATCGATTATATTTTATTAGTGTTTCTTTAATTTGTATTTATATTTAATTGTTTTTATAAGTAAATATTATATATGTTTTTAATTATAACTATTAATTATCTTTTTATTTTAATTATTATTTGTATGGATATAAATAATAATTATCTATAATTAGGTAGAAGAGATTAAATTCATATATATGTATTAATTTACAACATTCCTGAGGAATAGTGACTTAACGGCAGTTATAACGGTTGCCTTATCTTTCTCCTTTCCTCTGGCTTTATTCAAACAATATAAACCCTATTTCAAAAACACTTACAGCCGCACACACCCCTCTGTCTTCTCCCTCACTTCACCGTAGACTGGAACCGGGTATCGGCCGGCAGCCCGGCGCCATTCTTCTCCGACAAGCACCCCCAGCCCCCACTTCATCTTATACCCACAACCCAGCCCTCATTTCTTCGAATTCTTCTCACACCCGCACGAATTATGGACCAGAAAGAGAGAGCCGCCGCACACGGCGGCGACGCAGCGACGAGAACAGTGAGGGAACAGAGAAAGGAAGACGTGAAAGGGAACAGAGAGGAGATGGTGAGTATAGTGATGGTGTTCGTTTCTCTGATTACGCAACGGTGGTGGCTCAGTCGGAGGGTCAGACGATGGTGGCAGTTTGTAGATTAGGGTTCCTTGAAGGTTGATGTCGACCTTAAATCACAGGAGCAATGATCAATCTCCATGGTCAAGCCACGTATTTCAACGGGTGTACGACACTGAAGGTTAAGTATTGTTCAGTCCTTTTGGTTCAGTTTATTTCTTTTGTAAATTTGTTATGAAAAATGTTAATTGTTTGTTTTGTTCATAGTTGAATGCCACAATCAAGCATGGAGTACCGATAGTTTGCAACGGCATAGAGAGGGTTTGGACCCTTTCAGTTTTTCTTCTGCGAGGTAACTGACATCATCTTTTGTTGTTAGTTTTGGTAAATCAGTATATGTTGTTTTCGATCTACTACCTGCTTGCCTGCGATATAATATTCTTTTCACTTCTTTTGTTAAAGCAATGTAGTTAGGCTTGCTGTTTACCAACAAAATTGTGTTATTTTGGAGAATAATTTCCACTTATTTGATTGTTACGGGTTCAAGTAGTTTAGGCACATATTAGTATCGGTCCTATTAGAACCATTACTGGTATTTTTTTCTATTGTTTTTTTATCGATGTAAAACACGTGTCGACATACTTTTGTACTTACGACGACTTTATTTTGTAAGTTTTCTCTTTCGATTGCTATATCGAATCAAAAATCGGGTTGCCCCGCCGCGAAGCGCGGGTGTAACCCCCTAGTTAAATAATATTTCGTAGGAGATTATCTATAATTAATTAGAATATATTAAACTAAATGATAATTATCCATAGAGTACATGGCCTAATATGATGACAAGTGTCCCAAACATGGTTTCTATTATTATATAATACTAACAGTAAGATCCGTGTGCAAACACGGGTCGTTTCTTAGAAAACCATGCATAACACATATTGATAGAACATATAGATACATGTATAGATATTGTACGAAAATGTGTTATCTATTATAGCTAAAAGACAACTATAAGTAAATATAAAAGATATTTAACAAACTTAATAAAAGATGTCTAACAAACTTAATAAAATTCATCAGTTACATATAATTATTTACATTCTCTTATTAAAAAAAAAGAGTATCCACCCATTGACAATGTAAACTGTTATAAACATAAGCACATATAAAAGATGTCAAACAAACTTAATAAAATTCAAATACAACTTAAAATTATATAATAACTAGATATTCGACCCGCGCGCGTTGCGGCGCGGGCAACGAATGTCGAAACTCGAAACATAAAATAAGGGGGTAGCGTTTGACATCAAACGAACCAAATGGACGTTATAACTCTATGGCCCTTGGCATCAATCATTGTTTATGTAAATGATATAATCTGAATAGTTAGAACTTCATAAGTCTATTACTTTACAATTCGTTAGATAACCAAAATATATACATGTCTATCCAATAAGTCTATTATTGTACAACTCTTTAGATAACCAAAATATACACTTAATGACAAAAGTTAACCAACCCCACATGATTTGAAGCGAAACTTGGGTTTTCATACCTTTGTGATCCATTTGAACTTCCACATAAACCAAAGCAGCATCTCCTGGTCATTTCCTTTTTCATGATTTTTTATTTTTATTGTTATAAGATCATTGTTCCTTCTATCGTTGGTTTTGTGTGATGCTGCTCCCAACCTACAAACATCAAGTATATGCAACTGTTATCACAAAAACAAAGTCATTATTCAAACATCAACATATTAATCCCAATATCTATAATTAATGAGATAACTACCAAGTCATCATTTTGACTTGCTGGGAGCATTGCCTGCGACTTTGGCGAGACGAAGAGGTGCGAGTCCAGCCTTTAAGTCCTTCAGCTGAGCAAACAAATTAGTCTTTCATTTGATTTAAATAAGAAGTAATATACAACAAAGTACACTTACAAAGCCCAAAAAAAGTTTCACAAAATCAATGGACTGATTGACTTTGAAAAGTCAACTGACTTGAGGTCTGGTAGTGTTATTATTTTGAAGATAATGTTAGTGTGCTTTGTTTTAAGCTTAGGATAATGTTTTGATCATCGCTTTCGTCTTTCTATTCTTGTTTATAATTAGGGACACTTATAATTGTATTTAAGTAATGAATTCTCAATTGCCAAGCAACTTGCTATCACTGAAATCGCTAAACATATCAACAAAACAAAATAAAGCAAGATTCTTCGCCAGCTCAAATCGTACCAGCCACCAACACAGCACACACACAAACATCAGAATGAATAGAGCAGTAGCATTATACACAAACACAATATGATTTACTAACAACCTCAAAAGGAAAAAAGATTCGGCTCGGATTTGGCTATTGGTCCGTTTTGGCTGTAACACGGGTTGCAAGTGAAATATATGACACTTGTCGTCCTCGTTTATAACACTCCAGGCAACACCGTTTACCACAACCATAATATCAGAAACCCAACAACGAAAAAAAGCAAATAGTAAAAGGTCGGTTTGTGGTTCTGTATCATAAACCTTAACCGCCGAAAATGGAAGCGAATCGAAGCCTTAGAAACCCCAGGCACCGAAAGCAACATAAATCGACCTAGGGTTTTATAACAAAAACCCTAACAAAGGGACCAAAAGAGAATCAAACTATAGCAGAATCATCATCAAAAGACCTCGCTTTTATCAAAAGACAACAACCTAAATAAAATATACTCCACCAAGTATCAAGTATAATTCATAATCTATTAACGCTACAATGACCACATATGGTGTATACACATATGCTTAGCAGAAACACTAAAACAACTTTGGGCAACATAAAACAGTACTGTGAAACTGTGAATCAAGAAAAGACTCCCAAGGATCATTTCCAAGCCTGTTCCATTTTCAGATGCTTCCAAACTTTTATCAAAAAATTTGACATACAACCAAATCAAGACTCGTACTAAGCAGATATAACTGAAAATAAAGCACGCATACCTGAACCGGGTCACCAGAATCTTGCTAAAATCTCGTCGGAACCCTAGCAATGCCGATCTGTTGAACCATATCCACCACCATCAGTCATTTAACCACACATGTGTTTTCAAATTGTCGTCTGATGTAACAATTCAACCATCCTAAGCCATCGACCCACTCTCCCTTAAAACCCTCTATCGTGACTGCCGTTAATCATCTATGGAACCTTCATCACCTACTAAGTATCGTTGATGCCGGAGATATGGCAGCGGTGGCGGTGGAGGTGGCGGTGGTGGCGGTTATAGAGGTGTGATGCGGAGGGATGGCGCTCTCTCATGTGCGTGAGTGTGGGTGAGGTGAGATTAAACCCTCTTCTGGAATACAAAATAACTGAAACTCCACAAAGTACAACCAAGAGTTTTTTGAAAAACACCCTAAGCCCAACTTACAACACATATATGCACTAACATGTTGCTTCTTTATAAGAATAAAATACTTAGGAATGACTGAAATAATTAAAATAAAGATGCGACAACAAAGATTAATAATATTAAAATTTCATTTAGTCAACAGCGGTAAATCAACAGACGTTAGCATACACAGTTGTTTCATAAGAAGGTTTGAATATATGACAACAGCAGCATGCTTATACAAAGGTCTACAATTACAATTTGACATACTGTACAACATCTAATCTAATGGACTAACAAAGTCCCAACATCTGCTATTAACCTAACCATTGTTACTATAGAAACCTTTTGTCGGCTCAACATATTTTGAATATCATCTGTTGTTCTTTAACATCTGGTCTCCCATACAGATCTTTCCTTCTTCAATCTTTCATCATCAGCAGATGTTCACTTTTACCAAACTTTAACTACAACAGACCTTTTACAACTCCAAATATTGACTCTCTGTAATTTGCAGGAGCACAGATTCTTCAAAAAACTGTTATCAATGATCAAATTCTGAACATTTGTTTTATCTTTGCACTCATTTGTTCATCATCAAACCAACCCTTGATACAATTAAACCTCTGTTGACTTACCAAACAGATGTTCAGACACAATTCAACACCAACATAATTTTTTCATCATCAAACCATACTATTAAACCTCTGTTGACTTACCAAACAGATGTTCAGACACAATTCAACATCAACATAATCTAAATCAAACTCAAACACTAAATAAGTAAAACTAAAACGCAACATAGATTAATAAGATTAAAATTTATTCATTTATTCATGACATTAAAAGTCCAATAATTACATAACATACTGAACAACATTAAAGTTCAAATCTAACAATAACAGCAAGAATTAAGAAACTTTAGCTTCAACTCCATCAATTGCTGAACCTCTCGATGTATGTCCTTCAGCATCGCCAAGAACTCCACGTCTCTATCACCGCACTCTATATTACTGACAACACAAAGCTCACGAACGGAAGTTGAAGGCATCCGCATAAGATCTCTGGAAGCCTGCTCTCTCGTGAACAGGCCAACTTGCAATCCATCAAAACATCTCTTCAGCTCTTGAAGTGTAGCCCTATCTTCATACACATGTTCCTCGATTTGCCTGACAAAACGTTGTTTTAAATCATCTGATTTTACAGAAGTGAATGACGCCATTTGAATAAACTATATTACTCGACTTTCCTGAAAGTATGATATCTTCATAGGAAAACGTGATGAAAAACAGGTGAAGTGACTATGAGTTTATATACTGAAATATCTAACAGTGAAAACATGTAGATTTAATATAAACATATTAATGTGTATTTCAAAACAGCAGTCTTTTAATGCAAAAACCTTTTCAAACCCCAACTTTTATGGGAAAACTGTAAAATTAAATACCAAGAAACCCAAGGGACAAAATTTCAAAGTTCAAAGAACAAAAGCAAATTATCACAATTACAATTAACCTCTTCATTTACCATGTAGACGCGTTTTTAAACTCTATAAAAGACTGATGTGTGTAAAATGCAACATATAAAATACATCAAATGAGACATAAAACTAACCCTTTTTTAGTACTAATGTTGGAAAAAGTGTGCTTTTGTCTTCCTTTTGTATTTTCAGGATTAAAAGAGCTTAAATGAACAAAAGAAGCAAAAAATGCAGCTATTTTTATGTACGTTTTCGTAAAGTCAGGTCAAATATAATACGTTTTCGTTTAAAGAAACCATTTTTACGTGCATATTTTTATGTACGTTTTGGTATAAATTCAAGTTGTTCTATGTTTCGACGTAAACTTTTTTGGGAAATGATTCAGGTCAAATATAATATGTTTTCGTGTTTATTTTATGTATGTTTCGTAAAGTTTGTTTCGAACCGAGTGGAGTCAAATTATGGTTTCTTTTTCTCCCCTTTTTTCGAAAGCTCTAATTAATCCCTTTCGATTACATGTGCAGATTTTCCTTCATACCCGTTACGTTTTCTATGTATGAGTTGGTCACATATAATACGTTATGATTGTTCGATATGAATTTGATTTACTTTACTTTACGTTTGATCCAATCACAATGCTTATACAGGTGACATTGAGTTCAACTGGATACGTCGAAATTTGTGTTTTCATATGGTTAATGCATCATATAACGTTTCGACTAATCCATTCAATGTTTACGATATACCCGCGCCGCAACACGGGCGGGTCTTAATCCTAGTTAATACTAAAAAAATCAAAAGTTACAACATTTTTATAGGTACACACCTAAAATATATTAAGCTACCAATCATTAATACGATCAATAATCTTAATGTATAAATACAATTACTTATATTATATAGAATTAAGTTATTTATCTATATTTTCAAAACTATATTACGAGACTAGTCTTAAGCTACCCGCGTTGCGGGCCATGGGCATAAAAGCATGCTACCAACGTTGAGGAGATGGGGGTGTAAAACCATGCTAAGTAGTATCGAACGAAGACCAAAACCGGGAAAAGCGAAAAAAACACGAATTTTCAACAAAAAGTGACTTACGTGACGTAAAATGTAGATGAAGTCGAATTTATAACAATACGCATTAGAAAGTGGAGGGGGTTAAAAAAACTTAAAAGACCAAATGTGACCACCAAATACGAATGAAAAAAACCCCGAGAGGCCAAATGTAACTATCAAACACCGTGCTAATTAACAATAAACGACGAACAAATCCGGAAAAACGTAAAACTAATAAAAAAATAAAATTATTTAACCTTTGTGACACAAATTATAAAAACTAAAGTTTTGTTACAAAATGAAAAATCATAATGCCAAAAAAAAGAAAAGAAAAAAAAAGACACAAAAGACAAAAAAAATATACTATTCCTCCATGTGTTATTAAAATTAAAATTGAGAGATTTAACAATACTAATAATAATAATAAGCATAAAGATAACAAAATATTTTTTATATATAATATTAAAATTGAAATTGAGAGATTTATAGATAATAATAATAATAATAATAATAAGGGTAACAAAATATTTTTAAATAAAAATATAATTGTGAAGTTAAAGGAGAAACTGTCACGTGTCATTAATTGTAGTATTTTATTAATATTTAGATTAGATTAGATGTTACATATCATTAATCTTATATGTCTATTAATATGATAAATATACTATAAAAATGAAATAGTAACGTAAATCTATTATATATAATAAACATGATAAATGAGGGCTTATGTGTCATGATATGGGGGCTTGCAAAATGATGTGGCATCACCTAAGGCAATCTAGAAATTAGTTTTGGCTCCAAAATTCGGGTCATAAAAATTCGTGTATATGGGTTAACGCGGGATCCATTTCACTTAATTTTGACCCGACTTCCATTTGTACGATATTTGTGTTTCTTTTCCAAAACCCTAGAGAGCCTCCATCTCCATTCTCCATCTCCATTCCAAGCAACTTCAAAATGTTTTCGTTTTATGAATGGTGAGAATACATAAATTAATTGAAACCCTAGAGCATCTTCTCCTTCACATTTCCTACCGATCAAGATCAATTGTTTGAATATTTATCAATCTTACAATACTAATCTCATCAATGTAAGTTTTCATTTTTATCATCATTATCTCTATTACTTCCTCTCTACATAACCAGATCATCAGCGCCTCCACCTTCTTTGTTTGTGAAGTATTCATGGTTAGTTTACAATGAATATAACTTATATAGAGTATGATTTAACTTCCGATTTATTGAATCCTTAATTTCTTCTTTGTCGCCACCGCTAATCTCTGATCAACTAGGTTGATGATTTCCAGTTGTGTGCGTCTATAATCTAGACGATCTTTATGATCCTGGTAACGATTAGGGCTCAAAATTTCCAGATCTGAAGGTAAACATCACGCCACTAAAAATCATTCTTTTGGGTTTCTTCATTTAAAACAGTCAAATAAATTGGTTTTTGCCTTAGAAGCAATATGATTTAATCAATGATTTGTATAATGACTATCATGTGTTAATCGCTATAGTCGCTGGGTAAATCCATAATCGCTATGGTCGACTGAAAGAGAGAATCAAAATCTGGAGATGAATCGATGATGATTTGCAACATTTCCATTCTCATTTGTTTCTCAATTTCAAAGGAACATCCAGCAGCTTTCTGGTAATCCCTCTATTTTATTTAATTTCATTTTGTAGAATTTGTATGTTTATGGTGTTTTTTTAATAAGAATTGCATATTGTTGTGGTTAGACCTGTGTTAGAATTTTAGCAATTGACATCAATAGTTGAATTTGTGCAGGATTTTTGTAAATTGATGGTTGGATTGTTGGGCAGGATGGAAATGGAGCCCGAGAAGTTGTTCATTGGGGGGATTTCATGGGATACCAGTGAAGAGCGTTTGAGGGAGTATTTCCAAACTTTTGGGGAAGTTCTTGAAGTTGTTATTATGAAAGATCAAAGCACAGGTCAGGCTCGTGGGTTCGTGTTCGTGTTCATGTTGGTTTGGTGAGTTTATTGTCGTTCTTTTTTATTTAATTTATAGTAAATAAATTTAGAAGATAAAAAAGGCTGGTAACTAGAACTTTTGGAAAGTCTTTTTGAGTGTGTAAATGTGTGTTGTAGGTTTTCTGTTTATCAGGGACCGGTGTAGAAGGCGCCACAATTCGTCATTACATTGAGCAATACGAAAAGGATTCATCCAAAACTAGAAGAGATTCTCAAGAAGCACTTGCTCATCTGGTAAATCATCGCGTTTGATTTATATATGTTTTTATCGTGTGTCCGATTTATAGTCATTAAGCTTGTCTCTATTGACCTAGGTTTGACTACCACTACGTGATTTGTGTTGTAAAATTACTAACATCTGGTTATATGTTTAGGTTACAGGTGGAGGTTGCACTAAAGTTGTCCAAGATGCAAGAATTCACAGGTCATTCTACCCCACTGTGATTACGTAAATAAATACACACACATGTTGCTGTTGTCTCCTTCTCCTTGGTGTGCAATTTAAAAGGGAAATGTTTGATGGTATAACTACCTATAGTGGCTCTACTTTAGTGTTTAACTTTTTAATACAGGCCAATTTCATAATAAGCTGACTTTTGGTCTAATTATTACATTTTCCTCTTTGTAGATATGACTTGAAACAATCATGTTGCTTGCTTTAATGGAAGCCGAATGTTTGTTTGGATTTTTTGATGCTTTGCTTTAGTGATGAGCTCCGTACCAACCGGTACCAAAAAATCCCAAGAAATGGGCACCGGTACCGAAAACACGTTACGGACAGTATTTGAAGCTAAAACCGGTAAATATCGCTACCGTACCAGACCGATACCGAAAATCAAGTCTTGGGAAATTCGGTACTGGTTCGGAACCAGTACCCGGTACCATTTGCTCATCCCTACTTTGCATATGTTTCTCATTATTTCTGTTACTAAATAAACAATTTTACCTAAATTGATGTTGTGTTGCTAGCTTTGCAGTTTATCAAAGTGATGATAACTTTGCTATTAATTCTCTCGCCTCCCAACTATCAGGTAAGTTTCTTATTGCGTTCATTGAAATTTGTTATAAATTGACATTAGATAGCATAGTCACCATAATATATAATTCTTAGTGATGTTTACGACCAATATATCTATTGAACTTTTTCTAAATATCTGTTTGTAACTGTATGCAGCTTACATCTTCATTACTTCTTCACATAGATGGAAGCAGCCCTATAGTTGAAGACATTGGACAACAGGTACCCCGATATAGAATACTATATTGTGGTTCCATATTTTCATTTTTTTTAATAATCATTTTAGGCTTAACTACAATTAAAAATAGATATTATCCTTGTAATACTTCATATACCAACATTTGTGACACAGTGAATCAATGTAAATATAAAATGTATTGGCAAGATCCTTAATTCTTTTTTTTAAGTAATGATGTCATAAAGTTATTCAACAAGGTAGCATCAGGTATAATGTATAATCGAACAAATGAAGATTTTGCTTGTAAACTTTTCTTATTATTACTATATATTCTTTTTTTGCAGTTAATTGCATATGGGCGTAGAATCCCGTTTGCTGAGTTATTTGCCAGAATCGATGCAGTGGATGTTGCCACCATCAAACATGTAGCTAACAGATTCATATTTGATCAGGTTATCATTTTTCCCGCACACCTTTCACACATGATATTAGAGGTGAGAATTTTTGACACAACTCGTGACATGGCTTAACCCGTTTAAGACACACGTATCACGTCTGAATGAACGTGTTAAACAGGTCAACATGTCACATGGCATGTTTCTAAAAGCGACTTAGTTAATGTTTTCAGGTTCAGCTTTAGGATTGTCATTTTTAATATGAGTACTTAGTTAATGTTAACTGTCGAATTCTTCCCAAATTTTGTATGCAATGACCTCTTTTCTTATGGGCTTCATGGAAGTTCCTTAGTGGCCCAACCACATAGTTGATGATAAAGCCCGTGATTCCTTTTGTAGTCTAATTATTTTAGCATATCATTTTGTAAATTGTGGTCCAAAACAATTTTTAGTAATCATATCACTAGGAATTTAATGACACTGATACCACTTTTTGAATTGCCTAATTCACGTAAAGATGAATAATGGCATGAGCTTTAATCGTTAATCATCATTTAATCTTCTACATAATTGCATTCTTCAACTCTCCGTAACCTATAAGACCAATCTATTATCTATTATACATAATAAACTCTCAGCAGCTATAATGTTTATCTGTTAGAATGTACAAATTTATCTCATGTCTTTTACTTTCTTTGAAATGCATTTGAAATTTAATTATTCTGGCTTTTTGGTCAAACTGCAGGGCTGGAACAGTCATATCTAAGACTTGGGAAGATGGGCAAGCAATCAAGGATCTGAATGCTAACCCGGTGCGTTCTATTTCTTCAATTTAATTTAAATGCTTCATTTACGGTCACTTTAAGTTTGTAGGAGAAATAAACCACAAAGGTTAATAATTCTTATTGCTTAATGAATATAAAATAATTGTTGAGGGATCAGTTTAAACCTCCCGAATTAAACTCCTTGAACCTAGGATATAATTGAAACTTAAAGGCAAATAGACTTAAGTAAAGCCTAAAATTTGGAGGCCTAAACATAAATAGATTAGCAAACGCTTAATATGAACTGAGGTCAAGGGCAATAGATGATAAGGACCACCAAAATATAGAATTATACTCCATTGCTAACTATGCAATTATTTTGATTGTTCAACAACTATCAGAAATCTATTGTTGTACGAAAAACTTAAAACTTACTTACCGCTTCTTCTTCAGAAACAAATAATGCTTAAATGGACTGTGCCATGCAAATTACTTGGCCATGGTATTTTTTTTCTGCTAAAAGTATATTTTTTAAATAAGAATTTGTAAAAGTTGGTGACAAAAAATCTTAAACCAAAACTTAGCATTTTCTGTTTTAAATTTACGTAGTGTAATGTATTTTTTTATGTAAATTGATTGTTTTTATGATATGTAGGTATGACCGTTAAATCTTTTGCGCATCTGGGTATGAGTGATATGGAAGATTCAACTCAAAGAGAGAAAAGAAGAGTTCATATAAACGATGTTTAAGATTTTTGTTGAAAGATTTATTTTCGAGCTATCAAAGATCATATCGTGCAAAAATTAACGAGGCAAGTTGTATGACTTTTTAGTTGAGCAGGTTCTATATAAGTTTCTAAGTTGTATGACTTTTTAGTTGAGTAGGTGCTATATAAGTTTCTTTTCAGTAGTAGAAATTGAAAGTCCGGAAAAAAAGGCCTCAAATTTTTACATGGCTTTGGGCCCCTCAAATGGTTGAGCGAGCCTTGGCAGTGGGTAAGGGACTCTTTTGCTCTTTCGTGTCATTTTACCCAGTTTTTAAGATAGTGTGTCTAGCAGATAACATGGAGGATGCCTAATTCTGCAGTTCCCTTCTTGAATTAAAATCTCCTTCACGCTTTCTTGATTTCGCCCCTTATTTCTCCTTGAATCATATAGAATCCTTCGATTCAACCATCAGTATGTTTAATAGTGTTTTGTGGTGGTACTTTCTTGCAGCTGTGGATGGCAGACCGGCGGCCACGGATCAATAGTGGTGGCAACAATTTTAGAGGAGATATTTGGTAACTTATGATGAAATTTTCACTTTCAGTTTGATGTATTTGAAGTTTTCCTTTAAGTTATTTTGGTTTGAAATAATTTTTCGTAATTTGTATCGACTACTTTATTGTGTCTTTTATTGACTACTTTATTATGTTGAAGTTGGTATGCTAAGTAATTATACCAACTATTTCAATAGCCACATATTTATTTAAAAATCAAAGATTATATCCTCAAACAGTAAACTAATAATCATGTGTCGTAATTTATATAGAATTATCAGTGAACGTCCTCACAAATTTAAAAAAAATAAGTCGTTAAACTTAAAAAAATATACATGATTAATAACTAATAAAATAAAACAACCCGTGGGTACCACGGGAGATAACCTAGTAATTTATAAATGTTGTAAAAATAATACAAGGGACAGAAATAAATAGAAAAGCAAAAAAGATTATAGAATTATATTATATAGATCAAATAATTTACAAAAATTAATATGATAAATAGACTATATTAATGTAATAGCAACCTAAACAATTTAGGAGATGCTATAAAAAGTAATAATAGGGAAAGAACTAAAAAGAAACCTAAAAACGACAAGGAAAATAAAAAGGAAAATGTATCGAGGAAAACAAATAAACCAATAAGAAAAGAGCACTATTCACCAAACTTGCAATTATTATATAATAGAGTTATGCGCCGCCCGCGTTGCGGGGCGCTAAACCAAATATTTCTTAGTTTAATAACATGTACGTATTTATTTCGGTTAGTTATAAATGCTACTTATAACACGATATAAAAAAAGATGCATCTAGTTAACCAAATAAAGAAAAACACTATGATAGTTATGATAAAAAAAAAAAAAATACTAAAACGATTGCAAGCGTGCAATTTAGAGTTGGGGGCAAAACAATAATTTGTCAGGACCAATTAGCGAGTGCTAGGCAGCCGTTTGGTACGAATAAAAAACTAAATTGAGTAAACCAAGTAAAATAAAACAATACCATAGTTTTGCCTAAAAAAACTATGGCAACATTGCAATTTTTAGCTTGGGTAAAATCGTAAGATTTTTACTGAAGGCAAAATCGTAATTTTTAGCTGGGGGCAAAACAAAAATTTTATTTTGAACTGGCGGCGAAATTTTAATTTTAAACTGGGAACCAAATTGTAATTTGGCAGGATTGTAGCGGTGGTCAAAAGTATAATTTTTTTAACCAAGACAAAATCGTAAATTTAAGCTGGGGGCAAAGCATAATTTAATTTCTAACTGGGGGCAAGATCGTAATTTTAAACAGAGGATAAAATCGTAATTTGACAGGGGGCAAGATTGTTATTTTAAACAGGGGATAAAATCGTAATCTAGCAGAACCTATAAATAACTATTTTAAGTAAACAAAAAAACAAAAAAAACAAAAGGAAATAAAAGTTGGCCGCCACTTTTGGCCAACCAACAAACACAACTATTCCCGCCGACATTACAAACTTATGTTTGTATGTATTGTAAATGTAAATATGAATAGGAAGAGACGATGAACAATAGTCGTATCTATTTCAGTTTTGATATATTTTTTTACTCCAAACAGTCATCATATTCTTATTATTTTAGATCACAATTTTACTTCAAAAGTGGACCTATTTCTTTTTTCACTCTAAATCATATATTTTAATTCAAACTAAAATACAAAATAAAATACCATAATTGAGCCAATTTGTAAGTAAAGGTCTAGGAACAAATAAAAAGACTAAGAGAGTGTTGGAAAGAAGAATCATTCAACGCATTGCTTAACACTCGGTGTCGATGACCAAACTTTTTGAAAATAAAGTTGTTTTCAAAATAAAGTTTTTACTTTGGTATCGTAAGCTATATTGAGTGTAGTTATTGCTGACATGACGAACCGAATTAATTCTGACCAAACAACATCGGTAACAATGCCAACATTGTCGGAACTGTTACCGGTATTTTTTCATGGTTTTTTAATCGATGTGAACACGTGTGTCTATCCTTTTGGTCATATCACGACTCTATTTTTTGGGTTTCTCTTTTGATTGCTATACCATATGTCAGTACCATACTGATACTTTAGCGAACCAAATAAATACATACCGAATTTTCGCCGCAACGCGCGAGGGAATTCAACTAGTATATATTGTTGTCGAGGATTGATGAACAGTAACTTTATTTTTATAATAATATATAGTTTTTTTATTATTTTATTGTTTAATATATTATAATAGTTTATTATTATATTTACTTTTACTAACATATTTTTCTTTTTTTTAAACATATATTTCCTTTACTTTTTTTATAATTGTTTTTTTCTTTTTTTGAACATATATTAATTTATCGATTAATTGATACTTCTTTAATAATTTACGTTTATAACTTTTTTCCTAAAAACTTAAGTACGTAGTTGTTCTTGATTTCTTTCCATGATATTCCGTTATAAGTTTTGTTAAAACCAAAGTTGTACTCAAAATAAAATATTTATTTGGTATCATAAAACGGTACGCTAATAAACTAAATCTTTCTAATGGTTTGACTTTCTAAACAACATACTTTATTTTTTAATCACGTTTGTTTTACATTATAATTTGCTCGGTTTCGCCGCAACGCGCGATATAAAAAAACTAGTTGTTATAATACTAGAGTTATTATGCGCCGCCCGCGTTGCGGGGCGATAAACCGAATATTTCTTAGTTTAATAACAAGTACGCCTTTATTTCGGTTAGTTATACATGCTACATATAACACGATCTCAAAAAAGATCATCGAGTTAACCAATTAAAGAAAAACACTACAACAATTATGATAAAAAATAACTAAAACGATGGCAAGCGTGTAATTTAGAGTTTGGGCCAAAACAATAATTTGTCAGGACGAATTAGCGAGTGCTAGGCAGCTGTTTGGCACGAACAAAAACAAAATTAGTCAACCGAGTAAAATAAAACACTACCATAGTTTTGCCCAAAAAATCGATGGCAAGATTGCAATCTTTAGCTGGGGTAAAATCGTAATTTTGAAATGGAGGTAAAATAATATTTTGAACTGAGGGCAAAACCAATTTTTTATTTTGAAATGTGGGCAAAATCGTATTTTTTTAACTGTGGGCAAAGTCGTAATATCTAGCTGAGGGCAAAACCAAATATTTATTTTGAACTGGGGGCGAAATCATAATTTTAAACTGGGAACCAAATCGTAGTTTGGCAGGACTCTAACTGTCACCCCCAACCGATGGCGGAATCATCGGGGCGCGGCACTAGGCAAATCAGATTGCTCAAGAGAATCCATAACAACTAAATTGCGACAGTATTTAATGCGTTCATTATCCCATACTAATAAACAAGTACAATCACATAAGCTGTCACGAATTCCCATACTAGATTTTAGGTGTGTTTCTAGACTTCCTAGCTTGATTTGATGTAGACTGCGACTAAACCTGCAGCATACGTTAAAAACAACGTCAATACAAAAGTATTGGCGAGTATACAAGTTTTGATAGTGTAGCGTAAATAGTAAAAGAGCTGCGAATTACCAAATACATAAACGAGATACCTCAACATATATGCATGTAAGACCCATACTACCAGCTAAGTCACTCGAGCTGCGATTGCGATTGCTATTCATCCTAACTAGACCCCGTCGGGTGCTATAGTACTATACTAGTTAAGGCGGGACCTCGCGAGTATAAATCCTAACACATATGTAACTAGCATCACGTGTAAATATGCATAACAGTTATTCGCAAGTAATAAATAGTTTGTTTGAATAATTCGTTTTGATAACTTTGATTTAATAGGAAACGTATGTTACACCCAAAATGCGATAAAAAGGGGTTCGAGTATACTCACAGTTGGTGTTCAGCTAGTAAACACAATTTAGTTGGATTGAAGGGAGCGCGTCTGAGACCAGCCTGGTTACAGATTGATAGCGTAAGCGTCGAACAGTGCATTAAATGGTAGCGAGTGAACAAAACGTCAAATGGTAATCCGATCGGATGGCAATCCGATCGGATGGCCATTCGATTGGATTGTCACCTTGTTTGGTGAAGATGTGTCTGTGTATAATGGTTTGACTTTTGAAGTTTTCGTTGTAGCATTTTGAAAACAGAAAAGTATCTCTACCCTTCAGGTCGATCGATCAAACGGCGGCTCGATCGGGTGACGATCCGATTAGTAGGGCACTTAGTGAGAACAAGTTCACAGCAGTTTGTCACTCGATCGGATTGCAATCCGATCGGGTGGCAATCCGTTTGGAACTGACTATGTATTGAACATGCTGAAAATTGTTTAAGTGTCGAAGTCCCAAACATCACATGGTCGGATGGTCGTTCGATCGGGTGGCAATCCGATCGGACGGCAATCCGTTCGACGTTCGAGACTTTGAAAAGTTGAAATTATAGTTTAAGTGAGGAACCAAGTGCAAGCTGATCGGACGGCTGTCCGATCGGATGGCTGTCCGATCGGGTGGTAATCCAATCGGACGGCATTCCGTTCCAACTGCCTTGATCGTCTTGACACTTGATTGTTTCGAAAGTTTGTGGTTTTGATCGAGACGATGTGATAACGTGCCAAACAACAAAACTCCATTACGAACCAAGTCTTCCGATTGAACCGGAATCACCCTGGTCCGATCAGTTAACTGTCCGCAACGGTTGTTCATGCTTAACCCGAAATCGGTTGTCTCTTTAGACAGAATCAGATTTGGAGCCAACACTTCACTTAGAATGAGTAGAAGATCGGAACGAGCTCTGATTCCATCGGTTTTGAGTGCATTTGAGTGTAAAAGAGTTGAAAGAAAGTTGAAAAAGTTTCTTTCAATCCTTTTATCATTGAAGTGTCTAGATCTATGCAAAATCGTAGTGAAATCATTGTGGAAATCCTTCAGATCTGAGTTATTCTTGGTGGAATGAGGCAAACATTTGAAGTTCATAAGAATTCCATGATGACCTCACCCTTGAACACCTCAAATCCATTGATTTCATGGTTAAAAGTTAAGATTCAAAGGTGAAAAAGATGAAGAAGTGTGCGTGGATCAAAGAAGTACAAGATTTGAGTTGTAAACTTACAAGAATCGCGAGGAATCGAGAGGAAAAGCCCCAAAAGCGTGCTGATCGAGTGAGAGCTGTCACATCACTGTTCAAGTGATGTGACAAGTGCTATTTATAGGTGAAGTGGAGTGAAGGGGAAGAAGTGCAACGGATCAGATGGCTGTCCGATCGGGTGGCTGTCCGATCGAGTGGCTGTCCGATCGGGTGGTAATCCGATCGGATGGCCACCCGATCGAGTGGTCACTCGATCGGTGGTCTCCGGCGAATGGCGTTTCGATGTTTCGTTTTGTTCGTTAAGCGTCGCGATTGTTTGGTTACACATTTTCATACCCATATTCATATATTTATTATAATTAGTCACATAGGTTCGTAAATACATATCCATATCTCAAATCCTGTGATAATCGAGTTACGCGTGCCTGTGAGTGCGTTTAATTGAGTATTGAGTTGCACTGCGACACATCACGGCTATCAAGGAGGGTAGAATTGGTCCTCACTTGACATCTTCATGGTTGTCAGCAAGTGCAATGTGATGTGATAGCGATAAAGTATGCTTAATATGCGAAAATACTGCGAAATAGCGATGTATGCGATATAGCTACATTATGATCCGAATCTCTGGTGCTAGGCGTAACGAGTGTAACGAGTAGTAACAACGCACGAATGTGCGGGTTGTTACAGTCTCCCCTGCTTTAGGAAATTCCGTCCCGAAATTAATCCACAAGAAGGGTTGCGAGGGTCGATGCGAGTGAGAGTATCGATTAAAAGCGTCAAAATAAACGAGCGATCAAGTGAAATTCGATGAGCGGGAGTGTTACGATGACTGGCGATGGCAGCGAGCAAGGCGATTCGTATACAAAAGATGGCAACACACAAAAGCGATCAAAAGTGTTTGAATTCTCGAGAAGATGATTAATTCGAAAAGGTTTGAAGAAACTTGTTTATGCAAAATCTTCCCACAGCGCGGCGTTAAACTGTTTCGATGTTCACACCAGCGCTATGAGTGGGGTTTTATTAGGTTACTAAAAGATTTTAGGGTTTTTAAAACTCGGTTTACGAAATCTTCTCGTCACGCGGCAGTAACTTGAGTCGATCGTTACGTCGTCGTTACAAGATAATCTCGTTTTGTAAAAGGCTTTGATCAAATTTTTAGAAAAAGGTTTGTAAGAAAAGATCAGTTTAAAATTTGTGTAAGTAAAGCCAAAATTTAAATTAAGGTCGGCCCCGCATGGCACCTTTCCACGAAAGTTCGACAATATGGTTAAAACACTTATATATAGGAAGTACCAGCGGCGTATCCATCATGTTTTAGCCAGATGGCTTCCGTCTCGTGAGGCAGTGTCATACGTGTTGACATAGTACAGACAGATTTGCGATGACTCGATTCAAACGAGAAGGGTTGGATCAAGTCTTGAAAGGCGAACTGAGTGATGAGGTCGTTTTCAAACTCGGTTTAGTGACACGAGCGAGTGCGATAAGCGATAAGTGTAAGCGAAAATTTGATAACACCACACCAAACACCAAGCATAGTAAGCGAAGACGGCGGCAATAAGCGAAAAGCGATGAGCGACAAGCGAAAAAGCGATGAGCGATAGCAACAGGCGGTAGCGACAACCGTCGAGCGATAAGAGACAGTTGATGTGTTGCAAGCGATGGAGACATGCGATTCGATTAGATTGAACAACACCATGGTCTTTCGTTTACGGCTGGGCTGAGCTCCCTGAGATAATGCAGTGTCGTCGGTGGATTCGTCTGATGATTCCCTGGAGGCATCGTCGGAGGAATCTCCAGAAAAATCGTCGGTACAATCATTAGAGGAATCGCCGGATGAATCGATGACGATTGCTTGATGAGCTTGTTTGACAGGATTCTTGGAGAAAAATCCGTCTAAGGCTCGTTTGCTGTTGATTTCTGCGGCCAAGCGGTAGGTTTCTTCGATGGTGGCAGGTCTTGCAGCTTCAACAAAATCACCCACACACTCAGGCAAACCGCGAATGTACTTCGTGATGGCTTTATCTGAAGTGTTGACTTGACTTGGGCAGATTATGCTAAGCTGTTTGAACCTTGTGGTGTAGCCAGTATTGTGACCTTCGACTTGCTTGATTTCCCAAAATTCGTCTTCTAGCTTCTGGACTTCGTGGGGAGGGCAGTACTCTTTCTTCATGAGCTCTCTCAGCTCATCCCAAGAGAGAGCATAGGCTGGAAAGATCCCACGTTTGTTACGTTCGGTACTCCACCAGTCGAGTGCTCGCGATTGAAATACTCCGGTTGCGCAAGTAATACGGAAACTATCAGGACACCCACTCTGACGAAGGGTAACTTCAATAGAATCGAACCACTGGAGTAGTTGAGACACACCTCCTTCACCTGTGAACTCCATCGGGTCACAGGCTTTGAAGTGTTTGTAGAGGAAGGCAGATTGCGGCGCTTCCATCTTAGAGTCTTCCGGGGTTCGAGGGTTGCTGAAAGAGTGCACTTGAGCGACAATTTGAGGAATGACCTTGGCCACTTCCTTGGCCACAAGCGAGGCAATCCTCTTCTCGGTGCTTCGTTTGGCTCTTCTCCTAGCTGTTCGCCTCGAGGTAGCGTCATTGGGAGACATCTAGACAGAGAGAGATTTGGAGTGAGATTCGATCATAATGATTTTTGAGTTTTGCGATGCGATTGAGCGCGATCAAAACTTGTTGTAAGTAATATAGTAGATTTCACATTGTGGCAACCCCCGATGCCACTTCTCTGGGAACGGGCGGCCGCGAGCCAGTTTCGGTGGTATCTCGTATTGTCTAATTTGGCAGCGAAATTTTTCATCAGGACCGTAGTTAGGAAATATTTGATCAGAGTAAAATACCACATTTTCATAGTATTAAACAAATGGGTTAAAACCCAAGTTCATAGTACACACGTTTCCATAGGAATAAATTCCCATTTTATTTAATAAAAACATCTATTTTATTTTTGGTAACTTTATTGCCACTTTTCGAAGCCTTCAGTGCTGTCCAGCTGGCTTCTATTTGGCTTTCACATTTTGTTACCTGAAACGCGTTTTAAAAACATTTGTCAGTGGAAATACTGGTGAGTGAATCCCAGTTTAATCAAGTTTAAGTAAAACAAATCCCAGTGTACAGTATTGAGGGCGATCCCGCAATTATATTTGTTTCCAAGATATATCAATTAACATCCATGTTACTGTCGAACCCGACTTGTGGAAATGTTACTCCTTGACCAGGTGGTAACAAATTTTGTATACAAAACCCCAACATACTCATCATAATTGTATTCTTACAAATACTCAATAACTGTTATTCGCATGGAAAAGTATTTAAGGTTTTGTAAAACAGTTAACAAAAAGGTTTACAAAAAGTGGATCAACTCACATTGCTGTCTTAGATTTTCCGTAAGGATTTCCTGGTGACAATCTATAATTTACACAAATGCACACGCGTTAGTATAATAACCCATTTTAACATTAGTAATACCCTCCCCGAGACGGCATTCCAACGACTACGTCGGGCAGAACCACGACAGCCGTTACGGAACCCTAGATCAATCGGGCAGCGTATCTAATACGTATCTTTAAGAGGTACTACCAGTGATTCATCGGCTAAGCATTTCTTGAGATTAGATACATGAAATACATCATGTATTCCTGCCATTTCCTCTGGCAGTTGTAGCTGATAGGCTACAGGTCCTATTTTTCTAATAATCTCAAAAGGTCCAACATACCTGGGACTTAGCTTTCCTCTTTTGATGAATCTTACTACTCCTTTCCAAGGAGAGACCTTCAACAATACTTTGTCTCCTACTTGAAATTCCAAGGGTTTGCGTCGGTTGTCAGCATAGCTTTTCTGTCGATCACGTGCTGCTTTCAGTCGATCTTTGACTTGAATAATTTTGTCGGTTGTTTCCTGCACTATCTCAGGTCCAGATAGTTGCTTTTCCACAATTTCTGCCCAACAGACTGGGGTTCGGCACTTTCGTCCATAAAGTGCTTCGAATGGTGCAGCATTTATACTTGTGTGATAACTATTATTATAAGAAAATTCTATTAAAGGTAAGTGATCATCCCAATTACCTCCGAAATCAATTACACAAGCTCTAAGCATGTCCTCCATTGTCTGAATTGTCCTTTCGCTTTGACCGTCTGTTTGAGGATGATAAGCTGTGCTTAGATTTAACTTAGTTCCCATTGCCTTTTGTAAACTTGACCAAAAATGAGAGGTAAATCGGCTATCCCTATCAGAAACAATTGATAAAGGAATTCCATGTAATGAAACAATTTCATTTACATATAATTTAGCTAGTTGTTCCATACTGAAAGTTTCCTTCATTGGTAGGAAATGAGTTGACTTGGTTAGCCTATCTAAAATCACCCATATTGTATCATTACATTTCCTTGTTTTGGGTAATTTAGTAACAAAATCCATTGTTATTAATTCCCATTTTCACACTGGCATTTCTAACTGTTGCAATAGACCTAAGGGTTTCTGGTGTTCAGCTTTAACTTGTGAACAGGTTAAACATTTAGAAACATAGGCTGTTATGCCCTTTTTCATTCCTATCCACCATAAATTTTTCCTTAAATCCTGGTACATTTTATCATTTCCTGGATACATCGTATATTTAGACTTATGGGCTTCTTCTAATATACGATGGCGTAGGTTTCCTAAATTAGGTATCCACATTCTCTTTTCATGGAATCTCCATATTCCATCTGTTCCTTGTTCTAATTCTTTTAGCATACCTTTTAATTTTTCAGTATCATCCTTGATTACTGATTCTTGTGCTTTTCTGATTTGTTCATTTAAATCTACTTGTAGATTTAATTTAAGAGAACGTACCCTTTTTGGCTTTTCGTGATACTTTCGGCTTAAAGCATCTGCCACTACATTTGCCGTTCCTTCATGATACTGGATGTCACAATCATAGTCACTAAGCATCTCCATCCAGCGTCTTTGTCTCATATTCAACTCCTTTTGCTCGAAAACATACCTTAAACTCTTATGATAAGTGAATATGGTAAACTTACTACCATAAAGGTAATGTCTCCAAATCTTAAGGGCAAAAATTATAGCTCCTAATTCCAAGTCATGGGTTGAATAATTTTCTTCATGATTCTTAAGCTGTCTAGATGCGTAAGCTATAACCTATTGGCGTTGCATCAATACACATCCATAACCTAATTTAGAAGCGTCACAATAGACTACAAAGTCTTCAGTTCCTTCTGGTAACGCTAATATGGGTGTATGGGTTAATTTATGCTTATGAATTTTAAATGCTTCTTCTTGTTTTGGTCCCCATTCAAACTTAATGGATTTACAGGTTAACTTAGTTAAAGGAATGGCTATTCTAGAAAAATCTCGAATAAATCTCCTATAATAACAGGCCAATCCTAAGAAACTTCTAACCTCAGTTGGTGACTCAGGGGTTTTCCATTTGATAATCGCCTCGATCTTTATTGGATCCACATGAATTCCTTCATGGTTCACTAAGTGTCCAAGAAATTGTACCTGTTCTAGCCAAAACTCGCACTTTGAAAATTTAGCATAAAGCTTTTCCTTTCTTAATAGACTTAAAAGTGCGTGCAAATGCTTTGCATGATCTTCCCTATTTTTAGAGTAAATAAGAATATCATCTATGAAGATGATTATGAATTTATCCAAATATGGTTTACATATTCGGTTCATCATGTCCATAAATGCGGCTGGGGCATTGGTTAAACCAAATGGCATGACAGTAAATTCATAATGGCCATACCTTGTTCTGAATACGGTCTTAGGAATGTCCTCTTCCTGTACCTTTAATTGATGATATCCTGACCTTAAATCGATTTTAGAGAAAAATCGAGCTCCTTGCAGTTGATCGAACAGATCATCGATTCTTGGTAATGGATACCGATTCTTAATCGTGACTTTGTTCAATTCACGGTAGTCAATGCACATACGCATTGATCCGTCCTTTTTTAACGAATAAAATTGGCGCTCCCCATGGCGATGAACTTGGTTGTATGAATCCTTTTTCCAGCAATTCATCTAATTGTTTCTTTAGTTCCTGCATTTCTGCGGGTGCCAATCGGTAGGGTGCTTTGGCAATTGGTGCTGTTCCTGGTAGCAGATGGATTCTGAATTCAACTTCTCTGTCTGGCGGTAGTCCTGGTAATTCTTCTGGAAATACATCTGAAAACTGAGACACTACTGGAATGTCTTTTAGTTCTTTTCCTTTAGTGTTAGTGATTATGGAAATCAAATACACTATAGAACCTTTTCTTATATAACTTGCAGTTTTCATCACAGAGATGAATTTAGTGGACCTAAAGGTTTTATCTCCTTTTATTGTGATATTTTCACCTTTTGGTGAATTTACTTGGATTGACTTTTGATCACATACAATACTGGCTTTATTGGCTATTAACCAATCCATTCCTAAAACGACATCAAATCCTGTCAGATTCATGGGATAAAGGTTTGCCATAAACTTTTGATTTAAAATTTCTATTCTTGCTCCCTGCAAGATTTCAGAAATCCTAACAGTTTCTCCATTAGCTGTCTCTACTAGACATTCTTGTGGTAGTTTAGTTAATGACTGATTTAGAAGTTTGCAAAACGAAGTATTAATGAAACTTTGGTTTGCACCAGAGTCAAATAATACCTTAGCAAAAATATCATTAACTAAAAACGTACCAGCTATCACGTCTGGAATCATCTTGGCTTCATCTGCAGTCAGAACAAATGCTCTAGCATTTTTAGTGTTCCTGTTGTTCACAGTTGGAGCTAATTTTGGACAATTCAGCTTGATGTGACCTTTTTCTCCACAGTTGTAGCATAGTCCATTACTGGATTTCCTCCTGCAATCTTTTTCCTTGTGTCCTGGCATTTTGCAAAAATTGCAAATAGTGGAGCATTTTCCCGAATGCTTTTTCTTGCAGACCTTGCAGAATGGTGCAGCGGTAGAACCTATATTCCTACGGTTGTAATTCCCATAACAGAATTCTTGAGTAAGCCTTTGGGTTAGGTTTCTCCTCTGATCTTCTTCCCTAGTACGGATTAACTCATCTGTCAAGGTATTGGCTAGTTCTACAGCTTCTTCTATAGTTTGGGTCTAGCTGCCTTGACTACATGTCTAATTTCTCCAATTAATCCCCAGATGTAACGGGAGATTAACACTGGTTCAGGTGATGCAAGGGTTGGTACTATTCTAGCATATTCAAAGAATGTGGTAGTATAACCCTTACTATCTACTCTGGTCATTCTTAAGTTTAGGAACTTATTAGCTATCTGTTCCTTTTCATTAGGATGGCAGAATTTCCTTTTTACCGTATTTTTAAATTCCTCCCATTCCATGTTGTATACCCTATCACTTCCTCTTGACTGGAGGATAGTGTTCCACCATTCTAAGGCTGAGTTCTTAAACAGATTAGAAGCAAACATTATTTTGTCTTCTTCAGCACACTTGCTTATTTTTAAAACAGCCTCAGTTTTCTCTATCCAGCGTAGGGCTGCAATGGGTCCTTCATTGCCCGAGAATTCTATTGGTTTACAGGACCAGAATTCTTTGTAAGAACAACTATAAGGCATGGTTCTTCTTCTTTTGGAATGGGCACTTGAAGTATGGGTCCATTGTTCACGCTGTTTTCTGGTTCAATTAGTCGTTTACTACTATGCTTACTTTTATTATTCGCTTCTTGAATCGTTTGAATAATAAATGGCATTGCATCTATGATTCCTTGTGCCACTATATGTTGAACGACACTATTATCCATTTGGTTTCCATTGTTATTGATGCTTGGATTCTCATTAACCACGTTAATGTTACTCTGGTTATCGTTATTCAGATTTCCTTGATTTCCTTCATCGGCCATCTGAATTTTAAACATTTACCCCATATTAATATCACAAAATAATATTTAATATAGTCAATCACATGACATGCAATTTAGCCAAAAGCGTCGATCATTGCGACTTTACTCTATTCATCTACTATGCGTCTATTACACACCAGTACTGAAATAAAATTACAATACCAACTGAAATAAATAATAGTAGGCATCTATACACACATATTTTATTTTATTATTTTATTATTATTATTACTATTACCGTCTCCTACCATCACATTCAAGGATATGGATTCATCCAAAAATCCATATTGCGCTCGTCGTACTTCCAGACGAGTCGCTCTCCCACTTGTCTCATTCTCTCACAGCTCTCTAAAATTTCCTCCCCAAAAGTCCTAAGTTCTTGTACGTTTTCTGCACTCATTGGGGGTGCAGGTTCTAAGACTGGGTTCGGAATCTGGGGTGCGGGTTCCTGGTATGGGGGTGTAGGTGCCTGGAATCGGTAAGGATCTTCTAAAATCTCCCTAACGTATTCATCGTGGTAATAGGGATCTAAAGGGTCCATACCTAGAAAGGCTCCTATGTTATGCATGGGTGTGTCTTCATGTATCGGGCAACGTTGCACATAGTCCCTAACTTCATCCCACCAGGGATCGTAATTTGGGTCTAGGGGGTTTTGTGCAGGTACCCTAGGGATTTCTTCTGGATTGAAGTCATGCATCTCTACATGGTTTTCAGGGTTTTCTATCTCCATGGGCTGATCAGGGATTGGTAGCTGTGGTTGGGGTGCTATTATTTGCTCTAGATTAGGGTCAGCTGCAGTGGTTGCTATGATGTGAATATTGGTAATACCCCTATTTATCATATCATGGGCATAGGCATCTGTCTCTCTTTTGGCTGCTGCTAGTACCCTATTGTCTTGTAACCTTTTCATACGTTTTCTACGCTCATGTGCCCCTCTACTGAACCATCCCCTCTTTTTATGAGGAAATGGCTCTTCTGACTGAGCCTTAAACACAAAGATTCCTTCTTCCGTATCAGAAGAATACCCTAAGTGGGCAGGCTGAGAAGAGGAGGTGCCTTCGCTTCTAGGCGAACCAGACAATTGACGGTACGCGTCAGATGGTCCTTGGTCGCTCATACTGTAAACTAACAAATAGTCAAATAACACATAGCAATAAAATACAGTTATGCACGTATTTCCGTAATTTATTTCCTAACACTTTACATTTTGATGTCAGCAGAACATCTCTGTGGCTGAATCAGTGGCTTAGCTCTGATACCACCTCCTGTCGCAACCCCCGATCCCACTTCTCCGGGAACGGGCGGCCACGAGCCAGTTTCGGTGGTATCTCATATTGTCTAATTTGGCAGCGGAATTTTTTCATCAGGACCGTAGTTAGGAAATATTTGATCAGAGTAAAATACCACATTTTCATAGTATTAAACAAATGGGTTAAAACCCAAGTTCATAGTACACACGTTTCCATAGGAATAAATTCCCATTTTATTTAATAAAAACATCTATTTTATTTTTGGTAACTTTATTGCCACTTTTCCAAGCCTTCAGTGCTGTCCAACTGGCTTCTATTTGGCTTTCACATTTTGTTACCTGAAACGCGTTTTAAAAACATTTGTCAGTGGAAATACTGGTGAGTGAATCCCAGTTTAATCAAGTTTAAGTAAAACAAATCCCAGTGTACAGTATTGAGGGCGATCCCGCAATTATATTTGTTTCCAAGATATATCAATTAACATCCATGGTACTGTCGAACCCGACTTGTGGAAATGTTACTCCTTGACCAGGTGGTAACAAATTTTGTATACAAAACCCCAACATACTCATCATAATTGTATTCTTACAAATACTCAATAACTGTTATTCGCATGGAAAAGTATTTAAGGTTTTGTAAAACAGTTAACAAAAAGGTTTACAAAAAGTGGATCAACTCACATTGCTGTCTTAGATTTTCCGTAAGGATTTCCTGGTGACAATCTATAATTTACACAAATGCACACGCGTTAGTATAATAACCCATTTTAACATTAGTAATACCCTCCCCGATACGGCATTCCAACGACTACGTCGGGCAGAACCACGACAGCCGTTACGGAACCCTAGATCAATCGGGCAGCGTATCTAATACGTATCCAGGGGTTATAATACTTACAACGGAGCAGAACTTCGCTATTTAGGGGGTATAACACCCGAGTATAAAGCCTACTATTCAGAAATTGAGATTGAGAAAAGAAAATGGGACGAACAGACTGAAGATCCGATGCATTCTATTTATAGTTGCTGAGTCTGGTTCTCTCGCGGCCCGCGTAACACAAGGGCAGGGCTTACGCGGCCCGCGTTGACTCCAGGTCAAAGCGTAGGTGATCCGGGTCATCACATAGGTTCAACACGCGTTACGACACGTGTCAACACAGGGGTTCGCTGGACCTTTAAGTTGTCGCGGCACGTATGAAGGTTGGGGTGGGGTTACGCGGCCCGCCTCAACTTAAATTTTCAGTTTGTAATTATTTTTAATACTATTTAATGTATTTGAGGCCCGTTTTCGCGTATGGGGTGTATTTTGGGACATTTTGGGATATTTTAAAATATACTAGGGTGTTGGAAATATTATGAGGGTGTCGGTTTATTTAGGATTGTTACACACATAGGAGCCACATAGGAGACATGAGATTCCTAAATTCCCACACAATTGATTTGCTGCATATATATAATTAGTTGTAGTTTATGCTTACACACATATATATCGGTGTAGAATGCGCGAGGACGCGATGAAGAGGGAGAGCGAGAGCGAAAGCAAGTAATTTAGACATTAGTTTTGTTGCGAACATTCGATTTTCGTTTTAGATTGCGATGGCTGTGCGAGTTGTGCGTTTAATAAGCAGGGAGCGGAAATCGATAAATCGATAAAGTTTTAAATTGTAACACATAAGCGTAAATAAGTTCCAACAAGCGTAAAATCGGCGAGTCGTATGCTAGAAAAATAGATAGAGTGCCTCGGGTGTTTAGGCGTCGACTGCCCAAGGTAACCCAACTATACCCAACAAGTTCATGCACGCGCGTTGCCCTAGAAGACTTATGCTTCCACTGGGATGCAACTTGTAATATACGAAACTTCTAGACCCTAAAATAATTAATGCTATAAGTATTACAAAAGGTTTATATACATCTAAAACCTTTATTGTAAAAATATAATTGTTACAAAAAAATGATGTCGTAACATTATATAGGTACAAATACATAATTAGTTTTATATCTTGAGCTTATGTGAAATAGAAAAAAAAAATAGCCTTCCAAATTGGTTCTATAAAAACAGAAATATATAATAATATTTTAAACAAAATATTGAATGAAACACATATATGGAGGAAGTCAACTACACAGTTACCATTTTCATCCTCTTTCGAAATTTTTGATTCAATCAATGTCGGCATTCCTTTTCCGTATTCAATCACCGAATCACTTGTGATCTTTTCTAAACTTGTGCGCTCAATCACATTATTAACCATTCTACAAACGTATAGGAGCATAATCGAACCTTAAATCAATCCAAAATCACAATTGTTACGCTAACGAGAAGTCGTTGTTTAGTCCCCTGGCACCAAAACTACACCGCATCACCGCAACCTCTGCAGCCGCCGGCCACTGTGGAACACGGAGAATTGTCGGAGGAGCCTACCGGTCTCGGATTTCTGCCGACTAGCCCTTGAAGCGTTTGAACCAGGTAACCGAAATCACCATGTATCTGTTGTCGAACCATGTTCTTGTGACTTTTCGACTTACGTATTCGGTATTGTTCCATTAATTTGCACAGCCCCATCAAACACTCGTTTTTGTCCAGTCCCGATTGTCCGCAATCCGCCATCCATTGCTTTCATACCCATCTCGCTTGACGACTAAGGTAACCATTTTAAACATTTCGCTAATTGTATTGTTTTACTGTCCATAAATTATTTAAACTAAAGCCTCTACATCTACACTGTTGAATTCTTTTGGCACCCAAACATAGATGAAGTGGAACATAAGATGAGAAAAACATCTCTGGTCATTCCAATCTTGGATTACTAGTTCCATTTTCAAAATTGAAGCCATCAAATTTAGAATACTAATTGAACATGCTTGTAAACCGTTACCGATCACCGGAGATGATAACGGGTCCGCGACTGTCTTGTCCATACAAATTATGAGTGGTCCTTTTAAATGTTTATTATTGTCTTTAGAAAGAAAATAATAATAATAATAATAATAATAATAATAATAATAATAATAATAATAATAATAATAATAATAATAATAGTAAGTAGACAACTACTGTTGATCCTAAATATGTATATAAGGCTAAATCTATATATATATATATATATATATATATATATATATATATATTTTGTAAAATAAGGTTCAAAAACATAACTCTTCTGAATGATCAAGAAGAATAAAATAAAAATATCTTTTATGATTAAAAAGGTTTTAAAAAAAATGATTTGAAGGTTCTGTACATTTATATTAATGTACGAAGTATTTAAAGATTGATTATGGAGACATGAGTTTCTTGCTGTCATCCATTCTCTCAACATTTCAATAATACTATGATTATTTTATATATATATATATATATATATATATATCCACACATAGTTTCACGTACAAACTTATTATAATGGTTTCAAAAGAATTTTAACCCCAACCGGTATATTTTAGGTCACCATATTATTCAAGAGAAACGCTAGTGTCACGTTAGTTGGAAGCTACGGTTATTGTCATTTGCAAATTAAGGTACGGATTTTGTGGTCTCTTGCTTTTAGCATAATATTGTTTTCTATTCTCATAGTGCACGGATATTCGGTCCGTCACTCGTAGCGTAAAGTGTTTACTCGCTTCATAATATTGTAGTATCCATTGTCACCGATCTATGATTTATTGTTACACATCTCGTATTGAATTATTGCCTTTAATACGCATGCGATAGGTTACTTTTTTTTCACTCATTGTCGCATGTTCCCACAAGTTTATTATTATTTATTATTTATTATTGATCATTGGCTAGATGTGACATAGCCTTAGTGTATCGTTAGTGTATTTGCCTTGACTTGAGTGAATCGTTTTATTGACCTCAATACCCGAGCATATCCACCTATGGGGACATAGGGCGTCATCATAGGCACAGTTGACGTGCACCATCCGTGGCGGTGCGAAAGGCCCACGGCGTCTCTATATTGTATTGTGTGCTAAGTGATTGCACTTATTGATTATTGAGAGGCGTATGGATCGATCCTAGGAGTGTAAGTGTAAGGGACTGTTTGTTTGCATCTGAATGCATCTGAATGGAATCAACCTCTGAATCGGTCAGAGGTTAAACGTGTTTGGTTCAACAAAACAAAACATCTGAATGGCTGAATATGGCTCTGAATCAGTCAGATCTAAAACAACGCTGAATGGATCTGAATGAAAAACAAGACACATCTACCCCTGTCGTTTGCGAAGACACATCTGAATGAAAAACAAGACACTTCTCCACCGCCGCCTCCTCCTTCACAGCCGGCTCCTCCACACCGCCTCTTCCACGGCCCGCCTCCTCCTCCACACCGCCTCCTCCACGGCCGCCTCCTCCTCCACAGCCGGTTCCACCGTCGCAGACGGTGCTAGCACCGCCGTTGCACCTTCTTGACCACAGGTTCTTCTTGATGCTATTTTGATGAAAATTTATTGTTGGGTATTCACCGATCTTGATGCTAATTTGATGTAAATTTATTGTTGGGTATTCACCGAATGATTGAAAATGAAATGGGGTTTTTTTTTTCTGCAGATGTTGACCCTTTGAGGATGCACAGTTGCTATTTAGTTTTGTTGAGAGGGGTAAAAATGTCATTTTACACAGTCATTCAGAGGCGTAACCAAACAACACTTTACTGGTTCAGCACTTACTGGTTCAGACCCTCTTACCCATTCAGACCTCTTATTCATTCAGCACTTATTGGTTCAGATGTTGCCAAACAGCCCCTAAGTGTTAGTGGTAGTGGGATAGGTGTGAGTGCCCACATCCCCTCTACATAATGGTGCATTGGAACTGCAGCTAATGTACAAAGTGTTAGTGTTTATTGTTAGTGGCTCACATGGGTATTTCTAATATACCTTTATGGTATTCATCAGTGATCATTCAGCGTATTGTATTGTTTGCATCGTTAAAGTGTTTAGTGTACTGCTTCTATCATTTACATGTTTGTGCTATTGTTTCTCCGTTACTGGGCAATTTTTGGCTCAACCGTTTCTTTTTGTTGTTTTCTTTTATTATGTCGTAAACAGGTACTCAGGGAAATCGGGGAAATGTGTGAAGAGTGATAATAAAAAGCTAGAGTTGGAACAAGGAGTTTAATAAAACCTTTTATTCAATAAATTTAGACACTCCTGTTTTTCTGTTGAGACCGTTATGTCATTTTGGGGTTTTTTTGTTTTTAAACCTATGGAATTTATGTTTTAGTTAAGTTATTAATTATCTCTGATTACCGAATTGTGTAACACGTCAGCCCTAATCGCGGCGAGGTGTTACACAGCTCATGGCATTCGTCTTCCTGGGCATCGCGTGGCTCGAGTCCTTGGTGAGAGCTTTTGAAAACTATTTTATAGAGAGGGGAACGGTTTATTAAGTTATGGGTTTCACCCCTGGCTTAACAACTTCGTTCCTAGCTGTGGTTATGCTCACCGAGTAAACTCGGGAGTTCCACTAGATTTCTAAATGGAGACTTTCGCCGAGATGTGGATGTTACTCCTAGCTCAACGAAAAGTTCTCGTGATAGAAAAATGCGCTGAGTGAGCAACCTTATCGAGAGTTCTTGGTCTTCACGCCTGATCTCGACTGAATCACTCGGTTGTGTTATGCGAATATTTTCGAAAACGTGTGTATTGTGTTAGCATTAGGAAAGGCGAAGTGACATTCCAGCCTTAGGAAAGGCTCTTCGCATGAAATTGTAGTATGTGGTGTTCACGCAAAGTTGTATCTTTTAGCGAATTCGAACGAGAGTATCAAGTAGGCCCGTACAATCTCCTACTGGGTTCGTACGAGTTGGCCCGTTGGTACTTAGACTATAGACTAGGTCGTTTCTAAGACATCGACCGGACTAGGTCATGTCTGGCCTAATTCCCTATACTTATGGCTCTGATACCAATCTGTCACCCCCCAACCGATGGCGGAATCATCGGGGCGCGGCACTAGGCAAATCAGATTGCTCAAGAGAATCCATAACAACTAAATTGCGACAGTATTTAATGCGTTCATTATCCCATACTAATAAACAAGTATAATCACATAAGCTGTCACGAATTTTCATGTTCTCTCAAACAATACAAATCCGACAACCTAGATTTTAGGTGTGTTTCTAGACTTCCTAGCTTGATTTGATGTAGACTGCGACTAAACCTACAACATACGTTAAAAACAACGTCAATACAAAAGTATTGGCGAGTATACAAGTTTTGATAGTGTAGCGTAAATAGTAAAAGAGCTGCGAATTACCAAATACATAAACGAGATACCTCAACATATATGCATGTAAGACCCATACTACCAGCTAAGTCACTCGAGCTGCGATTGCGATTGCTATTCATCCTAACTAGACCCCGTCGGGTGCTATAGTACTATACTAGTTAAGGCGGGACCTCGCGAGTATAAGTCCTAACACATATGTAACTAGCATCACGTGTAAATATGCATAACAGTTATTCGCAAGTGATAAATAGTTTGATTGAATAATTCGTTTTGATAACTTTGATTTAATAGGAAACGTATGTTACACCCAAAATGCGATAAAAAGGGGTTTGAGTATACTCACAATTGGTGTTCAGCTAGTAAACACAACTTGGTTGGATTAAAGGGAGCACGTCTGAGATCAGCCTGGTTACATATTGATAGCGTAAGCGTCGAACAGTGCGTTAAACGGTGGCGAGTGAACCAAGCGTCAAATGGTAATCCGATCGGATGGCCAGTCGATCGAGTGGCAATCCGTTCGGATGGTCATCCGATCGGATGGCCATTCGATTGGATTGTCACCTTGTTTGGTGAAGACGTGTCTGTGTATGATGGTTTGACTTTTGAAGTTTTCGTTGTAGCATTTTGAAAACAGAGAAGTATCTCTACCCTCCAGGTCGATCAATCGAACGGCGGCTCGATCGGGTGACGATCTGATTAGTAGGGCACTTAGTGAGAACAAGTTCACAGCAGTTTGTCACTCGATCGGATTGCAATCCGATCGGGTGGCAATCCGTTTGGAACTGGCTATGTATTGAACATGCTGAAAATTGTTTAAGTGTCGAAGTCCCAAACATCACATGGTCGGATGGTCGTTCGATCGGGTGGCAATCCGATCGGACGGAAATCCGTTCGACGTTCGAGACTTTGAAAAGTTGAAATGATAGTTTAAGTGAGGAACCAAGTGCAAGCCGATCGGACGGCTGTCTGATCGGGTGGCTGTCCGATCGGGTGGTAATCCGATCGGACGGCATTCCGTTCCAACTGCCTTGATCGTCTTGACACTTGATTGTTTCGAAAGTTTGTGGTTTTGATCGAGACGATGTGATAATGTTCCAAACAACAGAACTCCATTACGAACCAAGTCTTCCGATTGAACTGGAATCACCCTGGTCCGATCAGTTAACTGTCCGTAACGGTTGTTCATGCTTAACCCGAAATCGGTTGTCTCTTTAGACAGAATCAGATTTGGAACCAACACTTCACTTAGAATGAGTAGAAGATCGGAACGAGCTCTGATTCCATCGGTTTTGAGTGCATTTGAATGTAAAAGAGTTGAAAGAAAGTTGAAAAAGTTTCTTTCAATCCTTTTATCATTGAAGTGTCTAGATCTATGCGAAATCGTAGTGAAATCATTGTGGAAATCCTTCAGATCTGAGTTATTCTTGGTGGAATAAGGCAAACATTTGAAGTTCATAAGAATTCCATGATGACCTCACCCTAGAACACCTCAAATCCATTGATTTCATGGTTAAAAGTTAAGATTCAAAGGTGAAAAAGATGAAGAAGTGTGTGTGGATTAAAGAAGTACAAGATTTGAGTTGTAAACTTACAAGAATCGCGAGGAATCGAGAGGAAAAGCCCCAAAAGTGTGCTGGTCGAGTGAGAGCTGTCACATCACTGTTCAAGTGATTTGACAAGTGCTATTTATAGGTGAAGTGGAGTGAAGGGGAAGAAGTGCAACGGATCCGATGGCTGTCCGATCGGGTGGCTGTCCGATCGGGTGGTAATCCGATCGGATGGCCACCCGATCGAGTGGTCACTCGATCGGTGGTCTCCGGCGAATGGCGTTTCGATGTTTCGTTTTGTTCGTTAGGCGTCGCAATTGTTTGGTTACACATTTTCATACCCATATTCATATATTTATTATAATTAGTCACATAGGGTCGTATATACATATCCATATCTCAAATCCTGCGATAATCGAGTTACGCGTGCCTGCGAGTGCGTTTTCTTGAGTATTGAGTTGCACTGTGACACATCACGGCTATCAAGGAGGGTAGAATTGGTCCTCACTTGACATCTTCGTGGTTGTCAGCAAGTGCAATGTGATGTGATAGCGATAAAGTATGCGTAATATGCGAAAATACTGCGAAATAGCGATGTATGCGATATAACTACATTATGATCCGAATCTCTGGTGCTAGGAGTAACGAGTGTAACGAGTAGTAACAACGCACGAACGTGCGGGTTGTTACACTAGCTGGGTGCAAAACCATAATTTTATTTTGAACCGGGGGCAAAATCGTATTTTTTAACTGAGGGCAAAATCGTAAATTTAAGCAGGGAGCAAAACCAAAATTTTATTTTGAAACGGAGGGCAAATTCGTAAGTTTAAACTTGAGATAAAATTGTAACTTGGCAGGACCTATAAATAACTATTATATGCGGGGGCAAATTCGTAATTTTAAAATTGAGATAAAATTGTAATTTGGCAAGACCTATAAATTTATCTACTATAATAAAAGAAACCAACTTTTGGACACGTGTCATTCATTGAAGGTATCCTCAAATCTATACTTATATTCTACATTAACTAAATAAATAAATAATAAATTAATATTAAATCTTATCATACTTTAATAAAATATTATCCTCAAATCTAAATTATTAATTTAATATATTTTTAAAACAAATACCTCTCTTTCCTACTTATCTTATATTAAATATATAAATAATAAATTAATATTAAATGTTATCCTAATTTATTAAAAATATAACTTTTTTATTATTTGGTATACAAAATTATATCTATTTAACTCGTGTAAAACACGGAGTTTCTAAAATATATATTTTTTATTATTTACTATACAAAGTTATATTTATATAACCCGTGTAATACACGAAGTTTTTTAAGATGTAACTTTTTATCATTTACTATGTAAAATTAGACTTATTCAACACGTGTAATACACAGTGTTTTTTAAGGATATAATTTTTTTATTATTTGGTAGATTTTTCAACCCGACTATACACGGGTTTTTTAAAGATACGACGTTTTTATTATTTAATATACAGAATTACATATATTTAATATGTATAATACACATGTTTTTAAAGATATATCTCTTTTTTTAGATCTATTTAACACGTGTAATATACGGTGTTTTTAAGGATGTAATTTTTTATTATTTGGTAGATTTATTCAACCCGATTATACACGGTTTTTTTTAAAGATACGGCGTTTTAGTATTTAGTATACAAAATTACATTTATTTAATCTGTGTAATAGGCATGATTTTTAAAGATATAAATTTTTTATTATTTGATATATAAAATTACATTTATTTAACCCGTACAATATACGGAGTTCATAAAGATATAACTTTTTATTATTTAATATATAAAATTACATTTATTCAACTCGTGTAATAAACGGGGTTCTAACATAGTAACTATTATAAGCAAAAAAAAGTGGCCGTAAAAAATGGCCAACCACATTTAACCACTATTCCCGCCTGCAACTCTAATATGTATGTATTGTAAATAATATAATATAATATAGAGTAAATTATGATTTTGGCCAATGTAGTTATATCACTTTTACCCTTTTAGCCTAAAAAAGATTTTTTTAACATCTGAGCCCTGAACGTTTTTTTTAACCCTTTTGGCCCCTAACACTAACCTCATCCATTAAATGTTAGGGGCTAAAAGGGTTAGAAAAAAGACGTTAGGGGCCAAAAATGTTAGAAAAAAAGACGTTGGGGCTCAGATGTTAAAAAAAATAATTTTTAGGTTAAAAGAGTAAAAGTGATATAACCACAGAGGCCAAAATCGTAATTTACTCTATAATATAATATAATATAATATAACATAATATAATTACTAATACATACTGATTACTAATAATGCATACCATCAACCACATATCCTCAACCAAATGGATCACATGTTAACCAATATTTTTAATGTTAAAAAAAGAACACAATAATCAACGAACTAACAACAACGTATATAAAACTAAATTCAAAGGAGCTGAAGTTCTTACTCTCAAAGCCCTAATGCTTTGCATTCCCATTCAAACAAATATATTCAAGTTTCCTTTGTGCCACATCATTTCTTTTCGTTTACATCAATTGATAGAACAAATAAACTTTGACAATCTCGCATTAACAACTTAATATCATCATTTGGGACCATCGTATCCATTATCGATGTTCATATGTGTCTAATCAGTAACAACAATGAATGATCTGAATAAATTTGATTATTCATCCATCTTGTCCTCATCTGACGGAGTTTAAGGCCAATTTAGGGCTGAAAGTGTTTAATAAACTAATGAGGTATTCTGATGTGTCACGTTTAGGGCAAGTGTCGTAGTGGCCCTACGCGTGCATGTCATGTGCTTGTGTTGGTTGTGAGATAAATCATGAGCACGAGATCTTGATCATCGTGGATCAATCATAGCTGTTCGTATTTGCCATAGTAGGCGTAACTTCTCTATGCACCGCCACCAGATATCTTAAGATAACGTCAACATATGAATTAGTGTATATGGATCCCAATTCGAGAGAGATATGCTAGACAACTTTAAAATTAATGTAAAAAAAACAACAAAGTTCTATATTCGAACTCGATTTTTAAGAAATAAAAAGAACTAAACAACCTTGGAAACACGAATTATGCTAGGGTTTTATGTAATGTCATTTATTTAGTAATACCTATAGAACACATTATTATTTTAATTTCTAGTAGTAGAGTGGAGACTAACTCATACATGTGATATGAGATGTGTGATTTGCATAGGTCTTTCATCTTTGGTAGTTGGGTATACGACGCCGTATGAACTTCTTCCCTCGCAATTCTCTTGTATTGATTGATGCCTCTTTTTTTTTTCGCCAATGAAGTGACGCACCTCAACCGCCGTTAGTGTTCACCGACGCAAAAAACACATCCGATTGTCGAAAGAAACGACATGAAAACCAGAAATCAAGCCAAGCGAAAGAATCAATCAACTGGTATATATATACTTTATCCATTATACCCTATAGGAGGTTTATTTGAATATATGTAGTATTTACTTTGTTTTGTGTAATTGCACATACATTTACAAGTTCAATTTCGGAAATTGATTACAAGCCCTAGGCCCCTGCCATTTGATTAGGTATTTCATACTTAAAGATTCGAGGATTGCTATGCCAACTTTTTTTTTGATAAGGTGTCTAATGCTGGGTGATAAAAGTTGAATATAGTTAGTTATTCAGTATCATTTTGGTAAAACAGTGGATGAATTTTGGGGTTTTCTTTTCATTTTGCAGGTGAAGAGGGAGTACCTGCACATGACCCAAAAGCAAATGGTATTGGTTTATATACTTACTCTTATTGATTTGCTATTTTATTTTTAAGTTAAGACAAAAGAAATTCAAGTTAAGTTAATATGCAAGTAAGAAATGTGGAGTATATGTTTGTATTGAATCCATATCTTTAAATTACTGCTAAGTCTTGAAATTGAAGTCTTACACTCAGGGGCGGATCTAGGCTACTTTTATGGGTTCCCAGGAACCCATTCGGTTTAGAAAAAATGAGAAAAATCAGTGAGAACCTCGTATGATTTGGAAAAAAATAGTGAGAATTAGTGAGAATCTACCAAAAGGAACCCAGTAAAAAAAGTTCTTAAATCCGCCACTGCTTACACTGGTCAGCCTATCCATGGTTCACTTTGGAAACGCTGACCTATAACCTTTAAACCAACTTCTACACATATATTTGGATCTGATGTAAATTGGAGAAATAATTATGAAAGAAATGTAATTGTTACAAATGATGGTTACTGTGGTTATAATTACATTTCCCTCAATGGTGTCATTTTTTGTTGAAAGGATTTGTGACTAACTTTTCATGAACAATCGTAATGTGACATGAACGGTGCATTTATCTATATAATACATTTTCTTGGTCTTAGAGACGGATATAAAGAAGAGTAAAGTACAATTTCCGTCCCTGTGGTTTACTCCCCATCGCACATTCAGTCCCTGAGTGCCAAAATCAACCATTCCCGTCCTTGTGGTTGTCGATTTGAATCAATAACATCCCTGTTAACAGAATTCGTTGGTCAGCCGTTAGTTGACCAGTGAAATGTCTAAAATATTCTCAGCTATTATATTTGACTAACAACAAATGTTAACTGGGAAGTTATTGATTCAAATCAACAACCACAGGGACGGGAATGGATGATTTTGGCACTCAGGGACTGAATGTGCGATCGGGAGTAAACCACAAGGACGGAACTTGTACTTTACTCTATAAAGAATCATTATACAATTTATCTCTCTGAGTTTTGCTTAAGTCCTAAAGTGGCTGTTTCTTGTATTATCCCAAAGTTGATCTTGTGATACCAAAGCATTAAGGGTCAAAATACTACATTTTAAAGTGATATCCATACACAATATGAGGAAACATATCTAGCTTGTTTGTGAAACACCCTTATTTCTGTCTTCTATATTGGTAGATGCACATGACATCTTTAAGGAATGAAAATGTGATATCTAGATTAAGAATCATAGTAAACCTGTTTGTACTCGAACTAGATCCATTAGCAGTCTCATTAGTGCTTGGAGTAACCATGTATCAGGAACTCTTGCTAACACATCACAGCACGGTGTCAACAAGTTTCTGAAACAAGCTAGTTCACGCCGTTCTCGTGGCTCCAAAAAACAAGATAATCACCCTCTTAGTTGGGATGATGCTGATAAGGTTAGTATCCAGTTCTCTTATCTGTTACTGCTTACGGTTGATCATAATCATCGGTTCATTTTTCAGTTAAAGGGGAAGGAAAAAGAAGTTAACGACGACAGCTATGCACAAAATATATCGGAGGTCAAGGATTCTAAGAACTCATCACCTTCGAACAAAAATGACGGAAGTCCTCAGCAAGCTAAGTCTGAACTGGAAGACGTAATGGCTGATTCAGATTGGGAAGACGGATCGAATCCCAATTTAAATTCCGAAAATAATCATCCAGGTTATATAAACAAGGATATCACTATAGAGTTCGATTCATCACCCGGTACAGTCAAGCGGAAGCCTATACGCCGAGCTTCTGCCGAAGAAAAGGTTAATGTTAAGATTCTTTTAGTCATGAATATAGTTAATGTTAAAAGTTCTTTTGGTCAAGATTCATCCTCCGGCTATACTTAAGTTAAAAGTCGTTTCCTTTTTGCTACAGGAAGTGGCTGAGCTTGTACACAGGACACATTTACTCTGTTTAATTGGACGGGGACGATTGATTGATAGTGCTTGTGATGATCCTTTAATTCAGGTTATTTTCTTAATCATTACCTACACTATATATATATATAGGATTAGGTTCAAGAGTGAACACTAGTGTAGCTTGCGAACTAAGTGAACTAATCCTGGCCATACACGTGTGTAGATCAATGGCCAGGATTTGATGTTGAAATACACTAGTGTATTTTACGATTTGATGATGAGATCCTGGCCATACACGTGTATAGATCAATGGCCAGGATTTGTTCACTCAGTTCGCAAATACACTACTGTTCACTCTAGAACCCCACCCTATATATATATATAGCTACAATTTTATAGCTACACTGCTTATCACAATTTATCTCCTTTTCACAACAAGTTGCTTTTTTTCTTCCTTTTCACTCAAAAAAGTTATATTGTTTTTCTTATATATAACATACTAAAAATATTATAAACATAACTTCACATACTTAAACGTGTTTTTTGTTTTAATATTACTTTACTACGAAAAATGAAGATCAAACACGTTGATTCTACGAATACCCGTGTAGTTCTTCCCAACCCCCAAATTGCAACCCAAAGGGCACATAATTTGAAGTGAAAAAAGAGTTATTCCAAAATTCAAGTCTGCCTTTTCCAATTACTAGAGAAACATATAAATAGGAACACAAATTCGAAACGGGCCTCAAAAAGACAACGGGCCAAACACAAGCCCACAAACAAAATGCCCAAAATACTTAAAAAAACATAAAATGTAAATAACTAATAGAAATAAGCGTTTTTTGGCCCGGACGATGACCCAAACCGCCGTAGGCGTTTGCAGCAAGATGGAGCTCGTTCTCACGTTCGTTTCTCCTGGTCGCACGCCCAAAACGGACCCCCGTAGCCCAAGTTAGAGCCATTTTAGTGAGGCCCCTTTTGTTACACGATCTTGGGCCTCCAAATACATGATGGCCCGCTCCTCCACACTTGGACCCGCATCACATTTTTATTTTAATATGCTAATATTTTTGTAGGTTATGTATTTAGAATTGTTAATTGCTATATTTGTTAAACTAAACTGAAACATTTATCATTTTTGGACAAAGAGATTAAAGAAGATATTTGTGTCCCTTGACCTACACCTAATGAATTTTGAACTGGAGTTTCATAACCGTGTCGGTCCCTTGATGAACCAAACAGATTCCGGCTGAACTTTGATAGCGGTGTTGATATAATGGGAACCCGTTAATGTATTCGTTTTTATTGTTTTTGATAGGTTTAAAACACTTTTTTTGTATCTTTTTGAACATATCACGACTTTATTTTTAAGATTTTTTTCCGGTTGCTATAGCGAGTGCCAGTACCGTAATGAACCAAACTGATATCGACCAAATTCCCACCGTGTAGCGCGGGGAAATTCCACTAGTTTGACTTTAATTTGCACTATGTTGTGGTACTCATTATGCTATATGTGTTCTCATAACAGGCATCTTTATTGTCACTTTTGCCGGCAAACATGCTGAAGTTATCAGAAGCCACAAATCTCACAGTGGATGCTCTGACTCCTTTAGTCAACTGGGTACACTGCGTTTTTCTCTCATTTTCTACCTTTCCTACCTCTTCGAACATCTTTAAATTGTTATAATTTTTGTTTCAATGGAATTTATTACTTGTAGTTCCATAGTAACTTCCGCGTTAGAATTTCAAGCAATGAAAGATCCTTCCCGTTAGCTTTAGCCACAGCTCTCCAAACCCATGAGGGGACTCCCGAGGAGGTATTTCGTTAATGATATTGGATTCTCTTTTGTGCAAAAACAAAATGCTTGTGGATTTGAGATGATTTGTTATATCTCTAACAGCACTGGTCAATTTTGTTGCAGGTGGCGGCTTTATCTGTTGCACTGTTTAGAGCATTGAATTTTTCAACAAGGTACGGTTTTCAATATATAATTCTATTAGAATGTGTGGTTTTCATAATACAAAATTGGTTGTTCTGGTTTCAGGTTTGTATCCATTTTAGATGCTGCATCCTTGAAGCCAGATGCCGATAGATGTGACGATATGCCTCAAGGAAGAAAACTCGGTAAGGGGGTATTCGACTCATCAACGATCATGGTGACTCAATCAAATGAGGCGTCTACATCTTCCGGTAAACACACTGCACCTGTTGGTGTTGACAAGAAGATTGCATCTGAAGCTTCTACAGAAGCTTCAAGCCAAATGAAAAGTAAAAAGTCAGGTCAAAGTCTAACTGTCTCTCGAGATACAGACTCCCCTGTAGTTGACCAGTCAAATAAGAAAACGATGGACCCTTCTTCTACGGGCGTAAAGAGAAAAGGGGATATTGAGTTTGAGATGCAGATGGAAATGGCACTTGCGGCAACTGCAGCACAGACACTTGAACACAATCTCGACAATGATGTTAAAAGTTCTAATATTAGTTCTTCAAGTTTATCTCCGTTTAAGAGATTGAAGAAAATTAAATTTGAAGAGTCTCAGGATATTTCTACGGCGGTTGGATCGAGAAAAACAGGAGCTCCGTTGTATTGGGCGGAAGTCTACTGTGGTGGAGAGAATTCGACTGGAAAATGGGTTCATGTTGATGCGGTAAATGCTATCGTTGATGGTGAACACAAAGTAGAAGCCGCAGCTGCTGCATGTAAAACTAACTTGAGATATGTCGTTGCTTTTGCTGGTCAAGGAGCTAAAGACGTGACTCGCAGGTAATGAAACATACCCCCTCCCTACACACACACACACTCTCTCTCTCTCTTGAAAGTATTTTAATGAATGTCTGAAATCTTGTTCTTTTAGGTATTGCGCAAAATGGTACAAGATAGCTTCTCATCGAGTTAATTCGACTTGGTGGGACGCTGTGTTGCGGCCACTTAAAGATTTGGAGTGTAGAGCAACCGAAGGTGTGGTTTTTTTAGAGTAAACCCATTTTCGTTTCTAAGGTTTGGCCAGTTTTACGACTTTCGTTCAAAGGTTTGTTTTTCCGCATCCGGATCCAAAAGGTTTGAAATCTTGCCATTTTCATCTGGCTTGTTAACTCCATCTGTTTTCTCCGTTAAGTCAAGAGTATTTGCATCCTTTTTGTTAAAATTAAGGGCAATTCGGTCTTTTCCACTTTATGTAAAAATACCGAATACCCCTGAAAAAGACTGAATTGCCCTTTAAGTTAACAAAAAATATGGAAATACCTCTAACTTAATGGAGAAAAATGGATGGACTTAACAAGCCGGATGAAAATGGCAAGATTTCAAATCTTTTGGATCCAGATGCGGAAAAACAAACCTTTGGACGAAAGTTGCAAAACTAGCCAAACTTCAGGGACGAAACTGGCATTTTACTCTTTTTTTAACATATAAGATTGATAACAAGAAATAATGAATAGTTATTATATTAAACCAAACTGTATACTTTTGGTTCTTGATCAGGCACTAGCGGAATGCCTAATAATGTGAAAAGAGAAGAAAGGACATATCTTGAGGATATGGAGCTCGAGACCAAAGCATTAACCGAGCCACTTCCAACTAATCAACAGGTTAGGTGCATAAATATATGATTTTTAAGTTTATGTGTTGATAGGGTTATATTTATTATTATTTTAGATGGTCATTGTGGTTTACCAAAATTTTGGATTTGCCTGAAAATACACACTTGTGGTTTGCACTTTGTAATGCATTAGTCCTTAACTTTTTCCAAAAGTACATGGATGGTCCCTGTGGTTTGCACTTTGTAACACATTTAGTTCCTAACTTGGACATACTAAAACTTTTAAATTTGTTGGCTGCGGATTAAATGCGTTACAAAGTGCAAACCAGAGGGACCATCCGTGTGCTTTTGGAAAGCTTGGGACCAAATCCAAGATTTGGTAAACCACAAGGACCACCCGTGTATTTTACTCTTTATTTTATTATGTTTTCGTTAATCTTTTTCTCATTTCATTGATATATACAGGCATATAAAAACCATCATTTATACGCTCTCGAAAGATGGCTTACAAAGTACCAAATTCTTCACCCAAAGGGCCCTGTTTTGGGATTTTGTTCCGGTCATTCTGTTTACCCAAGGGCTTGTGTACAAACACTGCACACTAAAGAGAGATGGATGAGGGAAGGGCTACAATTAAAAGTCAATGAACTCCCAGCGAAGGTGTTGAAGCGGTCAACAAAAGTCAACAAAGGGAAAGTTCCCGAAGCCGATGAAGATGACGAAAACGATGGTGCAGGGCCCGGAGGGACTATCGATCTTTATGGAAAATGGCAAACAGAACCCTTGTGCTTGCCTTCTGCGGAAAACGGGATCGTGCCAAAGGTCATAACTCATAATCAATTCATATAGATTGTAAATTTATAATGTATTTGGTTATGATTATAAGTTTATAACATTTTGTTAATTACATTGGTGTACAGAATGATCGCAGGCAAGTAGATGTGTGGTCCGAGAAGTGTTTGCCTCCGGGAACCGTGCACTTAGGGTTTCCGAGAATCTTTGCTATCGCAAAGAAGCTGGAGATCGATTACGCACCTGCAATGGTCGGGTTTGAATTCCGAAATGGTCGTTCCTTTCCTGTATATAATGGCATTGTGGTGTGTAGTGAATTCAAGAATATAATTCTAGAGGTAAAGTAATTAACTTTTGATCTAAAGTTTGTTATTTCATAATATTTTATAGAGTAAAATGCCATTTTTCGTCTCTGAGGTTTGGCTACTTTTGCGACTTTCGTCCAAAGGTTTGGTTTTCCGCTTCTGGATCCAAAAGGTTTGAAATCTTGTCTTTTTTATCCGACTCGTTAACTCCATCCATTTTTTAACGTTAAGTCATGGGTATTTTTGTCTTTTTAGACATTTTTTGTGATGATTAAAGGGTTTGGGTGGGGAGAAAGTCAACAGAGGTGGATCTTTATTTCTTAAAGTGGTTTTTATTTTAATAAAAATGTCTAAAAAGACAGAAATGCCCCTCATTTAACGGAGAAAATGGATGGAGTTAACGAGTCATGAAAATGGCAAGATTTCAAACCTTTTAGATCCAAATGCGGAAAAACAAATCTTTGGACGAAAGTCGTAAAAGTGGCCAAACCTCAGGGATGAAAATGGCATTTTACTCTATTTTATATATTGTATTACAGTATACGTACTGTTGATGGTGATGATTCTGGTTTTGCAGGCATATGCGGAAGAAGAAGTGAGAAGGGGAGAAGAAGAGAGAAGGAAGAACGAAGCTCAAGCCATATCGCGGTGGTATCAACTTCTTTCATCTATAATTACTCGACAAAGATTAAATAATCGATACGCAGAGGGAGTTTCTTCACAACCATCAAATGATATTAAAAAAACGAATGATACGTTTCATCAAACAAGTGAGGATGTACAGAAACCGATGTCTGACGCAGCAAATGAAGATGTTGGTCAACCTGATGTTGTGCCGCAACCATTGTTTGAAGAAGACCATGAGCATGTGTTTTTGACGAATGATCCTGGTTCGGATATAGAGAGTTCGGTTAGGATAAAACGGTGTCAGTGTGGGTTTTCAATTGAAGTTGAAGAGTTGTAGTGACGGTTATCCATGTTTCTAAAATCGTTCTTGTTCTTTTGGTGAAAAGTTTGTATGCCGAAATCCAAATGTTAAGATACGACGACCATAACCCAAGATATTTAACAAAACACAAGAAACCCCCACCCCCACCCCTCTTGCATGTTTATACGTTAATTACTATTTTTTACCACTTTTGGTTGTAACACACTAATGGTAAGTTTAACGTAGGTGTTCGGACAGATGTTTACTAATCTACCTTAGACTAAGGGGTATGGTGAGGCCCATCCCCACGAAGATGGGCCGCCACGTAGGCGCCACGTAGGAGTGGCTCGGAGGGGATGGACCTAGGGGGGTGGAGGATGAACCCCTTTATGTATATATATGTATGTATGTATAGGTATATGTGAGAGAAGGGAGAGAGAAAGAGGGCCGGCGAGATCGGCTGGTGGGAGCCGGAGAGGATGGGAGGGGCGGTGTGGGGGACCGGCGCCGGGCCTAAGCCGGCCCCCATACCTTCTAGTCTTAGTAGGTAGATATCACCTTTACAACTTCTGGCTAACAAGGTAATGATCACTGGTAGGTTTGCCCCTGTGTGATTGTTATTTTCAATTTTGGGATATAACTTCGGAAATTTTACTATGTCATTTTTTTTTCTCTTGTAGAGATCATTTGTATGTTAACCTATTGTAAAGGTTTATCACAGCGTCCTTAAGTTTAACAGTCTCTTAAGATATGCATTAAGTTAATCAATCTTCACACGTTGGAGTCTTATCGGTTCATCGTTGTCAAGGTGTTCTAAGAGAAGGAATGTAGCACAACTACTAATTCAAGAAAAAAAAACTTGAACTTTGACCTCGAAAATCCCCTTTGACATTGTATCAAATATGACACTTGCATGTATGTAGTTTGCGAATGTACATGTATCTTGTAAACTACATATTTCTATCTTTAAAGATTAATAACATATTTTTTATCTTTAAAGATTAAAAAACTAAAAAAAGTTCCGCCTTCCACCTCCGCCTTCCATCACCACCCTGCACCTCCCACCTCCGCCTCCCACCACCACCCTACACCTGCCATCTCCGCTTCCTCCTCACCTTGGAACCACCGAAACAACCACCACTCTACGCCTCCACCTCCGCCTCCCATCACCACCCTGCACCTTCCACCTCCGCACCCTCCGCACCTTCGCTTCAACTCTTCACCTTCCCAACAGCTACGTCCGTACAAACCAACACCCTACATCCGTGTGAACCACCACAACTCCACTCTCCGCAGTTCTTCGTCCGCACCACCCGACATCCGTACCACCCTACATCCACAGTTCTTCGTCCGTACCACCCTACATCCGTGCGAACCAGCACTACTCTCCGTCGTTCTTCGTCCGTGTCACCATATGTCCGTGCGAACTACCACCAAAGGGGAGGGTTTTGCTAGTGGTTGATTTATACTCTATATTTTATATATAGTATATTGCATCAGGTAAAAAAATATATATGTTTTTTATTCACCTTCGTGTCACCCTCCCCTTGCCCCCCCCCCCCCTTGTGTCGCATGTGTCTACCTAACCTTCGCACCAGCCATGAGGTAACGGGTTACGTGGGGCACCACTTAGAGGGTGGGCAACTCACGGTTGTTGCTCTCATTTTTTATAACGGTTCTCCACTCCCACAACTCATCTCGAGTTCGGCTTACTGCTTATGTGTTTTCTCTACAATGGCAGTTTACATACACACATGGCTCCTACGAGGAGGGGAAGGGACGTTAAGTCATGGGGCCCGATGCAGGGTTCTGCTAGTGGTTTAAGGACTTGCCCTTTCAATTTTTTTTCACGAATGTAAAGATAGCAAGCCGGGGTCTGGGGGATTTTTTGGCCTGCCTGAACACATGCAAAGCACCCACTTCAAGACTGAAAACCGAAGGCTATCTTTGAAGGAGGCTATCTCTAGGGACTTGGACCTCTTTTTGGATGTTGGGGAAGTTCTTAGGGTAGGGGATAAATGGTTGTGTAGACGTTGCATGGCGATGCATGCACTCAGTAGAGGGTGCAAGCATGATAATGAGATCGTGTCGTTTGCCATGGTCTTAGATGATGTGGAAGATTTCATCGTAGGGATCCGGAAATCATGTCAAGTGGTGGTTGACACAAACCCACGTCACCCACCAAAGCTCGGGGGTGGTGTTAACCTACTCGAACGGGTTTTCCCCTCCTATTCAGACTATAAAAGCATTCCTCCCAGTTGTCGGCTGATGTTTGCTCAGGTTTTAACAGGGGCTTGCGCAAAGTGGTTGCGTCACCAGGATTGGTCGACAATTGGGTCCAATTTCTTTTGCTACCGCGTTGCACCTTACAAGTGGTCAGACCATCGTCCAGACAAGACAAGAACAACGATCAGGGAACAGGAAATCTTTGCAGTGTAGTAACATCCTACATGTGCTTACAATTTGGAAAGATAGGTCTGGTTTTGATGATTTGGTCTCGTCCCTATTGGATAGCGCGGGGGAGGCGGGGCCTCCTAGGGGAGAATGCAGGAGGGAGGGAGACAAACATAGGGACCCTAATATTAAGCAATGTCTCCCGGAAAGTCAGGGATGGACATTTTACGGCTGTGGTTAAGGTCTTAAGCTCCAGTGGAGTCGCCCCTCTAGGTGATTCGACCTGAAAGCTCTTATTGATAAACACCATGTGGTGCCGCCCCCTTCCTTGCCTCCCAACCCTCACACCCAACCCGCTCTTGTTGTTGATGAGGAGTGTGTGCTCAAATGTATATGATCCTTTCCTAAAGGGACATCTTGTGGTAGGGACAGGATGCGGGCCCAACACTTGTTAGATGCTATCAACGACTTCCTCGGGTTTACTAACGACCATTACTGAAGTTGTCAACTTATGGCTTGGAGGATCGTGCCCTAAGGTGCTGGCCGAGTTTGTTGCCTCAGCCCCCTTACCTCTTTATTGAAACCCGATAAAAGAATTCGACCTATTGCTGTGGGGGGTATCTGGCGAAGGTTGGTTTCCAAGGTAGCAATGAAGAAGGTCGGGAAAAACATGGCCCAGTACTTAGGGGACTTTCAATTTGGGGTGGGAACGTCAAATGGCGCAGAGGCAGTGCTTCACAGTGTGAACAGGTTTCTCAACTCCTTTCATGCAGATGGTTCCTTGGCCTTGCTTACTATGGACTTCTCCAATGCGTTCAACACGATCGACCACACAACCTTCCTCAAAGAGGTTCATCAGCATTGCTCGTCAATAAATTCGGTGGGTCCAATTCTTTTACGCCCAGCCTGCTCGGTTGTCTGTTGGTATTGAGTGTATTGGGGCTACTACCGGAGTGCAACAAGGGGATCCCTTGGGGCCCCTTCTCTTTGCCCTTGCCTTACACCCCCTCATTCTCCGGGTGCAGGACCGTTGTAACCTCCCGTTTCATGCTTGGTACTTGGATGATAGGATGATTATCGGCAACGCGACTGAGGTTGCTAGGGCCTTAGACATCATCAACGAGGAGGGGCCATCTCTAAGGCTTTACCTCAACATTAAGAAAACAGAGGTTTTTTGGCCGACATGTGATGGGCGGAAAGTTCAGAACAGGCTTTTTCCGAAAGGGATTGGCAAACCAGAGAGGGGAGTTAAGCTCCTTGGTGGAGCTGTTAGCCGTGACCCTAGCTTTATTGGGAAGTTGGCAGGGCGGCGGGCCTCGGGGGTGGTTGACCTCATGAAACTCTTACCCTGCCTTAGGGACCCACAATGTGAACTCCTTCTGCTAAGGTCATGCATGGGGGTTGCTAAGGGACCCACGATGATGACCTCCGGGAGGCTATCGAAGACATAGTCGTGGGTGGTGGCCCCTTCTTTGGTGACCTCAATGGTGTCTGGCATCTCTGCCAATGCGTCTAGGTGGTTTGGGCCTCCTCTCAGCTCGAGATGTTGGGGTTTATGCTTTTGTGGCGTCCAGAGCTCGGTTTTGGGAACTGTAGGATCATATCCTTCGAAACAGTGGGGTTATCGGGCTCAACCGGGACTATCTGCAAGCGCTCGAACGCTTAAATGTCTCTGTCACACCCCAACCGATGGCGGAAACATCGAAGTGAGACGAAAACGAGATTGCAAGAGACTTCATAACTCTAATTGCGACAAGTATTTAAAAATTTCTTTTTTTTACATTGCTTGAACTAGAACACCACGAGTTAAAATAAATAACGCACAATAAGTATTCAAATAATTAAATTTCATTTCATTGATAATGAATTATTACAAGTATTGGAAACTGAATACAACAGGATTGAAAGTAAATTACAAAACAACGAGCAATAAGGTTTAAATGCGTTTCTAGGCAATCCTACTGGATTCATCTGTCACAATCCTGCAACAAGTATTAAAAGCATGGATCAGTATAAAAGCACTGGCGAGCATACAAGATTGAATATAATTCTAAGTATAAAAGTTTGTCTCAAATCCACATAGCATTTATTATTCACGTCGAAACGAGCATATATAAACAACTTAAGCATAGCAAAAAAGTATGAAATTATGATTTTTAAACTAGCATGCATAAACAGCCTAAGCATAACAATATCATGGGAATACAAGTTGAAACTAACAAGTGACAACAACCTAAGCATAACAACGAACGTGTTCGATGGATTGTGTGTTTGATTATAATCGATGGTGTAAAGTGGATTTCGTATACATGTTGCACCCCAAAAATGTGTTAAAACGTAAAAAGGGTCGAGTATGCTCACTGTTTTTGCAACACATTCCATGTCTCGTGGAAAGTTGAAGAGTTGAAGAGTTGAAGGATGGGATACCGAGGTAACCTTTCAGTTCTCGAAGAACACGAGTCTCGTTCTCGCATAAGTAAAGAATTAGAGCGTTGGAAGTTATAAAAGTGTCGACATAAAATAATATATACGTTTATATTTACTTTATAAACTTCCTTAGAGTTTCGATACGTTTTTATTGGTGTTTCGGCTATGATATATATATATATACGAAAATCGGACAGAGTTTCCTCTGTTTTTGGATGCCCCCGGCAACACAAGTTGTTGTTATTTATCAAAATTCAATAATAGTCAATCACCGCATATCAATTTTTTTTCCAATTATACTATATAAAATTTCGTTAAATATGTCGAAACGTAAGCTATTGAATCGGTTCAAGCTCGTTTTCACGGAAATAATCAAAAACTATAAAGATAACGAATAAATGCGCCGTTAATTTTTACCAAGTCTTCGTGTCGAAATGCCGTGCCGCTTGACTGAGTTGACCGAGTCAACTCAGTTGACTCGGTTTGACCGCGTTGACTCAGGTTTAACCGAGTCGACCTGGACCCGAACTCTTGACCCGAACACCGAAACATGAAACGAAAGAACGATGTTTGACTGCCTTTGACCTCTGTTGACCGAAAACCCAAAGCTCCAAAATCTGACCCGAATCGGAGTCTGTAACCCGAACCATAACAGAACTAAGTCACCACTTTGTCTCCTTGTCGAACCGAACCTGGAATCCGAGTGAACCGTAGCCCGGGCCGGAATGAATCTGGCCCAGTTGACCCGCCCGAACTCGAATCAGGACAACCACTCCCTCGCCACCGCCGGTTCCGACGGCTTGCTGTCGTCGTGAAGCATCATCACTCCCGTCATCACGGCCGCACCAACGTCACATCTTTACACAGCCACCGTCACTCAACGTTACCAGAAAGAAAAGATATTTAAAAAATATAACAAAAATTTATCAGATTTGTCGGTCTGAAATAAAAGAGAGTGGAGGAATGTTTACCAGAAAAAAATTATCATCGGAGTTCCGTAGCAAAATCCCAACGCCTCCGACGAACCATCGCCGAAAAAACGGGTGCCTCCGTCGCCCAACGTCGCCGCCCTCTTTCTCTTTTCTCTCTCTGTTTCTAAACGATGGGTGTGGGGTGTCTCGTCGGAATTACACGTCGATAACCACCGCCGTCGCCGCTCCATAGGTGTGTGAGTGAAGATAAGGGGGGTTTGTATGTGTAGCCGGTAAACACGTCGGCCAGTAGCCGGACCGACCTGCAGCCGGATTTATACTCCGGTCATCGGAGTTGAGAGAGATGCAGATGAATGTTGGTTGTGGATATGCGTGTCTAAGGTTTCTCTTAAATGTGTAGGAGATAAAGACAGTGTTTTTGTTTGTGAGGGTGTGGTTTTGGATAAGGTGTAGACAAAACAAATGAGAGGGAAAAGTTGGTGGTGTGCGGCTGGTTATGTGAAAGAGAAATGAATTTAGGGTTTAGTTTCTCTTATATATAGTTAGGTTTACTATAGTGGGCTTTGGGCTTGGGTCCAAGGCCCACAAGCCCAATCCCCGTGTTTAAGTGACCCGATCGCACTTACGAATATGTACTAAAATATGAACTCTTATCATGATTAACGCCTCGAAATTAGAATACAAATATGAACTTACTAAAATAAAAACACGAAAAATGCGAGGCGTTACAGTCTTCCCTACTTTAGGAAATTTCGTCCCGAAATTTATTCGAGAGGAAGACTTTGGGAAAAGCTTGCATTTCAAAGTATGTTTGGTTACAACCGAAAAATAGATTGCAAGTGGTCAAGGTTTGTATTCAATATAATAGGGGAAACACCGAATTTCTCATGGCACGTTTTTACGAAAGTTTGGTAATATGATAGGAACACTTATATATAGGAAGTACCAGCGGCGTATCCACCATGTTCATAACATATTACGTCTGTTTCGCTATTCGATGTCATGTTACGTTCCGTGTTATTATACACAGTAGAACCTACTATAGTTTTCATGCGCCTACCAATATAATCCCGTATGCATCCGTGATTATTTTGGTTTGTGCATGATCCGCATAGTTTGTACTAGCCGTGTACGGGTCAGGGTATATTAACGTATTACGAGTAAGAATGATAACGTATAGTAATTTAAGTATGTAAGCATGATTGGTATTTAAGTATGATAGAGGTTATAAGTATGAGTATGATTAAAGTCTTTGAATAGTCCACACGAGATATTTAGTTAACTAGATTAACGCATTACTGGCATGTGATTTCACTGGTCAAACCATCGTGTCCGCAAGTATGTATGAATGTCTTAACATGACCGCAAGTCCATGCGGCGGGCGTTACTCCTATAGCGCTACACAAGCGCTATATATGTTAAGGTGAGGCTTCATCCAAAGTTAATGGCAAAATGTCAACCCAGCGTTTAACGCAAGCGTTATCTAATCAGAGCACATGTCATCATTTCGTTGATATGAAAAGATCCGTAATGTATGAATGAAGGTCTTGACATTATCACAAATCCATGTGGCGGTGCGTCACTCCTATAGTGCTTCACAAGCACTACTTATGTCAAGGTGAGGCTTCTCCCGAAGTTAATGACAAAATTGTCAACCCAACGTGTCCGCAAGCGTCATCTAATCATAGCACATGTCATCATTTCGTTGCTATGAAAAGATCCGTAAAAGTTTAACTTAACATAATCACAAATCCATGTGGTGGTGCGTCACTCCTATAGTGCTTCACAAGCACTATATATGTTAAGGTGTGGCTTCTTATGAAGCTAATAACCAGTTTATCACATAAGAATGTCCAGTAATCTCGAATCAAGTATAACGTATTAGTATGCATGTATTAATTTATTGTGTAAAAACGATGATTAGGTAACAAGTATTAAATCGCGTAAAAGTTAAGTTAATATAAAAGAGAGGCTTGATAAGTATTGGAGTGATTCGGGTTTAGAAACTTTGACTATTCCAAAGTGAATCGCAAATCCTTCCGAATTAGGAGACGCGCTTTGGCCTAATAGGTAAAATACTCTCGTCGACAGGAGATTACCGGTATTTTACCCTTCCGGTTAATACATGTCCCTAATTTGATCGAAAATAGGAAACTTTGACGAGATTGAAAATCGAAGAATGGAACCAGTCATCAAGGTGTGGATATCAATCCTAGCTTGACAATTTCGTCCCCAAAATGTGGTTTATTGAACGAAACAGGATATAATCTCGAGTCGTCAACAGGGATCCACTAGAATATGAAGTGGAATTTCCCATCAAGATATAGATGTCACTCCTGACTTGATGGTAAAATTCATGCAAAATAACATGACGGGTGGATTGAAATTCGTCACCAGAGGCGGGAATCACCCCTATTTTGATGAGTCATTTCGATTGCGGAATATGAGTGTCTTCAAGTATGTATTGTGTAAAATATCTTAGAAAAGACACATTGTATATTTAGACAAAAGGAGAGGTAGAAGCAAATAGGAAGAATTACATATTAAGCAAGAATCAGGAATGGTCGAGTTTTGGTACTTAGACTATAGACAAGGTTGAACATGGCAATTCTACCTAATTCCCTATAGTTATGGCTCTGATACCAATCTGTCACACCCCAACCGATGGCAGAAACATCAGAGCGAGACGAAAACGAGATTGCAAGAGACTTCATAACTCTAATTGCGACAAGTATTTAATAATTTCTTTTTTTTACATTGCTTGAACTAGAACACCATGAGTTAAAATAAATAACACACAATAAGTATTGGAAACTGAATACAATAGGATTGAAAGTAAATTACAAAACAACGAGCAATAAGGTTTAAATGCGTTTCTAGGCAATCCTACTGGATTCATCTGTCACAATCCTGCAACATGTATTAAAAGCATGGATCAGTACAAAAGCACTGGCGAGCATACAAGTTTGAATATAATTATAAGTATAAAAGTTTGTCTCAAATCCACATAGCATTTATTATTCACGTCGAAATGAGCATATAAAACAACTTAAGCATAGCAAAAAAGTATGAAATTATGATTTTTAAACTAGTATGCATAAACAGCCTAAGCATAACAATATCATGGGAATACAAGTTGAAACTAACAAGTAACAACAACCTAAGTGTTTTGGTCAAAAATCACACAAGGATAATGCAACAAAATCTGATTTTGTGAGGTATGATGCTTAGTTAAATGATCAAATATATGAACAACAAATGAATGAAATGAGTGGTGAACACAAGGATTTATACGAGGAAAAAGCCCTTGATCAATAAATGATCTCCGGCATAAAAAACCTCGGGTGATGGAAACTACCGATCACCAACTATATTAAACCTAGAAAGATTACAAATCGGGATGATAACAAGCTTGGTACAAGGATCACTAGTGTGCAAAAGTGTGTAATCACAGAGAGTTCTTGAGAGCTCGAGTGTAGTGCAGTTGTGTTGTGTTGCCAATAATAATGTCTAAATCAAGCTTGTATCCCCATTAAAAATAGAAATATCTAGCCTAACTAACTATCCGCATATGATGCAAGTCCCCCACGATCACCATAACGGTCGAAGAGTTCACGCACGTGCAGAATCACCAAGCATATTTGATGCGTGCGAGTGTGTATATAAGTTTAAGTATATTTTAACCCTTTTTACACGTTAGCCAAGTTTTAAATTTATAAAACATGATATTTTACTAACACCAAACACACATATGGGCAAGTGCACCCATCGTGAGCGTAGTATAGTGTTGGCAAGATACCGAGGTCGTCCAAGGACACAAGAGCTTTTAATACCGGTTTGTCCTCAACGTCTAATCAAATCAAAAGTTAGAAAAAAGGTTTTTAAACTAGAAAAATAAAAACTAACTAAAATGCTGAAAAATAAAATAAAAATAAAAACAGATAGACAAGATGAATCACTTGGATCCGAATCGTGTTTAGTGTAACCTTTGATTATTTCCGCACTTTTGCACTTTTTAAGAGATTATCTTAGTTATTGTAGTAGGCCCCTCTTTTGAAGGTGACGTTACCCTCAACCCAGTAGTTTGAGTCAGCAAGGATACAATCCTAAAGGGTCGGATTATTGAAAGATAATTAATTAAGTTATTAATGCATATTATGGTAGGCCCCTCTTTTGAAGGTGACGTTACCCTCGGCTAAGTAGTCTGAGTCAGCAGGGATACAGTCCTAAGTAGCCGGATTAAAGTATTAATAGTAGCTTACATATGAGGGGATCAAAGAGTTTGGACCCCCGCCATCCAATACCGGTGGGTATTGAAGGAGGTCCTACTAAATTTGACCCAGGTCCTTGCAGGATCTATACACTGAACAAGGCAAGACTCTTATCAAACCGTTCCCTTAACCCCTGACCAGGTAGCCAACATATCTCCATATAGACCGTGGAGATATGAATGGTGAAAATCTTTTATTTTATATAGACAGTAAAATAATGCCAAGACACCACGGACAAACGATAAGGAAGAATCATCTTCAACATAACAAACTAGTTATTAAACTCATTAATACATAACCAAGTAAAAAGTGCGAAAAGATTAAAAATAAAAAGTATTACACTAGACACTTGTCTTCACCAAGTGATGTAAGAGACTTAGGCAAACATGGCCTTCGATTGTCAAGAACTCTTACGATCAATCTTGGATCCCGAGATGACTCACACACTCTACGATGGACAATGGATGATGGTGGTGGATGATGGTGTTGTGATGGTGGTGGGTGGTGGGTGAAGTGTGAGAGAGGTGGTGTGCCAAGGGATGGTTTGCAAATGAGCCAAGCAACCCTATTTATAGCCTGAACAGCAGCACGGACACGGCCCTGTGTCCATTGGGCACGGCCCCGTGTCTGCTGGGCACGACCCCGTGTGCAGAAGCGTATCTGTACTATCAAGATTTGCATGGATTCTGCGAATCTTATAGTTGACCACGGCCCCGTGTCCGCTGAGCACGGCCCCGTGGTGGGCGATAGAAGCTTCTACAGCTTTGTCTTTTCTGCTGACACTTGGGCACGCCCCCGTGCTCATTGAGCACGGGGCGTGTTCAGCCTTCTGTTCTCTTGTTTTGCTTGGGAAGATGCTGTCGGGGAGGCTGGGCATGCCACGTTTGTTCCTTTTCTTGTATTTATGTTAGATTTAGCTTCCTTTTTGCTTCTTTTGTTCATTTGAGCTCATTTAATCCTGAAAATACAAAAGGAAGACAAAAACACACCTTTTCCAACATTAGTACTAAAAAGGGTTAGTTTTATGCCACAATTGATGTAATTTATATGTTGCATTTTGTACACATCAAATACCCCCACACTTGAATCTTTGCTTGTCCTCAAGCAAAACTCTTTATAACGTGGCTTTGCACTCCCAAATGGAATGGGTAGAAGAGAAGGTTTTTGGGCTTGTCATAGAGTGTCGGGATTTCTAAGATTCTTTATTAAGTTTTATTTTTATTTATTTACAATCCTATTCGTCATGATTTATTTAAAACATTACATAAGATAAATTACTTATTAGGGCATAACATGCCTTATTTAAAATTCCACTTATATACAAGTTCACATACCTCACGGGGGATCACTCAACACTCGGCCGAAGATGTATTTTAGTGGATTACTCGAGAGCGGCATGGAACTTACTCCTACCATAAGCTTGCCAAGCAATCAATCCTCTTCCTTTTTAACTATACACCTTTGTAAATATCAAGAGGACTTTTGGGGTGAAGGGTTAGGCTTGGGTTAAAGGTAGGTGGTTGGGTTAGTGGTTAGTAAAAAAGGGCGAAAGGCGTAAAAAGCGTCGGTTTTCGTAAGACTTTTTGTTATTTTTTTTGTTGTAACTTTTTATTTTGATGAAGCATTTTTTTCAAACAAAGTTATTTTTGATAAACTTGTTTGTTTATTTCTTTTGGCTTCATCATCATTTTTTTTTTTAAAGTCATAGGAAAAACCGAGCTTTGTTACTAAAATAAAGGGTTTAAAATGAAAAAAGGGTTTTGGTGGGTAAAAGGGTGTTTGTTTTGGGTTAAGAAATGAAAAGGTTTATGCTCAAAGGGGTTAACTAGGGGGATTTTGGGTAGGTGGTAAAAAAAATAATAATAATGGTGTAGAAATAAAAATGGTTAGTCCTAATGCCTCCATCATTTACTTACTCGGGGTTAAGTTGGTAAGGACCGGGAATGTATCGTCATGGCAAGTTCTAGAGTCGTAAGAAACCAAGCGGCTATTCACACAAGAAACGAAAGATGAGCATTTAATCTAAAGATGTGTATTTGTATGCTCAATAAAGGCTCAAAACTCACTTTTTGTGGGAATGGGTTTTTAATGTGATCAAGTATGTATAATCAAATTTTAACTAGATTTGTCATGCCGTTTCTTAATTTTCTTATGTTGGTTCTTTTTATCACGACGCGGTCGGTTGTAAATTTGTAAAAATATAACCTTTTTAGAACTTGTTATTCCCAAATTAAACCAAGATAAGTAAAAAAAATGAAATTTTTTGAAAAAATTTGGGGTGATTAGCGGTTCCAATAGAGTTTCGTGTAAGGCTTGTTTTTAGGACTTGCAAGATTCAAGGTTTTAGCATCCCCCCACACTTAAATTACACATTGTCCTCAATGTGTCCCAAAAATAAGTTTTTCGGTTGATTAAAATGTGTAAAAGTGGGTTAAAACAAGATTTTATGGTACTGGGTAGCTGAACACGGGGTGTGTTGGCTGAGCACGGCCCCGTGGTCAGACTGCCAGTATCAAATTTAAATAGAAGGCTGAGCACGGGGGCGTGTTCAGTGAGCACGGCCCCGTGTCCAGTTACCTGAACTGGGCATTTTCTGCAGAACCTCGGGCACGGGGCGTGTTGGGGTGAGCACGACCCCGTGCTGAACTTGCTGTAATGAAGAAAAATTATCAGGAGGCTCTGTTTTTGTGCATGGGGTGTGGGTTCAAGTTTCCCTTAGTAACCTCCACCATTTTGAGTGTGCTTTATTCCTGAAAATTAAAGATAAACTAGAAAACATAAAAGTTAAACTAATCTAAAACTAAGGATAGTTCCGCGGAATGCCTCCGTGGTGCGCCACGTTTATAAGGGCCCTTGGCTAGACCCTCCTTATCGGGTGGTTCCGGCTCATCTTCAATTAGGGGGTCGTCATTGCTGATTGGATATTTCATTGATCGTTCAAGATCGACGCACCTTTTGAAGGCCCCTAATTGAATGGGTAAGTTGTTTTTCTTTCGATTAATCAAAGCTTTGTGTGTTTTCACAAAAGGTCGTCCCAACACTAGAGGAGCGTCATCAAGGATGACAAAGTCGGTTGGGATTACCATTTGATTTGTTTGAACCAAGACATCCTCAACTACCCCTATTAATTTTATTACTTTCCGATTAGATAAAAAAATGGGTATTTGAAGTGGAGAAGAATCACCAATACTTAATTTTTCAAAAATGTAGTTTGACATTATATTAACACAAAGATCTTTATCAATTGTAATATTACTAATAAAGGAATTTTGAAAAAAACATGGAACCGGTGTAATGTTAATTTCAAATGGATCTTCTTTTATTAGCGAGGTTTGATCATTTGTTAACTTAATGCTTACCGTTTCGTCAATTTTAGCGTTAGTGTTTAACTCTTTTAAAAACTTAGCATGAGTGGGAATCAAACAATGATTTTCAAAAGAAGGTGACAAGAGATTAATTTCTTCAAAATTAGATTCTTCTTGAATTTTAACGTTGTCGGACTCACCTTTTTCGTTGTTTAACTCACGTGTCGGTTTTTCACTTACTTGTTCTTCCATTTTTACCTCTTCAACTATCTCTTCTTTATTACAAGTTAATTCTTCCCTTGCGCGGGATTCCTCTTCCCTTGCGCGGTCTTCTTTTATATAGCGCTCGATAGTTTTAAGGTGTTCTATTATCTTTTCGGCTACGGGTGAGATAGTTGGTGGTTTGTCAAAGTGAGTTGAATAAGTATCATCAAAGCTTGAATTCGGAAGTTCGATCCTTGGTTCCTCATAGCACTCATGTGAGGTAGATGGTTCATACCATTGTTCCTCATTGTAAGTATATGATGGATAAGGATCGTAACTTGGTTCTTCATAATACTCATATGAGGTGGGTTGTTTACACCATGGTTCCTCATAGTAAGTATATGAAGGTGAAGGCTCATAACTTGGCTCCTCAAAGTATGAGTAAGAAGGCTCATACCTTGGTTCATCAAGATATGAGTATGAGGGAGAAGGTTCATACCTTGGTTCTTCGTAGTACGTATATGAAGGAGAAGGTTCATACCTCGGCTCTTCATAGTATGTATATGAAGTGGTTGGCTCGTACCTAGGTTCCTCATAGTATGTGTACGAAGGGGATGGTTCAAAGAGGTCACAATATTGTTCCGAATGAGGATTACCATAAATGGTACAATACTCTTCTTTATAATCATCCTCCTCATAGTGGTGGTTGTAATCTTCTGAGTATTGATCCATAAGAATCACTCAGCAGACCACAATAGAGTCTCGGGACCAGAAAACAAAAATAAAAATAGAAACAGAGGCTGAGCACGGCCCCGTGTTCAGGTTCTGTATCTGGGAATTTTAGAAAATGTAACTGGTTTTGTGCAGCATGGGGGCGTGTTCAGCGAGCACGACCCCGTGTTCAGACTCTGTATCTGGGAGTTTGTAAAAAATTATGCAGCACGGCCCCGTGTTCAGTGAACACGGCCCCATGTTCAATCTACTGTAATGCAAAAACTACTAAAAAAATGTAAAAATGCGCGCGATTTTAAAAAGGTTTTGAAAAACTGATTAGGCCATCAATTTTAAACTTTCTTAAAATCCTTGTGTCCCCGGCAGCGGCGCCAAAAACTTGATGCGTGCGAGTGTGTATATAAGTTTAAGTATATTTTAACCCCTTTTTACACGTTTGCCAAGTTTTAAATTTATAAAACACGATATTTTACTAACACCAAACACACATATGGGCAAGTGCACCCATCGTGAGCGTAGTATAGTGTTGGCAAGATACCGAGGTCGTCCAAGGACATAAGAGCTTTTAATACCGGTATATCCTCAACGTCTAATCAAATCAAAAGTTAGAAAAAAAGGTTTTTAAACTAGAAAAATAAAAACTAACTAAAATGCTGAAAATAAAATAAAAATAAAAACAGATAGACAAGATGAATCACTTGGATCCGACTCGTGTTTAGTGTAACCTTTGATTATTTCCGCACTTTTGCACTTTTTAAGAGATTATCTTAGTTATTGTAGTAGGCCCCTCTTTTGAAGGTGACGTTACCCTCAACCCTGTAGTTTGAGTCAGCAAGGATACAATCCTAAAGGGTCGGATTATTGAAAGATAATTAATTAAGTTATTAATGCATATTATGGTAGGCCCCTCTTTTGAAGGTGACGTTACCCTCGGCTAAGTAGTCTGAGTCAGCAGGGATACAATCCTAAGTAGCCGGATTAAAGTATTAATAGTAGCTTACATATGAGGGGATCAAAGAGTTTGGACCCCCGCCATCCAATACCGGTGGGTATTGAAGGAGGTCCTACTAAATTTGACCCAGGTCCTTGCAGGATCTATACACTGAATAAGGCAAGACTCTTACCAAACCGTTCCCTTAACCCCCGACCAGGTAGCCAACATATCTCCATATATACTGTGGAGATATGAATGGTGAAAATCTTTTATTTTATATAGACAGTAAAATAATGCCAAGACACTACGGACAAACGATAAGGAAGAATCACCTTCAACATAAGAAACTAGTTATTAAAGTCATTAATACATAACCAAGTAAAAAGTGCGAAAAAATTAAAAATAAAAAGTATTACACTAAACACTTGTCTTCACCAAGTGATGTAAGAGACTTAGGCAAACATGGCCTTTGATTGTCAAGAACTCTTACGATCAATCTTGGATCTCGAGACGACTCACACACTCTACGATGGACAATGGATGATGGTGGTGGATAATGGTGCTGTGATGGTGGTGGGTGGTGGGTGAAGTGTGAGAGAGGTGGTGTGCCAAGGGATAGTTTGCAAATGAGCCAAACAACCCTATTTATAGCCTGAACAGCAGCCCGGACACGGCCCCATGTCCATTGGGCACGGCCCCGTGTCCATCCTCCTTCTCTGTCTTCATTAATTGCAGTTTGTCTGCATTAGTTGACCACGCCCCCGTGTTTGCTGGGCACGACCCCGTGTGCAGAAGCGTATCTGTACTATCAAGATTTGCCTAGATTCTGCGAATCTTATAGTTGACCACGGCCCCGTGTCCGCTGAGCACGGCCCCGTGGTGGGCGATAGAAGCTTCTACAGCTTTGTCTTTTCTGCTGACACTCGGGCACGCCCCCGTGCTCATTGAGCACGGGGCGTGTTCAGCCTTCTGTTCTCTTGTTTTGCTTGGGAAGATGCTGTCGGGGAGGCTGGGCATGCCACGTTTGTTCCTTTTCTTGTATTTATGTTAGATTTAGTTGCCTTTTTTCTTCTTTTATTCATTTGAGCTCATTTAATCCTGAAAATACAAAAGGAAGACAAAAACACACTTTTCCAACATTAGTACCAAAAAAGGGCTAGTTTTATGCCACAATTGATGTAATTTATATGTTGCATTTTGTACACATCAATATTCCCCTAGAATCTCGGTTGGACCAAGTCCTATTCGAATACACCTGCAAAACAAGTTTAAAAATGATGGAAACAATTGTTATTGTTAGGATAATAATGAGGATCCTGGATCCTTAGTCCTGCAACATCTTCTGAGGATCCTTAATTCAAACTGAACTGAGGATCCGTGATCCAAGCTGCATTTGAGGATCTGTGATCCATAAGCTGTGAAATTCTATCCCTAACAATTGCCCCAAACATGATTAGTTATATAGACTTAACTGAATTGAGCCAGTTGTATAATCTTGTTAGCCATGGTTCTCATCGTTTTCTTTTTAAGCACAAACCTTGTCAAGAACATCCAATTCTGAAAACCACTAAGAACGACTCCAACTGGAGGAACCAGTTCTTCTTCGTAAGAAGGGACTCCATCCTAAATGGGAGTCATCTTCCCAAGAAGTGGATCACCCAGGGTAGGATATGGGATCCTTGGACCAGGATCATGGTAGGATTCTTTCTCTGTTGAGGATAACTGATCCTTTTTTTGTGCAGCTATATCATTCTCTAGCATCCAAGAATCTCCTGTCACAAGAGAGTGATACAAACGTGAGTAGATAACCTAGGCTTACCCTAGCGGCGTTACCCTTGGCTAACCAAGATAGCAACGATGGTCTTGATCCGGCCGACCGGAATTCACAAGAACAACAAAAAAGCCTTGTTGCAGAGAAGATAAATTTTCCAATAACTGATCAATCCCTTCCAGCCATAATTACAATATAAATAAAAGAAAGATAACAAACTAATGGATAAAACTTATCCACCTAAGAAATTCAAATGTTTAAAAACAAACCAACAAATAGATAAAATAAATAAAACAAATACTAGAACTCGGCTGGAAGTTAAAACGAACTCGGACGCGCCCTTTAGCCACTTTGCATCGAACCCAGTTTGTCATGGTCTTGACGGTCATCCGGTTCCGTATCATTCTCCCCCCTAAAAAACGACTCGTCCCCGAGTCATCCTCTAAATCAACATCAGCCGTATAGGGGGCAAGATCAGCAACATTAAACGTAGCCGAAACATTGTAGTGGCCTGGTAACTCGACTTTGTAAGCATTATCGTTGATGCGCTGAAGAATACGGAATGGCCCATCGGCTCTCGGCTGGAGTTTCCCGAAACGTCCCTGCGGGAATCTTTCTTTCCTCAAATACACCCACACGAGGTCACCCACCTCAAAAACAACACGGTGTCGATGTTTATTAGCCCGGTTTTGGTACTACAGATTATGCTTCGTGATTTGCTCCTTAACACGTTCATGGATTTCCTTGATTTGCAAAACCTGTTCCTCGGCATCTGTAGACAATCGCTCGGTATCCATGACTGGCGACAAGTCTAAAGGCGTGAAAGGATTTTGGCCATAAACAACCAAAAAGGGGGCTACGGCCCGTGGCACTATGAGTGGACCGATTATATGCAAATTCGGCTTGAGGAAGGACTAAATCCCACTGTTTTGGATGCTCTCCAACTAAACTTTGAAGTAAATTCCCAAGACTTCAGTTTGTAACCTCGGTTTGACCATCCGTTTGTGGATGGTGTGACGAACTAAACTGCAATTTAGCACCCAGTCGCTTCCAAAGGGTTCGCCAAAAATGACTAACGAACTTAACATCACGATCCGATGTTATAGTCTTTGGAATACCATGTAAATGTACAATCTCGGTGAAATACAAGCGGGCGACTTGTGAAGCATCAAACGTTTTATTACACGGAAGGAATGTGCCATTTTAGAAAATCTGTCAACTACGACCATAATGGAGTCCTTCTTCCGTTGGGTGACTGGTAAGCAGAGAACAAAATCCAAAGAAACGTCCTCCCATGGGGCGGATGGTGTAGGCAACAGTGTGTAACCCCTGATTAGTACTGTGTGTTTTCGCCACGTGACATACACGATACCTTGCCAAAACTTTGATAACATCCTTAGTGATACTCGGCCAATAAAACCGCTCGGCGACTGAAACGACCGTCTTTGCTCGTCCAAAATGACCTGCCAAAGCACCTGCATGACATTCGAAAATAAGGGCCTCCCGAAACGACGAAAACAGAACACACAATCGGCGCCCTTTATAAAGGAGTTCCCCTTTGTCGATAAAAATCTTTAAACGGGCCAAGAGCACATTGCGACCAAATATCACGAAAATCTGGATCATCACGATAGAGGTATGAAAAATAAGCCACTCCGGTTACCACAGAACTCGAAGAAGTGAATAAAACGGGACGGCAGCTAAGTGCATTGGCCACGGGATTAGCGGTACCCGGTTTATGACGAATTACGAACGTGAAATCTTGGAGTAGCTCAACACACTTTGCATGACGTGTGTTCAAATGTGTTTGGCCGTGAATAAACCTGAGGGCTTGATGATCAGAGTAAAGGATGAACTCATTCGGAAGAAGGTAATGGCGCCAATATTCGAGACTTCGGATAATGGCGTAAAACTCCTTATCATATGTACTATATCGCTTCCGAGTGTCATTAAACTTTTCACTGAAAAAAGCAATAGGGCGGTTATTTTGACTCAAAACCCCACCGATGCCTAAGCTGGAAGCATCGCATTCAACGGTAAAAACTTTGTCGAAAGATGGCATAGCTAAAACCGGAGCCTTTGTGACCGCCTCCTTCAACGAGTCAAAAGCTTGTTGTGCGGCCTTTGTCCAAATGAATTTGGACTGCTTTAAACAGTCCGTAATTGGTGCAACAATGGAACTAAAATCCCGTATGAACCGCCTATAAAAAGATGCGAGGCCATGGAAGCTACGTACCTCGTGGAATGAAGAGGGTGGCGGCCAAGAAGTGATAGCGGCTGTTTTTGACGGGTCCATGCGAATACCCTTTTCGGAAACCCAAAAACAAGACCTCGGATGTCAAGAAATGGCACTTCTTCGGATTAGCATATAGCTTTTGATCCCGGAGAACATGAAAGATTTCACGCAAATGTTGTAAATGTAATTGGACGGTTTTGCTAAAAACGAGAATATCGTCGAAATAAATGACGACACAACGGCCGATAAAAGACTTGAAAACCTGATTCATGAGACGCATAAAAGTACTCGGAGCGTTAGACAAACCGAAAGGCATAACAAGCCATTCGTAGAGGCCATCCCGAGTCTTAAAAGCGGTTTTCCATTCATCACCTTCATGCATCCGAATTTGGTGATAACCACTACGCAAATCCAATTTAGAAAAAACCGTTGAACCAGCCAAATGATCCAATAAATCATCAAAACGTGGGATCGGGAACCTGTATTTAATTGTGATTTTATTAACCACCCGACTGTCAACGCACATGCGAAAGGCACCCCCCGGTTTAGGAACCAATAAGGCGGGAACAACGCAAGGACTCATGCTTTCGCGTATGAGACCTTTTTTTAATAAATCCCCCATTTGGCGTTGTAGTTCTTCGAACTCCTTCGGGTTCATACGGTATGCGGCTTTGTTTGGAATGGTTGAACCGGGAAAAAAATCGACACAATGTTGAATGTCAAGCAACATAGGTAGACCGGGTGGGATTTCTTTGGGAAAAACATCACTGAATTCACGGAGAAGAGGCTCAACGTCTGCGGGTGGGTCGTGAATCGGGGGATTCTCTTCGGCCAGAAATAAACCAAAAACAAGAGTTGTTGGATGCATGCGAACGAGACCGGCAAATTCCGACTTGGAAACTAACTGTGAAGGTGGCGGTTCATCCTTCGGGTTCAAAGGAGCTAATGTTATGTGCACGCCGTCTTTTTTGAACGTATAAGTATTGCGAAAGCCATCGTGTTTAACACGTCTATCATAAAGCCAAGGACGACCCAAAAGAAAATGACATGCATCCATCGGGATAACCTCGCACCATAATTCATCCGCATATTTAGAGCCGATAGAAAAATTCACCAAACATTTTTTTGTGACCCGCACAATATTACCCTTACGTAACCACGACAATTGGTATGGGTCGGGATGGTCTTGGGTGTCCAATGCCAACTTCTCGACCATGGTGGTGGACACCATATTCTCGCAACTACCCCCATCAATGATAATTGTGCAAACTTTCCCTTTGGCCGTGCATTGAGTTTTAAAAATGTTGTTACGTAACCATAAAGTGTCATCGGTGGAAGGGTGCACCGAAGCATTAAGAAGACGACGAGTAACGAGAAGCTCGCCCTTATCCGGGTAAACAATTTCCGGTTTGTCGTCAGCACCATCCGAACCGGAATCCGGATCAACTAAAGTAAGGAACTGTTTATTCGGACAATCCCGTTTAAGGTGGCCAAAACCTTGACATTTGAAACAACGAAGATTAGGGGACGGGTTACTACCTGCTTCCGGTGTGGGTTGAGGACCCGTTGGGTCGGCTTTGATTGGGCTGGCCCGTGTAGCAGAAGAAGCGGCCGGTGTGGAACGAGTAGGCGGCGGTGCACGGGTCGTTGTTTTGGATCTAGAGGCGAGCTGTTTTTCCACCCTTAGCGCTAGCCGACAAATATCATCAAACGTATAATACTGTTGGAGATAAACAACCTCCACTATCTCGGTTCATAAACACCCCAAAAATTTGGCTATAATCTGTTCCTCTTCTTCCTCCATACCACAGCGCATACACATGCGTTCACACGTCGAAATAAACTCCTCGACGGACAGTGATTGTTGCTTTAAGTTGTGGTATTCCAAATACGTATCCTATTTATGCGTAGCGGGTAAAAACTTTTTATTTAACAATCGCTTTAACTTGTCCCACGTAGCGATCCGACATTTACCCTCCCAGCGCCGTTGAGATTGAACGTGTTCCCACCAAAGAGACGCATGTTTCTTAAACTTCAAAACAACCAGCTTTACCTTTAAATCATCAGGAACGTGGCGGATGTCGAAAACCCGCTCGATTGTGTGCAACCAATTGAGAAAATCATCCGGTTGAAGACGACCTTCGAACTCTGGGATTTCAAGACAAAATCCTAAAGTGCATAAAGGGTCGACCGGTGGAGGGGGTGGAGTACGGTGTCTGTGTCTTGGAGGTGAACGTTCACCTTGATCACCATGTTGGTTAGGAAAAACATTATCAAAATCTTCCTCATAATCGGTGTACGTAGCATCTGAATCATTAGAACCCAACCTTTCGAAAGAACAAAGCTCCAACTCACGAACACGGCGACGAAGCTGCTTGATCTCAGCATCACGAGGGTCGCGATCATCACGAACAGCCCTACGTGGACGTTGATTTCCTGCTGCCGACATGCTGAGAGTCTCCTGGTCTCGGATACCACTTGATACGAACGTGAGTAGATAACCTAGGCTTACCCTAGTGGCATTACCCTTGGCCAACCAAGATAGCAACGACGGTCGTGATCTGGCCGACCGAAATTCACAAAAACAACAAAAAAACCTTGTTGTAGAGAAGATAAATTTTCCAATAACTGATCAATCCCTTCCAGCCATAATTACAATATAAATAAAAGAAAGATAACAAACTAATGGATAAAACTTATCCACCTAAGAAATTCAAATGTTTAAAAACAAACCAACAAATAGATAAAATAAATAAAACAAATACTAGAACTCGGCTGGAAGTTAAAACGAACTCAGACGCGCCCTTTAGCCACTTTGCATCGAACCCAGTTTGTCAAGGTCTTGACGGTCATCCGGTTCCGTATCAGAGAGGATTGCTGCTTTCTGGAAGCTTGACCCTGCTATAAGAACATTTCAATCCAAAGCAAAAGATTCTCAATAGATCTCCTCCGGTTCCTACACAATGTCGAGTAAGTATCCATATTTATGTGTAAATAAGTGTTTAAATGAATATAAGGTATGAATACTTATCTGTGAATTATGTTTGTAGGCGCTGCCAAATCTTCCAAGTCTGCTTCAAGGTTCAATGTGACTGACATCCAGGAATATGCCTCCCCTAGGTCTCTTAAGAAGGAGCTGGCTGCAAGCCAAAGCGTCCCTGAGACCAAAGGAGTCAGCACCAGGGGTAAAGGAACCAAAAGGAAGAAGCCTGTTGAACCCGCTGATGGCCTGCCTCTGATGGAACACCAGGTTCAAGAATATGTCTCCGAGGTAAGGATTTCATATCCTTAAATCCGCCTTTCCTTTGAGGATACAGGATCCTGAATTTTGAGTTCTTCTATTGCAGAAATTCGCTGAAGTCTAGATCCTCATTGACCAACATGTGGCTGAAGCTGAACAAAAGTGCCTTGACCTCCAGGCCATTACAGTCGCCAAGGATAAAAAGATCTCCCAGCTGGAAAAAGAGAATAAGGCACTGCAAAAGGAGCTGCTTCTTGCTGAAATGACAGCCCAAAAGGAGAGGATAGAGGTCACGGAAGGGGCCAAACACTCTGCCGCTGTTGTGATGCTGAAGATCAAACTCTAGATGGCTAAGGAGGCTGCTGATCCTGCCTTTGATAGGTCTGAGTGGGATCTGGAGGGATGGACCAAGAGGCTGGCTGAACTCGAAGATGATGAGGAGCCTGAGGAGATGTTGGCACTTGAAGCCGGTAGCAGTGGAGTTAAGGATCCTGAGGAGGCAGCAGGTGGTGATGGCAAATGTGACACCCTGACCGGAGGCGAAAATGTCGAAGGCATCACGAAACTTGGTAGAATGCATATAAGCACATGGTGATTTAATTAAAGTTGAAATATAATTAAGTTTGGTTAATAGGATTGCATTCACATCCAAACTAGTACAAAACAAATACAACACATTATCCACAAAAGTCTTTATTTTTATTTAAGCTAAGGCACTTGTCTTGAGCAATCCTATGTGATCCTTGCAAAGGTTAACTTCAAACATTTTCACCTGAAACATATGTTAAAAACAATTTGGGTCAACAAAAGGTTGAGTGAATTCATAGGTTTTATTAGGCAAAAATTTATAATGTGATATGAAAATAGTTTAACACTGCGGCATTTGATAAGACTTAAGCAAATGAGTGATACAGGTAGTTGCTTGGTGGAACATTCAAACCTTGTAGACGTAAACACGGATCTATCATCCAAACTTCCGCATTGCAAAATGTGAACAACAACAAATGATCTGAACTAGAAGTTTGGATAGGGCGTCACACCTATAGCGCTATAATATTACCGCTGGGCTTGTACGGAGTTAATGAATGTAGGTGTTAAGCAACAAATGTAACAATGCAAAAACTAGAAGTTATGAATGGGGAACATCCATACTTCCAAATGTGTTATCAAACAGTTGCAAAGACGGATCAACATAGCCACAATTTTAAATGAGTTTGTATCACATCATATCATATGTTTCATCCCAAAAATAATGTAAAAAGGGGACTATGAACTCACCTTGATTTCGGGTAAGTCCAAACAAGTATGCAAAGTGTGAGAGTTTTGGCGGGAACAAGGTTTTTCCACGTTACTCTAATGGTTTGAACATGCACAAAATATTGCAATTGGTATCAACAAATATTGTTAATTGTAAACTGGAAACTAAGTCCATGGTGTTTGGTATGGTTTGACAAAAACGGTAACTATGGGTTTGAACAACTTAATTGGGGAACTCGGTAAATAAGTAGGATTCAAAGGGATTATTTATGAGAAATATATTTTCTTAAAATAATCAACTATATATATAATGTTAAAGTGAAATACATGATAATTATCTAACAATTATCTAAATAATTAATTTAAATCAGAATAATTAAAAATAATATTTTTAATTATGAACCTGGAATATCACTGATTTAAGATAATTATTTTGGCCCTTGAAATCATTTTATATAAATAAAATGAATTAAAATGGTTATGATAACAATAAATAAGTTTATATAAGTTTAATTATCTAAATAATTAACTTTAATAAAATTTAGGCTCTAAATTTATATAAACTCAGTAACATGTATATTTTGTCATAAAAATAATTTCGGACAAAAATTATATAGTTATATAATTTAAATATATTAAATTAAACTATACTTTTAAGGTGTAATTACTGTTTTATTTATATAAATATCAAAATTATATTAAATATCAGCAAGAATATTATTTTTGTAAAGGTTATCACTTGAAATAATTATCATAAAAATTTCAGTAATTATTTCTAAAATTTGGATTTAATATAAATTTTTAAATTTTAAAACTGTTTTAATATATAAAAATTAGTTTTATAAATATTTTGACTAATATTATATTTTTAATATAAGTATCAGTGTTTAAAATAATTATGCTAAAATTTTCAGACTTTAAATAGTTATAATCGATTTATTATGAATTAATGAATAAAATTGTTTTTAAAATAAAAAATAAAAATATAAAATCTGTTGTCTTCTTCCCCAAATCAGTCAACCCGAAGTCAAACCCCTTTCCGATTTCGATTCAAACTGAGATCATTTCCAAATTAATTCTAAGGACACAATACATATACGTAATTGAACGAATAGAGATGATAAAAACGAACCGGTAATGTTCGGAACGACGTGTCGACTAACTTCCGGCGATTAGCTCCGGCGACAACTTGCAGAGGTGAACAGAGACGTTTTTCGAAGGTGTTAGTGAAATTGAAGGGTGTAGCAGGTTCTATGGGGTTCAGGGATTACTTATAACATCACAATTCATACGATTTCGACAATGTTCAGTGGGATTAAACTCCACTTTGAAATTTTATAAAAATAACAATTCCGACGATGTCAGTTATTCCATTGAACGATTAAATGCATGCGTGCGTTGGTTACGATGCAGAGATTCCGCGTGCAAAGGTGTTGGGCAGTGAAAACCACTAAGCACGTGGTTTGGTCGAAATCCGGTGAACAGACGCGGGTGGTTTGCAGGTTTGAATAATAATATTTAATATTGTAATGTGTGTTTATATATAATTCGGTTTCAAATAAATACCGGATGAGGCTTATAGCCGACCGGTCACAATGTCGTTTATTAACTGAAAGGTTCCGAGTTCGATCCCCCCCGTGACCGGTTTAAATCATTTTTTTGTTTTAATGTTTTAATAATTTACACTTTAGTCCCCGAGTTTTAGAAAAAGGCACAAACAGTCCCTGAAATAGTTAGTTAAATAGGCTAACCAGGTTATGTTTTTAAATGGAAATCCTTATAACAAAGTTAACCCAGTTAGGGCTTTCAGTTAAAAATAGTTTTGAAAATGACCATTTCGGTCCCTGGAGTACAAGTTTCATAAAATGACCAAATGGTCCCTTGACTTTTATTTCAAAATATATATATTTATTTTTATTTATAAAGTAAGTTTCAAAAATGTCATAAAAATTTTACACTTTTAACCCAAACTTATAAGATTTCAAAAATGACAATTTAGTCCCCGAACTTTATATTTTCAAATAATGACGGTTTACCCTCGGACTTAAAATCAAAGTTTTCAAACAAGTTTTAAGGAATGACAATTAGGTCCCTCAACTTATATTTTCACATAATGACACATTAGGCCCTTGTAATTAATGTAGCCATGTTTATAAGTATTAAACTCAATCAGTTTGCAAATATTCACGTGTTTGGGTCAGTTAATCATGTGAAAGTATGGAACAAAGCATGTATCAAACAAATTGCATTTCAATATACGATAACTGCTATTATGTGCATCAAACAAGTACATGTTTGAAAATCGAGGTGGTTACAGCAAAGGTGATGGTGAAAAGGTGGTGGAGGCAACGAAGGTGTAGGCTGCATCAATGGGCGATGATGGACATTTCTAGACACAGCCGGAGCCCATTTTTTATGGTTTAATAGTTTTTTGGTTATGATGTTTTAAACAATGATGGTCTGTATAGTGAACAATACTTTTTAGGTTTAAGGATCACTGATCCTTTGGACAATAGGGGGTAGCAAAGGTGGATGGGTCCTATGGTTTATGGAGGATGAAGCCTTTGATGCCCCTCGCCTTTTATTTCCTGTACTTATCGAACCTTTAGTATGGACACCCTTTGCTAACCCAAGTGGACGGGCCACGTTTTGCTGGTAGAAGCTTGGGTTGGCAATCTTGACAACCTTTAAAGGGTTAACTATGATAAATAAATAAAACTTTTAACTTTTGGCTATCTTGGTGTTGTTCATTTTGTGTATATTTACTTATCAATTGTTATTGCATAGTTTCAGAATTTACAAGTATAAAAATCAGTTTATGTTAACGAGTTTAGGATATAATCAAGGATCAAATATCCTTTAATCAAAAAGTTTGAAAAATGAAACAATTTAGGATCATTTATTCTGTTGTCAAAGAACAAGGGTATAATTGATAAACCAAGAATGAAGTTAGAGTAAATAAGGATCATACCAGAGAATCCAAGTTAGGATCCTATATCCTTAATACACACAATTGTGACAATCAAAAGATAAAACCTGGTATAAAGTTAGGATCCTGGATCCTTAACTATTCAGCTCTGGAAACCTAAAATAAGATATAACTTGGGACTAAGCCAATTGTAAAAAAAGATGTTAGTATCTGGGGACAAGCCCAACAATCTGGGGACAAGCCCAATAAACTGGGGACAAGCCCAAAAAACTGGGAACAAGCCCAAAGAATCTTGTGTAAACTGGAGTATGGCTCATTCTTGCCTCCAGCCATCCTTTGTTGATAACTAGCCAATCTTATCCTTGCCAAATCGCTGATTTCTTCTATGGTATCTAAATCTTGAACCAAGTTTTCAGCATTTCTTTCAGGATCACGGATGCTTGTTCTTGCAGTAGGGACTACCATTTCTGTAGGGATCACAGATTCAACTCCAAATACTAAAGAAAACGGAGTTTGACCAGTAGCATTCTTGGGAGTTGTTCTATCAGCCCATAACACATAAGGTAGCTCTTCTACCCATTTTCCTTTCTTGGATCTAAGCTTCTTCTTCAAGTTGTTGATGATAATCTTGTTAGATGATTCTGCTTGACCATTAGCTTGTGGGTGGACTGGTGTTGATGTTATCATCTTAATCCCCCAACTGTCACAAAACTTAGTAGTTCTACTCCTAATAAATTGGGATCCATTATCACAAAAAAATTCAGAAGGAATACCAAATCTGGTAATAATGTTTCTTTTAATAAAGGAAATAACTTCCTTTTCTCTGACTTGTGCAAAGGCTTCAGCTTCTATCCATTTGGAAAAGTAGTCAGTCATAGCAAGCATAAATACTTTTCCTCCTGGTGCTTTGGGATGTTTTCCAACTATATCCATTCCCCATCTCATGAATGGCCAAGAAGAGGATATAGGATGCAGGAGCTTCGGTGGTTGATGAAGGATATTGCTATGTCTTTGACAAGCATCACATTTCTTTGCATAATCCACAACATCCTTCTTCATAGTAGGCCAATAGTATCCTGTTCTAAGGATCCTTGGGAATAATTCTCTGCCCCCAGTGTGATTTCCACAATCTCCTTCATGAAAATCCTTGAGTACTTCCTGAATCTCTGGATCCTCGATGCATCTTAGATATGGACCTGCAAGAGATCGTTTGTATAATATGTTATTTAGTATTGTAAATTGAGATACCTTGACTTTGAAAGCTCTAGGATTTTCTCCATTAGGGATCTCTCCATGTTGTATATATCTCATGATTGGGAGGATCCAGGATCCTGAACTTGATTGTGAATCATCACTAGGTATAATTGCAGAATCCTTCACTATCTCCATAGTTGTGTGATCCTCAATAGCAGGAGCTAATATATGGATGATGGGAATTTTAATATCCTCTGGAATCTTCAATGATGATCCAAGGTTGGCTAAAGCATCAGCTCCTGCATTCTCTTCCATGGGTACCTGTGTCAAACTAAAAGAAGCAAAAGAGTCCGCCAATTTCTTGACTATCTCTAGATATTTGATTAGCCTTTCACCTTTAACAACATAAGAACCATTAAAGTGGTTAGTAATTCGCTATGAATCTACATGTACCTCAAGATACGTGATCCTCATGTGCTTGGCAATTTGCAAACCAGCTATTAAGGTTTCATATTCAACCTCATTATTAGTAGTTTGAAACTCACAAAGATATGCGTCGAAATTTTGACTTCTGACTTAATTTTTGGGTATCTTCGACTTAACCTTATAATTTAAGGCGTTTTACAAAGTTCGGGTTCGAGAAATGGGCTTCGGAATTGCTATTGGGCAACTAGAACTGGGCTAACGGGCCTGGGGCCCAACCCACATTTAAAACCTAGTTATAAACACTACCTTATCTTCACCATTTTTATTGGAAACCCTAATAGAAAAAAAAGAACCTGCAAACCACAAGTATCTGCAAACTTCCTCCTCTACCTTCATCTTCTTAAAGAAACCCTAAATATCATCCCCATTGCTATTCTATACACACACATAACACTCTGATTCTCCTCTCTCGTTCACTCCCCCCTCTACTAATATCCAGAACAACACAACACCCTCTCGATCTCTCTTCCTCTCCCGATGGTCTGGCTGCCGGAGCCGATTAACTGGCCGGGGTGGTTGTTTCCAGCAAGATATCCCCAACCCTTCTCCTTCGTGCTCCTGTTTACCTGCTCTATTTGAAGCGACCGGCCACCACTACCGTCTGGTGGCGGCGTGGTGATGAGGTGAAAGGGAGACGGAGGGAGAGGCGGCGGAGCACGACGGACGATGGCCAAGACTTCGTCTACGACAGTGGTGCACGGCGACAACTACGTCAGCCGTCTGTGGCGTCTACGGCGGAGCGACGGGAGACACCGGCGTAGGTGGTTCACGTTTGGGCCGGACTTGTTTCGGCTCGGGTTTTAGCGGCGGCAACGCTCGGCGATGAGTCACCGTTCTCCGGTGATGGTTTCATGGTTGTTTCCATTTTGTTTCGGGTAATCACTCTCGTGTGTTCGGTTTTTCCTATCTTTTCCCTCGCGTGTTATTTCAAGGAATCTCCATACATAAACACTGTGAGCATACTTGACCTTTTTATGTTTTAAAGCATTTTTGGGTGCAACATGTATCAACTACAAAACCCACTTTATGCAATCACACATATTCGGCCACTCAATCCATCGAACACGTTATTTGTTATGCTTAGGTTATTCATGCTTGTTAGTTCCAACTTGCATATCTACGCTAATTGTTATGCTTAGGTTGTTTATGCATGTTAGTTTCAACTTGTTTATCCATGCCATTTGTTACATTTAGGTTGTTTATGCATGTTAGTTTCAACTTGTTTATCCATGCCATTTGTTGCGTTTAGGTTGTTCATGTATGCTAGATTCAAATTGAATGTAAATTGCCACGTTGGATTGAGATGAATTTTTATACTTATACTTATATTCAAACTTGTATGCTCGCCAATACTTTTTGTATTGATCTATGCTTTTAATACATGTTGTAGGATTTGAATGATGCATGGAATCTAGTTGGATTGCCTAGAAACGCATTTAAACTCTAATACTTGTTGTACTATATTTTATTTTCAAGCATGTTGTAATTTGTTTCCAATCTTTGTATGAGACCATTAATCAATGAAATGAAACTTAATTACTTGAATACTTGTATTTTATTTATTTCAAACTTGTAGTATTTCTAGTTCAAACAATGTAAAAAGTAATTATTAAATACTTGATACAAATACCGTTATGAAGTCTCTTGCAATCTATTTCATCTCACTTCGATGTTTCCGCCATCGGTTGGGGTGTGACAGATTGGTATCAGAGCCATAACTGTAGGGAATTAGATAGAATTGTCATGTTCGACCTAGTCTATACTCTAAGTACCAAAACTCGACCATTCCTGATTCTTGCTTAATATGTAATTCTTCCTATTTGCTTCTACCTCTCCTTTTGTCTAAATATACACTGTGCCGTTTCTAAGACATTTTTCACAATACATACTTGAAGACAATCATATTCGCAATCGAAATGACTCATCAAAATAGGGGTGATTCCCGCCTTTGGTGACGAATTTCAACCCATCCGTTATGTTATTTTGCACGAAATCTACCATCAAGTCAGGAGTGACATCCATATCTTGATGGGAATTTCCACTTTATATTCTAGTGGATCCCTGTTGAGGACTCGATATTGTATCTTGTTTCGTTCAATAAACCACATTTTGGGGACGAAATTGTCAAGCTAGGATTGATATCCACACCTTGATGACTGGTTCCACTCTTCGATTTTTCAACCTTGCCGAAGTTTCGTATTTTCAATCAAATTAGGGACATGTATTAACTGGAAGGGTAAGATACCGTTAATCACCTGTCGACGAGAGTATTTTGCCTATTAGGCCAAAGCATGTCTCCCTAATTCGAAAGGACTTACGATCCACTTTGGAATAGTCGAAGTTTCTCAACCCGAAACACTCCGATGTTTTATCAAGCCTCTCTTTTATGATATCTCAATTTCTATGCAATTTAATACTTATCCCCTCTCTCATTTCAAAATCAACGTTATACTTGATTCGGGATTGCTAGAACATTCTTAAGTGATAAACTGGTCATTAACTTCGTAAGAAGCCTCACCTTAACATATATAGTGCTTGTGAAGCATTATAGGAGTAACGCACCGCCACATGGATTTGTGGTTATGTTAAGTCAATACTATTATACTATTACGGTATTTTCATAGCAACGAAATGATGACATGTGCTATGAAAAGGGACGCTTGCGGTAAACATTGGGTTGGCAACTTGTCATTAACTTCGTAAGAAGTCTCACCTTAACATGTATAGTGCTTGTGTAGCATTATAGGAGTAACGCACCGCCACATGGATTTGTGGTTATATTAAGTCAATACTATTATACTATTACAGTCTTTTCATAGCAACGAAATGATGACATGTGCTATGAAAAGGGACGCTTGCGGTAAACGTAGGGTTGACAACTTGTCATTAACTTCGTAAGAAACCTCACCTTAACATGTAGCATTATAGGAGTAACGCACCGCCACATGGATTTGTGGTCATGTTAAGCCAATACTATACGGGTCTTTCATAGCAACGAAATTATAACATGTGCTATAAAGATGATGCTAGCGGGAAACGTTGGGTTGACCTGTTTATTCACATGCCAATCTTGTTAACTAAGTATGTCATGTGGTTGTACACAGATTTTACTCATACTCTATACTCTCTCATACTTAAATACCATCATGCTTACATACTTAAATCTTTGTACGTTATCACACGCACACATTCATACTCGTAATACGACAATGTACCCTGACCCGTACACTAATAGTACAAGCTATACGGATTATGCACATACCAAAATAATCACGGATGCATACAGGATTATATTGGTAGATGCATGAAAACCATAGTAGGTTCTACTGTGTATCATAACGCGGAACGTAACATGACACCGAGTCGTGAAACGGACGTAATATGATACGAACATGGTGGATATGCCGCTGGTACTTCCTATATATAAGTGTTCCTATCATATTACCAAACTTTCGTAAAAACGTGCCATGAGAAATTCGGTGTTTCCCCTATTATATTAAGTACAAATTTTGATCACTCGCAATCTATTTTTCGGCTGTACCCAAACATACTTCGAAAAGCCAGCCTTTTTTTTTTCTAAAAGTCTTCCTCTTGAATAAATTTCGGGACGAAATTTCCTAAAGTAAGGGAGACTGTAACGCCTCGTATTTCCGTATTTCATGTTTTTATAAAATTCGTGTTAGTTTTTCTATTTTTGGAATCACAGTCGAAATCGGACCGAAAAAACGGATTTAAAAAAATGATAACCGAAGCATTTTTAATGCAACTGACAAAGATATGCGTCGAAAATTTGATTTTTGACGTAATTTTTGGGTATCTTCGACTTAACCTTATAATTTAAGGCGTTTTACAAAGTTCGGGTTCGAGAAATGGGCTTCAGAATTGCTATTGGGCAACTAAAACTGGGCTAACGGGCCTGGGGCCCAACCCACATTTAAAACCTAGTTATAAACACTACCTTATCTTCACCATTTTTATTGGAAACCCTAATAGAAAAAAAAAAGAACCTGCAAACCACAAGTATCTGCAAACTTCCTCATCTACCTTCATCTTCTTAAAGAAACCCTAAATATCATCCCCATTGCTATTCTATACACACATATAACACTCTGATTCTCCTCTCTCGTTCCCTCCCCCCTCTACTACATATCCAGAACAACACAACACCCTCTCGATCTCTCTTCCTCTCCCGACGGTCTGGCTGCCGGAGCCGATTAACTGGCCGGGGTGGTTGTTTCCAGCAAGATATCCCCAACCCTTCTCCTTCGTGCTCCTGTTTACCTGCTATATTTGAAGCGGCCGGCCATCACCACCGTCTGGTGGTGGCGTGGCGATGAGGTGAAAGGGAGACGGAGGGAGAGGCGGCGGAGCACGACGGACGATGGCCAAGACGTCGTCTATGGTAGTGGTGCACGGCGACAACTACGTCAGCCGTCTGTGGCGTCTACGGCGGAGCGACAGGAGACATCGGCGTAGGTGGTTCAGGTTCGGGCCAGACTTGTTTCGACTCGGGTTTCAGTGGCGGCAACGCTCGGCGATGAGTCACCGTCCTCCGGTGATGGTTTCATGGTTTTTTCCGTTTTGTTTCGGGTAATCACTCTCGTGTGTTCGGTTTTTCCTATCTTTTCCCTCGCGTGTTATTTCAAGGAATCTCCATACGCAAACACTGTGTGCATACTCGACCTTTTTATGTTTTAAAGCATTTTTGGGTGCAACATGTATCAACTACAAAACCCACTTTATGCAATCACACATATTCGACCACTCAATCCATCAAACACGTTATTTGTTATGCTTAGGTTGTTCATGCTTGTTAGTTCCAACTTGCATATCTACGCTAATTGTTATGCTTAGGTTGTTTCTGCATGTTAGTTTCAACTTGTTTACCCATGCCATTTGTTACGTTTAGGTTGTTTATGCATGTTAGTTTCAACTTGTTTATCCATGCCATTTGTTACGTTTAGGTTGTTCATGTATGCTAGATTCAACTTGAATGTAAATTGCCATGTTGGATTGAGATGAATTTTTATACTTATACTTATATTCAAACTTGTATGCTCGCCAATACTTTTTGTACTGATCTATGCTTTTAATACATGTTGCAGGATTTGAATGATGCAAGGAATCTAGTTGGATTGCCTAGAAACGCATTTAAACTCTAATACTTGTTGTACTGTATTTTATTTTCAAGCATGTTATAATTTGTTTCCAATCTTTGTATGAGATCATTAATCAATGAAATGAAACTTAATTACTTGAATACTTGTTGTATTTTATTTATTTCAAACTTGTAGTATTTCTAGTTCAAACAATGTAAAAAGTAATTATTAAATACTTGACACAAATACCGTTATGAAGTCTCTTGCAATCTATTTCGTCTCACTTCGATGTTTCCGCCATCGGTTGGGGTGTGACACAATTCCTTTGACATTTGAAGCCCCATCTGTGAAGAGTATCCAAGGATCCTTAGTCTCTTCAAGTTGTTGAACTTCCAATTCAGCTTCCCTTTGTAGATCACTACTGTAATCAGCCACAAAGTCAGCTTAGGCTTGAGATTTGATGGCAGTTCTTGGTTCATATCTGATATCATATGCACTAAGCTTTACTGCCCATTTTGCCATCCTTCCTGACATTTCAGGTTTCCTGAGAACATTCTTAATTGAAAAGTTAGTCTTAACAATAATAGGACGTGTCTCAAAATAATGGTGTAATTTAGTAGATGCCATGATTAAAGCAAGGATAAGTTTTTCTAAATGAGAATAACTGGATTCAGCATCAAGTAAATTTTACTTACATAATACACAGGATGTTGGGTACCTTCATGATCCTTTACAAGGACTGCACTTACTGCCTTAGAAGAAACTGCCAAGTATAAGGATAATATATCCCCCTTTTTCGGTTTCATTAAGGCTGGAGCTGAGGATAGGTAATCCTTAAGGGCCTTGAGAGCATTCTCATGCTTTTCAGTCCACTCAAATTTCTTGTTCTTTCTCAGAATGTCATAGAATTCCTTGCATTTCTCTGATGACTTTGAGATGAACCTGTTCAAGGCTGCGATCCTTCCTGTCAATCTTTGCACATCCTTGGCATTGGCAGAAGATTTGATGTTCACATTCGCCTTGATTTGCTCTGGACTTGCCTTTATCCCTCTTTTTGTCACCATATAACCTAGGAACTTGCCAGCTTTTACACCAAAGTGGCACTTGGAATGATTCAATTTCATATTGAATTTATCAAGGATATCAAATGCTTCTTCCAAATCTCTAAGGTGATCCTCAGCTTTCTTGGACTTAACCACCATGTCATCAATATAGACTTCCATTGTGTGTCCAATTTGTTCTTTAAACATCATATTAACTAGCCTTTGGTATGTAGCACCTTCATTTCTTAGTCCAAATGGCATAGCAATATAACAATAGATACCAGTATGGGTCATAAAGGTTGTATCCTCTTGATCAGATGATTCCATCTGAATTTGTTGAAATCCAGATGAAACATCCATAAAAGTTAATAATTCATGACCCTCTGTAGCATCCACCATGGAGTCAATGTGGGTTAATGGGCAAGGATCCTTGGGACATGCCTTATTTAAATCAGTGAAATTGACACATACCCTCCACTTTCCACTTTCCACTTTTCTTTTGAACAACAACCACATTGGCTAACCACCTTGGATACTTAACCTCTCTAATCATACCTGCTCTGAGCAGTTTATCTACCTCCTCCTGGATGATGGCATTCCTTTCAGGTGCAAACTTTCTCCTCTTTTGATGTATGGGTTTGAATGACCTGTTAATGCCAAGTTTATGAGTAATAATATCTTTAGAAATACCTGTCATGTCCTCATGCTTCCAGGCAAAGGTAGCTTTTCTCCTCTTTAGGAAGGATACTAGGTCTTGTTTAATGTTATTGAGGATCCCAGATCCTATAAAAACTTTGGATTCAGGATCCTGAGGATCCATCAGGATATCTTTCACATCTTGTTCTCTTGCCTCCAGAACATCTCTAGGAGGATACTTTAATTGCTATTGCTCCCTGGGTCTTGAGGCTGGCTTCATGGATGAAGTGTAACAATTTTTGGCTTCTTGTTGGTCACTTTCTATTTTCACTACACCCCATGGAGTAGGGAGTTTCACACACTGATGATATGTAGATGGGACTACTTTCATATCATGTATCAATGGCCTGCTAAGGATAACATTGCAACAGGATAAGCAATCTATGACACAATTTTTTTGAAAAGAATTAACTCCCTCTATGTAAATGGGAAGTTTAATGTCCCCCAATGTGTTCTTGGTTTCTCCACTGAATCCTACAAGTACTGATGATCTTGGGATGATTTCTGATTCAGGGAGGTTCATCTTCTTGAGGATATCAAGTTAAATGATGTTCACTGAGCTTCCTCCATCTATGAGAATCCTGCGAACAAAATGGTTAGAAATAAGCAATGTAATAACAAGACCATCATGATGAGGATCCTGAATATCTACGTGGTCGTCCTTATCAAAGGATATGCCTTTATCCTGTGTAAGGATTGAGGTTCGAATGGGTCTATCCCCATTTTCCATCTTTGTCTCTTTAGCATGCCTCTTGGCTGCTGAAAATGAAGTGCCACATATATCTGATCCATCGGAAATGAAGTTGATAATCTGGGCATCAGCTGGAGGAGCAGGAGCCCTTTCTTGAGTCTTTTTAGGATCCTGGATCCTTGACTTTTTTTCTTCCAAATAGCTCCTTCAAATGTCCTTTGCTTAACAAGTAACCAATTTCTTTCCTGAGTGCTATGCATTCATCAGTGAGATGACCGAAATCTTCATGATAGGTGTTAGGGGAGGATTTTCCAATCCTAAGGATCAAGGATCCTCAAGTTCTGCCAGGATCACGGATCCTTAATTTTGTTTGAATTAAGGATCCTCAGAAGGTGTTGCAGGATCAGGATTCAGGATCCTCACGGTTATCCTTACACTAACGATTGTCTTTGCTATGTTTGAGTTTGTTTTGCAGGAGTATACGCCTTAGACTTGGTCTTGCCGATATTATTGGAGAATATGCTCTTAATATTCCGCACGTACATGGCTTAGTGAACGTTATGGAGATCGTGGGAAGCTAGCATGAATTGCGGATAGTTAGTTGTTTTAGTTATTTCTAATTTTAAAAGGGGATAACAAGCTTGAATTAGAACACTTAGCTAATTTAAAAAACACACACTCTCGTAACAGCTCTCAACAGTTTACTTGGCGATTTCATACACTTTTACACTTTTGGACTCTAGTGATCCTTGTAATGAGCTTGTTATCATCCCGAGTTGTAACAACCATTTGTTTAATTGTAGTTGGTGATCGGTAGTTTCCATCACCCGAGGTTTTTTATGCCGGAGATCAACTCTTGATCAAGGGCTTTTTCCTCGTATAAATCCTTGTGTCACTTGTTCATTACATTTTCCAAGTCATTCATTCATTTGTTCATTGTTTCAAGCATCATTCCTCACAACAAAGATTTGGTTGTATTATCCTAGCCTGATTTTTAACCAAAACAGTTTGGCGCCCACCGTGGGGCAATTGGTGCTTCATTTCTGAAAAAATTTGCTCATTGTGTTCATTTTGGTTCGTCATCTTCAACCACATGGCTTCTTCAGCGAAGAACACATCAAGTTCAATGCCGGCGGTCACTTCTTCACAAGGCGTTCCACCTTTGCCTCCACCACCTTTTGGATCCCAGAAGAATGCTGAAAATGCTGCAAAGAGACAAAGCCCCATTTTTCCAAAACCACCAACTTCTGCTGTTTCTTCTAACCCTACTACTAGTGATCTTTTTTCTTTGATTTTGCAGATGAGGGATCACATACAAGAGCAGGACAAAACCAACGAAAGGATCCTCCGGGAAATTAGTGACATCAAGAAACAGAAGAAATCAGAGGAGGATCACTCTCCTCTGATATCAAGGTCACTGGATTTCGACACTCCAGCTATGACTGCCTAGCAATCTGCAGCTCCGGATATCCAGTATCAGAGTGGACCATTGGGAAGGCGTTATGGAACAACAACTATGAGTCAGGCTTTTGGGTCTCACTTTCAGCCCTCCAGATCCTGTTTTCAGCCTTCGGGATCCTCTTTCCAGCATCAGGGATCCTTCGTCAGCTTAGGAGGATATATGGGGATGCACACAGTTCAAGGATCCTCTCAAGTTCAAGGATCCTCTCAGGTTCAGGGATCCTCTCAGGTCCAAGGATCCTCACAGGTTCAGGGATCCTCTCAGATCCAAGGATCCTCACAGGTTCAAGGATCCTCTCAGGTTCAAGGATCCTCCTTACAGGTTCAAGGATCCAACATCTTTCAGGATCAAGGATTCTTACGAAGTGTACAACCCTCAAGTTCAGATGTTCATCAAGGAGACTTCATTCCAATGCAGACCATTGCTACTTCTGGTCCTTCAATCATACCAGAATCTCGTCAATATGGATTCACATCTGGGATTCCAAACTTGAATCCTCCGGGAGGTAACACTTTGAATAATTCTTACAACACTAACCACGGCTTTATGCAGGATACAGGTATTAATCAAGCTATGGCTAGGGAATTACAGAAGCTAAAGGATATGATATCCAGTATTCCAGGAGTAGTTAAGTCCATTCCTGAGATCGCAGATGGTAGCCATAGGATATCTCATTTTGCACCACCTATTTGTGATGCTGAGATACCCAAAAGGTTCCAGATACCAACTATGAAGTTGTATGTTGGTTCGACGGATCCAGAGGAACATGTAGCTTAATACAGAGAAAGGATGGAGATCAATCCAATTCCTGAGAGGTTAAAGGAAGCATGTTTATGCAAGGGTTTTGGATCCACATTGACATGATCAGCTCTTAAATGGCTGCTAAGTCTTCCCCCTTACTCTATTACTTCATTTGCTAATCTAGTTAATCTGTTTAATAGTCAATTCTCATGTAGCAGAAAATTTGAACGTTTAACTAGTGATCTATATAGGGTAACACAAGGTCAAAATGAATCACTTAGAGATTACATCACTAAGTTTAGTAAAGAATCCTTAGACATTCCTAATCTGGATATAGCTACGGCTGTGGAAGCCTTTAAAATAGGTTTGCTTAGGGATTCATTATTCTATGATGATCTTGTTATGACCCCATGCAGAAATCTTGATGAAGTGAGAACCAGGGCCCTTAGATTCATCTGATTAGAGGATGATAAAAGGATCCAGGAAAGATTGGCAGGATCCTCGAAACAGGAAAAGCAAGGATCCTACTTCAAGAACAACAAGTTCAAGTCCTACAACAAGTCTGATAACCTGAACGTGCATGCAGTAGAACAGGAAGAGGATGATGAGGATTATCCTCCCATTTCTGAATATTGTTTTTCTGTTGATAACAATGAACTAATTCTTGCAATGCAGAATCTAGGTGAGAAAGCAAGATGGCCAAGGAAAAGTGACAAACCAGCCACAACAAAAGACAAATCCAAATGGTGTGCATATCATGAGGATTTCGGGCATCTTACTGAAGAGTGTATTGCACTTAGAAAAGAAATTGGTTACTTGTTAAGCAAGGGGCACTTAAAGGAACTTTTGGGCAGGAAGAAGTCAAGGACCCAGGATCCTGAGAAGATTCCAGAAAGAGCTACTGCTCCTCCAGCAGATGCACAAGTTAAAAACTTCATTTTCGGTGGATCAGACATTTGTGGTACTTCCTTTTCAGCAGCCAAAAGACATACCAAGGAGTAGGGATGAGCATTTGGTACCAGGTACCAGTACCGAACCGGTACCGTACCGGTACCGAACCGTACCGGGTATATTCGGTACCGGTACCGGTTCCTATTTTCTCTGTTTTTCGGTACCGGTACCGGTTCGGTACCGGTATTTACGGGTAAAACACCGGTAAGTACCGGTACCGAACCGGTGTATTCGGTACCGGTACCACTTTTCCCCGTTTTTCGGTATCGGTTCTTTCGGTACTGGTACCGGTTCGGTACCGGACCGGTACCGTGCTCATCCCTACCAAGGAGACCAAGATGGATAATGGAGACAGACCCATCCGGACCTCTACTGTTACACAGGAGAAAGTCATAACCTTTGATGAGGATGATCGTGTTGATGTGCGGGATCCTCACCATGATGGTCTTGTTATTACTTTATTCATATCTAACCATTTTGTTCGTAGTATCCTAATCGATGGAGGAAGCTCAGTGAACATCATTCAACTTGATGTCCTCAAGAAGATGAATATCCCTGAATCAGATATTATCCCAAGATCCTCAGTTCTTGTGGGATTCAGCGGAGAAACCAAGAATACATTGGGGGACATTAAACTTCCGATTTATATTGAAGGACTTCATTCTTATCAAAAATTTTGTGTTATAGATTGCTTATCCTGTTGCAATGTTATCCTTGGCAGGCCATGGATACATGACATGAAGGCAGTTGCATCTACATATCATCAGTGTGTGAAGCTTCCTAGTCCATGGGGGTGATAAAGATTGAGAGTGACCAAAAAGAAGCAAAGAATTGTTATACCTCATCAATGAAGCCAGCCTCAAGACCAAGGGAGCAATAGCAACTAAAGTATCCTCCAAGAGACGTCTTGGAGGCAAGAGAACAGGATGTGAAAGAAATCCTTATGGATCCTCATGATCCTGAATCCAAAGTCTTCATAGGATCAGGGATCCTCCGCAACATTGAACAGGATCTAGTATCCTTCCTTAAAAGGAGGAAAACTACCTTTGCCTGGAAGCATGAAGACATGACAGGTATCTCTAAGGATATAATTACTCATAAACTTGGCATTGACAAGTCATTCAAACCTATACATCAGAAGAGGAGGAAGTTTGCACCAGAGAGGAATGCCTTTATCCAGGAGGAGGTAGACAAATTACTCCGAGCAGGTATGATTAGAGAGGTTAAGTATCCAAGATGGTTAGCCAATGTGGTTGTTGTTCAAAAGAAAAATAGAAAGTGGAGGGTATGTGTCGATTTCACTGATTTAGACAAGGCATGTCCCAAGGATCCTTTCCCATTACCCCACATTGACTCCATGGTGGATGCTACCGCGGATCATGAGTTGTTGACTTTTATGGATGCTTCATCTGGATTTCAACAAATTCAGATGGAACCATCTGATCAAGAGGATACGGCCTTTATGACCCCAACTGGTATCTATTGTTATATTGCTATGCCATTTGGACTAAGGAATGCAGGTGCTACTTATCAAAGGCTAGTCAATATGATGTTTAAGGAACAAATTGGACACACTATGGAAGTCTACATAGATGACATGGTGGTTAAGTCCAAGAGAGCTGAGGATCACCTTAGAGATCTGGAAGAAGCATTCAATATCCTTGACAAATTCAATATGAAGCTGAATCCTTCAAAGTGTCACTTTGGTGTTAAAGCAGGCAAGTTCCTAGGATACATGGTAACAAAAAGAGGCATTGAAGCAAGTCCAGAGCAGATTAAGGCTATTGTGAATATCAAATCTCTTGCCAATGCCAAGGATGTACAAAGGTTGACAGGAAGGATCGCAGCCTTGAATAGGTTCATATCAAAATCATCAGAAAAGTGCAAGGAATTCTATGACATTTTGAGAAAGAACAAGAAATTTGAATGGACTGAAAAGCATGAAAATGCTCTCAAAGCCCTTAAGGATTACCTATCCTCAGCTCCTGCCTTGATGAAACCAGGAAAAGGGGATGTATTATCCTTGTACCTAGTTGTATCCTCTAAAGCAGTAAGTGCGGTCCTTGTTAAGGATCACGAAGGTACACAACATCCTGTCTATTATGTAAGTAAGAGTTTGCTTGATGTTGAATCCAGGTATTCACATTTAGAAAAACTTATTCTTGCTATGATTATGGCATCTACTAAACTAAGACATTATTTTGAAACTCATGCCATTATTGTTAAGACTAATTTTCCAATTAAGAATGTTCTCAGGAAACCTGAAATGTCAGGAAGGATGGCTAAATGGGCAGTGAAGCTTAGTGCTTATGATATAAGATATGAACCGAAGACTGCCATCAAATCCCAAGCCTTAGCTGACTTTGTGGCAGATTTTAGTAGTGATTTACAAAAAGAAGCTGAGTTAGAAGTTCAGCAGCTTGAAGAAACTAAGGATCCTTGGATACTGTTGATGCAACAAATAATAGACCAAGGATAGTAGCAAGGCTGGTTTGCCTAATGCATGTCGTGGGGTCGCCCACGTTTGTGAGACGTGGAAGGAGGTTCACTAGTTTGTTTTTGTTATTTACTAAAGGTCCTCTTCTGAATCGTATTCAGATTCGGATGAAGGAGCAAATAGGATGTGTGTGTTGGATATGAAAGGGAGTGACTCGCATGAAGCAAGTACTCGAAGTGGATAACCAGAGATTTCAGGAATCAGGCTGGCCAGGAATGTCTTTTGAAGTAAATGAAGTGTCAAAAATATAGGAGAAGACATCTCCCAAAGAAGAATGCTTTTGACTAGTGACCTTGCTTGCAGTGAGGGGCTTGCCCTTTCGGGGGTTGAAGCCTTTTGACCCCTGGATAATAGCGTGTGCTCTGCAGACCTGCATTGCTTTTGCGGCTGGTGGGTTGGTGAAGCAATCCCGGGATGTGACTGGTTACTGTTTCCGTATTGCTTTTCCCCACCTCACAGCTTTTTAACCTTCGAACCATTTAACCTTTCGAGCGTGTATGTACTTAAGTCATTTTATTTGATCTTGGGCTACCCCCGTCATCAGCCCCCCAAGTCAGAGGTTTTTGGGGAATGAGCTCAAAGACTTCTGACTTTTGTACATGTATTTTATTGCCTGAAGGTTTCAAGGGTTTAATGCTTGAAGGCTTAAAGGGTTGTAGGCAGTTAATATTAGAATTTTTAAATAACTGACAACCGATTTGATTGGTGTGTGGCAGTTCATAGGGTGGCGGTTTTTGCAGGAGTTACTGTTTGCAATTATCACCCCTAGTTTAGGTTATTTTCTTTTATATTTGCATTTTTTCATTCACTTTCCACATAGTTCCATCAAGTTCCTTCCCTGCGATTTCTTTCCTCTTCTCCAAGGTTAGTTTCGGTTTCCTTTGTATTTTCCTTACATTCTTCGTATTTTCTTTCAAAAATGGGTGCTCGTAAGGATTTAGCAAGATCCTTTTCCCGATTAACATAGGAAGAGGTAGACTCATTTTGTGTGGAATATGGTATTGATAAAATGTTTAAACCGACTGCTCCTGCTTGTGATGTTCCTGTTGATAAACCGACCCCTGATTCGATTGCTCTTTATTGTCGTCACTTTGAGTTTTCGAATCTTCGCTATCCCTTTTCTCTCTTTGTTTTGAATCTGTTAGAATATTATCGAATTTCTTTTGGGCAAGTTCATCCGAAGGGCATGGCTAGGGTTTTACATTTTGAGGTTTTGTGCCGTGCCCTTGGATATGATCCCTCATTGTTGCTTTTTCGCCGGTTTTTTCGTTTGGCCAAAAATGGCGATTGGTTCACCTTTGAAACATCCAAGGTTGATTCTTGCCTTATTTCGTCTATGGTTACAACACTTGGGACTTGGAAGGATCGCTTTTTCTGGGTTTCCGATTCTATTGTCCCATTCAAGATGGTGTGGAGGCACCCGGATACCGTTCTCAATGATCCGGAGCCCTCTGAATCTGAGTTGAATGATGCTTTTCTCAAAGCCATCCGGGAGTGCCCTTCAAGGGTTCGTCCCTTCCCTGAACATTTGCTAGTGTTAGGATCGGAGGCTCTAATGATTGTGTTAGTTTGTATAAATTGAACAAATCAACAGAAATGAACAAGGTTTAAGTGCAGCGGAAATGAATAACAAACTATGTAAACACAATCAAAGGAGAATATAGTTTGATAAACATTTGCTTTTCATAGAGTCGAAAGATTACAATTCAAAGCAAAAAATTACAATGCAAGCTTACAAACTAAGCTCCCCCTCAGCCTGATACTTCAGCGGTTGGTTGCACAAGATGAAAGGATTGAATTGAGGAGAAGAACTCTCTCAAAACGATCAAATGTAACAGTACAGAGTACTGTTCCATTTATAGACAATCCAAACCACTGAGGCATCTCAGCTGACGTCACCATGAAAGCGACGTCTAACAGCCTAACAACTTGTATCTACTGTTCTTATACAAACACTGCTAATCTTAACCACTGACTATACATAAAACAGATGACATACTAAACTACTGCTCTTTCTTTACATCAGTGCTTTCCTCAAGGTTGATCAGTCCTTGATTTGGCAGTGCTTTGTCATCAGTAGATTGTACTAGCAGTGCTTAGTTCTCAGCAGTCTTCTTGGCTTCATCAGTAGTTAGAAGAACATCAGCAGTTGTATATGGGCAGTGGATATAAGACCATCAGATGTTATAATTACTTTCAAGGGCGAAGACTTAGTGTAAACAGCTGCTTATTTCGAATCCACTGAGTGAACCAGTTTTGGCTTTCATTATCTGTTCCTCTGGTAGGGTTTGATCCCAACAATCTCCCCCTGGAACAGATAATGCCAAAACACTTCATTATTTAGGATCTTTATTCCTCATCAGGAGTTCCCTTGCTTGTCTTTTAAATTCTTCTTCAAATTCTTTGGAACTCATGTCATCCTCATCCCTGCACAATGAAAGTTCAAGGAGATCCTGCAAATCTTCAACACTAAGGCCTAGTGCTTCTTTCCTTGATATGTACTTCATCTCACCATTGGATCTGACCAGGGTCAATACATGGGTCTTTTGATCAGAGATCCACTTTAGTACTTTTGAACCCAATGGGTTTCTTGGGAGAGATTTATTTCCTGATGAGCTTGGAGATTTTGGCCTTGTAAAGAATTGTAGAGCAGTATCCTGAGCTTCAGACATTTGTTTGAAAGCCTTTTCTATGACTTCATTTGCTGCAGCTATGTCTTCTGCAGCTTCTTGTTCAATCAGCTCTTGCCTTTTTCTTTGTTCAAGCTCAGTGTCTGTGATATCTGCTGCAGGTTTGGTTAATACCTTTTTGAACTGGTTTTGAAGGCTCACTGAGCTTTCTTCTTTTAGATCCATTTTCTTGATGGCTTCTGTGAAGTACTCAGCTTCCTTTTCTTTTTCTTCTTCACTGGTCAGCAGTTTTCCTTTTTCTTGGTTTTTCACAAGGATAGGGTTATCTGCTGATGTGAGCAGTGTTTTAAGAGCATCCAACTGTTGTTCCATCTTGTTGTAGTCTGGCTTTTTAGAAGTGTCTGAGACTGTTATCCTTCTTTTCTTCAGTCGTTCATAAGCCTCATCGGTGTACTGCTTTGTCCATTTTGCTATGGCTTCAGCAGTATCCACCTTAGCATCTATCAGTTCCTATTTCTTCTTTTTGTACTCGGAAGTAAGATTAGCAATTAGCCTTTTGTATTTGTTCCAATTTGGAGTTGTCTTCTTCTTACTTGGATCATTCTTAATCCTTTCAATCCTGTTAGCTTCATGCTTTAAAGCAATCATTGGCCATTCTTCAAACTGTTTTTCTTCAGCTGAATAGAATTTTTCTTTCATTATATATGCAAGATACTCTTTTCTCATTGCTTTTCGTTGATCTGCCTTTTCTTTGCTCAGATCTTGTGCAAAGTCTTCCATTAGCTTGACCTTTGTGAGCAAGAGTACCATTCTTTCTGCAATGGCTTCATCGCCTTCATCTTTGCATTCAAGTTTAGCTCTAATCCTTGCTTGCCTTGCTTTTAATTCGAGATATTCATCCATGTTTTCTGGGACTATGAAGCCAATGAGAGAAGGGAATCTTCTTTTTGAAGGATCTTCCTCGGTGTAAAATTGTCTCATCTCATTTTTCACAGCATCTAGTTCCAGTGGATATTTTGCGGCAACCGGATCATATTTTTCATCAGTGACTTGAGTTGTTTCTCTTTTTCTTTTGTGAAGCTTTACTGATGAAGAGGGTTTTGGTTGTGATGTAGGAATGATGAGAGCAGTGGTGGATGGTTAACTAACAGCTGTTGAAACAACTGGTGTTTCAACCTCTGTTGTCATTACAACTACTGATGTGTCAGTAGATGTCTTCTGCTTTTGAGCAGGAGTTGAAAGTGGTGATGGTGGTGGTGAATCATCAGGTATGAAAATCCTTCTCCTTTTTATTGTAGGAGAGGCTGATGATGTCTTGGGTGGATCAGTGGTTTGAGTGATGGAAAGTGTCTGACTAACAGGTATTGAAACAACTGGTGTTTCAACCACTGTTGTCATTACAACAGATGTTGTAACATCTGCTGTCTTCTGCTTTATGGCAGGAGGCGATGGTGGTGATATGGTTGTGTTTGATGATGATGGTGGTGGTGGTAAAACAGTGGTTGTGGTGTGTGTTGAAGAAATGGCGGCTGTTTGGCTAGCAGTTTTTGTAACCACTGGTGTATCAGCTGTTTGGATGGAAATATGAGATTTTGTGGTTTGAGATTTTGAACCTTTTGAGGATTTAGATGTCTGTTTTCCTTGTTCTGGTTCAACATACAGACCATCTTCAATTCCCTTTTTCTTCAACTGTTTGATATTTTCCCCCTTTTTGGCATTATCTGCAAGGGGTTTATTCATGAAAAGGATAGTAGATGGAGCTTTTCCAGTGGTGCTTTGAATGCTGGCCTTTATAGCCTTAATGTATGCTTGAGTATCTTTGAATCTTGATTCCACCATGTTTGTCAGCATTTGTACATGTATTGCATGCTGCTGATCAGCCATTTGTTTTTGTTTTTCTAGCAAGGGTTGAAAAAGATTCCAGAGCTCATTTGCAGCAAGTGCAGGTTGTGCAGATGCTTAAGCTGGAACAGCAGTGGATTGTGCTTTTTGAGCATTTAACAGCTGTTGCACCATGTCCTTTATTTCAACAACTGATGTTTCAAGTTTATCAACTCTGCCCATCAATTCCTGATATTTTGAATCATCATCCAATTTAATGGAATCATCTGTTTCCCCACCAGCAGTGGTTGTATCAATGTGTGACTTAGGAACTGAGTCCCAAAAATCACCCATTGATGCCCCTTGTTCTTGGTACTGGGACTTCTTTCTTCAGCACTTGATAACCCTTTGATGGTACCAGTGGTTAGAACCAACTCACTGGTGGTTGCCGAAGGTGCTATAGAAGAAATTGCCTTCAAGGGAGTCTTATTAATGAAACAACTATCCAAATGCAGATCTGTTGATCCATCACTTGTAGTTGCTGCTCCACTTGAACTACCACCGAGAGTTACTTGTAACTCAGGGGGTGTAACCTCCTCAGTTGTTGCTGGGATAGCAGGGGTAGTAGCATCAGACCCAGTCACTTGTGGAAGTATACTCTCAGTGACAGATGATAGAGAGGAACTGGTTTGTGTCTGAGCTATAGCAACTGCATGCAACAAGGGTATTATTGATTGTGGCATTATGATTGGTGAGGGTATGGGTGTTGAAAGAGACATGTCCTTGGGATCAGGACTGAGGAAGATGGATCCGATTGGGTCCAGAGCTTCATATTGTGTGGTCCCTGTGCTTACAACCTGATCCTTTTGTGAGGATGCAGGAGGAGTTTAAGGTAAGGGTGGAGATCTTTCTACCAACTGCTGTGAGGAAGTAGCAGCAGTGGTTTTTGGTGACATTTGTTTTGTCACTGGCAGTTGCTCTGGGATCTCATCTTCCAGAGTTGCCTTTTTCTTGGGTTTGGTGGGCTTTTTGTAAGACTTCTTTTTGGTCTTTTTGGTAATGTCAGGTGTGGGTTTCAAAGCAGAGGTTTTGCTGCTATGATCACCTGGAGCAGTGGGCTCAGCAGCAGATGTCTGAGGAGCAGTGGTTGTCACGACCCCCGACCCGGTTTGACCCGTTTCAGGAGCCGCGGGACAGAAATCCCATGGTATTTAATTAACAGCGGAAGTTTCTTCAGGATCTTTTTAAAACTGAAATATTTCCCGATTATTTTATTTCACAATTCGGGATAAAACCCGATAATTTACAATCTTGAGATTTCACCAGGAAATCTTTTATGTTACAAAACATGTTTCTTTATTTTTATTCTGAGCCACTTCCTTAAGCTGATAGTGCTTCACGGAACTTTTCCTGGATCACAACAGATCACCTGAAACATGTTTGAAAAAGGTTTTGTCAGCGAGAAATATTGAGTGAATCATTCTATTTACATAAAACGACCTGTTTGTTATAATTTACAGTATTAAGAGCGATTACAATGTCTCTATCTTTTGAATTAACTGACCCAGTTGTCACTTGACCGGACTTGTGACTGTGGACATATCACTTGTTGGGTCCGTTCACCCACAAGTGATAAATAATTAGTAGCTATGTGCACATCCCCCCCACATACTGGCAGTAATTTTAGATTACATAGACTTAATCCCTGTAATTATAACCTTTGAAAATAACCATGCTTTTGTAAAGTAATTTGATAAAAAGAGAATGACTCACATTGCAGATTTAACAGAGCTTATCCTACTGATTAGCCTTGATAACCTAGTTTAAATAATCATGCACACAAACTAGGTTAGTAACTTAATACAGCATTTATGATAACTCACAAGATTAAAACCTTCACAACGAATGACAAAGTGCGATACTTAAACATCCATCGATTTAACGACGAATGACAAAGCATAAACCCTAATGTGGGCAGCACTTAAACATCCATTGGATAGTTTAATCGATCGGACATTGAATCGTAGCAGCGATTGAGTTATTACCCTGAATTGTGACAGCACTTCGTGATCAGTGTGTGTTTTGGGACTGTTTTGATTATAACTCAGCGTACAATTTGAAATTGAACGTCGAACGAACACTCAATTGCATGAAACAGACTGTTCTATTTATACGTGAAATTGGATTCCCCCGCGTGTCGCGGAAGATGTTGCCGACCCTGTCGCGACTCGCCTGAGATGTCAATCTACCCTAGGGTAGCCTTGTCACTAGTATAGGCCTACTGAGTTGATAGTTCGAGAATTTTAAATCTATACAACGCATTTTAGAGATAATCGTCAATTAGGGTTTACCCCCCTTGATTTTTAGGGGCCCTGATTCTAATTCCAAATGTTTTGAAAATTTTAGGGATTATGCAAAATCACTTAGGTTTCTCAATTAGGGTTTCCTATTGGTCAAATTAAAATAATAAATAGTACTTTTTGATGAGAGTTGTTACATTCTCCCTACCTTAATAAAAATCTCGTCCTCGAGATTTACTGGAATAAGTGAGGATACTTTCGCTTCATTTCCGATTCCAGCTCCCAAGTATATTCAGCTCCTCTCTTTGAATCCCATCTGATTTTGACTAAAACTAGTCGTTTGTGTTTGAGAAACTTGATCTTTCGATCCTCAATTTGAAGAGGTTTCTCAACAAATTTCAACTTTTCGTTTACCTTTATATCTCGAAGAGGTACTACCAGTGATTCATCTGATAAGCATTTCTTGAGATTGGATACATGAAATACATCATGTACTCCTGCTAATTCTTCTGGTAGTTGTAAACGATAAGCAACTGGTCCTATACGTTGGATCACTGAAAATGGTCCTACGTACCTTGGACTTAGCTTTCCTTTCTTTCCGAATCTAACTACTCCTTTCCAAGGAGAAACTTTTAATAATACTTTGTCTCATACTTGGAATTCTAACGGTTTGCATCTATTGTCTGCATAACTCTTTTGACGATCACGAGCCATCTTCAGTCTTTCCTTGATTTGAGTAATCTTATCAGTCGTCTCTTGCACTATTTCAGGACCTGACAATTGACTTTCTCCTATTTCTGCCCAACAGACTGGAGTTCGGCACTTTCTTCCATACAGTGCTTCAAATGGGGCGGTTTCAATACTTGAATGATAGCTATTGTTATAGGAGAATTCAATTAATGGTAAATGATCATCCCAATTCCCGCCAAAATCTATTACACATGCTCTGAGCATGTCTTCTAGAGTTTGGATCGTCCTTTCACTTTGTCCATCTGTTTGTGGATGATATGCAGTGCTCAGATTTAATCGAGTTCCCATGGCTTGCTGGAAGCTTTTCCAGAAATGAGAAGTAAAACGACTATCCCTATCCGAAACAATGGAGAGTGGAACTCCATGTAAGGATACAACTTCATCTACATACAATTTTGCCAACCTTTCCATACTAAAGGTTTCTTTCATTGGTAGAAAGTGAGCTGATTTGGTTAATCGATCCACAATTACCCAAATCGCATCATTACCTTTTCTGGTTTTAGGTAACTTAGTAACAAAAATCCATTGTTATAAGTTCCCATTTCCATACCGGCATTTCTAATTGTTGTAGTAACCCTGAAGGTTTCTGATGTTCTGCCTTAACTTGTGAACAAGTAAGACATTTAGAAACATATCGTGCTATATCCTTTTTCATTCCTATCCACCAAAAGTTCTTTCTTAAATCTTGGTACATTTTATTGTTTCTTGGGTGTATAGTATACCTAGATTTATGAGCTTCTTCTAAAATCTTAGGTCTTAAGTCTCCCTGCTTAGGTACCCATTCAAACTTAATGGCTTTACAGGTTAACTTAGTTAATGGTACGGCTATCTTGGAAAAATCCTTAATAAACCGTCTATAGTACCCAGCTAAACCTATAAAACTTCTAATTTCCATTGCTGTTTGTGGAACCTTCCATTTGGTAATTGCCTCTATCTTAGAAGGATCTACGTGAATACCTTCGTGATTCACCATGTGTCCTAGGAATTGTACTTCTTGCAACCAAAATTCACACTTCGAGAATTTGGCATAAAGCTTTTCTTTTCTTAACAAAGTTAAGAGTGCATGAAGGTGTTCACAATGCTCTGTCTGACTTTTGGAATAAATAAGTATATCGTCTATGAAGACAATTACAAATTTATCCAAATATGGTTTACATATCCTATTCATCATGTCCATGAATGCAGCAGGTGCATTTGTTAACCCAAAGGGCATGACTGTAAACTCGTAATGACCATACCTAGTTCTGAAAGCAGTTTTAGGTATGTCCTCTTCTTGTACCTTCAATTGATGATATCCGGAGCGTAAATCTATCTTAGAAAAATATCTAGCTCCTTGAAGTTGATCAAACAAATCATCAATCCTAGGTAATGGATATCGATTCTTAATTGTAACCTTATTCAATTCTCTATAATCGATACACATTCTCATTGAACCATCCTTTTTCTTTACAAATAATACTGGTGCTCCCCAAGGAGATGAACTAGGTTGTATGAATCTTTTACTTAGTAATTCATCTAATTGCTTTTTCAGTTCTAACATTTCTGTGGGTGCTAATCGATAAGGTGCCTTGGCTATCGGTGTAGTTCCTGGAATTAGATGAATCCTAAATTCTACTTCCCTATCCGGAGGTATTCCCGGTAACTCTTCCGGGAATATATCTGGATATTCTGAGACTACAGGAATTTCCTTAAGTTCTTTACCCTTAGTACTAATGATTACTGAAATCATATATACTATTCCTTGTTTTCGTTCATAATTAGCAACTTTCATTACTGATATGAACTTCATGGGCTTACGTGGTTTATCTCCTGTAATCTTGATTACTTCTCCGGTGGATGATTGAATTTCTATGGAATTCTGATCACACAATATTCGAGCATGGTTGGCTACTAACCAATCCATTCCTAATACAACATCAAATTCAGCTAATTTCATCGGCAATAGTTTTGCAGAGAATTTATGTCCTAAAAGTTCTATGTTTTCTTCTTGCAAAACTTTATCTATTTTAACTGAATTTCCGTCTGCAGTTTCAACTGTAAAAATCTGCCTAATATTGGTTAAAGGTAAATTAAGAGCTTGGCAGAATGAAGTATTTATAAAACTTTGGTTTGCACCAGAGTCAAATAATACTTTTGCGTATACGTTGTGAACTAAGAACGTACCCGCTATCACATCTGGAATGAGTTCTGCTTCTTGAGTGGTCAGCTGAAATGCCCTGGCATTCTTCTTAATAGTTCCATCGGTCGCCTTGGTTTTGTTGTCTGCTGGTTTGCCCATTTTAGGACATTCTGTTTTGAAATGTCTTGCCTCTCCACAATTGTAACAAATTATGGATTTCTTCCTGCAATTTTCTTCACGATGCCCTATAGTTTTGCAAAAATTGCAATACACTTTGCATTTTCCAAAATGTTTCTTTTTGCAACTTTGACAGAACGGCAAAGTTGAAGATTGCCCTGTTCCTCTTCTCTTGAAACTGTTATTATTACCCGTACGAAATCCTTGGGTAATTTTCTGAGCCGGTTCCTTCTTTCTGTTTTCATCTTGTGTGCGTACCAGTTCATCAGTTAGGGTATTAGCTAATTCCACAGCATCGTCAATAGTGCGAGGTCTCGCAGCTTTAACGATATTGCGGATTTCACTAATTAGTCCCCAAATGTAGCGAGAAATGAGTATCGGTTCTGGCGAAGCCAGCGTTGGTACCACTCTAGCATATTCAAAGAATGTCGAAGTATACCCGCGACAATCTACACCCATCATCCGATGATTTAGGAACTTATTTGTCATCTGTTCCTTTTCATATTCGGGACATAATTTTCTTTCTACAAAACCCTTAAATTCTTCCCAAGTCATGGCATAAGCTATCATTCTTCCTTTTGATTGTAACACAGTGTTCCACCATTCGAGTGCTCCTTCCTTGAAGAGATTTGATGCGTACATAACCTGATCATCTTTAGCACATTTACTTATTGCAATGACTGCTTCGGTTTTCTCTAACCAACGCAGTGATGCAGTTGCTCCTTCATTGCCTGCAAATTCAGTGGGTTTACAAGCAAGAAATTCTTTGAAAGTGCAACCAGGCGTTGCAGTTTTCATTTTCTTAGGTAATGGAGCTTGATGTGGTTCCCCATTATGGTTAACATGATCATTGCCTCCGTTTACACTATTGCTAAAGTTATCTTCAGAAATACGTTTACTAGGAACGATTTGTTGCGGTTCGATTGGATTCTTTACAGCAGCAACGATGGCTGGAATAGCATTGGCTATCCCTTGAGCAACAATATTTTCGATATCTTGTCTAGTCATATATTGATCTCCTGGATGTTGCTCAGACTGATTAACCTCATTTACTGGTTCGTTACCAATGTTTGCCATCTGATAATTAATTTTATATATAATTAGTATAAATACAAATATAATAAAACAGTTTGCACATAATCACATTAACATGTATAATAAAAAATTATCGATTTCACAAGTTTCATTTCTATATATTATATTATGCCTCGTACACACGATTATCATACAACGTTTTATTGTTAAGTTATTACACATACTGGTTATTATGATTATTTATTAAACAAATATTCCTGCAAACTCCCATTATCTGGTTAGCTAATTTCTTAAAAACGACGCTCCCTTTCGTCATACTTCCAAGTAACTCTTTCTCCCACATCCCTAATCCGATTTCCTGCATCAATTAATTCTTCGCCCCAGAGGCGAAGTTCAGTCAGATTCTCCGAGCTCATAGTTGGGTATAGTGGAGGTTCTGGGTCAACTTGTGGGAAAAATGTATCAGGGTTGTTTAAAATATTTTGGTATTGCCAATCAGTTGTCCACCATTCATCTAATTCTACTGGTAGTGGTTGAGGTTGGACAATAGGATCTGGAATAGCAGGTTCCAGATTGATTGGGATTGGAGCTTCTAGTGGATAGTGAAAAAGATCTTCTTCAGTAAAGATAAGGTTTGGATTAGCTGGTTCAAGGTTTCCATCGGCAGGTCCGATGAGGTCACTCATTACTAGTTTATGATCTAAAACTTCCCAGGGAGTCATTTTCTGTTTCTGTCTAGAACTTTCTCCGATTTCTCTTTCTGTTTGCTTAAAACTCTTTTCAGCTTCTATCTCTACTTGATTAACATTTTCCTCAATTTCTACCCCTTTTCCTTTGTCTTTTGGTTCTTCAGTTTTGGTAACCTTTCTTGTTGCTGGCTTTTTCCTACGTACACGCCTCCAGCCCACAAATCTGCTTCTTTTCTTGGGTTTAGGTTTTGCCAGTGGTTTGGATTGAAATTCCATGGGTTCTTCTTTATCAGCGAAGTAACCAGTGAATTCCTTGGAAACTTCTATCTTAACGGGATAGAGGTTAAGATTTTCTAAACCTTCTGATATCTCATTCATGCTGTTTAGCATATATGCAAAATACATACCAAATGTTAAAATAAAATAACAAAATTTTATAGATAACCTGTAAATATTATTGCATACATAAAACAACTGACAAGTAAATTATACTACAATTTACTGTAACTTATTTATTTACTAAATAAGGTTTCTGGAAAATAAAAGTGCTAAAACTTTTGAGTATTTAGAGATTTGCATTTTCTGCTACTGTGGCTAGCATATAAAGATTTGCCCATTTCTCATCTAATTTGTCATCCCAAGGTGATTTATTGATTAAGTCCTGGGTTTCTTGTTTAACTTTCTTCTCTCGGTTTTTCCTTATTTCCTCCTGACTTTTCCTAATAATCAGACTTCTTTTATTAGGAGAAAGTGGTTCCTCGTAATGTGCCTTACGGACAAATATTCCTTCTTCAGGAATTACATAAGGTTTTGTTTGGGATGAACTTCCCTTCTCGTGGGATGACCTATCTAGATTAAGATAGATGTTTGACAGCTTTTGTTTACCCATACTGTAATTAACAAATAATCAGTTAATAAAACACATAATCACATAATTGGCAATCAGTAAAATTAAGTATTTCTAAATACTTAATAGGCTTAGATCAGTGGCTCTGATACCACCTTATTTCTGTCACGACCCCCGACCCGGTTTGATCCGTTTCAGGAGCCGCGGGACAGAAATCCCGTGGTATTTAATTAACAGCGGAAGTTTCTTCAGGATCTTTTTAAAACTGAAATATTTCCCGATTATTTTATTTCACAATTCGGGATAAAACCCGATAATTTACAATCTTGAGATTTCACCAGGAAATCTTTTATGTTACAAAACATGTTTCTTTATTTTTATTCTGAGCCACTTCCTTAAGCTGATAGTGCTTCACGGCACTTTTCCTGGATCACAACAGATCACCTGAAACATGTTTGAAAAAGGTTTTGTCAGCGGGAAATACTGAGTGAATCATTCTATTTACATAAAACGACCTGTTTGTTATAATTTACAGTATTAAGAGCGATTACAATGTCTCTATCTTTTGAATTAACTGACCCAGTTGTTACTTGACCGGACTTGTGACTGTGGACATATCACTTGTTGGGTCCGTTCACCCACAAGTGATAAATAATTAGTAGCTATGTGCACATCCCCCCACATACTGGCAGTAATTTCAGATTACATAGACTTAATCCCTGTAATTATAACCTTTGAAAATAACCATGCTTTTGTAAAGTAATTTGATAAAAAGAGAATGACTCACATTGCAGATTTAACAGAGCTTATCCTACTGATTAGCCTTGATAACCTAGTTTAAATAATCATGCACACAAACTAGGTTAGTAACTTAATACAGCATTTACGATAACTCACGAGATTAAAACCTTCACAACGAATGACAAAGTGCGATACTTAAACATCCATCGATTTAACGAAGAATGACAAAGCATAAACCCTAATGTGGGCAGCACTTAAACATCCATTGGATAGTTTAATCGATCGGACATTGAATCGTAGCAGCGATCGAGTTATTACCCTGAATTGTGACAGCACTTCGTGATCAGTGTGTGTTTTGGGACTGTTTTGATTATAACTCAGCATACAATTTGAAATTGAACGTCGAACGAACACTCAATTGCATGAAACAGACTGTTCTATTTATACGTGAAATTGGATTCCCCCGCGTGTCGCGGAAGATGTTGCCGACCCTGTCGCGACTCGCCTGAGATGTCAATCTACCCTAGGGTAGCCTTGTCACTAGTATAGGCCTGCTGAGTTGATAGTTCGAGAATTTTAAATCTATACAACGCATTTTAGAGATAATCGTCAATTAGGGTTTACCCCCCTTGATTTTTAGGGGCCCTGATTCTAATTCCAAATGTTTTGAAAATTTTAGGGATTATGCAAAATCACTTGGGTTTCTCAATTAGGGTTTCCTATTGGTCAAATTAAAATAATAAATAGTACTTTTTGATGAGAGTTGTTACAGTGGTAGCTGCTAAATTCTGCTCAGGCACCTCTGCTTTTGTTTTTATAGGTGCCAACATTCTAGTGAATGTTTCAGGTGTTAAATTTTTATTTGAAAATAAACACCTTGTTTTAGCAAATTTTCATTTTCTTTTTCAAATTTTTGTTTAAAATAGTAGCTTAGAAATCTTGGAAAAAGTAAAAATGCTTTGCTATCAACGTTTTTTACCAAGTCATTAAAGATTTCCTGGGAATAATTGTAATTTTCATTATTTAAAATAGCATAGCCCAGACATTGAATCTTCAATGGTATTTCGTTAAACGCTGTTGTTTTATTTGAAACACACATCAAAAGTGTGTGAAATAAAAACCTTGGTGCAGAAGGGAAGTAACCTTTTTGTAAGGTATCTACCTTTGATTGTTCTGCATACCCTCTTTTCAAAAAATCAGTTTTCATCTCGTTTTTTGGAAAGGAAGTTTTACCTTTCTGATCATCGAGTTTAAAGACTTCTGAAATTGATTGTGGAGTGATTTGAATCACTTTACCCTGTATCAAGGAGTTTATGGCTATGACTTTATCATCTTGTTTTTCAAGAATAGCCTTTTTCCATAACTCTCTCTGGGTTTGTTGGAAAATGGGAGCATCGGCAGTTAACAAAGTTTTGTACTTTGATTCAGATAGGGTGTTGATGATGGAATCGAAAGTGTGGTTGTTTGTGGGTTTTGTGATTAGACCCAAATAATTGTGAGGGGATTTGTATGGTATGTCAATGGATTCAACGGCCGTTTGATCGACCTCTTTGGAAGATGATGGTGATTTTGGTTTTGATTTTGATTTTGTTTTTGATTTCGTCATTTTGAAAAGGAAGAAGATGAACAGAGAGTGATTTTGGATGAAGGGTTGAAAACTGCTTTGAGAAGAGAATTTTAGAATTCAATTCGACAGTGTAAAACCCTGTTTGGGGGTTTTGATCAGGGTTTTATTAAGGGAAAAATGAGTGCTGATGTGGCAGCGGTTACAAAGATCTGAGGGCTAAAAACTGACCACGTGCCAACCTCTGGTGAAGTGGATGAAGAGTGGAGGACAGTTGTTTTGAGAACCACTGATGTACCAAGCCTCAGTAGTTACAACGGTAATAATGTGATAACAGTGGATGATTTTTACTATCAGTAGATAGCATATCAGTGGATAAGACACTGATTTTGAACATCAGTGCTTGCCAAGAAATTGAAGGATCAGTGGCTGACTTTCAGCAGTGGACAGTATTTAGGAAACAGATGTTTGAGCAAAACAGTGGTTAGAGGTAAGATAATGGTAATGATTTGAAAGACTCGTATGTCAGCAACTGTTTTGAAAATTTTCATTCAAGGTTTTGCCACATGTCATTTACACATTTTGAAGTTTTTACAACTCCTTGACAGTGGTTTAGTACCCCAGATGATGTAAACTTTTTACTAAGGCTACTCATTCTTGCTATAATATTTAAATTAAAACAAGAGTAGACCAGTATTTCATTGTCTTTTGGTAATCAATCTTTGATCAGTTTTAAGACAAACTTGAGTTAGATATGACCTTGACACTAGTACCAAATTCCTTTTGATCTGTTATGAGGATAATATAGCCATCAAAACAATAAAGGTTATACATCCTGACAGGAGATTGAAACCTTTACTATAAAAAACCAGTAAAAGTTCAAAATATATTATTCTTTTAAAAAAATGAAGAATGATATATCCTGCCTTATTCGAGAGAATCCTTTTCCAGAAAAAATAAATAAAGGACTTTCTAAGAACAACATCAAAAAGAATCTGGTATAATTTCCCACTAAAACTCCTAATCATATCAATCTCAAGCTTATGAAAATGATCAGTGATTTGACAACAGTGGTATGAAATTTGAAATACATTTTGACCACTGTTTGGTACCATTCTCTTGTTGATTGATTGTCAACAGAAAAATGAGGACACAAGATCACATGATTTTTTGAAAACCCTGGTGTAGATTTTGTTATCATGTGATAATTCTGAAAATTTGTCTAGTCCTTTTGAAAATTTATTCTCTGTGAATACTATTGTTACCTGAACCTTTTCCTGAACCAATGGATGTACACAGTTGCTTAATGACCATTTTTACCCCAATCTTTGACTCTTAAGTGTTTTATGTTTATGCTCTTTTCTTCTGACTTCAAAAGTTTTGAGATAAACACACTTATGAGTTTTTGTGAATTTTCTTCTTCCCTTTTTACCCTTCCCATTCATAAGTAATAAAATACTTACTGGGAGGTCTTTATTGAAGGAATACTTAATCCTGAATCATTTTGCAGTAATGCTTTAAGAGAATTGGCCATATTTGTACAAATTTTTGAGCAATCTCACATTACATATGATACGGATTATCCTGTTTTCTTGAAGTATTTTAACAGAGTTGATTTGTTCCTTTTGAGGATCTCAACCTGTTTTCAACACATAAGACCTTATGACTAAAGTTTTAATTTCCCTCTTTATCGTTAGCAAAAACACTAATGTTTTTATGAACATAGGTTTTGTTAATCCGAGGTTCATGCTTTAGCATCTAATATAATGCAACATCACAAATTTCATAACAACAATTGAAATCAATTTTGAAAAGAAGAAATAATACCATAGTTTAACAGACATGTATTCAGATCTGAAAACTATGAGTGACTTGTGTATGACATCACTAGTTGTGTGAAATTTGTGTGTCTTATGACATCTTGGTTGTTTTACAGAGTTTTTGAATAACAATTTTGAACTAATTACTCGTTACTCTGTTTTTCAACTGAATACAACCAACCTTAGTATCAATGAATTTTTGAGCTGAATTGTTATGTCAAATTGATTGTTAGATCGAATTTGACTGTCCGAGCTCTGATACCAATTGTTAGGATCGGAGGCTCTAATGATTGTGTTAGTTTGTATAAATTGAACAAATTAACAGAAATAAACAAGGTTTAAGTGCAGCGGAAATGAATAACAAACTCTGTAAACACAATCAAAGGAGAATATAGTTTGATAAACATTTTCTTTTCATAGAGTCGAAAGATTACAATTCAAAGCAAAAAATTACAATGCAAGCTTACAAACTAAGCTCCCCCTCAGCCTGATACTTCAGCGGTTGGTTGCACAAGATGAAAGGATTGAATTGAGGAGAAAAACTCTCTCAAAATGATCAAATGTAACAGTACAGAGTACTGTTCCATTTATAGACAATCCAAACCACTGAGGCATCTCAGCTGACGTCACCATGAAAGCGACGTCTAACAGCCTAACAACTTGTATCTACTGTTCTTATACAAACACTACTAATCTTAACCACTAACTATACATAAAAAGATGACATACTAAACTACTGCTCTTTCTTTACATCAGTGCTTTCCTCAAGGTTGATCAGTCCTTGATTTGGCAGTGCTTTGTCATCAGTAGATTGTACTAGCAGTGCTTAGTTCTCAGCAGTCTTCTTGGCTTCATCAGTAGTTAGAAGAACAGCAACAGTTGTATATGGGCAGTGGATATAAGACCATCAGATGTTATAATCACTTTCAAGGGAGAAGACTTAGTGTAAACAGCTGCTTATTTCGAATCCACTGAGTGAACCAGTTTTGGCTTTCATTATATGTTCCTCTGGTAGGGTTTGATCCCAACAGCTAGTTCTTTTAGGGGTTAGTAAAATCTGGGGAAATGCCGATCGGGATCCGGTTCTAATGAGAAGTGGCATGGGTATGTGTTTTTTCTTTTTTACCCTCTTTGCATTTTTCTTGACTTATGTCTTATATGTTTTTGTTTTTTTATCATTTGCAGTTATGTCTGCCCTAGATTTCATTAAGAGTGACGACACTTCTGATGTTGTGTTTGGGGATGTCCCATCTGTTCCTGGTGAAAATGTTGTGGTTAGGACTGCTGAGCAAAGGTTTGAGGGTTCGGGTTATATTAGTACTTCCAATGTCAAAGGTTTCTCTAAGTCTCATGCTCCCAAGTCTTCAACCCGTCGATCTACCCGCCGTTTGTTGAAGGCTGCTCCTCAATCCACTTCTACTAAACCAGTGGATTTGAGTGATGATATTGAAGCTTGTGAAGATCAAGGTGTTGAGGCGGGTGCTGAAAAGGAGAAGGAACTGGTTGTTCATGGTAAGAAGGCTTCAGCCAAAAAGGTTATTGCTACCCCTGTTCAGGGTTCTTCAAGCAGGGATGTTGAAGGGTTGGATCCGGATGAAGTTTATGTGCCTAGTTGGTCGGTGAAAAATGATGACAGCTTTAAGGATGCTGCTGTTTGTGAAGATGCTCTGAGTCACATTGCTCCTCCTTCAGTTCACAATACTATTGCTGGGATGGATGATGACTTGATGTTATCCCGTATGATTTTGAGCACCTGCAACCTTGCTGCTATGCTTCCTCAAGGGATTGCTCGTTTTTGTAAGAGGATGCAGGAATATGAAGAATTTTCTAAGAAGAAAGATAAGATGAAATCTTCAATGGCTGCGATGAAGAAGGAGATAGCTGGGTTTGCTGAGAAAGAAGAGGCGTGGGACAAAAAGGTTAGTGAGCTGACTAGGATGCATGAGATTGAAATAAGTGACTTGAAGAAGAGCTTTGAGGCTGATTGGTTGAAGCTTAAAGCTGACAGGGAAGCTTTACTTGTTCAGCAGCGGGTTTTTGATCAGGAAAAGGAAGGGTTGAAGGCTTCGGTTGCTCGATCCACCATTGATAATCAGTGGTTAATTGAGCAGGGTTTTCATCAGGTTGTTACTTACCTTCTTCACTCCAAGGAGTTTAACTCTGCCCTTGGTGAAGTTTATACTAAGTTTCTCAACCTGGGGAAACACCAAGGCCTCGTTGCTGGTTATAAGCTTCATGAATCCGGCCATCCTTTGGAGAAGTCTCCCCTGTTTCGTCCTGAGGCTTCCGATGTTTTCAAAGGCTCTGTTGAACAAATGGAGAAGCTGACCTACCCTTATATCCATCAAGTTTCTGCTTGTTTTGGTAAGCCTCTTGCTGTGTTGCAGGACTTAAAACCGGAGGGCCTTAATGAAAAGGTTTGTGCTGAGATATTGGGTTCCCTTTCAAGGAAGAGGTCCTACTCGGGAGATAGTGATGACACCTTTTCGGCAGAACAAGGTACTCCGAAGGATGCAAGCTTGGAGGCTTCAGCGGTAGGTGATGATGGAGGTGCAAAAGCTAAGAAGTCCAAGAAAGCAAAGAAGGTCAAGGGTGAAGGTTCCGGGCTTTCCAAGTCTTCTGCTGATGCTTAATTCGTAGCTTTCTTAGCACTGAAAAACAATTTGTGGTTTGTAATGTTAACTTTGAACAATATTAGGTTTCTAGGAACCCTTAAGGTTCCTGTTGGTTGTGTTTTAGGCCTGTATGGCCGTTTGAACAATATCCAAACTTGCAAGTCACTAGGACTTGCCTTGACTCGTGTTTGAAAGTCTTTCAGGGCTTTCTTTAATATGATATGATGTTTAACTATTTTCTTTGTGTTATGTTTTTGTATTTGTGCCTATTTTGTTAAGGCAGTTTGGTTGGCTTTAACCCTTCAAGCTTTTTGGCTATCCGTAGGTAGGTTGAAGCCTTTGAGGTTTCGAGCTGTCACACAAGTGGCTTGAAGCCTTGAAGGCTTCTTAGTTTTGTGACTTGATTTGGTTCGTATTTTTTGTTTGAGTTGTGTTATTCTTTAGATTATTTTTGTTTTCTTGTAACTTTGTCTTTGTCAAGTTTGTGTTGCCTTTATGTTTTTTATACCTTAAAGGGTTCAGTGCTGCAGTCACTTAGCCTTGGTATTTTTAACAAGAAGACATAGCACCTATCCTTTTTATTTTCATGTTTTGTTTTATCTTGTAAGCTTGTTTGTTGGTTGTTTTTCTAAGGCCTAAGGAACATTTGGTGTAGGCTGTTCAAACCCGTCTATGAGACAATTCTGTTTTTACTTAATAAGTCTCATGGAGTTGTATTGATTTAGGAACTCACCCCTTATATAGGTTCATTCAACCCTTGAACCTATTGAGCGATGTGGCCTGGGAGCTCATCCCCTTACATGGCCCTTGCCATGGAGTTTTTTGCTAGGTTCTCAACCTGTTCTTAGGATAGAAAGACAAGTTTGATAAAGCAACTTCATTCATTCAAGCAATACTTGCTTTTTACAAAAGGTATTCATAGTGTTGTTCTCGAAATACATTTTGATACAAGCTAATTTTTCTTGTCTAAACATGGAACCTTTTCAGGGTTTTGCCATTCCAATGCCTTGGAAGCCTTTTGCCTTCTGAATATGCTAGCTTGTAGGATCCACCCTTGTGTGCTTCGAGGATGGTATATGGACCCTCCCATTTTGGGCCAAGATTTCCTTGATTTTCTTTTTTGCTAGCTTCATTGTTTCTGGGGACCAGGTCCCCTGGCTTGAAACGTTGGTTCTTGACTTTCTTGTTGTAGTAGGCTTCCATTTGTTGCTTGTATTTGGCCTCTTGAATTGCAGCTTGATCTCGTGCTTCCTCTAGGAGTTGTAAATTCAACATGGTCTCTTTTTGGTTTGTTTCGGGATCCATGTTGACGATTCGTTGGGTTACAACTCCTATCTCAGCGGGGATCACAGCCTCGGATCCAAATACCAAGCTATAGGGTGTTTTCTTATGGCTTGTTTTTTCGGTTGTTCTTATTGCCCATAGAACACTAGGCAATTCTTCAAGCCAGTTGCTTTCGTATCTTCCCAATCTTGTCTTGATACCTTCCACTATGCTCCGATTTGTTCTTTCAACCTGACCGTTTGATTGCGGGTAAGCCATTGAGCTGAAAACCTGGTTGATTCTGTATTCTTTGCACCAAACGCTGAAAGGCTTCTCAGCAAATTGCTTTCCATTGTCAGTGACAATTACTCCCGGCAATCCATAACGGCAAATAATGTTCTCCCAAACAAAGTCGATGACCTGTTTGCCCATGATCTTTGCAAGTGGTTTAACCTCGGGCCACTTGGTGAAATAATCTATTGCCACCAGCAAGAATTTTACTCCTCCTCTGCTTGGGGGGAATGGACCAACAATGTCCATTCCCCATTTATGGAATGGCCATGCCGAGGTCATTGGTACAAGGTCATGCTTGGGACTTTTTGGGATCGGTGCATGAATCTGGCAAGCATCACATTTCCTCAATTGTTCAGTGGTATCACTATGCATTGAGGGCTAGAAATACCCTTCAGGTTCATCAGTTTTGCAACCACCGACCTAGCTCCAAAATGAGCTCCGCATAAGCCTTCGTGAATCTCTTTGATCAAATACTTACTTTGCTCAGGACCAACACATCTTAGTAAGGGGGCAAGGTAACCCTTTTTGTAAAGGGTTTCTCCTTGTAGTATGTACTGCCTTGCCTTGATTTTAACCCTTTCAGCTTCTACTTGATCATTGGGCAGTTCACCATCTTTTAGGAACTTTTTGATAGGAGTCATCCAGTTTGGATCTTCCTCGGTGATTATGTCTTGAACTTTGAAGAAACACTAGATTAATCGATCGGAATCAATTATCTAGGGGGTTTGAATCTGCATAAAAAGGTAGGTTTCCTCTCGTTTGATTCAATTACAACTGATATCCTTCTCCTATAACTCTGCAAAAAAGAAGCACCGTTAGCCTCGCCAAGGGGAGAAGGGGGTTCTCTCCTTGACCCGACTCCGGTGTGAGAGTAAGTATGGGTTATGAAGAAGAAGATGTATTTGAGAAGTGTGTGTAACTTGGATTTCATACCTGAATAATTATCATATTTATAGCCGGGAGTCTTTGGGCGGGAAAACCTGTTAATGAAAAGTTGACGGAAGATGCTAACCCCGTAAGCGGTTGCGTTTCCTTCCGTCTAGCTCCTTGATCTGACGTGAATGCACACGGATCGCTGTTAGATCTGTGGCTAGGGATATGCCACGTGGAAAGTGATCAAGTGGAGATTACTCTCCATTTACATGCTATCGTTGTGATTTCAGGGAGGCCTGAGACGGCAACACGTGTCCAGACGGTTATAACCGTCTTAGTGGTGCACGATTGAATCCCTTCCAGAAGATTACTGCTGTAATCTGGTGTGACTCCTTATCGTGTGGAATCAGCTAAATAAATCCCAAGTCTGGGTAAATAATATCTAAGTCTGGATATTGGGCGGAAGTGTTCAATGTATGATTTTCACCCTTTGCTTTGTGGGAGAAAGCGCAAGGACTTATGGTTTCCCTTTGGCGCGCAAGTGTTGACTGTTGCTTGTTTCTTAAGCCTTTCCTTTGTAAGACCAGTGCGCGGCCGCGCAAGGTAGAAAGGTTGGCAAGCAAGGTTGTGGTATGGTCCCAAGTGTTTATTATGAGGTTTTTGGGACCTTACCCCTTCAAGTCCCCCCAGTCTAGTGTTGTACTTATGCAAATAAGTGGAGCACTGGACTTTATAAGAGAGAACTGCTTTTTGGAGCGAAAAATGGGGAATCTTCTATGAGAAGATTTTAATTTTGCTTTAAAAACTCTTTTAGGGAAAATGAATTTTTTTTTTGCCCTTTTGTAATCATGACCTGACGTTTGATGACGTCAGTTTGTAATAAAAAATTCGTATTTGCGATATTTTGTCTTCTTACATTGAGATACGTAATGGCGCTTGTCAGACTTCATTAATGGGGATATGACATTTGCCCCTGTAGCGCCGTCTGGAAAAGATATTTGACAGGTGATCATGACCTTCTCTTTTCCCGGAGTTAACTTGCCTATATATACGCTTGATGGATTCTTTTTTCTTCTTGTTGATTTTTGGCAAAGAAGATGAAACGTTCTTATCATACTCGTCTTTTGTTGGACGTGCTTAGGGTTTATGAGGCTGCTGAGGGCCTCGTGCTTCTTTCTAGCTCACCACCTTTAGTTGCTGTTAGGGCAAAGGGGCCGGTCAATCCTGCTTCTTCGGTGGCTGTTGGTTCCGACTGTAAAGTTTTCCGGCACAAAGGTGTCGCTGATGATGGTATCACTGTGCTGGATGCTGATGGCTTGACAGCTCGTTTTCCGATGGTCCGGAAAGGAGTTTGCCAGTTGGTGTATCAACGCCGGAAGAATCACCGGTGTGAGCAGGTGCCCATCATTGAATGATTTGTCCTATATGTAACACCTGCGCAGCTGCTGCGCATTCCAGGTGCGGGGAACTAGAGTCCCGTCAATTCTTTTTAGGGTGTATGCCCCTTTACCTAGGACCTCATTGATGATGTATGGTCCTTCCCATTTTGGCGCTAATTTGCCCGGTTTTTCTGCATTTGACGCTTCATTGTCGCGCAAGACGAAATCACTGGGGACAAAGGTACACACGCGTATGCGCGCGTTGTAATATTTTTCGAGTTTGGATTTGTACCTTGCTTCTGTGATGGCGGCGTTCTCGCGCCTTTCTTCAAGAATGTCTAAATCCATTCTTCGTTCTTGCTCATTGTTTTGTTTTTCCATGGCTATCGTGCGCGGTGACGGTAGGCCGATTTCGGCTGGGATTACGGCTTCAGACCCGTAGACCAGACTGAATGGAGTTTCTCCCGTGCTAGTCTTTGGCATTGTTCGATGTGCCCATAGGATGCTAGGGAGTTCATCAACCCATCCTCTGTGCGTTGTGCCCAGTCGTGCTTTAATGCCGTCGACTATTTGTTTGTTGATGCTTTCGACTTGGCCGTTTGCTTGCGGGTGTGCCACAGAGGCGAAGTTGTGTTCAATTTTCATTTCCTTGAACCATTTCTGTAGATCTTCTGAGGCAAAGTTAGTGCCGTTGTCGGAAATGATGCGCAATGGTAATCCAAATCTGCAAATAATATGTTCCCATATAAATTTGCGGATTACCATTGCTGTGGTTGAGGCCAAGGCTTTAGCTTCAACCCACTTCATGAAGTAGTCGACTGCTACAATGATGAATTTTACTGCGCCTGGCACGTCAGGAAATGGGCCAACAAGATCAATGCCCCATTGTTGGAATGGCCAGGCAGACGTGACCGGTACTAGTGGATTCTTTGGCCGGAGCGTCTTTGGCGTGTGACGTTGGCATGCTGCGCATTTCCGTAATATTTCTACCGCGTCTACGTGCATTCCCGGCCAATAATATCCTGCGCTCATTATTTTAGCTACTACCATGCGTGGTCCGGCGTGTATTCCGCACAAGCCTTCATGGATTTCTCTGACCAGGTATTGAGCGTCTGTCTTGTCAACGCATCGGAGTAATGGTCCCATGAATGACTTTCTGTATAGAATGCCGTCAGCCATTTCGTAGTTTATTGCTTTATTCTGAATTTTCCTGGCTTCTGCTTTTTCCTCTGGGAGTTTCCCCTGCTCTATGCGTACTTCTTTTGCTAAGTGCTTAAAGCTGGTTGCGGCCAATTTTCTCAATGCGTCCGTATGTTTGTTTTCACTTCTGTTTATATGGTTGAATTTGAACGTTTGGAATTGACCAATTAATATTCGTGCTTGTTCTAAGTACAATGTTATAGCTTCTCCTTTTGCATCGTAGTGCCCATTAACTTGTTCAGCTACTAGCTTTGAATCAACGTTAGCTTCAAGGTTTCTTGCCCCCATTTTAAGTGCTAAACGGAGACCCGCCAAGAATGCTTCATATTCAGCTTCGTTGTTCGTGCTTCGGAAATCCAAGCGTATGGCATATGTGAGTTCGTGATCATCGGGACTGACTAATCAGAGGCCAGCGCCGGATCCGTCATCATTGGAGGCTCCATCTATGTGCAGAATCCAGACTCTATCATCGAAAACAGGAGTAGGGTTCTGGATTTCCTCGCACTCTTGAACTTTGTCAATGGGGACTTCTGTGGCGAAGTCCGCTAGAACTTGCCCTTTGATTGCTGGTCTTGGTCTGTACAAGATATTGTATCCTCCCAGCTCAATAGCCCACTTAGCCAATCTTCCCGCCACGTCGGGTTTGGATAAGATTTGGCCTAAGTGATAATTAGTAAGAACTGTGATGACGTGGCCCGAAAAGTACCGACGTAGACGTCGTGATGCATGTACCAGTGCTAGGACCAGCTTTTCTATCATCGAATAACGAGTTTCCGGGCCAGTGAGCATCTTGCTTATATAGTAAATTGGAGTCTGAACGTTTTCTCGTTCTACCATCAATACTGCACCTACCGCTACTTCCGATGCATATAGATATAAAATCAGTGGTTCTTTTTCTCTTGGTGCGGTCAGCGTTGGCAGCTGAATTAAACATTCCTTCATTTGTTTGAAGGCTACTTCTGCTTCAGGTGTCCACTGGAAGTGGGTTTTCTTCGCGCAGTTTCGCAGTGTGCTGATGAATGGATAAGACTTTGCTGCGTGATTTGCCAAGAATCTGTTCAGGGCTACAAGACGTCCGGCGAGTCTTTGCATTTCTTTTATTGTTGTAGGTGATGGCATTAGCTGGATTGCCTATACTTTCTCCGGGTTTACTTTAAAACCGTCTCTTGTGACTATAAAGCCAAAAAATTTCCCCTCCTCCATGCCGAAGGAGCATTTCGTTGGGTTGAGTTTCAAGTTCACGCTGCGCAAAGAATTGAACGTGCGCTGAATATTGGAGAGCATCGTGTCTTCCTCGTGGCTCATGATGACGAGGTCATCCATGTATACTTCGACTGTCTTGCCAATGTCACCTCTGAAAACTGTGTCCATTAAGCGTTGGTAAGTTGCGCCTGCGTTGCGCAGGCCGAAAGGCATTTTTGTATAACAGAAGATGCCCTTGTCTGTTCGAAATGCGGTTTTGTCTTCGTCTTCTTCTTTCATCTGGACCTGATGATAACCTTTATAACAGTCAAGAAAGCATTTCCATCGAAATGACGCTAGAGAGTCGACTTTTTTGTCTATCTCGGGAAGCGCGTAACAATCTTTTGGGCATGCTTTATTCAGGTCTTTGAAGTCGACGCACATTCTCCATCCTCCACTGTGTTTTTGGACCATTACTGGGTTGGCGACCCATGTATGGTATTGAACCTCGCGTAAGATTCCAGCGTTAAGTAGCTCTGTCACTTGCTCGTCCATAGCTTTTGCTTTCTCATCGCTGAAGATGCGCCTTCCCTGAGCAACAGGTTCTGCTGAGGGTCGGATATTCAGACAATGTTGCGCTATGTCGCACGGTACGCCAGTCATGTCTGCTGGGCACCAAGCAAATATGTCTTTGTTATTGGACAATAACTCTTTTAATTGTGCTCGTGTTGCCGGGGAAATAGCGTGCCCTAGCTGAATAGTCTGTTCTGGATATTCATCGTTCAGAACCCATTTCTCTGGTTCGTTTGATGTTGAGAGTTTGGCTACCTTCATCAATGGCTCGTCATCTACGTACATGACTTCTTTGCTTCAGTATAGTATTGCGACTCCGGTTTCTGTTGGGAATCCGCATGCAGCATGTGGGATGGAAGTGATCATGCTGAATTCTCTTTGTGACCTTCTTCCGAGCTATCTGCCCTAATGGGAATACAGCTTCATTGCAAAATCCGGTGAGAGGAAAATCAACCGGTTCTAGACGTGCTTTGTCTTCTGGATCAAGCTGTTTGAAACATTGTTCGTATATGATGTCCATCGAGCTTCCCGGATCTATAAACATATAGTCCGTCCGGTAATGGCCGAAGATGCCAGTAATAATTACTGGTCGTTCTTCCTGAGGGCCTCCAGGAACAACAGGAAACACAACTTGTTGTTCCCTCCAATGTTGATCATGACATCGTTTGTTTGGCCTTCGCGAAGGGCCCCCTTGTACCATGTTTATATGTTTTGATTTAGCTTTCTGATGGCTGATATTTCTGGATTGTTGACGTATATCAACATTACGACTAGATTGGATGTCCCCCCGACAGGGTGTTGGTGGGTCCAATACTACAGTGTCGATTTCTTCACCAGATCTGATGTTTAGGAACTCAGGTCTGGCAATTTGCATAAAAATTGTATTCAAAGCGATCTGGCATTTGTTAAACCAATGCTCTGGGGATCTCTCTATGAGTTGATCTGATGAGTTCTTTCTATCTGGATGATTGTTGTTTTCGTTTGTTCCCATGATTCTGTCGATCTGGGTATTTTGGGTTATAGAACCTTTGAACTCAGATTGAGGACCTGATGGGTAAGATGATGAATTCTCTTCCATGTGAAAACAGAGAATCAGGAAACTAAATCGAAACGAGACGAAACTGAAAAAACAGAGGAAACGGTGGGCACCAATGAAGAAACACTAGATTAATCGATCGGAATCAATTATCTAGGGGGTTTGAATATGCATAAAAAGGTAGGTTTCCTCTCGTTTGATTCAATTACAACTGATCTCCTTCTCCGATAACTCTGCAAAAAAGAAACACCGTTAGCCTCGCCAAGGGGAGAAAGGGGTTCTCTCCTTGACCCGACTCCGGTGTGAGAGTAAGTATGTGTTATGAAGAAGAAGATGTATTTGAGAAGTGTGTGTAACTTGGATTTCATACCTGAATAATTATCATATTTATAGCCGGGAGTCTTTGGGCGGGAAAACCTGCTAGTGAAAAGTTGACGGAAGATGCTAACCCCGTAAGCGGTTGCGTTTCCTTCCGTTTAGCTCCTTGATCCGACGTGAATGCACACGGATCGCTGTTAGATCTGTGGCTAGGGATATGCCACGTGGAAAGTGATCAAGTGGAGATTACTCTCCATTTACATGCTATCGTTGTGATTTCAGGGAGGCCTGAGATGGCGACACGTGTCCAGACGGTTATAACCGTCTTAGTGGTGCACGATTGAATCCCTTCCAGAAGATTACCGCTGTAATCTGGTGTGACTCCTTATCGTGTGGAATCAGCTAAATAAATCCCAAGTCTGGGTAAATAATATCCAAGTCTGGATATTGGGCGGAAGTGTTCAATGTATGATTTTCACCCTTTGCTTTGTGGGAGAAAGCGCAAGGACTTATGGTTTCCCTTTGGCGCGCAAGTGTTGACTGTTGCTTGTTTCTTAAGCCTTTCCTTTGTAAGACCAGTGCGCGGCCGCGCAAGGTAGAAAGGTTGGCAAGCAAGGTTGTGGTATGGTCCCAAGTGTTTATTATGAGGTTTTTGGGACCTTACCCCTTCAAGTCCCCCCAGTCTAGTGTTGTACTTATGCAAATAAGTGGAGCACTGGACTTTATAAGAGAGAACTTCTTTTTGGCGCGAAAAATGGGGAATCTTCTATGAGAAGATTTTAATTTTGCTTTAAAAACTCTTTTAGGGAAAATAAAAATTTTTTTTTGCCCTTTTGTAATCATGACCTGACGTTTGATGACGTCAGTTTGTAATAAAAAATTCGTATTTGCGATATTTTGCCTTCTTACATTGAGATACGTAATGGCGCTTGTCAGACTTCATTAATGGGGATATGACATTTGCTCCTGTAGCGCCGTCTGGAAAAGATATTTGACAGGTGATCATGACCTTCTCTTTTCCCGGAGTTAACTTGCCTATATATACGCTTGATGGATTCTTTTTTCTTCTTGTTGATTTTTGGCAAAGAAGATGAAACGTTCTTATCATACTCGTCTTTTGTTGGACTTGTTTAGGGTTTATGAGGCTGCTGAGGGCCTCGTGCTTCTTTCTAGCTCACCACCTTTAGTTGCTGTTAGGGCAAAGGGGCCGGTCAATCCTGCTTCTTCGGTGGTTGTTGGTTCCGACTGTAAAGTTTTCCGGCACAAAGGTGTCGCTGATGATGGTATCACTGTGCTGGATGCTGATGGCTTGACAGCTCGTTTTCCGATGGTCCGGAAAGGAGTTTGCCAGTTGGTGTATCAACGCCGGAAGAATCGCCGGTGTGAGCAGGTGCCCATCGTTGATGACGGCCCCGATGCTGGTTAGGTGTTAGCCTTAGAGCTAGTTCTTTTTAATGTTTTTTGTAAATTTGCTAGTTTTGGTGCTAAAAATTTTTGAAGATCATTGCCATGATCTTGTTATGAAGTGTTTATGCTACACTTGATGATATATATATATTTTGGTGTACTGCTGTACCTGTAGGTTTTGTTTGCTTTTGTATGTTTGGATTACAATATGTTGCATGTGTTTTAATTGCTTTGGTCAGGTGGAGCGAATGAGAGATGGTATTGTGCTCATGTGTGAACGTTTGTCTAGAATATGCGCTTATGTTGTGCTTTTTCAAGACTGTTCATGAGGTGTACAATGTTCACCATATTGTTTTCGCGCAACCCAAAAGAATTACATGCAATTTGTAACAAACCGTAACAAGCATGAAAATAATGTTTGTATTAATAAAGCGCGAGGCTTGTAATACAAGTGTAAATAGGAAATACATTGCCTGTGAATGATTTGTCCTATATGTAACACCTGCGCAGCTGCTGCGCATTCCAGGTGCGGGGAACTAGAGTCTCGTCAATTCTTTTTAGGGTGTATGCCCCTTTACCTAGGACCTCATTGATGATGTATGGTCCTTCCCATTTTGGCGCTAATTTGCCCGGTTTTTCTGCATTTGACGCTTCATTGTCGCGCAAGACGAAATCACCGGGGACAAAGGTACACACGCGTATGCGCGCGTTGTAATATTTTTCGAGTTTGGATTTGTACCTTGCTTCTGTGATGGCGGCGTTCTCGCGCCTTTCTTCAAGAAGGTCTAAATCCATTCTTCGTTCTTGCTCATTGTTTTGTTTTTCCATGGCTATCATGCGCGGTGACGGTAGGCCGATTTTGGCTGGGATTACGGCTTCAGACCCGTAGACCAGACTGAATGGAGTTTGTCCCGTGCTAGTCTTTGGCGTTGTTCGATGTGCCCATAGGATGCTAGGGAGTTCATCAACCCATCCTCTGTGCGTTGTGCCCAGTCGTGCTTTAATGCCGTCGACTATTTGTTTGTTGATGCTTTCGACTTGGCCGTTTGCTTGCGGGTGTGCCACGGAGGCGAAGTTGTGTTCAATTTTCATTTCCTTGAACCATTTCTGTAGATCTTCTAAGGCAAAGTTAGTGCCGTTGTCGGAAATGATGCGCAATGCTAATCCAAATCTGCAAATAATATGTTCCCATATAAATTTGCGAATTCCCATTGCTGTGGTTGAGGCCAAGGCTTTAGCTTCAACCCACTTCATGAAGTAGTCGACTGCTACAATGATGAATTTTACTGCGCCTGGTGCATCAGGAAATGGGCCAACAAGATCAATGCCCCATTGTTGGAATGGCCAGGCAGACGTGACCGGTACTAGTGGATTCTTTGGCCGGAGCGTCTTTGGCGCGTGACGTTGGCATGCTGCGCATTTCCGTAATATTTCTACCGCGTCTACGTGCATTCCCGGCCAATAATATCATGCGCTCATTATTTTAGCTACTACCATGCGTGGTCCGGCGTGTATTCCGCACAAGCCTTCATGGATTTCTCTGACCAGGTATTGCGCGTCTGTCTTGTCAACGCATCGGAGTAATGGTCCCATGAATGACTTTCTGTATAGAATGCCGTCCGCCATTTCGTAGTTTATTGCTTTATTCTGAATTTTCCTGGCTTCTGCTTTTTCCTCTGGGAGTTTCCCCTGCTCTATGCGTACTTCTTTTGCTAAGTGCTTAACGCTGGTTGCGGCCAATTTTCTCAATGCGTCCGCATGTTTGTTTTCACTTCTGTTTATATGGTTGAATTTGAACGTTTGGAATTGACCAATTAACATTCGTGCTTGTTCTAAGTACAATGCCATAGCTTCTCCTTTTGCATCGTAGTGCCCATTAACTTGTTCAGCTACTAGCTTTGAATCAAGGTTAGCTTCAAGGTTTCTTGCCCCCATTTCCAGCGTTAAGTAGCTCTGTCACTTGCTCGTCCATCGCTTTTGCTTTCTCATCGCTGAAGCTGCGCCTTCCCTGAGCAACAGGTTCTGCTGAGGGTCGGATGTTCAGACAATGTTGCGCTATGTCGCGCGGTACGCCAGTCATGTCTGCTGGGCACCAAGCAAATATGTCTTTGTTATTGGACAATAACTCTTTTAATTGTGCTCGTGTTGCCGGGGAAATAGCGTGCCTTAGCTGAATAGTCTGTTCTGGATATTCATCGTTCAGAACCCATTTCTCTGGTTCGTTTGATGTTGAGGGTTTGGCTACCTTCATCGGTGGCTCGTCATCTACGTACATGACTTCTTTGCTTCAGTATAGTATTGCGACTCCGGTTTCTGTTGGGAATCCGCATGCAGCATGTGGGATGGAAGTGATCATGCTGAATTCTCTTTGTGACCTTCCGAGCAAAACACCATGGTGCGATGTTGCTGGCATGACCATGAAATTTACTGTGACTGTTCGTGAATGCTCACCATCAGATAGAGTCACAGGAAAAGCTATCTGCCCTAATGGGAATACAGCTTCATTGCAAAATTCGGTGAGAGGAAAATCAACCGGTTCTAGACGTGCTTTGTCTTCTGGATCAAGGTTTTTGAAACATTGTTCGTATATGATGTCCATCGAGCTTCCCGGATCTATAAACATATAGTCCGTCCGGTAATGGCCGAAGATGCCAGTAATAATTACTAGTCGTTCTTCCTGAGGTCCTCCAGGAACACCAGGAAACACAACTTGTTGTTCCCTCCAATGTTGATCATGACATCGTTTGTTTGGCCTTCGCGAAGGGCCCCCTTGTACCATGTTCATATGTTTTGATTTAGCTTTCTGATGGCTGATATTTCTGGATTGTTGACGTATATCAACATTACGACTAGATTGGATGTCCCCCCGACAGGGTGTTGGTGGGTCCAATACTACAGTGTCGATTTCTTCACCAGATCTGATGTTTAGGAACTCAGGTCTGGCAATTTGCATAAAAATTGTATTCAAAGCGATCTGGCATTTGTTAAACCAATGCTCTGGGGATCTCTCTATGAGTTGATCTGATGAGTTCTTTCTATCTGGATGATTGTTATTTTCGTTTGTTCCCATGATTCCGTCGATCTGGGTATTTTGGGTTATAGAACCTTTGAACTCAGATTGAGGACCTGATGGGTGAGATGATGAATTCTCTGCCATGTGAAAACAGAGAATCAGGAAACTAAATCGAAACGAGACGAAACTGAAAAAACAGAGGAAACGGTGGGCGCCAATGAAGAAACACTAGATTAATCGATCGGAATCAACTATCTAGGGGGTTTGAATCTGCATAAAAAGGTAGGTTTCCTCTCATTTGATTCAATTACAACTGATCTCCTTCTCCGATAACTCTGCAAAAAAGAAGCACCGTTAGCCTCGCCAAGGGGAGAAAGGGGTTCTCTCCTTGACCCGACTCCGGTGTGAGAGTAAGTATGGGTTATGAAGAAGAAGATGTATTTGAGAAGTGTGTGTAACTTGGATTTCATACCTGAATAATTCTCATATTTATAGCCGGGAGTCTTTGGGCGGGAAAACCTGTTAGTGAAACACTAACAGGTTTCATCGATTGATGGAGCTTTCAACACTTCTTCCAACACCTTCTTGGTGAGGTGGGCAAAAGTGAGAGATGCCAGCTTGCTTAAGGCATCAGCCTTTTTGTTTTGAGATCTGGGAATTTGTTTGATGTTGCACGTTTGAAAGGTTTTCATCAGCTCCTTGGATTTTTCTTTGTATTTTTTCATGCTTGGTTCTTTGGCAACATAGCTATCGTTTACTTGACTAGAGACTAGTAACGAGTCTGTGAACACTTCAAGCTTTTGAACCTTTATTTCTTTGGCCAGCCTTAAACCGGAGATTAGTGCCTCGTATTCAGCCTCGTTATTGGTGGTCTGAAAATCAAAACGGAGAACATATGTGAATTCCAACCCTTCTGGGTTGATCAAAATTAGTCCAGCCCCTGACCCTTCAACGCTCGAAGCCCCATCGGTAAAAAGTTTCCAGGCTTCAGGGTTGGAGGGTTCAGTGGTGGTAGTGTTTACTTCAGTGATTGCTTGGTTTGGGACTTCTATAATGAAATCAGCCAAGACTTGGGCTTTGATAGCTTTTCGTGGGACGTAGGTGATGTTATGTTCACCTAGTTCCACTGCCCATTTGGCCAACCTTCCCGAGTTTTCTGGTTTTTCAAGGACACTCTTAATAGGTTGGTCAGTGACTACTTGTATAGGATGTGCTTGAAAATACATTCGAAGCCTTCTAGCTGTTTGAACGAGGGCTAGGGCAAGCTTTTCAAGGGGAAGATATTTGGTTTTAGCCAATTTTAGAGTTTTGCTGAAGAAATAAACGGGTACCTGGGCCTTTTCTCGCTCAATGGTGAGGACCGCACTTATGGCTTCCTCAGCGACTGAAAGGTACACCGAGATTAACTCCCCCGTTTCTGGAGCTGCGATGTTAGGTAAAGAAGCAAGGTGTTGTTTCATCTGGTTGAAGGCTTCTTCAGCCTCATCAGTCCATTTGAAGTCCTTATCAGAGCAATTCTTGAGCGTTTTGTAGAAGGGCAGAGATCTTTCAGCCAACTTGGAGGTAAAACGCTTCAAGGCTGCCAGCTTCCCGTTTAAGCTTTCAACCTCTTTCTTGGTTTTTGGTGGTTTGGTTTCGAGAACAGCTTTCACCTTGTTCGAGTTAGCCTTGATGCTTTGTTTCCCAACAATATGACCCAAGAACTTTCCTTCTTTAAACCCGAATGAACATTTTTCAGGGTTGAGCTTCATGTTAACCTTTCTGAGGTTCTTGAAAGTTTCTTGAATGTCGTCGAGCATTTGATACTCCGTCTTGCTTTTGATCACCAAGTCATCGACATATGCCTCCATGTTTTTACCAATTTGGCTTGCAAAGGCTTTGTCCACTAGACGTTGGTAGGTTGCCCCAGCGTTTTTGAGGTCAAAAGGCATCTTTTGGTAACAAAAGATTCCTTTATCCGTGTGGAACACTGTCTTTTCTTCATCTTCTTCTTTCATGAGTATTTGATGATACCCTTTGTAAGCATCAAGAAAGCACTTGAAAGGGTAACCGGTGAGTGAGTCAACCTTGAGATCAATTTCCGGTAGTGGATAGCAATCCTTAGGACAAGCCTTATTAAGATCCTTGAAATCTATGCACATCCTCCAAGAGTTGTCAGGTTTCTTGACCATAACCGGGTTTGCAACCCATGATTGGTACTTCTCGGAGAATGCCGGCCGACACAAGCTTTTCAACTTCTTGGCAAGCAGCCATACTTCTCTCAGGTGCTAGACTTATTTTCTTTTGGACCACGGGCTTGACATCCGGTGGTATTCTTAACTCATGCTCAGCAATGTTCCGAGGGATGCCTGTCATGTCTTCGGGGCACCAGGCGAAGATATCACTGTAATGTTTCAACAGCTTCTCAAGGACAGGGTTTCTTGCGAAAGGCTAGGATTGACTCTTATCTTCTGCTCGGGGTACTTAGGATTTATAGCAAGCCTTTGCCTATCCTCTTCACTTTTGGAGCTCTCACCTTCAACCATGTAGGCTTCCTGGGAAGATAGAAGGGTTGCTATTCCCCTCTCGGTGGGGAACTTACAGTGCCATGGCCAACAGACACAACCATGTAGAATGCACACTGTCCTGGCCTACCGATGATCACGTCATAATTCGAGGGAATGTTGATAACCACAAAGGTGAGTGGTTGAATTCTTTCCTTCTGTCCTTCACTGAAACGAACATCAAGTGTCAGTTGCCCTAAAGGCTTAAGGGGTATATCGGCAATACCTTTTATGGAGGTTCCAGAGGGTTGAAGCCTTGAACATTCTTCATTGCTCAAACGGTTGAAGAATTTCTCGAGCATGATTTCAGTGGCTGCCCCGGTGTCTATGTATGCCCTATTTGTTTGCAACGTTCCCACAGTAGCTTCTACCACAAGAGGGCTTGAAAGGGGGTCTTTTTCTGTTGGGGGGAAGCAAACACATGGAAGCTCCCAAGCTTCCAACCGTTGTCTCTTGTGAGGAACCCTTCCATCAAAATCCACCATATTGACTTCTTTGCCCTTTCCTTCAGCCATTTTGTCCCGTACCCCTTTTACCAAATGAGCGAGTTCTCCGGACTTAACAGCTTCTTCAATTCTTTTCTTGAGCTGGAAGAAATCATTGGTGTGGTGACCCTTTTCTTCATGAAACTCACAATACTGTGTGGAGTTCTCATTTTTTCTGCTTTTGGGGAGAGGCCTAGGAGGCCGAAAGTTTTGCTTGACTTCTTCCGTTGCGAGGATTTCTTGAGGAGTCTTTGTGAGGGGTGTGAAACTCATGCCTTTCTCCCTGCTGGGAGGGTTACGGCCTTCAGACCTTCGATGGTCTAAACCCTTTGATCGTCTGTCATAAGAGTTGAAGTTTCCCCTTTTTCTAGCTGGACTATTGCTTCGCCAGCTGGATCCTCTTTTCCTTTGCTCCTTAATGTCTACTGCCTCCTCTCCCCGGATGTGGGCTTCAGCCATTTCGAGAGCTTCTTCTAAGGTCTTGGGCAGGGATTTGTTGAAATCAATCTCTTGTGAGGTACTTGGATGTGATGGCATTCATAAAACCAGCCACTCTCATTTTCTCGTCTGCCCCCACATAGGTTAGACCTTCCTTCTTGTATCGTTCGATAAATGCTCGAAGTCTTTCATCATCACGTTGTTTTATCTGAAAGATTACTGTTGCGTCTTTGACATATCGCCTTTGTTGGAAGAAATTGGCCAGAAAACCCTTGCTGAGGTCATCAAAGCTTCGAATGCTTCGAGCAGGTAAGTCGTTGAACCAAATCCTAGCTGATCCAACAAGGGTTTGCATGAACATTAGGCAACATTCAGCGTTTGACCATTTCTCTATCCTTGCTGCACCAGTAAAGATCTGAAGATGGTCCTCAAGATCTTCAGTCCCATCGTATGTTTTGATGTGAGGAGGCATCTTGATCTTTTCTTGAAAATCATAATCAGCTATTTGCTATGAAAAGCATGAAAGGTTGCTTGGCTTATATGGTTTGGGTAAGTTTTCTTCAGCCCTTGCACCCGTGTTATTGCCATTGCTGTTGTTTCCCTGAGTGGCCAGCACTTGATTAATAAAGTGCTGCCACGGGAAGCTGGCCATCATCTGGGCCATCATTGGGGGCATGAGGTTGAAGCCTTGAAGGCTTCCGGGTGCAACTGAGCAGCTTACTCCAAGGGGGGTGCTCATAACAGCACTTTGTGCCAAAGGGAGCATGGACAGAGCTTATTCCCACGAAGTTGTTGTAGAGGCTGGAAGGCTTGTTACAGGGGACTGTAGGAGCTGGTCGAGGGTTAGCTCATGCCCCAATGGAGCACCACTTGCAATTGGTAGGGAAGAGAAAACGGGATGTACCGTAGGATTCGTCATTGTGGATAGGTACGGATTAGGGTTTGGAGGATTACTGGGACCAGCCTCATTCCTAGTTGTAAAAGGAGGGATAGGAGGTCCGGGAGACAATGTTGGTTCCGGCTCGTCATAGTCTAGACGAATCCTTACTCCCTTGTCTCTTTCTCTACTCACATATTGGTTGAGGAGAGACCTCAACTCAAGGAAATTATTGGCAATCCCTTCAGGGGTAAGTTCAACACGTGTTGGGGCCAATATTGGGAGAAGGAACTCCGGATCTGGGTGGAGTTGGTGTGTTGAAGGTGAGAAACTTGGGTGTGCTTCCCGGGGTTGAGAAAGAAGTTGGTATAGCCACATGAGCTTGGCTGCTACCCGGGGTTTAGGTGTTTGGAACCTGATTTACTTCTCCCGGGGATCCACTTTCGGACATGGTGGTTTTAAGAGAAAAGAGCTACACTACTAGGTATTTTTTTAGGAGAAATAGCGGTGTGGCCCCACGGTGGGCGCCAACTTGTTGATGCAACAAATAATAGACCAAGGATAGTAGCAAGGCTGGTTAGGCAAAAGGGTTAAAGGGTTTAACTTTGCCTAACACAGGTCGTGGGGTCCCCCCACGTTTGCGAGACGTGGAAGGAGGTTCACTAGTTTGTTTTTGTTATTTACTAAAGGTCCTCTTCTGAATCGTATTCAGATTCAGATTAAGGAGTAAATAGGATGTGTGTGTTGGATGTGAAAGGGAGTGACTCGCATGAAGCAAGTACTCGAAGTGGATAACCAGAGAATTTAGGAATCAGGCTGGCCAGGAATGTCTTTTGAAGTAAATGAAGTGTCAAATATATAGGAGAAGACATCTCCCAAAGAAGAATGCTTTTGACTAGTGACCTTGCTTGCAGTGAGGGGCTTGCCCTTTCGGGGGTTGAAGCCTTTTGACCCCTGGATAATAGCGTGTGCTCTGCAGACCTGCATTCCTTTTGCGGCTGGTGGGTTGGTGAAGCAATCCCGGGATGTGACTGGTTACTGTTTCCGTATTGCTTTTCCCCACCTCACAGCTTTTTAACCTTCGAACCATTTAACCTTTCGAGCGTGTATGTACTTAAGTCATTTTATTTTATCTTGGGCTACCCCCGTCATCAGATACTTTTCACTGATGGAGCTTCTAATGTCAAAGGAACAGGACTTGGAATACTACTAAAATCGCCACAGGGGGACATAATACCCCACTCCATAGCTTGTGAGTTTCAAACTACTAATAATGAGGCTGAATTTGAGGCCTTGATAGCTGGTTTGCAAATTGCCAAGCATATGAGGATCAGGTATCTTGAGGTACATGTAGATTCGTTGTTAATCACTAATCACTTTAATGGATCCTATGTTGTTAAAGGTGAAAAGCTAATCAAATACCTAGAGATAGTCAAGGAATTGGCACTCTCTTTTGATTCTTTTAGTTTGACACAGGTACCCAGGGAAGAAAATGCAGAAGCCGACGCATTGGCCAACTTAGGATCATCCTTAAAGATCCCAGAGGATATCAAGATCCCTATCATCCATGTTTTGGCTCCTGCTATTGAGGATCACATAACTATGGAGATAGAAGGGGATTCTGCAATGGTTCCTAGTGATGGTGCACAATCTCGTTCAGGATCATGGATCCTTCCAATCATGAGATACATACAACATGGAGTGATTCCCACAGGAGAAAACCCCGGGGCTTTCAAAATCAAGGTATCTCAATTCACAATATTGAATAACATGTTATATAAACGATCTCTTGCAAGTCCATATCTAAGATGCATAGAGGATCCTGAAATTCAAGAAGTCTTAAAGGATTTTCATGAAGGAGATTGTGGAAACCACACTGGGGGCAGAGCATTGTTCTCAAGGATCCTTAGGACAGGATACTATTGGCCTACAATGAAGAAGGATGCTGTGGATTATGCCAAGAAGTGTTATCCTTGTCAGAGACATAGTAATACCCTTCACCAACCAGCATAGCTCTTGCATCCTATATCCTCTTCTTGGCCATTCATGAGATGGGGAATGGATATAGTTGGAAAACTTCCCAAAGCACCAGGAGGAAAGGTGTTCATGCTTACCATGACTGATTACTTCTCTAAGTGGATAGAGGCTGAAGCCTTTGCTCAAGTCAGAGAAAAGGAAGTGATATCCTTTATTAAAAGAAAAATTATTACTAGATTTGGTATTCCTTCTGAAATTATTTGTGATAATGGATCCCAATTTATTGGGAATAGAACTACTAACTTTTATGACAACTGGGGAATTAAGATGATAACATCAACAACAGTCCACCCACAAGCTAATGGTCAAGAAGAATCATCCAACAAGATCATCATCAACAACTTGAACAAGAAGATTGGATCCAAGAAAGGAAAATGGGCAGAAGAACTACCTTATGTACTATGGGCTGATAGGACAACTCCCAAGAATGCCACTGGCCAAACTCCATTTTCTTTGGTATTTGGGGCAGAATCAGTGATCCCTACAGAGATGGTGGTTCTTACTGCAAGAACAAGCATTCGTGATCCTGAAGGAAATGCTGAAAACTTGGTTCAAGACTTGGATACTATAGAAGAACTCAGGGATTTGGCAAGGATAAGGATGGCTAGTTATCAACAAAGGATGGCTGGAGCCTATAATAAGAATGTCAGGATCAGGAAGTTCCAAGTTGGTGATATGGTATTAAGGAAAGCATTTCAGAATACCACAAATCCTGCTGATGGAAAATTGGCACCAAAGTGGGAAGGCCCCTACCTGATTGAAGCTGAGGCTGGAAAGGGGGCATATCGATTGCTAACAATGGAAGGCGATTTGCTACCAAGAGCTTGGAATGATGTCCACCTGAAGAAATACTTCATATGATAAGGATTCATGATCCTTAGCAATATTCGTGATCCACATCCTTGAAGGATCCTTAGAGGATGGATGATCCTCATTTTGGTAATGATCTAATCTCAAACTATTTCATTCTTTAATTATCCTATATACAAGGAAAAGGATCCTGGATCCTTTATCCTTCTTTCACTTAATTCTGAGTTTTGCAGAAGGTTCATATATCCTTGACAAAGGGTTCAATATCTACATAAGTATCCAGTTATTTGGGCTTGACCCCAGGTATTTGGGCTTGACCCCAGTTATTTGGGCTCGTCCCCGGTTTTTTGGGCCTGTCCCCAGTATCGCCAGCAGTGCACGATGATCCTGGTACAGTTCATGGCAATGGGACCAGTACTCGCTTTAGGGGCTGACAATTTCATTGTACTGGCTGTATCTGGGATCCTACGTATAATGGTAGACGTACCATACATCCGTTCCTAAGGTTTCTAATGTTTTCACGTTAGCTAAGGTTTTGGCATTTTCATGTCACTAAGTTTGGATAGTCGCCAGTGAGGGCCATACTCCAGTTTACACAAGATCCTTTGGGCTTGTCCCCAGTTTTTTGGGCTTGTCCCCAGTATATTGGGCTTGTCCCCAGAATTGTTGGGCTTGTCCCCAGTTGCTAACTCTTTTCTTATAATGGCTTAGTCCCAAGTTATGTTCCATTTTAGGTTTTTGAAGCTAAACAGCTAAGGATCCTTGATCCTTACCTTTTACTAAGGTTTGTCTTTTGGTTATCCTGATTGTAAATGTTAAAGGTTTAGGATCCTAACTTGGATTCTCAGGTATGATCCTTGATCATTTTGATTTTATCCTTTATTTATCTAAGTGACCCTTATTCTTTGACAACAGGATACATGATCCTTAAGTTACATTACCTTTTTGAATTCATCGATTATAGGATATTTGATCCTTGATCATATCCTAAGCTTTTTGACATGATCTATTGAACTTTTATTCTTTATTTGTGAATTCAAACAAAATATATCACAACAATTGAAAGATAAAATATTTACAAAAGTAACAACACAAGATAGTCAAAAGATTAAGATTTTATTTACCAAAAGTTAAACCCTTTGAAGGTTGTCAAAATTGTCAACCCATGCTTCTACCAGCAAAACGTGGCCCGTCCACTTGGGTTGGCAAAGGGTGTCCATATTTAATAAGGTCTAAGTGCAGGAAATAAAGGCGGAAGGATAACAAGTGGTTTCATCCCCCAAACAGAGGATCCATCCACCACCCATTATCCTACCTATTGTCCAAAGTATCAGTGATCCTTAAACCTAAAGCTATTGTTCAAAGTACAAACCATTGTTCAAAACACTATCAAACAACAACCACTACCAAATCATAAAAAATGGGCTCCGGCCGCGTCTAGATAAATCCATCATCGCCCATTTCTGCAGCTCAAACCTTTGCTGCATCACCATCACCTCCTGCTCCAGCATCACCCGCCTGATCCTTAGCTCCGCTGCCTCCTGCCTCAATTGCCAAGACCTCTATAGCCTCCTCATCATCAAGCTCAGCCAGCCTAGCCTTCCAGCCCTCCTGGTCCCAGTTGGTCCTGTCAAAGTCAGGATCCTCAGCCTCTTGAGTCATATGCAGCTTGGTCTTGTACATAGCAATGGTAGCAGAGAATTTGGCATCCTCCATCACTTTGTTCTTCTCATGGTCAGCATTGATCTGGGCCATTACCAGCTGCTTCTTTGCCAAGTTTAGATCCTTCTCAAGGCGAGAGATAGTCTCATCCTTAGCCAAGAAGATTTTCTGGAAGTCCAACTCTTTCGCCTCAGCCTCCTCAACATAGGCATCAAAAAGCATCTGGATCTCAGCGAATTTCTGCAAAGAAAGAAGGATTCATTTCAGGATCACTTATCCTCTTGTGTGCAGGATAGGATTAAGGATCAGGGATCCTTACCTCATTGAAGTATTCCTCAAATTGGTGACGAAGGAGGGGCAGGCCTTCAAGGTTGTCAGCTTCAGAGGACTTCCTCTTCTTTCCTCCTTTGCCCTTGGAGATGACAGGCTTAGGGACTGTAGCGCTTGAGCTAGCAGCAGTTTTCTTCTTTCCAGACCGAGGAGCCACAGTGCTGAGATCACTGACACTAAAGTGGGAGGCTGACTTCGAGGATTTTCCAGCGCCTATCAATCCAAAACAACAGATAAGTATTCTTGTTTTATTTTCATTTAAACATTTAATCATATACAGACTTGGATACTTACTTGACATTGTAACTGAGTCGGAGGATACTTCTTGAGAATCCTTGGTATTTGCTTGAAATGATCTTACTGCAGGATCAAGATTCCAGAAAGCAACGATCCTCTCCTTTGTTGCAGGTGATGGAATAATATGAGAAACAGAGATAGCTGCAAATCAAAACAAAAAGCATCAGTTATCCTCACAGGAACAGGAACATGGTTATCCTATGATCCTTCTATAAGGATCCTCTATCCTACCATGAGTGGCCCATTTTATGGGGAGATCCTTCCCATCTGGGATAGAATCCCTCCTAACGAAGAAAAAACGCTTCTTCCAGTTAGTTTCATTTTTGGTGGTCTTGAGGATTGGGTGTTCTTCACCGAGTTTGTGTTTGAATAAAAAGCGGTGTGAACCATGGCTCACAAGGTTGTACAGTTTAGCAAGTTCCGACATCCCCAAATCTATGCCTTCTTGCTCAATGATTCTCTCTAGGGTATATAAAACCCTCCACATCATAGGCATTGCCTGAACATAACACATGCCGGTGAGAGAGAAGAAGGATTCAGTGAAGGCAGGGAAAGGATAGGAGTATCCTATCAGGAATGGAGTGGCCAGAAAAGCAACCCAGGTTTCAGAAACAAGAACACTTTTGGTGGTAGGATCAAAGGGTTTGAAGACGGTGTTCGCCGAAAAACAATGGCGAATCCAATCGATCTCCGGATCGGTAAAATTGCAGAGTTCCTTCGGAGTACTTTTGATAATCCCTTGGCTTTTCAAAGGACTATCTTTCTGGTGATCCTTGGCAGGGGATGATCGTAATTTCATTGTGATCTAGAGATTTCGGAGAAAGAACATATTAAGAAGATGAAAAGAGAAGAAGGAGAGAAAGATACCTGGTTGATCTTTAAATGAGGATTTAAAGTAAGTAACGCACGAATTTAAATGCCTGCCGATCCTTATCTCTAACCTATTTATAATGATGATTCTGCAGGATTGTCACTTCAGTGACGTAAGATCAGCAACTGCTAGTTCGATCCAAACGGTTATATATCCGTTAGTCAGTTGGAGATAAGATCAAAAATATAACTCGTTCAAATTACACTTTACTCCTTATATTTTGGGGGCAATTGTTAGGGGAGGATTTTCCAATCCTAAGGATCACGGATCCTCAAGTACTGCCAGGATCACGGATCCTCAAGTACTGCCAGGATCACGGATCCTTAATTTTGTTTGAATTAAGGATCCTCAGAAGGTGTTGCAGGATCAGGATTCAGGATCCTCATGGTTATCCTTACACTAACGATTGTCTTCGCTATGTTTGAGTTTGTTTTGCAGGAGTATACGCCTTAGACTTGGTCTTGCCGATATTCTTGAGAATATGCTCTTAATATTCCGCACGTGCATGGCTTAGTGAACGTTATGGAGATCGTGGGAAGCTAGCATGAATTGCGGATAGTTATTTGTTTTAGTTATTTCTAATTTTAAAAGGGGATAACAAGCTTGAATTAGAACACTTAGCTAATTTAAGAAACACACACTCTCGTAACAGCTCTCAATCAGCTCTCAACAGTTTACTTGGTGATTTCATACACTTTTGCACTCTAGTGATCCTTGTAACGAGCTTGTTATCATCCCGAGTTGTAACAACCATTTGTTTAATTGTAGTTGTGCCTCGGTAGTTTCCATCACCCGAGGTTTTTTATGCCGGAGATCAACTCTTGATCAAAGGCTTTTTCCTCGTATAAATCCTTGTGTCACTTGTTCATTACATTTTCCAAGTCATTCATTCATTTGTTCATTGTTTCAAGCATCATTCCTCACAACAAAGATTTAGTTGTATTATCCTAGCCTGTTTTTTTACCAAAACAATAGGCACACCATTTGGATTTATCCTTTGTAGCAGTTGGCTTATCATTCTTTCTAGGCCATCTAGCTTTTTCACCTAAATTCTGCATGGCAAGGATTAGTTCATTGTTATCAATAGCAAAGCAATATTCAGAAATGGGTGGATAATCTTCATCATCCTCTTCTTGCTCCACAGCATGCACATTTTGATTATCAGACTTGTTGTACGATTTGGATTTGTTATTCCTAAAGTAGGATACTTACTTTTCCTTCTTTGAGGATCCTGATAATCTCTCTTGGATCCTTTTATCATCCTCTAAACGGATGAATCTAAGGGCCCTGGTTCTTACTTCATCAAGATTCCTGCAAGGGGTCATGACAAGATCATCATAGAATTGTGAATCCTTAAGTAAACCCATTTTGAAAGCTTCTACAGTTGTAGCAATATCCAAATTATGAATCTCTAAGGATTCTCTACTGAATTTGGTTATGTAATCTCTAAGTGATTCATTTTGACCTTGTGTTACCCTATATAGATCACTAGTTAATCGTTCAAATCTCCTACTACATGAAAATTGGCTATTAAACAAATTAACTAGATTAGCAAATGAAGTAATAGAGTAAGGAGGAAGACTTAGCAGCCATTTAAGAGTTGATCCTGTCAGTGTGGATCCGAAACCCTTGCATAGACATGCTTCTTTCAACCTTTCAGGAATGGGATTGATCTCCATTCTCTCCCTGTATTGAACTACATGCTCTTCTGGATCAGTTGTGCCATCGTAGAGCTTCATGTTTGGTGTTTGGAACCTCTTTGGTGTCTCCACATCACAAATGGGTGGTGCAAAATGAGATATCCTGTGACTCCCATCCGGAATCTCAGGAATGGGTTTAACAACTCCTGGGACACTGGTGTTAGGGGAGGATTTTTCAATGATCAGTGATCCTCAATTACTGTTGGGCTTAGTGATCCACACTTCTGTTTGAATTGGTGATCCTCGGAAGTATTACAGGATCAGGATCATGGATCATCTTAAGGATCCTTATACTAACGATTGTCTACTTTGAATATGAAGTTGTTTTGCAGGAGTACGAGCTTGGACTTGGTCTTGGCGATATTCCTATAGCATATTCCATATTTAATCCGCACGTGCATGGCTGAAATGGACGTTATGGAGGTCGTGGAGGACTTGCACCAAATGCGGAATGTTTGTTAGCTTAGATATTTTCCATTTTTAAAAGGGATAGCGAGCTAAATAGAAAACACTTGGCTATTTTTAGCTTAACACACACACTCGCAACTGCTCTCACCAGCTCTTGACAATTCGCTTGGCGATTACACACTTTTTTGCACGTTACACTATAGTGATCCTTGTAGTTAGCTCGCTATCATCCGAAGTTGTAACACATTTCTTGTTTAATTTGAGTTGGTGATCGGTAGTTTCCATCACCCGAGGTTTTTTATGCCGGAGATCATTCATTGATCAAGGGCTTTTTCCTCGTATAAATCTTTGTGTCACTTATACATTTCATTTCTGAGTGATCCTTAGTGTTGTTCATTGATTCAAGCATCATACCTCACAACAGAAAGTTTGGTTGCATTATCATTGCTTGATTTTTTGACCAAAACAGTTTGGCGCCCACCGTGGGGCAATTAGTGCTTCATTCCTAAGAAGATTCGTATTTTCGTGGTCATTTCGGTTCGTTACAACCAAGCAGATGGCTTCCTCAGCGAAGAACACTTCAAGTTTAATGCCATCATTCAGTTCTTCACAAGGCGTTCCTCCTTTGCCTCCACCACCTTCTGGATCCCAGAAGAATGCTGAGAATGTCGCGAAGAGACAAACCCCCATTTTCACAAAACCACCAACTTCTTCTGTTTCCTCTAATCCTACTACTAATGACCTTTTTACTCTGATTTTGCAGATGAGAGATCGCATGCAAGAGCAGGATAAAACCAATGAAATGATCCTCAGGGAGATAGGTGATATCAAGAAACAGAAGAAATCGGTGGAGGATCATTCCCCTTTGATGCCCAGGTCGCTGAACTTCGACACTCCAGTCATAACTTCCCAGCACTCAGCAGCTCTAGACGTGCAATACTTGGGTGAATTGCCAGGAAGAGGTTATGGAACAACAACAATGACTCAGGCTCCTGGATCTCACCTTCAACCTTCCGGAGCCTCTGTCCAGCATCAGGGATCCTTCGTCAGCTCAGGAGGATATTTGGGAATGCACTCGGTCCAAGGATCCTCCCAGGTCCAAGGATCCTCCCAGGTCCAAGGATCCTTCCCGGTCCAAGGATCCTCCCAGGTCCAAGGATCCTCCCAGGTCCAAGGATCCTTCCCGGTCCAAGGATCCTCCCAGGTCCAAGGATCCTCTCTGGTTCCAGGATCCTTTCAGGTTCAAGGATCCAGCATCTTTCAGGATCGAGGATCTTTAAGGAGTATGCAGCCTCCAAGTTCGGATATTCATCAAGGAGACTTCATACCAATGCAGACCATTGCTTCATCTGGCCCTTCGATCATACCGGAATCCCATCAATATGGATTCACATCCGGAATTTCAAACATGAATCCTCTGGGAGGTAATACTTTCAATAATTCTTATAACACTAACCATGGCTCCATGCAGGATACAGGAATCAATCAAGCTATGGCTAGGGAACTACAGAAGCTGAAGGATATGATATCTAGTGTACCAGGAGTGGTTAAACCCATTCCTGAAATTGCATATGGTAGCCATGGGATATCTCGTTTTGCACCACCCTTATGTGATGCTGAGATACCTAAAAGATTCCAGATACCATCCATGAAGCTCTATGATGGTTCAACGGATCCAGAGGAGCATATGGCTCAATACAGGGAGAGGATGGAGATCAATCCGATTCCTGAGAGGTTAAAAGAAGCATGTCTATGCAAGGGATTTGGATCCACACTCACAGGATCTGCTCTTAAATGGCTGCTAAGTCTTCCCCCTTATTCTATTACTTCATTTGCTAATCTAGTTAATTTGTTTAATAGTCAATTCTCTTGTAGTAGAAAATTTGAATGATTAACTAGTGATCTATATAGGGTAACACAAGGTCAAAATGAATCACTTAGAGATTATATCACTAAGTTTAGTAAAGAATCCTTAGATATTCCTAATTTGGATATTGCTACGGCTGTAGAAGCCTTTAAAATGGGATTGCTTAGGGATTCGTTATTCTATGACGATCTTGTTATGACACCTTGCAGGAATCTTGATGAAGTAAGAACCAGGGCCTTTAGGTTCATCCGCCTAGAGGATGACAAAAGGATCCAGGATAGATTGACAGGATCCTCAAAACAGGAGAAACAAGGATCCTACTTCAGGAACAACAAATCAAAGTCCTACAACAAATCTGATAACCAGAACGTGCATGCAGTGGAACAAGAAGAGGATGAGGATTATCCTCCTATTTCTAAATACTGTTTTTCTGTTGATAACAATTAACTAATCCTTGCAATGCAGAATCTAGGTGAGAAAGCTAGGTGGCCGAGAAAAAGTGATAAACCAGCTGCTACAAAGGATAAGTCCAAATGGTGTGCATATCATGAGGATTTCGGGCATCTCACTGAAGAGTGTATCGCACTAAGAAAGGAAATTGGTTACTTGTTGAGCAAGGGGCATTTGAAGGAACTTTTGGGAAGAAAAAAGTCAAGGATCCAGGATCCTGGAAAGGGCTCCTACTCCTCCAGCAGATGCACAAGTTATAAACTTCATATCCGGTGGATCAGACATTTGTGGTACCTCCTTTTCAGCAGCAAAAAGACATGCTAAGGAAACCAAGATGGATAATGGAGACAGACCCGTCCGAACCTCTGTGGTTACCCAGGATAAAGTCATAACCTTTGATGAGGATGATCGTGTTGATGTCCAGGATCCTCATCATGATGGTCTTGTAATTACATTGTTTATTTCTAACCACTTTGTTCGCAGGATCCTTATAGGTGGAGGAAGCTCTGTGAACATCATTCAGCTTGATGTCCTCAAGAAGATGAATATCCCGGAGTCTGATATTGTCCCTAGATCCTCAGTCCTTGTGGGATTCAGTGGGGAAACCAAAAACACATTGGGGGACATCAAACTCCCTGTTTATATTGAAGGATTGCATTCTTATCAAAAAAATTTGTGTTATAGACTGTTTATCTTGTTGCAATGTTATCCTTGGCAGGCCATGGATACATGATATGAAGGCAGTCCCATCCATCTATCACCAGTGTGTAAAGCTTCCAAGTCCATGGGGAGTGGTGAAAATTAAGAGTGATCAACAAGAGGCTAAGAATTGTTATACATCATCTATGAAGCCAGCCTCAAGACCAAGGGAGCAATAGCAATTAAAGTATCCTTCAAGAGATGTCTTAGAGGCAAGAGAGCAGGATGTGAAAGAAATCCTCATGGATCCCCATGATCCTGAATCCAAGATCTTCATAGGATTAGGGATCCTTAGCGACATTGAACAGGAGCTAGTATCCTTCCTTAAAAGAAGGAAAACTACCTTTGCCTGAAAACATGAGGATATGACAGGTATATCTAAAGATATAATTACTCATAAACTTGGCATTGACAGGTCATTCAAGCCGATTCATCAAAAGAGGAGGAAGTTTGCACCTAAAAGGAATGCTATTATCCAGGAAGAGGTAGATAAACTACTTCGGGCAGGTATGATAAGAGAGGTTAAGTATCCAAGATGGTTAGCCAATGTGGTTGTTGTTCAAAAGAAAAATGGAAAGTGGAGGGTATGTGTCGATTTTACTGATTTAAACAAGGCATGTCCCAAGGATCCTTTCCCATTACCCCACATTAACTCCATGGTGGATGCTACCGCGGGTCATGAGTTGTTGACTTTTATGGATGCTTCATCTGGATTTCAACAAATTCAGATGGAACCATCTGATTAAGAGGATACAGCTTTTATGACCCCAACTGGTATATATTGTTATATTGCTATGCCATTTGGACTAAGGAATGCAGGTGCTACTTATCAAAGGCTAGTCAATATGATGTTCAAGGAACAAATTGGACACACTATGAAAGTCTATATTGATGACATGGTGGTTAAGTCCAAGAAAGCTGAGGATCACCTTAAAGACTTGGAGGAAGCATTCAATATCCTTGATAAATTTAATATGAAACTAAATCCTTCCAAGTGTCATTTTGGTGTTAAGGCAGGTAAATTCTTAGGATATATGGTGACAAAGAGGGGCATTGAAGCAAGTCCAGAGCAAATTAAGGCTATTGTGAATATCAAATCTCCTGCCAATGCTAAGGATGTGCAAAGATTGACAGGCAGGATCACAGCCTTAAACAGATTCATATCCAAATCCTCAGAAAAGTGCAAGGAATTCTATGACATCCTGAGGAAGAACAAGAAATTTGAATGGACTGAGAAGCATGAAAGTGCCCTCAAAGCTCTCAAGGATTACCTATCCTCAGCCCCCGCCTTGATGAAACCAGAGAAGGGTGATATATTATCCTTGTACTTAGCAGTATCCTCAAAAGCAGTAAGTGCGGTCCTGGTTTAGGATCACCAAGGTACACAACATCCTGTTTATTATGTAAGTAAGAGTTTACTTGATGCTGAATCCAGGTATTCACACTTAGAGAAACTTATCCTTGCATTAATAATGGCATCTACTAAATTAAGACATTATTTTGAGACTCATGCCATTATTGTTAAGACTAATTTTCCAATTAAGAATGTTCTCAGGAAACCTGAAATGTCAGGAAGGATGGCTAAGTGGGCAGTGAAGCTTAGTGCATACGATATAAGATATGAACCAAGGACTGCCATCAAATCCCAAGCCTTAGCTGACTTTGTGGCAGATTTTAGTAGTGATTTGCAAAAGGAGGCTGAGTTAGAAGTCCAACAGCTTGAAGAAACTAAGGATCCTTGGATACTATTCACTGATGGAGCCTCTAATGTAAAAGGAACAGGGCTGGGAATACTACTAAAATCGCCACAGGGGGACATAATACCCCACTCCATAGCTTGTGAATTTCAAACTACCAACAATGAGGCTGAGTATGAAGCCTTGATAGCTGGTTTGCAAATTGCTAAGCATATGAGGATCAGGTATCTTGAGGTACATGTAGATTCATTATTAATCACTAATCATTTTAATGGATCCTATGCTGTTAAAGGCCAAAAGCTAATCAAATATTTAGAGATAGTCAAAGAATTGGCACTCTCTTTTGTTTCCTTTAGTTTGACACAGGTACCAAGGGAAGAGAATGCAGAGGCTGATGCATTAGCCAATCTAGGATCACCCTTGAAGATCCCGGAGGATATAAGGATCCCTATTATCCATATCCTGGCCCCTGCTATCGAGGATCATATAGCTATGGAGATAGGAGAAGATTCTGCTATCATCCCTAGTGATGATACCCAATCTCATTCAGGATCATGGATCCTCCCAATCATGAGATACATACAACATGGAGAGATTCCTACAGGAGAAAACCCTAGGGCTTTCAAAATTAAGGTATCTCAATTTACAATATTGAATAATATGTTGTATAAACGATCTCTTGCAGGACCATATCTAAGATGCATTGAGGATCCTAAAATCCAAGAAGTCCTAAAGGATTTCCATGAAGGAGATTGTGGAAACCACACTGGGGGCAGGGCATTATTCTCAAGGATCCTGAGGACAGGATACTATTGGCCCACTATGAAGAAGGATGCTGTGGAGTATGCCAAGAAGTGTGATCCTTGTCAGAGACACAGTAATATCCTTCACCAACCAGCAGAACTTTTGCATCCTATATCCTCTTCTTGGCCATTTATGAGGTGGGGAATGGATATAGTTGGTAAGCTTCCTAAGGCACCTGGTGGAAAAGTATTCATGCTTGCTATGACTGATTACTTCTCCAAGTGGATAGAGGCTGAAGCCTTTGCTCAAGTCAGAGAAAAGGAAGTTATATCCTTTATTAAAAGAAACATTATTACTAGATTTGGTATCCCTTCTGAAATTATTTGTGATAATGGATCCCAATTTATTGGGAATAGAACTACTAACGTTTGTGACAGCTGGGGGATTAAGATGATAACATCAACACCAGTCCACCCACAAGCTAATGGTCAGGCAGAATCATCCAACAAGATCATCATCAACAATTTGAAGAAGAAGCTTGGATCCAAGAAAGGAAAATGGGCAGAAGAACTTCCTTATGTGCTTTGGGCCGATAGGACAACTCCCAAGAATGCTACTGGCCAAACCCCATTTTCTTTGGTATTTGGGGCAGAATCAGTGATCCCTACAGAGATGGCGGTTCCAACTGCAAGAACAAGCATTCGTGATCCTGAAGAAAATGCTGAAAACTTGGTTCAAGACTTGGATACTATAGAAGAAATCAGGGATTTGGCAAGGATAAGGATGGCTAGTTATCAACAAAGGATGGCTGGAGCCTACAATAAAAATGTCAGGATCAGGAAATTCCAAGTTGGTGATATGGTATTAAGGAAAGCATTTCAGAATACCACCAATCCTGCTGATGGGAAGTTGGCACCAAAATGGGAAGGCCCTTATTTGATTGAAGCTGAAGCAGGAAATGGGGCATATCGATTGCTAACAATGGAAGGTGATTTGCTACCAAGAGCTTGGAATGCTGTCCATTTGAAGAAATACTTCATGTGATAAAGATCCATGATCCTAACATGACAAGTATCCTTGAAGGATCCTTACAGAACAGATGATCCTCATTTTGGTAACATTCTAATCTCAAACTATTTCATTCTTTTATTCTCTTATATAAGGATAAGGATCCTACATCCTTTATCCTCCTTTCACTTGATTCTGAGTTTTGAAGGTTCAGGTGTCCTTATCTAAGAATTGAGTATCCACAGAAGTATCCAGTTATTTGGGCTTGACCCCAGTTATTTGGGCTTGACCCCGGTTTGGGCCTGTCCCCAGTTTCGCCAGTAGCACACGATGATCCTGGTATAGTTCATGGCAATGGGACCAGTACTCGCTTTAGGGGCTGACAATTTCATTGTACTGGCTATATTCAGGATCCTACGTATAATGGTAGACGTACCATACATCCGTTCCTAAGGTTTCTAACATTTTCACGTTAGCTAAGTGTTAGGGGTGGATTTCTAAGTGACCCGTGATCCTCAAATATTATCCTGTTTGGTGATCCTTACTTCTGTGTCAGTTAGTGATCCTCAGAAGTGCTTCAGGATCAGGATCATGGATCATCCTAAGGATCCTTATACTAATGATTGTCTGTTTTGAATTCGTAACTGTTTTGCAGGAATATCAATTGGGACTTGGTCTTGGCGATATTTCTGGAGAATATTCCCTGCAATTCTACACGTGCTGGACCATTTGTGAACGTTATGGAGAACGTGGGGAGAAGGCACGAAATGCGGATAGTTAGTTAAGCTAGTTATTTTCTGATTTAAATGGGGTAGCGAGCTAATTAGACAACACTTATGCTATTTTTGGCTACACATACTCTGAAAACCGCTCACACCAGCTCTCGTTCATTCACTTAGCGATTTCATACACTTTTTACACATTACACTATAGTGATCCTTGTATTTAGCTCGCTATCATCCGAAGTTGTAACACATTACTTGTTTAATTTGAGTTGGTGATCGGTAGTTTCCATCACCCGGGGTTTTTTGTGCCGGAGATCAACTCTTGATCAAGGGTTTTTTCCCCGTATAAACCTTGTGTCGCTTGTTATTTATTTTTCATAGTGATCCTTATTGCTATAAACCAATTCAAGCATCATACCCCTTAACAGAGAGTTTGGTTACATTATCCTCGTCTGATTTTTTGACCAGAACACTAAGGTTTTGGCATTTTCATGTCACTAAGTTTGGATAGTCGCCAGTGAGGGCCATACTCCAGTTTACATACGATCCTTTAGGCTTGTCCCCAGTTATCCTTTGGGCTTGTCCCCAGTTATCCTTTGGGCTTGTCCCCATAATTGTTGGGCTTGTCCCCAGTTACTAACTCTTGTCTTATATTGGCGTAGTCCCAAGTTGTATCCTGTTTCAGGTTTTTGGAGATAAATGACCAAGGATCCTTGATCCTTACCTTCTACTAAGGTTTGTCTTTTGGGTTATCCTGATTATAAGTGTTAAAGGTTAGGACCCTAACTTGGATTCTCAGGTATGATCCTTAACTATCTTGATTTTATTCATTATTCATTTGAGTAACCCTTATCCTTTGACAACTGAACTTGTAATCCTTAAACTATATTACTTTTCAGAATTTACCAACTACAGGATATGTAATCCTCAATCATATCCTAAACTTTTTGAGGATATTTATTAAGTTTTTCTTTACTTGATAAGTTTAGACAAAGTATATATCACAATAATTGAAAAGTAAAGTACTAACAAGGATAGCAACACGGGAGATAGCCAAAAAGTTAAAGTTATTTTATTCACAAAACGTTGAACCCTTTAAGGTTGTCAAAATTGCCAACCCACGTTTCTACCAGCAAAACGTGGCCCGTCCACATGGGTTGGCAAAGGGTGTCCATTGTTTACGGGTCTTTGTAGTGCAGGAAATAAAAGGCGGAAGGATAACGACTGGCTTCATCCCCCAAACAGAGGATCCATCCACCACCCATTATCCTGCCTATTGTTCAAGGATCCATGATCCTTTAACCTAGTAACTATTGTTCAAGATACAATCCATCATTGTTCAACAAAAACACCATGACCAAAATAAACTACCAAATTCTAAAAAAAAATGGGCTCCGGCTACGTCTAGAAATGTCCTTCATCGCCCATCCATGCAGCTTACACCTTGGCTGCATCACCATCACCTCCAGCTCCACCTGCTTCTCCACCATGATCCTTGCCACTGCCACCAGCCTCGATTGCCAGAACTTCATCAACCTCTTCTTCGTCCTCCAACTCAGCCAGCCTAGCCTTCCAGCCCTCCATGTCCTAGTTGCTCCTGTCAAAATTAGGATCCTGAGCTTCTTGGGCCATCTGCAACTTGGACTTGTACATGGCAATGGCAGCGGAGACTTTGGCATCCTGCATAATCCCGTGCTTCTCGTAGTCAGCATTGATCTGAGCTGCAACCGCCTGAGTTTTGGCATCATTGAGGTCCTTTTCGAGGGAGGCAATCTTGTGATCCTTGAGCACCGCCACTTTTTGGAGGTCAGAGTATTTCTCCTCAATCTCTTCGACGTTCCCAACATAATCCTCAATTTCAGCAAATTTCTGCAAAGAAGACAATGCAAAGATCAGGATCACGTGATCCTCAAGTGGGCAGGATAATTAAGCTAAGTCAGTGATCCTTACCTCAGCAAAGTACTCGAGGAACTGATGGCGGATCAGAGGCAAGCCTTCTAGATTGTCAGCTTCAGAGGTCTTCCTTTTCTTTCCACCTCTTCCCTTTGAAGTGGTTGCTTTGGGGATCGTGACAGCTGGGCTGGCAGCAAGCTTCTTCTTTGAGGATCGGACGGTGTCAAGGTCAGTGACACTGAATTTAGAGGCAGATCTTGAAGATTTTCCAGCACCTACACATCCAAAACAGATAAGTATCCTTATCCCATTTCTATTTAACTATTTATTTAAACATCTAATTATGCAAAAAACAGGATACTTACTCGACATAGTGACAGAACCTGAGGATACTTCTTGAGAATCCTGGGTATTTGTTTTAAATGATCTTCTTGCAGGATCGAGTCTCCGGAAAGCGGCGAGCCTTTCCTGTGTTGCGGGTGTTGTGATGAGGTGTGAAACAGAGATAGCTGTATAAAAGAAACAAAAGCATGTTAGTGATCCTCATCAGAAACAAGCATATTCGGTGATCCTTCTAAGGATCCTCTATCCTACCATGGGTGGTCCACTTCCTTGGCAGATCCTTTCCATCAAGGATTGAATCCCTTCTGACAAAGAAGAATCGTCGTTTCCAGTTGGTGTCATTCTTAGTGGCTTTGAAGATGGGGTGTTCTTCACCAGGTTTATGTTTGAGTATATACCGATGAGATCCATGGCTTACGAGGTCGTACATCTCCGCCAACTCCGACATTCCCAGATCAATGCCTTCTTGCTCAATGATCCTTTCATGGGTATATAAGACCCTCCAGATTATCGGCATAGCTTGAATGTAGGAGATGCCGGTAAGGGAGAAGAAAGACTGGGTGAATTCAAGGAAAGGATACGAGTATCCTATTGTGAATGGAGTAACCGGGAAGGCTACCCAGGTTTCAGATATATAATCACTTAGAACGGTGGGATCAAATGGTTTGAAATCGGTGTTTGCCGGAAAGCAATGTCGGATCCTGTCTATCTGTGGATCAGTGAAGCAGCATCGTTCTTTTGCAGAATCTTTGATGATTCCCTGGCTCTTAAGAGGACTGTCTTTCGTGTGATCCTTGGCCGGAGAGGATCTTAGCATCATCTTGGTCATGATGGTAGAGAAGAAGATGAACAGAGAAAGAAAACATAAAGGGAGAAGAGGAAGAGAGATACCTGCTTGATCTTCGAATGTGGATTTAAAGGGAGTCTCTCTTGAATTTAAATGCAAATTGATCCCTATCCCTAACTTCAATTTATAATGATGATTGTGCAGGATAGTCACCTCAATGACGTCAGGATGGTAACGGCTAGTCCGACTACAACGGCTAGTTATCCGTTGATTTGTTACGGATAAGAACAGAAAATATAACTCGTTATTTACATTTTACTCCTTATATTTTGGGGGCAATTGTTAGGGGAGGATTTTTCAATGATCAGTGATCCTCAATTACTGTTGGGCTTAGTGATCCTCACTTCTGTTTGAATTGGTGATCCTCAGAAGTATTACAGGATCAGGATCATGGATCATCTTAAGGATCCTTATACTAACGATTGTCTACTTTGAATATGAAGTTTTTTTGCAGGAGTACTAGCTTGGACTTGGTCTTGGCGATATTCCTGGAGCATATTCCATATTTAATCCGCACGTGCATGGCTGAAATGGACGTTATGGAGGTCGTGGAGGACTTGCACCAAATGCGGAATGTTTGTTAGCTTAGATATTTTCCATTTTTAAAAGGGATAGCGAGCTAAATAGAAAACACTTGGCTATTTTTAGCTTAACACACACACTCGTAACTACTCTCACCAGCTCTTGACAATTCGCTTGGCGATTACACACTTTTTTGCACGTTACACTATAGTGGTCCTTGTAGTTAGCTCGCTATCATCCGAAGTTGTAACATATTTCTTGTTTAATTTGAGTTGGTGATCGGTAGTTTCCATCACCCGAGGTTTTTTATGCCGGAGATCATTCATTGATCAAGGGCTTTTTCCTCGTATAAATCTTTGTGTCACTTATACATTTCATTTCTGAGTGATCCTTAGTGTTGTTCATTGATTCAAGCATCATACCTCACAACAGAAAGTTTGGTTGCATTATCATTGCTTGATTTTTTGACCAAAACAACTGGATATCATATCCTTGAGTTTTTGCAATTCCCTAGCCTTAGCTTGGTTGATTCCTGTCTCCTGCACAAAGCCATGGTTAGTATTATGAGAAGTATTTAAAGTGTTACCTCCTGATGGATTAAAGATTGGGATTCCTGATGTGAATCCATATTGATGTGACTCTGGCATGATTGAGGGACCAGATGAAGCAATAGTTTGCATAGGTATGAAGTCTCCCAAATGAATCTCTGAGCTTCTAGGTTGTACACTCCTTAAGGATCCTTGATCCTGAAAGATGTTGGATCCGGTATGCATCTGATCTGAAGGTCTTGAAGGATACTCCATGGATCCATGAACCTGAGATGAGGACCCTTGATCCTGAGATGAGGATCCTTGAGCCTGAGATGAGGATCCTTGATACTGAGAGTAGGATCCTTGAACCGACTGCGTCCCCATGTATCCTCCCAAACTAGAAAAGAATCCTTGATGCTGGAAAGAGGATCCTTGAGGCTGAAGAGAGGATCCTAAAGGCTGGAAGTAGGATCCTTGAGCCTGTGTCATTGCCGATGATCCATAGTGCATACTCGATGATCCACCCTGGTATTGGACGCCTGATGCTGTGGAATGTTAGGTAGTTATGACTGGAGTATCGAAATTCAGTGATCTAGGCATCAATGGAGAGTGATCCTTCGCTGATCTCTTCAATTTCTTGATTTCATCGTTCTCACGAAGGATCCTGTCATTAGTTTTGTCCTGCTGTTGCATGTAATCCTTCATCTGCAAAATCAAAGAATAAAGAACATTGTTAGTAGGACTAGAAGAAACAGCATTAGTTGCTTTTATGAAAACGGGTGTTGGTTTCTTCGCAGCATTCTCAGTTTTCTTCTGGGATCCAGAAGGGACAAGAGACAAAGGTGGAATGTCCTGTGAAGAAGTGATCGTCGGTATGGAGCTTGAAGTGTTCTTCGCATGAGAAGCCATGTAGTTGAAGGTAATGAACATAAATGAATGAAATGAACAAAATTTTTCAAGAATGAAGCACCGATTGCCCCACGGGGGGCGCCAAACTGTTTTGGTCAAAAATCACACAAGGATAATGCAACCAAATCTGATTTTGTGAGGTATGATGCTTAGTTAAATGATCAAATATATGAACAACAAATGAATGAAATGAGTGGTGAACACAAGGATTTATACTAGGAAAAAGCCCTTGATCAATGAATGATCTCCGGCATAAAAAACCTCAGGTGATGGATGTTTTGGTCAAAAATCACACAAGGATAATGCAACCAAATCTGATTTTATGAGGTATGATGCTTGAATCAATGAACAAATGTATGAACGAAAAATCAATGATGAACACCGAGATTTATACGAGGAAAAAGCCCTTGATCTTTAGAAGATCTCCGGCATAAAAAACCTCGGGTGATGGAAACTACCGATCACCAAATGTATTCAACGAGTAAAAGTTTACAACTTCGGAAGTTGATCAAGTGTTGTACAATATTTTCTAAAGTGTGAGTGTGTTTGAGAGCTGATATTAACGAGAGAGAGTGTGTGTTTTCTGCTTATTGCCTCATGTGTTATCTAAACTTGATCAACCCCTTAAATTAGAAATAACAAACAAGTCCGAAAATTAAGGAAGACCACGTTTTCTCCCCATGACCATCGTGAAAATAGCACATGTGGGGCATCTTGAAGGAATATTCCCGAGATTCTAGCTGAGAATTAGTCCACAACGTCCATTACCTGCATATAAACATTAAAAACGTGACAATTGTTAGAAATCATAAGTAATGTTAAGGATCCTGGATCCTCAGACTCTGGATCCTCAGACTCTCTGCATCATCCATTAAGGATCCGTGATCCATGCTCAGTCTCAGGATATATGATCCTTAGCATAAAATTCATGCCCTAACAATTGCCCCCAATATGGCAGTTGTGATAAGGATTCACAGCTGTCATATTTCTGTTAGAAGCGGACTAGCCGTTGCTGCTGGTAACTAGTCGTTACACTGCCTGTCGTCACTGATAAGACCTGATATAATCATCATTGCAAAATATGGAGTTAGAAATAACTCCTCAAGTGCCTTTACAGATCAGAAGATCCTTCCGTTCGTGGAGAATGAATCCTTCTACACCGTTCGCTATTAACCTTCCTGCACTTTAATTTCTGCATAGACACTTTAATTGTTAGATAGCCCTATCCGGCCTGGGTGGATGGTCTATGGTTTTGCTGGTGAAATCCAGGCCAGATGATTTGATACATAATGATTGGGTGATAACATTAAACTTTTTTAGCTACAACTGTTGTTGTTTCTTTCCTCTTTATTTTTCATGTACGCTTTCTATTTTCAAAGATATCATCGCCAAACAATTGGAAAGTTATTGGAAATCTGATGATAATGTTAAACTTTTAACAGAAAACTTGAAGTGTTGGGACAAATGTGGATCAATGATCCTTAACCAAAAAGGATAAGAGACAACTTGCAGCTTAGAAAAAGTTAGAATATAACATACCAGAGAATCCAAGTTAGGATTCTATATCCTTGTAAACTAATACTGAATAAAATGTGTGAAAAGTAAAGTTTCCAGGATCCTTATTGTCAGAACTTGTATAACTTTAGAGCTCCAAGATCCTGTAAGAAAAACAAACTTGGGACAAAGCCAAATAATTGGGAATGAACCCATAATAACTGGGGACGAGCCCAAATAAACTGGGGACAAGCCCAACAAACTGGGGACAAGCCCACATAAACTGAGGACAAGCCCAACAAACTGGGGACAATCCCAAATAAACTGGGGACAAGCCCAACAAACTGGGGACAATCCCAAATGAACTGGGGACAAGCCCAAATAAACGGATGTAAATTGGGGTCAAGCCTAAATAAACTTGTGTAAACTGGAGTATGGCCCTCACTGGCGACTATCCAAACTTGAGCGACATGAAAATGCTGAAACCTTAGCTAACGTGAAAACGTTAGAAACCTTAGGAACGGATGTATGGTACGTCTACCACTATACGTAGGATCCTGAATACAGCCAGTACAATGAAATTGTCAGCCCCTAAAGCGGGTACTGGTCGCATTGCCTTGAACTGCACCAGGATCATCGCGCGCTACTGGCGAAACTGGGGACAGGCCCAAAACTGGGGACAGGCCCAAAACTGGGGACATGCCCAAAACTGGGGACAAGCCCAAATAACTGGGGACAAGCCCAAATAAACTTTGGAGAGTTGGCCAACCACTTTGTTCTTTTGTAAAATGATAATAACTCTGCAAAAGCTTAAACTTTATGAAAATAGATGTTAAATGTTTAACATCTTTGCCTTATGATAAGTAATAAGTATAAAATGAATGAAAATGAAAGTAATGTGTTACCAAATGTAGAATCATATATCCTTTGAGGATCCCGGATCCTTAATAGAATACTTGTATCGCTTAGGATCCCTGATCCTTCTTACTTAAAGTATTTCTTTAGATGAACAGCATTCCAAGCTCTTGGTAAGAAACAAATGATATGCCCCCTTTCCTGCTTCAGCTTCAATTAAGTAGGGACCTTGAAATCTTCTGAACCTGACATTCTTGTTGTATGCTCCAGCCATTCTTTGTTGATAACTGGCTATCAAATCTGGTAATAATAAGATGAAGGAGCTCCGCTGGTTGATGAAGGATAATGCTATGTCTTTGACAAGCATTACATTTCTTTGTGTATTCCACAGCATACTTCTTCCTCATAGGCCAATAGCATCCTGTTCTGAGAATCCTTAAGAATAGTGCTCTGCCCCCAGTGTGGTTCCCACAGTCTCCTTCATGAAAATCCTTTAGAACTTCTTGAATTTATGGATCCTCAATGCACCGCAACTAGGGACCTGCAAGAGATATCTTGTATAACATGTCATTTAGTATGGTGAATTAAGATACCTTGAATTTGAATGCTCTGGGGTTTTCTCCTGTAGGAATCTCTCCATGTTGTATATATCTCAGAATCGGAAGGATCCAGGATCCTGAATTTGATTGTGCACCATCACTAGGTATGATTGCAGAATCCTCTACTATCTCCATAGCTATGTGATCTTCAATAGCAGGGGCTAAGACATGAATGATGAGTATTTTCACATCCTCTGGAATCTTCAGTGATGATCCAAGATTGGCTAGAGCATCAGCTTCTGTATTTTTCTTCCCTGGGTACCTGTGATAGACTGAAAAAAGCAAAAGAGTCTGCCAGTTTCCTGACTATTTCTAAGTACTTGATTAGCTTTTCACCTTTGACAGTGTAAGAACCGTTATAATGATTAGTAATTAATAGAGAATCTACATATACTTGAAGATACCTTATCCTCATATTGTTAGCTAATTGCAAACCTGCTATCAAGGCCTCATACTCTGCCTCATGATTAGTGGTTTGGAATTCACATGCAATGGATTGGGGTATAATGTCCCCCTGTGGCGATTTTGGTAGTGTGCTTTGTCTAGTTCCTTTAACATCGGAAGCTCCATCCCTGAGGAGTGTCTAAGGATCCTTGGTCTTCTCAAGTTGTTGAACTTCTAATTCAGCTTCCCTTTGTAGATCACTACTGGAATCAGCCACAAAGTCAGCTAAAGCTTGGGACTTGATGGCAGTCCTGGGTTCATACTTAATGTCATATGCAATAAGCTTGATTGCCCACTTTGCCATTCTACCTGACATTTGAAGTTTCCTGAGAACATTCTTGATAGGAAGGTTAGTTTTCACAATAATGGTGTGAGTTTCTAAATAATGTCTATGTTTAGCAGAAGCCATAATTAAATCAAGAATTAATTTCTCTAAATGAGAATACCTGGCCTCAGCATCAAGTAGAATTTTACTTACATAGTATACCGGATGTTGAGAGCCTTCATGATCCTTAACTAGGATCACACTTACTGCTTTAGCTGAAATAGCTAAGTATAAGGATAACGATTCTCCATTTTCTGGTTTCATCAGGGCTGGTGCGGAGGATAGATAATCCTAAAGAGCCTTGAGTGAAGCTTCATGCTTATCAGTCCACTCAAACTTGCCTTGAGCAATTTGTCTACCTCTTCTTGGATAATGGAATTCCTTTCAAGTGCAAACTTTCTCCTTTTTTGGTGTATTGGCTTGAAAGACTTGTCAATACCAAGTTTGTGAGTAATAACATTCTTAGATATACCTGTCATATCTTCATGTTTCCAAGCAAAGGTAGATTTTCTTCTTTCCAAGAAGGATACTAAATCCTGCTCAATACTGTCTAGGATCCCGGATCCTATAAAAATTTTGGATTCAGGATCCTCTGGGTTCAACAGAATATCCTTGACGTCTTGCTCTCTTGCCTCCATGACGTCTTGCTCCTTGGAGGTTGGCTTCATTGAAGAAGTGTAACAGTTCTTTGCCTCCTGCTAATCACTTTCTATCTTCACCATATCTCATAGAGTTAGGAGCTTGACACATTGATGATATGTTGAGGGGGACTGCCTTCATATCGTGTATCCATGGCCTGCCAAAGATAACATTACAGCAAGATAAGCGATCAATAACATAGAATTTTTTAACATAATTTACTCCCTCTATATAGATAGGAAGTTTGATGTCCCCCAATGTAAACTTTGTCTCTCCACTGAATCCCACAAGGACAGATGATCTTGGGACAATATCAGATTCAAGGATGTTCATTCTTTTGAAGACATCCAACTGGATTATGTTCACTGAGCTTCTCCCATCAATGAGAATCCTGCGAACAAAATGGTTAGATATAAATAGTGTAATAACTAAACCGTCGTGATGAGGATCCTGAATGTCCACACGGTTATCCTCATCAAAGGATATCACTTTTTCCTGGGTAAGGATGGAAGTTCGAACAGGTCTGTCCCTATTCTCCATCTTTGTTTCCTTTGCATGTCTCTTAGCTGCTGAGAACCTCCGGAGATGAAATGGATGATTTGAGCATCAGCTGGTGGAGGAGGAGCTTTTTCAGAAACTTTCTCAGGATCCTTGATCCTTGACTTTTTCCTTCCAAGCAATTCCTTCAAGTATCCTTTGCTCAAAAGATAACCTATCTCCTTCCTTAATGCTATGCACTCATCTGTGAGATGACCAGAATCCCCATGGTAAGCACACCATTTCGATTCGTCTTTGGTGGCAGGCGGTTTGTCATTCTTCCTTGGCCACCTAACCTTGTCACCTAAACTCTGCATAGAAAGGATTAGTTCATTATTATCAGCAGAAAAACAATATTCAGAAATAGGAGGATAATCCTCATCATCTTCCTCTTGTTCCACAGCATGCACATTCTGGTTTCTTGGAGTATTGCTTGGATCAGTTATCCTTGAGATAGGATCCTTATTTGTCTTGCTTTGAGGATCCTGACAATCTCTCGTGGATCCTTTTGTCATCCTCTAAACGGATGAACCTAAGGGCCCTGTTCCTTTCCTCATCTAAGTTCCTGCAAGGGGTCATGACAAGATCATCATAGAACATTGAATCCCTAAGTAAACCTATTTTAAAGGCTTCTACAGCCGTAGCTATATCCAGGTTAGGGATATCTAAGGATTCTTTACTAAACTTAGTGATGTAATCTCTAAGTGATTCATTTTGACCTTGTGTTACCCTATATAGATCACTAGTTAATCGTTCAAATTTTCTACCACATGAAAATTGACTATTAAACATATTAACTAGATTAGCAAATGGAGTAATAGAGTAAGGGGGAAGACTTAGCGGCCATTTAAGAGCAGATCCTGTGAGTGTGGATCCAAAACCCTTGCATAGACACGCTTCTTTTAACCTCTCAAGAATGGGATTGATCTCCGTTCTTTCCCTTGTGACTTCCATCTGGAATTTCAGGAATGGGCTTAACCACTCCTGGAACGCTGGATCTCATATCCTTAAGCTTTTGTAATTCTCTGGCCATAGCTTGGTTGATTCCTGTATCTGAGGGACCAGAAGAGGCAATAGTCTGCATCGGTATGAAGTCTCCTAGATGAACATCTGAACTTCCGGGTTGCACACTCCTTAAGTATCCTTGATCCTGGAAGATGTTGGATCCTTGATGTGCTGTGAATGAAGGTCTTGGATGATAATCCATGGATCCGAAAACCTGAGATGAGGATCCTTGAACCTGGAAAGAGGATCCTTGAACCTGAGAGGATCCTTGAATTGGCTGCGTCCCCATGCATTCTCCTAAACTGGTGAAGAATCCCTGATGCTGAAATGAGGATCCTGAAGGCTGGAAAGAGGATCCTTGAGCCTGAGACATTGCCGATGATCCAGAACGCATTCCTGTTGATCCACCCTTGTATTGGACATCTGGAGCTGCAAAGTGCCGGGAAGTTATGACCGGAGTGTCGAAATTCAGCGACCTCAGCATCAAAGGGGAGTGATCCTCTACTGATTTTATCAATTTCGCGAAGGATCCTGCCATTAGTTTGGTCATGTTGTTGCATGTATCCTCTCATCTGCAAAATCAAAGCATAAAGATCACTGTTAGTAAGTGTAGAGGAAGAAACAACAGTTGGTTTTGTGAAAATGGGGGTTGTCTTCTTCGGAGCATTCTCAGCATTCTTCTGGAATGCAGGGATAAGATGATGCAACGGTGGAATGCCCTGTGATAAGGTAACCACCGACATGGAACTTGAAGAAGTTTTTCCTTGAGAAGCCATGTGGTTGAAGGTGATGAACCGAAATGAACAAAATTTCTCAGAAATGAAGCACCAATTGCCCCACGGTGGGCGCCAAACTGTTTTGGTCAAAAATCACACAAGGATAATGCAATCAAATCTGATTTTGTGAGGTATGATGCTTGAATCAATGAACAAATGTATGAACGAAAAATCAACGATGAACACCGAGATTTATACGAGGAAAAAGCCCTTGATCTTTAGAAGATCTCCGGCATAAAAAAACCTCGGGTGATGGAAACTACCGATCACCAAATGTATTAAACGAGTAAAAGTTTACAACTTCGGAAGTTGATCAAGTGTTGTACAGTATTTTCTAAAGTGTGAGTGTGTTTGAGAGCTGATATTCACGAGAGAGAGTGTGTGTTTTCTGCTTATTGCCTCATGTGTTATCTAAACTTGATCAACCCCTTAAATTAGAAATAACAAACAAGTCCGAAAATTAAGGAAGACCACGTTTTCTCCCCATGACCATCGTGAAAATAGCACATATGGGGCATCTTGAAGGAATATTCCTGAGATTCTAGCTGAGAATTAATCCACAACGTCCATTACCTGCATATAAACATTAAAAACGTGACAATTGTTAGAAATCATAAGTAATGTTAAGGACCCTGGATCCTCAGACTCTGGATCCTCAGACTCTCTGCATCATCCATTAAGGATCCGTGATCCATGCTCAGTCTCAGGATAGATGATCCTTAGCATAAAATTCATGCCCTAACAATGGAAACTACCGATCACCAACTATATTAAACCGAGAAAGATTACAAATCGGGATGATAACAAGCTTGGTACAAGGATCACTAATGTGCAAAAGTGTGTAATCGCAGAGAGTTCTTGAGAGCTCGAGTGTAGTGCAGTTGTGTTGCCAATAATAATGTCTAAATCAAGCTTGTATCCCCATTAAAAATAGAAATATCTAGCTTAACTAACTATCCGCAAATGATGCAAGTCCCCCACGATCACCATAACGGTCGAAGAGTTCATACACGTGCAGAATCACCAAGCATATTCCCCTAGAATCTCGGTTGGACCAAGTCCTATTCGAATACACCTGCAAAACAAGTTTAAAAATGATGAAAACAATTGTTATTGTTTGGATAATAATGAGGATCCTGGATCCTTAGTCCTGCAACATCTTCTGAGGATCTTTAATTCAAACTGAACTGAGGATCTGTGATCCAAGCTGCATTTGAGGATCCGTGATCCATAAGTTATGAAATTGTATCCCTAACAATAAGCATAACAACGAACGTGTTCGATGGATTGTGTGTTTGATTATAATCGATGGTGTAAAGTGGATTTTGTATACATGTTGCACCCCAAAAATGCGTTAAAACGTAAAAAGGGTCGAGTATGCTCACTGTTTTTGCAACGCATTCCATGTCTCGTGGAGAGTTGAAGAGTTAAAGGATGGGACACCGAGGTAACCTTTCAGTTCTCAAAGAACACGAGTCTCGTTCTCGCATAAGTAAAGAATTAGAGTGTTGGAAGTTATAAAAGTGTCGACATAAAATAATATATTCGTTTATATTTACTTTATAAATTTCCTTAGAGTTTCGATACATTTTTATTGGTGTTTCGGCTATAATATATATATATATATATATTCACGAAAACCGGACAGAGTTTCCTTTGTTTTTGGACGCCCCCGACAACACAAGTTGTCGTTATTTATCAAAATTCAATAATAGTCAATCACCGTATATCAAATTTTTTTTCCAATTATACTATTTAAAATTTCGTTAAATATGTCAAAACGTAAGCTATCAAATCGGTTCAAGCTCGTTTTCACAAAAATAATCAAAAACTATAAAGATAACGAATAAATGCGCCGTTAATTTTTACCAAGTCTTCGAGTCGAAATGTCATGCCGCTTGACTGAGTTGACTCGGTTTGACCGTGTTGACTCAGGTTTGACCGAGTCGACCTGGACCTGAACTCTTGACCTGAACACCGAAACACGAAACGAAAGAACGATGTTTGACTGCCTTTGACCTCTGTTGACCGAAAACCCAAAGCTCCAAAATCAGACCCGACCGGAGTCTGTAACCCGAACCATAACAGAACTAAGTCACCACTTTGTCTCCTTGTCGAACCGACCCTGGAATCCGAGTGAACCGTAGCCCGAGCCGGAATGAATCTGGCCCAGTTGACCCGCCCGAACCCGAATCAGGACAACCACTCCCTAGTCGCCGCCGGTTCTGACGGCTTGCCGTCGTCGTGAACCATCATTACTCCCGTCATCACAGCCCCACCACCGTCACATCTTTACACAGCCGCCGTCACTCAATGTTACCGGGAAGAAAAGATATTTAAAAAATATAACAAAAATTTATCAGATCTGTCGGTCTGAAATAAAAGAGAGTGGAGGAATGTTTACCAGAAAAAAATTATCACCGGAGTTCCGTAGCAAAATCCCAACGCCTCCGACGAACCATCGCCGGAAAAACAGGCGCCTCCGTCGCCGAACGTCGCCGCCCTCTTTCTCTTTTCTTTCTCTGTTTCTAAGCCGTCGCCGCTTCACAGGTGTGTGAGTGAAGATAATGGGGGGGTTTGTATGTGTAGCCGGTAAACACGTCGGCCAGTAGCCGGACCGACCTGCAGCCGGATATTTACTCCGGTGATCGGAGTTGAGAGAGATGCGGATGAATGTTGGCTGTGGATATGTGTGTCTAAGGTTTCTCTCAAATGTGTATGAGATGAAGACAGTGTTTTTGTTTGTGAGGGTGTGGTTTTGGATAAGGTGTAGACAAAACAAATGAGAGGGAAAAGTTGGTGGTGTGCGGCTGGTTATGTGAAAGAGAAATGAATTTAGGGTTTAGTTTCTCTTATATATAGTTAGGTTTACTATAGTGGGCTTTGGGCTTGGGTCCAAGGACCACAAGCCCAATCCCCGTGTTTAAGTGGCCCGATCGCACTTACGAATATGTACTAAAATATGAACTCTTATCATGATTAACGCCTCGAAATTAGAATACGAATATGAACTTACTAAAATAAACACGAAAAAATGCGAGGCGTTACAGTCTCTCTCCCAGACTTTGATATCGGTGGTTTCTTTAACAAGGACACCACCCATCGAAGCCACAAAAAACTTTAGCAACTGCTATGTTTAGCAAAATCGCTCAAAGCCTGGGAGAAATTTATGATTTGCTATCTCGCTAGAAGGCCGTGTTGCAGTGCCTGAAGGGTCCCCATGCTCAGGACTTTTTGACCGTTATCTCGATTGAGGGGCTAGGACAATGTATGTCAGCAGTAGAATACAGAGCCATCCTTGAATACCGGCTGATGATCCCTATGTACCCAGAAGATGAAACATGCCCGATATGTCGAAAAGCTTGTATGGATAAATACGAAGAACACACAACGCATTGTAAAGAGCTCCCTGGGTTCATATATCGGCATGACTGGGTGCGGAATATTTTGTGAGACATCCTGAGAAGAGCTGGGATTTCGACTAAGAAATAGGCTCCTGTGAATTTCCTTATGAACTTTATGGAAGGGAGATCTATTCTGCGACCAGCGGATCTGCTTGTCTTTGGTTGGGCTAGGGGGAGACATGCTTGTGTGAACCTCACGGGGGTTTCCCCTCTTGGTTGATTTAAGGGAAAATGGGTTTGTAGCTGGACAAGCAGTAAAAAAGGCAGAATCAAAGAAAGTTGATAAGCACGCTAAAGATTGTGTAGAGAACCAGCATGTTTTTGTCCCTTTTGCCTTTGACACATTTGGCTCCCTTGCACCAGAAGCTATCCAATTCCTGACCAGGGTCCAACCGATCATCCAAAGCAATTGTTTGGCCTTAGGGGGCCAGGGTTTTGTCTTTGGTAGATTAGGGTTTGCAATTCAGAAAGTGTTGGTGCATATGTCTGTCGACTTCATCTTGTATCGAGTCTTGTATTCGTTTAAGATAGATCAGGGTACGTTGTACGAGAAAATAGGTTTGTAGGAGTTGTGTTTGATTTCGCACGAAATGGAAAGAAGCTATTTCGTACGAAATGAACTTTGTTCATTTCGCATGAAATGACATCTCCATATTTCGTACGAAATACCTGGCCTATATATATGGGTCATTTCGTTTCATTTGGTAATGATTCTGATTTCCGGTACCGAACTCCTGCCGACGTGTCTACTGACTGTAATCGTTGTCAAATCAATATACAAGACATTAAAAGTGATTCTGTGTGTAAATCAAGTCATTTCGAAGTCGATATGTCTATTTCCGCCTTTCATATTGACTAAGAACTCTTCTGATAGACTCGTTTAGATCGTCTCTCGATCCTACAAGTGGTATCAGAGCTCAGGAGGAAGAGTTCTCGCCAAATCAGCCTGATTTCACCAAAATTTCTGTCTTCTACACCTTCTTTTCAAAATTAAACAAGATTTAACGGTCAAAATGGATTGAATTTCACACATTATAAGCGAAACATTGTTTTAACTAATTCTTGAAAGAATTGGACCTAAAATCGACCTAGAACTTGATCAATTTTATCAAAAACTGATCGAAAAAGATGACATCAGCAGCATTTTGCGTGAATTAGTCTATTTCGTTTGGATCAGGTCTCTCATTTCGCACGGAATACACCTCGGATCCTTCATTCCGCACGAAATACTTCATTTCGCTTGAAGAGGATATTGATTTCGCACGAAATCACATCATTTCGTTTGAGAGTTATCAATTTCGTACGAAAAGGGTTATTTCGCATCAAGGATCATTTCGTTTGAAGGTCATTTCGTACCAAAAGTTCCATTTCGCACCAAAGAGTTATTCCGCACCAAAAGTCCTTTCGTTTGAGACTGGATTTCGTGTGAACCTGCTTGTCGCTTGAAAATTGTAATTTTGAGAATCTGTGAAAGTTGATTACCGAAACATGGAAGAAGAATTTTACAATGCGTTTGCTACACCAGTTGCTCCAATTACAGTTGCTGAAACTGTTTATAGTGAGAATGAGACAGGGACTTATCAAAAACCGCCAAAGCTTATGTACATTGAAGACTTTAAAGGATGGCAAAATCGGTTTGAAAACTGGGTGCAAGCTTATAAGTTTGACGCATGGTGTTCGTTATATGTAGATTATGTGAAACCGAAAAATGAACGTGGGATTGAAAAAGCTTTCAGTGATTATTCAGAGATTGAAAAACTGAAATATACCAGTGAAAAAATGATGATTAGTATACTTCAACAAGCAGTAAAAGAAGACATCTTTGTTTTGCTTCAACATGAAAATACTGCTAGATCAATTTGGTTGGCATTGATTAACAAGTTTAAGGGAAGCGCTGATATGATAAAGAATAAACAAGCTTTATTAAAGAAATCATTTGATATGTTTGTAGCTTTTGAAGGTGAAACAACAAAAATGACAATTGATAGATATTGTCATCTGGTTCTGGAAATGGGAAGATTGGAAATAAAGAAAGACGACGATGAATGGGTTGATAAGCTAGCCGATGCGTTACCGCAGAACAAATGGGGAACATATTTGCTGATCTTAAAACATATGAGAAAATCAGAAAGTATGAATTTGGCAAAGTTCATTCAGAAGATTGAAGAACATGAATTGGATATTCAGAAAACCTCTATCATGAGTAATCCAAATGCTCAACAAGATGTCAGTTTATACTACAGAGAAAACAAATTTGAGACTACTCCGAGTCCAAAGATTAAAACTGCTTTCAGTGCTAATAGTTCTTCTGGAACTAATGGTAGTATTGTCACTCAGAGTAGTGGATTTTCATCATCATATTCAAGTTTCGATCCGAATTTCACAACACCAATTCCTCAACGACAGAATTCAACAAATTTGCAATGCAATGTTACTTTGAACATTCAAAATGATCAAAATCTTTCTCCAGAAGTGGCTAAGCAACACATGGCATCACTAGTTGCTATGTTAGAGTCGTATGAAAGTTTAGTTGCTGGAAGAATCGGAAATCCAATGCTCACCAAAGAGGATTATGATCAGATTGATGTTGTAGAACTTGAGTTGATGGATATCAAGTGGTGTTTAGCCAGTGTTGTAAGAAGAGCAGAAAAATTCCAACAAATCACCGGTAGAGATGATTTTCGTGAAATGAGTGCATATCCGATAGGGTTTGACAAATCAAAGGTCACCTGTTTTCGTTGCAAAGAAAAGGGACATTTTAAAAGAGAATGCAAAAATAAAGAAGCAACCGGAAGACAAGAAAAGAACGATTATTATCAAAAATCAATTTTTCATCAGATTGATCAACAACCGTCATCATCCCGTGCCATTGAAGTTGAAAAGAAAAAAGCTTATCTTGTCAATCAAGACGATGAAAAAGTAGCAGAGGGTTTTAGCTGGGACAAATACATTCTGGCTGATTCAGGTCTTGTTGCTCGAATCTTGGAAGAAGAAGAAAACAAATCTAAGCCAAAAAGAACGAAAATTTTCAAATCATCAGAAAGTGATGAAGATACCGATGATGAGGAAGAATACATTAATAATGCTAGAAAAAGTTTAGACTCATTCAGTTTTAATTTGTTTTTTGCAGATAAAATTGAAATGTTGAAAGAAAAAAGGGTTGCTCGTCTGAAGAAGAATTGGAGGAAATGGAAGCAAGAAAAGTAATTGAGAAAGAATTGGAGACAAAAAGGATTGCTGAAGAAAAGGCAAAACTGGAAGCTAAGAAAGCAAAAGTTGAAGATAATTCAACTGAAAAGATTGAAGTTGAAGGATGGGAAGCAGAAATAGAATTTGATGAAGTACCAGTGTTTGAGAAAATTGTTGAAGTGGAGAAAATAGTTGAAAAAATTGTTGAGGTTGAGAAGATCGTTGAGGTTGAAAAAATCGTCGAAGTTGAAAAAATTGTTGAAGTTACAAAACCTTGTCTACAATGTTTGGAGTCTTGCAAACATTGTGAAGAGAAAGACAAGAAGATTTGTGAATTAGAGGAGTTAAAAGAAAAATTGTTGTTTGATGTGAAATATGTAAAAGAATCGTATGATGTGCTAAACAGAACAGTTGATAGTTTGAACAAGACAAATTTGGAAGTTGATGCTGCTATGACAATGATGAGTTCAACATTAATGACAAAGCAGAAAGTTATCAATGAGTATATAGAAGATTGTGCAAAACTGAAGCAGGATTTGGAACTCGAAAAAATTGAAAGTGAAAAAATCAAACGTTTATTGCTGAGTTATACAACTTGTGACTATTTGATTGACAGGGTTTATCCTACTATTGCAGGTCTTGAAGCTTTTCAAGATAAAAAGACTGAAGATACGGATGCTGGTAAGAAACCAAATGTCAAGTATAATAAGTGTCCGCCCCCGATTTGGAATAGTTATTCTCCCAGAAAGCCTAATGAGGAACGATTAAAAAAGGCAGTTAACATCAAGTTAAAGTCTGAAACCATTGATGAGTTACCAGATAATATTGACGTCACATTAACAGCGTCTGACACTGATCATGAGTCTGAGTTATTAAAGAAAGTGGTCGATCAGGTGTTGGATATTGATGAAGAGTCAAAGTCGGAGTCTAAATCTGAAAGTTCAAGTTCATCAGACAAGAGTCCGAGTTCACCGGTCAAACGGGTTTACAATAAAGAATTTCTGATGTCGAAAAATAATTTGAATGACGAAATATTCAAAGTTGCATATACTTTGAATGATTCTGACAAGTTATTTTCTGATAAAGAATTCCCAATAAGAAGTGTCAAAACTAAAATGATCAAACAGGTTTTCAAATTAACGGAAATTAATATTTCTGAAATAAAAGATTTAAATCTTACTGAAAAACCTAAAAAATACACTTCAAGACTTCAACAGAGATTGAACAAGAAAAAGGGTTACAGTTCTGGTTCAGGTTATCGAAAGAAACCAAACCATAACGGTAATTTCAAAAAGCAGGGATTAGGTTTCATTCCCCCGGAAAATCATAAAAATGAGAAAACTTATAAAACAAAAACTAAATTTGTTTTAGGTACAAGTTCAGAGGAAGAGAAGGAGAAACTGTTCGGAAAACAGTCAAATCAAGAGTTTTTCGCTGAAAAGAAAAAGTATATTGTGAAAGAATCTGAGAAGAGAGTTGAACGAAGAACCTGTTTCAAATGCCAAGAAGTTGGACACATCGCTTGGAACTGCCCAATGTCCATCAACACAAAACAGGGAGTTACTTCTAACTCAAAGTTGAAAAAGAAATGTGTTGATGAAAAGAAACAACCAACAGAAAGTTTTAAAAAGTTCAAAGATTTGACTTTCAAAACTGGTGAAAGTTCGAAACGTTTTTACAAAAGAAAAGTCGATTTGAACAAACAAAAATGGGTTGTTAAAAGTTCAGAAACCAGTTCTGACAATGAATCTGACTCGTCAAAGTCAGAGGAGTCATTTGTTGTGAAAAGTTATGAGAATTCCGTTCCAGAAATGAACGATGGAAACTTTCCGCCATTGTCGAAAGATAATTTGAAATCCAAAGTTGGTAAGATTGAGATTTCAGACCAATTCTTCTCTGGTAAGGAAGAATTTGATGCTGAAAAGGTTTTTAATGGAAATGTGAAATATATTTTTGGAAAGATGGTTGACGGGAAGGTAAAGGGTGTGAAAGATTTTTACAAATCAAAAAGATGGTGGGATAGAGATGTTGCAGCGGACAGCCCAGTGGTACCGGTGATTATTTTGAAAACGTTGCAGCGGAATTTTCATCAGGACCGTGAGTTAGGAAAAATATCAGAGTTTAGAAAACACCGTATTTGATTTATTAATTAGATGGGATAAACCCATGTTTTACAAAGGTAGCTTTAATAAAGATAAATTTTATTACATAAAACAATATTTCTTAATTTGATTTAATTAATAAATAAGCCACTTCTTGATGCCTTTCAGTGCCGTATCCATCTCTTACTCCAATCTACTGTAATTACCTGAAACGCGTTTTAAAAAGGTTTTGTCAGCAGGAAATACTGGTGAGTTCATTCATTTTGCTTAAAACATATTTGTTATAATTTACAGCATTAAGAGTTTTTACATTTGCTTCTTAAAGATTGGCAAAGACTTAATCACTGCAAAGTATAACTAGAAAACAGTGTTATCAATTACAGTATTAAGAGAGATTACAATGTTTCAGATATCAAACCAACTACCCACAGTACTTGTCACTCGAACATCCATCGGTAGCCTCTTTGCCCGATGGTGTCTGTGACTATGGTCATATCACTCATTGGCTAACTCGTTGTCCAATAGTGACGGTTATCAAGTAATGTATACAAAACCCCACATACCGGCTGTAACTTGGTGATTACATAAACTTAATCACTGTAATTATAATCTTTGAAAATAAACATGATTTTATAAACAAATTTGATAAAAAGAGAATGACTCACCTTATAAGCATGCAGATTCATACGATATCACTCTTACGGCCAAAGTTTAGTCTACAGATAAGCCTTGATATATTGCAGATTTATACAGGCAGAGCTTAAACTATTGATTAGCCTTGTAACCTAGTGCATACGAACTAGGTAAATAACTAATACAGCATTTACGATAACTCACGAGATCAAACCTTCACAACTAATGACAAAGTGCGATACTTAAACATCCATCGGATTCACAATGAATGACAAAGTGAAATCACTTAAACATCCATCGGAGTCACGACTAATGACAAAGCATAAACCCTAATGTGGGCAGCACTTAAACATCCATTGGATAGTTTAATCGATCGGACATTGAATCGTAGCAGCGATTGAGTTAATACCCGGCATCGTAGCAGTACCCCGCTATACTAATTAGTGATTTTGAGACTGTTTCGACTATAACTCAACGTACAGATTGAATTTGATCGTCGAACAAACGCAGAATTTCAAGTGCCAATGCCTGCTATTTATACATGAAAATTGTCATGCTTACGGACCGTAAGACTCCACCCTTACGGTCCGTAAGGGACACGAAATATTTATAGGTTTGCCACGCGTGGGACTAGGCCTGCTGAGTTGACAGAATTGATAAATTCGATTTATATAATGAGTTATATGGATAATCGTTGAGTAGGGAATACCCCCCCCCCCTGAGTTTTAGGGGCCCTGATTCTGATTCAGATTGTTCTGAAAATTTTAGGGTTTGTGTAGAATCACTTGGGTGTCTTAATTAGGGTTTCCTTTTAGATAAAATAATAAAATAAATAGGACTTTTAATGAGGGTTGTTACATCAGGGGTCCGGGTTTATACTTACAGAACGTTTTTAGGACATTTTTGTGTGAGTCGTTACAATGTGGTATTTTAATTCTTGAAAAGTGTCATATGTCATTCTTCAAGTGGTTAATCAAGGTCATTAAGTTGAACTTGATTTAACTTTCATTCACAAGTGATTGGAAAACAAAGTGATGATCATAACCCCGATCTTACAAGTGGTAAAATCAACAAAACTTATTTTCCGGAAAAACCATTTTTGATTAAAACAAACTTAAGTGTTTTGAAATCATAATGGGAAAATAGTTTGTTGTAAGGGGAGTTCTGATTGTTTATGCCAAGTGGATGGCGAATTGAAGTGATTCGATATCAGTTTGTCAAATTTGATTGTACGGTTTGATTTCAAATCTCCTTTAAATGGTTTTGAATTTTAGGGGGAGTAAGAAATTTCATAAAATCCAAAAACATTGGAAAATTTGAAAAAGTAAAAAACATGATAAAATCAAAAATTGAGTTTTGTTGAGAAAAGAGGAAATGATAGTACATCAGTGGACAATCACAGCACGCTAAAGAATTGGAAAGTTAAAATGTGTTAAACGGTCTCACTGATGATATGCCAGTAGGTTTTTACACGCTTAGTAGATTGTGTTCGAGATATAAACCTAAATTTCAAACTTACTTATCTCGTGGGGAACGTCCTCGGATATATGGGTAACCCCCGAAATCTTGTTTGAAAGATCCCTCTTTCTGAGATACTAGGTCTTTATGCTTAGTGATATCTGGGGTATTATCCCGGGACTTCTGATTTTGCAGAAGCAATGGCCTAGTCCCCGTATAATACTTTTCGCTTGCTTTAAATAATAGCACCACCCTCAGCATAAAAATGATGAAACATTGCAAAATGCTAATCATGTGTTGTTGAAGAAAAGATTCTCTAAAGGGAACACACCGAAAGTCGAACCATCATCTCTCTGATTTTGCGGAAGCAATAGCCTGAGCTCTCATGGTCTCGCATTTAACCCTTACAGATATCATCTAGGTATACTCACATGTAAGACTGAATATTGGGATCTGGATACGGGAGTATATTCTGAGGTGGGACACGCGAATAAGTTTAAGTCTCTAAAACATTAATCTCGTATCTCAAAACAGTTGAACTTTGTGTGAAAATTTAAGTGGGTCAGTATACTGACAATCTAAGTGAATCGTTTAGATCTTAAAATGTTTAAAGCTTAATGGTGTTGGTGATTTGTCTCATAAACTGATATGATCCTCTTACATAAACTCGCAAAAATATTGTCTGTAAATATTTATTTACTGCATTTCATTAAAAACAAAACCCAAAAAGAGTTTAATTGTGTTTTAGCATAATTTTTTTGAAAATTCAAAAAGATTTTCGACAACTGATGATGAAAAGCTGATTTTCAAAATTCCAAGTGCTAAACATGATGAACAACAGGTTGGGAGAGTTTGTATGATATGAGAGTTGTTTTTGAAATGATATAATGGTTCATTAAGTTGAAACCAAATTTGAGTGATATTTTTACAAGTGGTCATCAGAGATCTTAAATGTTAAATCATTTTGAGATTGATTTTACTAGTGGTAAACAGAGAATAAATTTTAAATTTTAAATTTGTGAAATTTATTGTGTGGTAGAGTATTGTGCAGGTCCCCATATCTAAACCGGAGCAGAGGTTGAGCCAAGTTTAGATTCTAGAACTTGTAAAAGCAAGACTACGATCCCAGCACAACTCAAGGGGGAGTTTGCTAGCAAAGGGGAGTCTGTAGATGCTAGAGCCAGTTTCTGATCCTGAAAACTTGTTAAAGATAGAAGCTGATTAATGAAGATAGAGCCAGGATCACGATTCTGGGAATGACAGAGAAAGAGGAAATTGAAGTTTTGTTAGATCAACATCCAATGAGGAGGTTAGTTGATGAGAAAAGAAGAGAAAGAGATTGAAGAATGATTACATTGTCAGACACTTTGAAAAGAGCCCAAAGACTGATAAAGGCTGAAGACTCGACATGCTGAATATTTGTACTGAATACTCGTCGACATCCAAGGGGGAGTCTGTTGGTGCATATGTCTGTCGACTTCGTCTTGTATCGAGTCTTGTATTCGTTTAAGATAGATCAGGGCACGTTGTACGAGAAAATAGGTTTGTAGGAGTTGTGTTTGATTTCGCACGAAATGGAAAGAAGCTATTTCGTACGAAATGAACTTTGTTTTCGCACGAAATGACATCTGCCTATTTCGTACGAAATGACATCTGCCTATTTCGTACGAAATTCCTGGCCTATATATATGGGTCATTTCGTTTCATTTGGTAATGATTCTGATTTCCGGTACCGAACTGTTGCCGACGTGTCTACTTACTATAATCGTTGTCAAATCAATATACAAGACATTAAAAGTGATTCTGTGTGTAAATCAAGCCGTTTCGAAGTCGATATGTCTGTTTCCGCCTTTCATATTGACTAAGAACTCTTCTGATAGACTCGTTTAGATCGTCTCTCGATCCTACAGAAAGGGGTGGCGGCGCAGTTTGTTATTCGTCTATCTTCTGTTTTGATTTAACTTGACAAGTATGAATGAGAAGAATCATTATATCTAAAAAAAATAGCATATACAAAGAGTAAGAAAATCTTGTTCAAAGTGATTTCATTACAACTTTCAGATATTCTTTTAGGTTTTGTTATGATCTCTTCTCTTTCTTCATACAGGAAAACCAACACTACCTTTCTATTTGCCTCTATTTAAAATTTTAATTTACTTAATTTCCCAATCAAGTTATGCTTTTTGGTTATATAAAAAACAATATTCCATCTTCTTTATATAAAGACTAGAAAGGCATCTCTTTTGCTCATGTCCTTGATAACATGTCCATAATTGCTTTTTCTTTTCTTTTTCTTTTTTCTTTCTCATGGACATAATTGCTTTTCAACTTTTGGAACACCTATGTTACACTTGTACATTATGCTATAGAGGTTATATCTTAAACATTTTAGCACTTCTTTTGTTATGCGCCAATCAAAAAATGCAAGCATAAAATGTTTGATTAGTCATACTTTCTTTTAAAGGTGAGCTCCTTGTAACATTTTACCTTACGCTTTGTTATGCTATGTAATATATATAGTGATAACCTTTCTACAGATTAATGCTACATAATTATAATTTATTCACTAAGAGCATTCACATCTCATTCTGCATTTTTATGTGAACGAGTTCTACGTATTATAAAAAGTGGTCTTTAGTGGTTGTGAATGAATGAGAAAGAAAATGTTACTATTTATCTGTATATTTTAGGGACATTATTCACCTCTATTAATTTTTTTAATATTTTTTTAAAGTGGTTGTGAATGGAGAAGAAATAAAAGATAATGATAAAAGTATTAAAAATATTATATAGCTAATAAAGAGAAAAAAAAAATTATAGTGATTTTTAGTGTAATTATAAAAATGAAGATAAGAGAGGGAGTGTGAGAGCTTTCACATTCAACCCCTTATTTATTTTACCCTATGTTATATTAAAAATCATTATCTTTTCTTTCAGTACTTTTTAATACCTTTATTAATACATTTTTTCGCTTTCACTCGCAACAACTTTCAAAATATATTAAAAAAATAAAAAAGGTTGAACAGCAGTGTCTCGTCTAAATTAAATTTACAGATAAACAGTAATATTTTCTCTCTTTTCTACTCAGAACCACTTTTCAAAAAAAAAAAAAAAAAAACACTTGCCTCACATAATTTTGAGGAAAAGATGTGAATGTTCTTTAACACTTGAGAACATTCACAATTGATTATTTATCCATATTCATATAATCACACTAAAACTATTTTTTCTCTCTTATTTTCAATTAAATAATATTGTTTATACATTTGTCAGTACTTTTTCTCTTTCTTTCACTCACAACCACTACTAAAAATATTAAAAAAAAATTATTAGAGGTTAACAGTATTTCCTATATACATATAAACAACAACATTTTCATATCATTTCTCTCTCCTCCACTCAAACCCACTTAGGCTACTCGGTGTGTGAGTAGGCAAGTCCTTGGAGGATGCCCCTCCACCTCAGCCTCACGTCACCATCCAAGTAGGATGTCTCTCCAAGAATTGAACAAGGGAAATGGTTGATGAGCCTACCCCACTTATTTATTTATTTATTTTTAATTTTGGCAAATTAAATATGCAATACATATATATAACTAAAATTAATTTAAACTTTAAAATAAATGTTAATTCCAACATTACATTAAAAAAACAACCTAATCTTTAAAAAAAATTAAACAAACTACTAGTCTTCATCCGGTATCGTCATTGGGTTCGTTTTGTGCGTTGTTCCAAATGTATTCCACCAAGTCCGCTTGTAGGTTTTGATGTATGTACTCGTTACGTAGAGAGAATCCGTTTAAATCTTGTTGTTCTACACTCACTGGAACAGAATTCCCGTTAGGTGCGTTTTCGGCGTAGTCACAAATCGCTCCACCTTTCTCTTCGATGATCATGTTATGCAGCAAGATACAAGCATACATAACGTATCACAACCTCTGTGGTGTAAAAGAACGTGCTGGATGTTCAATGATATGTTTTTTTGTAGAATCCCAAAACACCGTTCAATATCTTTTCTCGCCCCTCTTGAAACTTGGCAAATTTCTTTCTTTTATCGTCTGTCGGGTGTGGAATAGATTTAACGATTGTAGAGTACGATGGGTATATTCCATCCGCAAGGTAGTAGTCGCGCCTGTATTCCACCCCCGAAACCGTAAAACTGGTGTCTGGACCAGTTCCTGCTATTACATCCTCGAAGATCTCTGATTGCTAGATGATGTTAAGGTCATTAAGTGAACCAGGCAGACAAAAAAAAAGCATGCCAGATCCAGAGATACTGTGACGCCACAACCTCTAGTATTATAGTTGGATGACCATGATCGCCCCGAGTATATTGACCTTGCCACGCATTACGGCAGTTCTGCCCCAGCCAGTGCATGCAATCAATGCTTTCAAGCATTCCTGGAAAACCATGACTTTCTGGGCTTGATATAATTTTTGGACGTCATTTGCGTTTGGTTTCCGCAAATATTTCTTGCTATATAACTTCACGATCCATTAGCAAAACTTGTGCAAACATTCACGTGAAGTTCTTTCGGACATCCTTAAATACTCGTTCAACGAATCGGGTGTCGTCCAGTATGCCAGTTGACGAATGGTTGCTATACATTTCTGTAAAGTGGTGAATCCCCTACGGCCACTAGCGTCGTATCGAAGTGTGAAAAACGGATTAGACCTCGCCAAGTCGTCTGCTATACGTAAGAACAGTCAACGACTCATTTGGAACTGACGTCTAAACATCGCGTCCATGTACACAGGTTCGTCGGCAAAATAATCGGCCACTAAGCTATCATGGCCACCTAAATATTAACACCGAAAAATAAATTAAATACATTATTAACACTAAAAAAAGTAAATATATTATTTCATCGAAAAATAAAGATAACCTTCTCGATCTCGGTTTAAGGCGGTTGCCTTACTTTGCGATTGTGACGACGTTTCTTCCTCTTCCTCCATGATCATCTGTGCTGCATGCATAACGAAGTTCGCAAAAAATAACTCGCCCTCACCCGAAGATGACGAACACCATGATGAAGAAGAAGAAGAAGACATGCCTGTAATTTTATAAAAACGTGGTGTTGTATAAAAAAGTGAGAGATTGGAAAGATTTGGGTTAAAAGTGGAGGAATAAAAGGTATGTATTTATAAAGTGGGAAAGAAAAAATATTTTTTTTTTAAATTCTAGCCATTTACAACGGCTATATTTTGTCTTCAAGCCGCCTGTCTTCAACTGGACGACCCCCACTGAGTAGCCTTAAAACCACTAACATCCTTAGGGTGGGGGGTATGGTTTGCGGGGAGTTAAGCGGGGAGGGGGAGTCACCGAGCGGTGACCATACCCTGATGTTGAAGTGTTTCGGTGAGTGGGTGAGAGGTGACCAAAAACGGTGTGTAATCACTGAAGTGATTGAAGAGTGATGGAGGATGGAGAGAGAGAGAGAGAGAGAAAGAGAGAGAGAACAACCAATCAAAAGTGAGAATCACTCAAACATCCTAGAGTGATGATTAACCATACCTATGGGCTGTTTGGCTAAGCTTTTCAAAATGACTTATTTGCTTATTTACTTTCTAAAAAGCAAATAAGCAAATAAGTCATTTTGAAAAGCTCCATTTTAAAGCTTTTCAAAACAGCTTATTGACTTATTTGCTTTTCAGAAAAGCAAATAAGTCATTTTGAAAAGCTTAACCAAACAGCCTCCTAGTGTTTAAGTGTAAAATGGGGAGTGGAATGAAAAATTGACATGGCATAATAATATTGGCTAGAGAATCACTCAATCACCCTAGGGTATGTTTGGCAAAAGTAGCTGGTAGCTGAAAGCTGGTAACTGGTAGCTGGTGGCTGGAAGCTGGTAGCTAGTAGCTGTAGCTTTTTAGATATATTTGGTGTTTGGTAGAGTAGCTGGAGCTTTTAATAAAATGTATAAAATGACCAAAATGGACATAACTAAAAAATTAGAAAGTTGTTGCATTAAAATTTTCCTTATTTTTAATGGTTAAAATAGTCATTTTTCCCTAAAAGCTTGTAGCTCCTTCTAAACGCTACTAGTAGTAGCGTTCAACCAAATGCTTCCAGCTCCTAACCTAAAAGCTCCTTCAACCAAACAAGGCTTTTTATTGAGTAGGAGCTTTTTATTAAAAGCTTAAAACTAGAAACTCCTAAAAGCTCCATGCCAAACATACCCCTAGAGTGATTAACCATACCCTCACCCTTATAAATACAAATAACCTACTCACCTATTTTTAGTGGAAGGAAACAATGCAAATGATCTTAATCAGATAAAATTAGTTGAAACAAATTTAGATGATAGCTTTCAAACTCATTTTCTAGTAAAGGAGTCGCATCTATTTATAACCAAACAGTAACAAAAGATTATAAATAGTAACAACAGCTTTATAATTAAATTTTCTGATAAAGGTGTCGCATATATACAGAGGTTTGGATCTCAAAATCAAAGGTCGAGATCTATTTAGATCAACAGTCAATTAGCATTTTAAAATCATTAAAACACCTCAACAAATGAAATGCGGATCTCCATTCTTCACAATTAGCATGAAAAGTAGATACAACACAACACACACTTGCATTCTTCATTAAAACCTAAAAATTACAATAACCACCTAATAACATAAAACCAACAAGACAACCTCACGGAGCCTTTTTTTTTTGTTAAAAGTAACTCTATTTCCAGATACGAAATTCCCAAATCCAGAGCAACAACACTCTACCCACTTGTACATCACACATCAACACTTGTACCCAACTCTAAACTTAAGAATCCCACATCCAGTAACACACTAACACCGTTTCTTTTTTCCATCTTCTCAGTTATCTCATAACCTCACAAAACTCAATTAGCTTCAACACCGGCAGGCTCCGGCTGCACCTTACGCGGCCGTCCCCTCGGCCGGCCGGTTTTCGACGGCGGCGTTGGCACCGTCGCAGCCTTAACTTTCTTCGCCGACGGTGGAGCATTCGGATCCTTCTTCGGGCGTCCTCTGCCTCTCTTAACTTCAGAACCTGTCGTTGCCGGTGACGTCACCGTCGCCGGAGTCTCGGTCTCCACCGCTGATGGATCCTTAGCCTTTGGAGGACGGCCGCGGCCTCGTTTCGCCGGTGTGGCGTAGTCCGGACGCATGTAGTTGTTATTTGAAACCACTAGCTCACCGTTTTCAACGAGTTTGTTTAACTGATCTGCCAGGATATTTGTGTGTTCTTCCGGTAAGCTTCCGCAAGTTGATTCGATGTAGTTTGAGATCGACGATGTGCTTGAACCGTCCTTCTCTTTTAGAGCATCAATCGCTGAGAAAATCATCTGCAAAAACACATCGGTCGATCGGATTTCAGATTTTTAAACCTCAGTTACGCACAAGAAACAAAATCTACACAAAATCACCTCAAATTTCAAAATCCTAAACCTAATTTACAAACACAAAGCAAAACTACACAAAATCGAACAAAAACACTTGAAATTCCGAATTTCTAAACCTAATTTACAAACACGAAGCAAAAAATCGAACTAGATCACCTCAAAGTTACAAATTAGTGCTATAAATTGTTTCCAAATCACCTCTGCATATCTGATTTCAACTTTCTAAACCTAATATACAAACATTAACAAAATCTATACAAAATCACTTCAAGCACATACACATCGAACAGATTTCAAATCTATAAATCTAATTTGCAAAAAAGGGAGCAAAATCTACACAAAATAGAACAAAAACACCTCAAAATTTGAACAAAATTACCTCTGCGTATGGAGGAAGTGATGGAGGGCGGTTGAGTTCTTCGCCGGCCATTGGAGGAGGTAATGGAGTGAGTGCAGAGAGGATGTCAGCTACGAAGAAGCACGGTGAAAAAGTGTGTGCATGGGTGAGACCTTTTGGGGATGATTTATGTGAAGAATTTCAGGGTTTCATGAAAACGATCGACGGTTGAGGTTTGTGGTGGTGATTAGATCAACGGTGTGTGGTTGTTTGTGTAAAGGGTCATGCGGATCGGTGACGTGGCTAGTGGCTTTTGTGTGAAGTGTTTTTGTTGTAGGAGTGAGTTTTGACGATTTTTTTTTTGTTTGTTTTTTCTCTCCTTATTTTGAAACCTAGAGAGAGAACAAAGAATCGTTTAGTGGATTTTTTTTAATTGTTTATTTGGTTATTTTATTGAAGTATAGTTTAGTGGATTAATTTTATAATAATAGTTAACGAATTTTCATCAACAATTTTAATTATTTTATTAACATTTTGTCCGAACATGGTTTCCTAGTAATAATCTCCTCTTACATCACTCAAGAAGTCATCAAAGATCAAAAGTTTACCGATTTATTAGATTTTAATTTAATAATTATAATTTTCATTCATTGGCCTGAAATTAATTCAAACTTCAAAAATTCTCTTTGAAATTCTGATAATGATAATGAAGAAACACGGAACTAATTAATGGACTAATTAGTTTGGTTTATGTTTCTACCATAATGGTTAATCTTCTTTATGGTTTCCTGAGCTCCTTAATGACCGTGGTTTATCTGCAAAACAGAACACCGTTACTCGTTAAGAGGGGAATGTGGGGGTTTCCCTCTTAACCGGGCTCCGGCGTGAGAATAAGCGACTGTATTTGGTGGAAAGAATTAAGTATTAAGTGAGAGTAGAGGGAATGGAATGAATTAACCTGTGAAGTGAGGTCTCTATTTATAGCCGGAGTAGTGTAAGAGGGTATGGGCTGATGGGCCTTGGGCCGGAAGGCGACAACATGGAGGATATGCTCATTGTCTCACTGGTGTCAACCGTTAGTGGCCTCTAGGAGCTTTCTAGAGCTGGCGCAATGTGATTGGAGCCACGTGTCACCGTTGTCGGCCTGACCGCCCTTCTGCCATCAGCAGGTAAGTGGAGATCGTGGGGCAGTTGTCTCTGCCTTATGATTGGTGCCATGTAGGCGTCCTTGAGTACTTTTTGTCTCCTGCATGTCAGATGATCGTGGAGCACGATTGAACAGAGCCAGAGGGGCGTTGATTGGCTCTTCCCTTCTGCCACTTGTACCTTGTGTACTATTTGGAGCAGCCTTGCGCTGCTTCCCTGCACGAGTCTTGATGGGCACGTTGACTGACTCGCGCGGGGTTTAGGTGACTGGGTATTCCTTCGGTATGCTAAGTGTTGTTATTGCAGCTTCTTATTGCCTAGCTCTCGCGCAACGTAAAGTAGAGCATAGCGTAACTCGCGCGAGGTTAAAAATAGGAAGTTTTTTTAATAAGGAGTATGGTCCCGCGCGCAACCTTTATCGAGGTTTGCGCGGCTTTTTGGGACCATACCCCTTCAGATAACTTGTAATAATTTGGTCTCCATTTGTTAATCTTTGCTTCAAGATCGTAAAAGTTTCCTCTTGCTTTGGTCATCATTCAAATTTAAATGATTTACACGTTAATTTGGTTAATGGGACGGCTATTCTGAAAAAATCTTGAATAAAGCGTCTATAATATCTTGCCAGTTCCAGAAAGCTTCTAACTTCCCTTGGTGATTTAGGAACATTTCATTTGGTAATCGTTTCGATCTTTATATGATTCACATGAATTCCTTCATGATTAATCAAATGTCCAAGAAATAACACTTTTTTGTAACCATAACTCACATTTTAAGAATTTTGCATAAAGCTTCTCTTTTCTTAGTAATGTTAAAAGTACATGTAGCTGCTTAACATGTTCTTCATCGCTCTTGAAATATATATGTATATCGTCTATGAAGACAATTAAAAATTTATCCAAGTATGGTTTACATATTCGATTCATTATGTCTATAAATGCAGCTGATGCATTTGTTAAACCAAATAGCATGAATGTTAACTCATAGCGTCCATATCTTGTTTTGAAAACTATTTTGGGGACATCTTCTTCTTGCACTTTCAATTGATGATATCCAGATCGTAAATCTATTTTTTTACATAAATAACACATAGGTTAATTTTGTTTTAAATTCCTAACGATATTATTTAAGTTTTGGTATTATTATTAATAACACCTAAATATCTTAAATCAGTGGCTCTAATACCACCTTCTGTCACAACCCTCGACTCCACCCTGGGCGGGAACCGTGATCAGATACAACGGTGGTATCGTGTTTATTAAATTCGCAGCGGAAAAATTCATCAGGTCGTAGTTAGGAAAAATATCAGAGTTATAAAACACCGAAATTTTACATGTTAAACAGTTGGTATAAAACCCACATTACATCAAAATGTTTTTATAGGGGTAAACCCTGGTTTTACAAAACACATTTCCTTTTCTTTATTTTGGTGATATAGCCACTTTATTTAAGCTTCTGGTTCTTCGTAGCATTTTCCTTTCTTTCACAGTAAGTCACCTAAAACGCGTTTAAAAACATTTTATTAGCAAAAATTATGGTTGCAAAAGTCGCTAGGATCTCCCTAATCGGATTTGAGAGTACTATGGAAGTACTCGGCCTAGGCGGAGATTACTTGGGGAGTAATTAGCCAAGGCGAACAATACTCGGGCCCCGTCAGCCTACCTTGTAGCAAGTACTCGGGGAGTACTCGGAGCCTAGGTGGGACTTTTACAACCATGGTGAAAAATACTGGTGAGATCATTCATTTGTATAAAAAAACACAACGTTATAATTACAACATTAAGGGTTTTTACAGTTGTTTATATATTTCAGTTACTCAAATCGGTACTTGTCACACGGTAGTCCCTGTAACTGTGGTCATACCATTATTGGCCCTCAATTGTTAAATAGCAAATCTTATCAAGTAGTGTATACAAAACCCCACATACCGACAATATTTGTTAAGAATACAAAAACTTCATCATTGTAAATATAACTAAAAAACATTTAGGGTTTTGAAAAACATTTAAGTATCACATAATGTGAAGAAAAAAGAATGTCTCACAATGTTGTGAGAAAAAGAGAATGACTCACTTTGCATAATTAGGGTTTTGATTTTATATCCTCCTAGTATTAAGCTTGGATTCCTAGTAATATATACAATGCAACACGTATTAGTGTAAGAAACCCAATTCAAACTTTAACGATAATCACGAGATCAAAACCTCATCGTAGTTAACAAGTATAGCCTTATTCAAGCAACACTTTGGCATCTGCTGATTGGTTTTATGATCAATCGGACAGGGTATCGTACCAGTTATCTGGGTTTAGTACACTTCCTATGGAGCATAGTTTTGATTTTCAGGGATTCGTGTATTGGAATGACAGAATGAGAGAAAAATCTATCAAAATTATATCGAAATTGGTGTACTGAACTCATGTCACACCTCAACCGATGGCGGAAACATCAGAGTGAGACGTAAACAAGATTGCAAAAGACTTCATAACACTATTTGTGACAATATTTAATAAATCAAAATTCATTTCATTGCTAATTCAAGTACATCGTTTCGAAGCAAATACAACAATATAATCAAAGAAACAAAATACAACATAAGTACTAAAATTTAACATGGGTTTCTAGTTCATCCTACTAGATTCCGTTCATCATCATCGTCATCAAATTTCTGCAACACATATTAAAGTATAGTTCAACACAAAAGTATTGGCGATTATACAAGTTTAAATACTAGCATAAGTATTAAAGTTTAAACAAATCCACATGGCATAATTGTTAACTTAAACTAACATACAATACTAGCATGCAACTATACATGTCAAACCAAAGATTCCGGTAGCGTAATCTAAACACAGCAATGAATATACCGTTTTATTTACTTAACATGACCTCAAGAATACGAGCGGTGCGTTAAACCTACAACGCTATACATGTTAAGGGAGGCTTGTACAGAGTTAATGACAAGTATAAAACATAAGAATAATCTAGCATATATGAGTTCACGTATAAAGTATTAAGCATGTAAGTTGGATTGTTTGTCTTGTGAATTACATAAAGTATATGGTTTCCGTGAGATTAATAGCATAAACGTATTGCACCCAAAAGTGTTAAAAGTAAAAAAGGGAGTCATGTATAATCACGGTTTTGCAAAGCTTTTCGTTTAATCTGTGAGTTTATGAACGTGAGGGTTGGAACACCGATGTTACCCTACAATGGGGAAACGAAGGTGTGTGAGTATTCGGATTTTGACAAAAGGTTCGGATTTTGGAATATAAGTACAAAAAGTATGTATACACAAAAATATATCTTGTCTAAGTACTCGTTTTGTCACTAAGTTTTTATGTGATTTCATGGGTCCTAACTTGCACATTAGAATCGGAAACGAGGAATTTAGAACAAAGATAAAAATAACCTAAGTTCATAACACTTAACCACAAAACAGTTAGCATCATGAATTTGGCCAAAATATATATATTTTTATATTATATAGTTTTATTGCATTTATGTATTATCATAGATTTCATAGAAGTCAAGCATGGAGGTATGTTTACCTCATTGTATGATTCAACAAAGCACAAAGTTTATCAACATAGTTGATAAACCCGGTTGGTCATGAATAAGAATAACATAACTAACTAATAGATTATCCAAGTAGCCAAATAAGAACAACCCGGGTGTGTCATACCCAACATGGCAAATATTGGAGGCTAGGTGGGGTTAACTTACTTTTTTTCTAGGAAACTACTTGGGTGATCATACACAAAGTACACAAGTGAGGTAGTGGAACTAGTTTAGAAAGCCAAAGCTCCCACGGTTCACACTTCTACCAAAACACAAGTTCATTGTAATACCTCGGAAATTTGTGTCGAATTATATAAAGACATGTGTCCAATAAACTCTCATTTTATGCAACGTAGTTTGGTGAGAGGGACTAAAATGTGCAAAATAAAGATTGACTTTGACCATGTGCAAAACCCTTGCAGCATAGGCTTCTTCGATATCTACATGGATATGATCCTATCCCTCCATGGACCCCTCCCGCATGGGCTCAGATACATAACAATCCACCCTATTGGAATTCACCTTGTCCTCAAGGTGAAAGTAAAGGGAAGCTCGAACGGAGCACCATTTTGTTTCCCATGATGGTCACCATTCAATTTTTCCAGCAGCAAACGAATAAGTCGTAGCATAGCACCACAAGGGCTTCCACCCACATTCCAAATTCATGTCTTTAACCGCCCCATGGTACATCGACAAGCTCCAAATGCTGCATTCACACGTAGTAGGCTCGAGTATGCTAACCATGAGGGCATTCGGGTAGATCGTTGACTTCGAGTTAGTATGTGAAAAAGATGTAAGGTCGGCTTCACCCAATGAGGGTGTTGGTTTTGGCTTGACTTTAGCAGGGAATGGTGTGTTTTTTCGGCGGGTCTCAATACGGGTTTAGGGAATATCGTGGGATGTTGGACTATTTTAGGTGTAAGGTAGCAAGTGTGGGTGTGGGTGTGGTGGCGGAAACGGTAATAGGTGACAATATGGTCGCGGGCTTTGGCGTCGAAGTGACGGTTGAAGGGACTTGTTTCAATGGTGGTGGTGTTGCGAAAGCGACTACTAGAACAAGGTGGGGGGCTTCCCACACGGATCAGATCGATTGGAGCTCATTGAAGATGGTTTGATATCCAGTCTAAAGCACTTTCTCTAATCTTGATCATCCTTAATGATGTAAACAAGAAAATTGTCACACCCTGACTTTTGCGGAAGCGTGATTTGGTGTGACTTGCTTAATATCATTGCATTCAACCATAACAAACGACTATATGATACAACCAAGGTGTTCATCCATAGATAGTTCAAAACGTTACAAGCAACATTGTTTTAAAATCCCAAAACACAGACTTCAAGTTCAAAATACAATACCAGCAAATTTTAGATCCATAAGAACTTCACAAAAGACACAAACAAAATAGGTTTCAAGCCATGTATCTTATCCAAGATAAAATACATAACCCAAACACTTCGACTTCGGATGACACCTTTTATTAGAGACATGACTTGTAAACTCCAACGCCCGCCAGATCCATACTTAATTTCCTGAAATACATGTAGTTTGAAAACATCAACAAAAGTTGAGCGAGTTCATGTGTGTGTTTGTGAATAAACCTTTGAAACCTTTGTAAGTATGTTTGTATGTACTTGAAAACCGGTATGAAAGCAACAAGGAAACAGATCAATTAATGTGTAGCTAATACATTAATATTTGTGACGTGATGCAGGAAGACTCAAACCTAGCAGACTTTGTCTCCGGCAATAAGACATAGTCACCACATGGTCCACTCGGCGGACGCATGGGTGGGGTTCGCTACACCCAAATAGATCTATCACTCATGTCCCTCGGTCCTACAAAGAGGATTAATGGCCTTAAAAGTCATACCCACCACTCACATGATCTAGCAGTACCATTCCTTAGCTAACCATACCAAATAATAATGTTTGTAAACAGTTTGTAACATGTACTTCACCCCCGAAGTTATGAAACCGAAAACAGTTAAAAGAAAAGGGGGTCATGAACTCACATGTTTGCGTTCTTTGAATCCGTCTGTAACTCAAAGTTTCCTCTGGTGTACACGACTACCTACAACGTACTATGGTCTATTAGACGAGCGGGTCGTGCCTTGACTTAGTATTAATTAGTGTCTTTGAGTTACGTTTCCAAGTGTCTTCATCATTATTCCAAGTTATACAATTATTTGTTAAAATGATAAATATTTTAACTTAAATTATATTTATTAATTTTTTGGAATAATAGTTAAAACAATATATATTTTAACTTTATACTTTTCAAGTATTTATACATGTATTTCCTTCCCAAGGATGGGTGTACTTGTATTCGTATTCTTATTCTTGTATATTTTTGCCATGTATTGGGGTCGTATTCCGGCGTGTATTTATACGTACGAAAACACGTATTTCTTGTAATTATCAAGTAATCTTATACTTAATGTTATATCAACTTCTCCGGAATAATATTTCTATTAAAAAATACTTTAATATATATTTCCAAAATACATATTCCGAGTAATATTACTTAGAGAATTATTTATAATTTTCCTTTGGCGAAAATATTCGTATTTTCATATAAGTTCCAAATCTAATATATTTTCAAGTCTAACTTGGAAATTATATATATATAGGACAAAGATCCGTTAGGAACCACCTCTTATTGCGAGAACCAATGTGAACACAACCAAAAATGCCTAAAAATAGCTAAAAATCACACATTTTTTTAAATATTTTTTATAAAAAAATCGTTACTTTTCGATGCAAAAAAAAAAATTTTTTTTGGCTACTAAAAGTAGCGATTTTAACATAAAAAATATTAAAAAAAATTAGATTTTTTTTTATTTTTTTAGATTGTTTTAGGTTTTTTGGGGGTTTAGTTTTTAGCATTTTAGCTTGGGGGGGGGGGGGGTTAGGTTTTTGGGGGTGGGGGAGGGGGTTTAGGTTTTTTTGGGGGGGGGGGGGGGGAGGGATTAGGTTTTTTTAGGTTTTAGTTTTTAGCATTTAACTTAGGGGGGGGGGGGGTTGGGGGTTAGGTTTTTTTTAGCTATTTTAGGTTGTGTTCATATTGGTTCTCGCGGTTCTCGCAATAAGGGTGGTTCTCGCATGAACCTTACCATATATATATATATAGTATAATGCTAGGGAGAAATCCCTAAAAATTTGAGAAAACCCTAGAAAACCCAACCTCCCGACTTTTTTTTTTTGAAAAAAATAACACATGTAATATACATGTTTTTTAAGAGTTTTGAGCCAAAAAAGTCAAAAAAGCGCCGAGTTATCCTCCAGGAAGCCCACAGTTCCAAATATTTTGTTCATCCTGGAGCTGACAAGATGTACCAGGATCTGAAGGCAAATTTTTGGTGGATAGGCTTGAAGAAGTCTATAGTCGCTTATGTAGCAAAATGTTTGACATGCGCGCAAGTCAAAGCTGAGCATCAGAAGCCGTCAGGATTGCTTCAATAACCTGAACTTCCCACATGGAAGTGGGAGATGGTGACAATAGATTTCATCACCAAGTTGCCGAAGACAAGGAAGGGAAATGATACTATATGGGTGATAGTAGATAGACTGACTAAGTCAGCACATTTCCTACCCATTAAGGAGACTTATAGCTCCGACATGTTAGCCCAATTGTACGTAGATAAGATTGTATCTCTACATGGCGTACCAGTATCAATTATCTCTAACAGAGATACGAGATACACATCACATTTTTGGAAAAGTTTCCAACAGTCTTTGGGCACACGCTTAAATTTTAGTACGGCTTACCATCCACAGACAGATGGGCAAAGTGAGCATACAATCCAAACTTTGGAAGACATGCTTCGTGCATGTGTGATTGATTTAGGTGGTAGTTGGGATAACCACCTGCCATTGATCGAGTTCTCCTATAACAATATCTATCATACCAGCATTAAGGCTGCGCCTTTTGAGGCATTATATGGTAGAAAATGCAGAACACCTATTTGTTGGGCGGAAGTAGGAGAAGTTCAATTATTAGGACATGATTTAGTCTTTGAAACGATGGACAAGATTGTCCAGATTCGTGACCGCCTGAAAGCTGCCAGAGATAGGCAGAAAAGCTACGCAGACTTAAAACGTAAACCTCTGAAATATGAGGTTGGTGATAAGGTTTTGCTTAAGGTATCACCCTGGAAGGGGGTGATGCGATTTGGTAAGAAAGGTAAGTTAAGCCCAAGGTATATAGGACCATTCGAGATCATCGAATGTGTCGGGTCAGTGGCTTACAAGTTAAACTTACCTGAAGAGCTCAGTGGTATTCACAACGTATTCCACGTCTGTAATCTGAAGAAATGCCTAGCTGACGAATACCACATACGGATGTGCATATAGATGAGAGCTTGAAATTTGTGGAAAAACCATTGTCGATTGAGGATCGACAGGTAAAGAAGCTTCGAAGGAAGCATGTGCCTATTGTAAAGGTCAAATGGGATGCCCGCAGAGGTCCCGAGTTTACATGGGAGGTAGAGTCCACAATGAAAGAAAAGTACCCTCATTTGTTTCAGTAAATCTCGAGGTCGAGATTTCTTTAAGGGGGTGAGGATGTAACACCTCGTAATTTCATGTCCAATAATGTATTGACATGTGTCATAAGCTTTGAAGGTGTGAAAGATCACTTATGAAGGACTAAAGTTGACAAACATGGAAAGTATGTGAATATAAGGGTTCAAAGTGTTAACAATGGATAAATATGCCTTACAATAACCCTACATGATGTTTATAACCTTAAACGAATAAATCATGGATCATACGAAGCAAATCGTGGAAGAAAGTGAGAAAGTACAAACTACAGGGGTTAAATGTGTCAACATGTTGAAAGTGTACCTCTGAGTGACCTTTTAGCAAACCCGAAGCTTTGTAACGATAAATTATACTCACTAGAATATGTGGTAAAAATTTCACCAAGTTTCGTTATCGTATGAGAAAGTTATGATCAAATTCGTATACGAGGGGTTAATAGCGTCAACGTTGAAATTTGTGACTTTTCGGGTAAGCACAAAGTTAACCAAGGACTTAACCAAGTTTGTAAAAGTCTTAAGGTCCTTAAAAATCAAGTTAGAGGGCCAAAAGTGCAAGAAAAACACTTAAAACCACGTATGGAAGGACCAGGTACTGAAATGTAATTTGTGAAACTTGTTTGGCCTGTTGCGCCATTTTTAGACGCCCCGCGAGGGACTGTTCAAGGCCCGCGAACAAGCTGCCAGCGACCAAAACGCGAACAGCTGCCAGTTGCAGGTCTGTAACTGTGACACTCTGGGTTTTCCCGAGCAACTATCTAGTATTGACATTATGTGTACATATTTTATTAAATGAAAATTGTGAATCACCTTGGTGTGCTATATGATCCTTGCATTAAGTTGTATGTATGTAATAAATATATATATGTGTACAAGTTCTAGTGAATCGTGACCACGACTCGAGACCACTCGGTCTCGAGTAAACAGTAAACAGTGGGCCGGTTGGGCCGTGGACCTCCTTTAGCCCACCCGAAGGCCCATTAGGGTGCACCAACTTGGAACGAGTATATAACCCTTGTTGATAGCCAACCTTGCCATTTTTGGGCAACCCACACACACTCTCCTACACACACACTCTCTCTCTCTCACTAAAACCCTAGAACACCACCACAAACCTCCTCTCATCTCTCTCTTGGATTCAACCAGAAGCACTAAGACTCTCAGATCAAGCTCGAAATCGTCACCCGGAAGTTGGTTCATTGATTCTTTATACCCTCAACATCAACCGGTTAGTATTTTAAGTGTTTACCATGATTTTGATTATTGATGATAAGGTGCATTATGGATGATAGCATGATAAGGATAATGTAATTTAGCTAGAATGTGAAGATTAATATAATATACACCCTCTTATGTTGTGATAACATGAATAATGATCATTGATGCTAGTTAGAAATCGAATCATGTGTTGTTACTGTTGATGATGTTTTGACCACATGTTAGCATGATTTCCTCACGTAAAATGGATGAACATATTTCTGAATAATAAATTCTGGATTTAATGAAGTAGTAATGATATTATAGCATTAGGATGATTATGTGTTAAAGGTTTGAAAACCCTAATGAAGAACAGTTTGAATGTGATATGAATATTTGAATATGCTGTGTTTGATCCATGTTGAAATAGAATTAGACAAGAAAACATGTTTATGGAATTCTATTGGATAGTACACAATCTCATGAAATTGAAATACTATTGGATAACACATATGAGGTTCTAGAAGCATTCTGTTACCATGTATGCAAGTCGAGACCCTCGGTCTCGACTCGAGACCATACGTGACAACTCGAGACCATACGTGACAACTCGAGATCAAACAAGCAGACATCAGGGACTTGAAAGCAGCAAGGTCTCGACTCGAGACTGGACTCGAGACCCTTGAGATTTCAACCCTTGCCTGCACCACTCGAGACCGGCGGTTGCGACTCGAGATCACCGTCAACAATGGAGGACACTCGAGACCCCTTGTCCACGACCACATCAGCGGTTGCGACTCAAGACCACTACTCAGTGGTTTCGACTCGAGACCAATCAGCAGTGGATCCAACCGGTCAGTGGTTTCGAGTGGGCCGGATGGTTATTGGGCCACTAAGTGTTTGGGACTTACCTGTTTGGATGGACTATGTGTTAATTGTACCTTTTGACTGTGCTATTGTTAGAGCAGGCCCAATAACCCAAAGCTGTATGCATACTACGTGCTTGATACGTGTAAGATATACGTGATTTCTCTGTACCCAACCTGACCTATACTGGTAACCATATTAGGACGTGGGGACCAACATACTTGACCAAGTAAACTGTCTACCGAGCAACCCAAGGTGAGTTCACAACTATTAAAGCATGCATTCCCGGTGGTTTTGGGAAACGGAAACTTAAACAACGTTATCCCCGCGTAAGGGATACAAACCTACTTTCTGCCCCTTAAATGGAACTCTTAGTTAATTATTGTTTATACGGTAATGCAACAAGCAACACTAAACGAAACTCTATCACTTAAGTCCCTACCATTTAATACCGATTAGTCACCGGGGCCTGGCGAACGGGTTATTAGTTAATAGCGCTATTTAGGTGTAACCAGCCTCACACCAACCCTTGTTACTGGGAACGGGAGTGAACTAATGTACTCTGGCAAACCGTCAATGATGATAGAACATTGACAAACGGGGCACTACGGAAACGTACGGTTAAGTAAGTATTCGGTATTGTAAAACAGTTTAGTCGCTTACTTATGGGGTAGCTCCCCATCGCATGTATAAATGGATAAATTAACTGGTGAAACAAGTTTTTGGTAATTAAAAACTGGATAACTCGTGAACTCGCCAACATTTTTGTTGATACCCTACTACATGCTTTGCAGGTACCCAGTGACTCAGGAGCTTGCAGCTTGGGAATGTGTAGTGGTCGTTTAGCCCATGTGTTGGGTTTTAAATAATCCTGAACTATGAACTTTGTTTTGAAACTGTTGGGTTTATGCTTCCGCTGTTTACTTAAACTGTTATTTGAACTTAAACTTTTAAAACTTCGAACTATGATGTTTACTAACTAATGTGGTTGGTGAACATTTCTACTATTGACCAACGCTCAGTATAATTGGTGGCTGGATCCTGGTCAGTCACGCCTCCAAGCGGTGGTATTCCGCACGTGGATTTTGGGGGTGTGACAGATTGGTATCAGAGCCATTGGTTATAGTGAACTTGGTTTTAAAAAGAAAGTCTTTTTGAGAAAAACCAGACTATAACCCGTGACTCATGACGACACTACACTCCAAGGGCAAGACTCAGCGTATTAGACCTCATAACTCGGACTTGTGTTTACTTGCTTGATTACTTTATGTTGATTACTCTACTATACATACTAGTGTGCCTAATTAGGTAGATGCGTACCCCTCTTCTATCTCAATCTCGCTACATTACGACATCACACTCATACTATGTTTTTTGGCTATGAAGACAATGAGTGGACGCGGAAGAGGAAACGTTAACATGACTCAGGCTCAGTTCACTAACTTGCTCAACACGGTGGCTGCAGCTTTCGCAGCTCACCCTGGAGGTAAACTCGTTACTTTAGGATGTTTAGATCCTACCCCCACATCGTCTTTTCACCTCTAAGCCTATTCGCTTCGCTTCTCACAACAGGTCAGCAAGCGCCTGCGCAACCACGTGTTTGTACTTTCAAAACCTTCATGGATTGCAAGCCTCTCCCTTTCAACGGCACTGAGGGTGCCATAGGCCTTCTGCACTGGATTGAAAAGGCCAAAGCTGTCTTTGCTGTCTGCGAGTGTCCCCCTGCTAACTGGGTAAAGTTCGCGACGGGTACGCTTGAAGGAAACGCACTTTCATGGTGGAAGGCACATATTCAGATGCTTGGTCTGGAAACTGCTAATGCTACTGCGTGGGAAGATTTCAAGGAGATGATCAAAGAGGAGTATTGTCACAGGGATGACATCCACAAACTCGAAAACGAATACTATGAGCTCAAGATGGTCGGATCAGAGATTGAGACCTACACCAAGCAGTCCAACGACTATGCTGCACTTTGCCCAAACATGTCCCGACCTATGTATCGAAGGATCGAATTGTACATCAAAGGTTTGGCCCTAGAGATCCGGAGCCATGTGACCTCAGCCAACCTCCATACCATTCAGCCAGTGGTTCACCTTGCTCACAAACTCACTGATCAGGCTGTGGAGGAGGGCAAGTTTCCCAAGAGGATCAGTGCTACTGCTGGAACTTCTAGCGATAACAAACGAAAGTGGGATAACCCCACTCAGGCCTCAGTTCAACAAAGGAAGACTGAAAGCAACAAGGGCCCTCAGCAACAGGGTGGCTATCGAGGAAGCCACCCCAAGTGTAACAAATGTAACCGACACCACAGTGGGCCATGTGGCAAAAGTCAGTGTCAGCGATGCAACAAGATGGGGCATGAAGCCAAAGACTGCAGGAGTCAGTTCCCAGCTAGGCAGAATCAGCATCAACCACAGCAGCAAGGAAACAACCGTGAATGCTACAAATGTGGGGCAATAGGGCACATGCGAAATGATTGCCCTCAGCTGAACCAGAATTGCAACAACAATAATCGAGGTACTGGAAACAACGACAATAACCAGGGAGCTGGAAACAATGCAAGGGCATTTGTGATTGGGGCTGCTGAAGCAAGGAACGACCCCAACGTGGTGGCGGGTAAGTTCCTACTTAATGATCGTTATGTTTCCGTATTATTTGATTCTGGAGAAGATGCTAGTTATGTATCCCTACGTATTAGTAAGAAGCTTAAGTCCACTCTTACGCCGTTAAGCTCTAAGCACATCGTTGAAATAGCTAATGGTAGAAACCTCGAGGCCTTAGACGTTATTCGTAACTGCAAACTAGAATTGTCTGGTCAGACCTTCCGTATCGATCTTTTCCCCATCATTCTCGGAAGCTTCGACGTCGTCGTTGGTATGGATTGGTTATCCAAGCATCGAGCTGAAATCCTCTGCCAAGAGAAAGCTGTTCGTATTCCCCGTCCTCCTGGCAAACCCCTTTTCGTCCAAGGCGACAAAAGCGGAGAAGTCACAGGCATCATTTCATTCTTAAAAGCCCAGAAGTGTTTACAAAAGGGGCACACCGCTATCTTAGCTCTTGTTGCCGATACGCAGAGAAAGGAAAACAGGATTGAAGATTTTCCAGTTGTACGCGACTATCCTGAGGTATTTCCTGAAGAACTACCTGGACTCCCTCCTCACCGTCAGGTCGAATTTCAAATCGAGCTAGCTCCCGGAGCAGCACCTATAGCTCGTGCACCTTATCGTCTAGCTCCCGCAGAACTCAAGGAACTTTCTACTCAACTACAAGAACTTTTGGACAAAGGTTTTATCCGTCCTAGCTGATCACCCTGGGGAGCCCCAGTGCTCTTTGTCAAAAAGAAGGATGGCACATTCCGAATGTGCATTGATTACCGCGAACTGAACAAGGTTACCATCAAGAATCGTTATCCACTTCCCCGTATCGACGATCTGTTCGACCAGCTGCAAGGGTCGAGCTACTATTCCAAGATCGATCTGCGATCGGGCTATCACCAGCTGAGAGTCCGCGATGAGGACATCTCTAAGACTGCTTTCAGAACCCGCTATGGTCACTACGAATTCCTTGTTATGCCTTTCGGAATGACCAACGCACCTGCGATCTTCATGGATCTCATGAACCAAGTGTGCAAACCCTACCTCGACAAGTTCGTAATTGTGTTTATTGACGACATCCTAATTTACTCGAAGAGTCAAGATGAGCATGAACGACACCTGCGTCTTATTCTCGAACTCCTTCGCAATGAGCAACTGTACGCCAAATTCTCGAAATGTGATTTCTGGCTTAGAGAAGTCCATTTCCTTGGGCACATAATCAATCAGGATGGGATTCACGTCGACCCCGCTAAGATCGAATCCATTAAGAATTCGCCTATACCTAAGACTCCGACCGAAGTTCCCAATTCTTGGGATTGGCAGGATACTATCGAAGATTTATCAAGGGATTTTCTAAGATCGCTCAACCACTTACGACCCTCACTCAGAAGGGTGTTGCTTACAAATGGAGTGATGCTTCGGAATCTGCCTTTCAGGAACTAAAGAAGAACCTCTGTAGTGCTCCTATTCTTTCCTTACCTGAAGGTACCGATGACTTTGTTGTTTACTGCGACGCTTCTATTCAAGGACTTGGTTGCGTGTTGATGCAACGCGAGAAGGTTATTGCTTACGCTTCGCGACAACTCAAGATCCACGAACGGAACTACACGACACATGACTTAGAATTCAGAGCTGTGGTCTTCGCGCTCAAGATTTGGAGACATTACTTGTACGGTACCAAGTGCACGATTTACACCGATCACAAGAGTCTCCAGCACATAATGGAACAAAAGGAGTTGAATATGCGGCAACGCCGATGGGTCGAACTCCTAAATGACTACGAGTGTGCAATTAAATATCATCCAGGCAAGGCTAATGTGGTGGCAGATGCCCTCAGTAGGAAGGAAACCAAACCTAAGCGTGTTCGTGCCTTACAGCTCACCATCCACTCGAACCTCCCTAAGCAAATCCGAAACGCTCAGGTCGAAGCATTGAAAGTCGAGAACGTCAGGGCTGAGTCTCTGCGAGGATCAAGGAAACTGTTAGAACAAAAAGAAGATGGTGCTTACTACGTAAATGGGCGTATATGGGTCCCACTTTATGGGAATTTGCGCGAACTTGTAATGGATGAAGCCCATAAGTCCCGTTACTCAGTACATCCTGGTTCGGATAAGATGTACCACGACTTAAGGACTACATACTGGTGGCCTAGCATGAAAGCCCACATAGCAACCTATGTCAGAAAATGTTTGACTTGTGCAAGAGTCAAGGCTGAGTATCAGAAACCATCGGGCCTACTCCAACAGCCAGAAATCCCGCAATGGAAATGGGAGCAAATTTCCATGGATTTTGTTACTGGCCTGCCTAGGTCTCAACGCGGAAATGACACCATTTGGGTGATAGTGGACCGATTAACTAAGTTTGCGCACTTTTTGGCTATTAAAGAAACAGACAACTTCTCTACCTTAGCAGAAGTATACTTAAAGGAAGCGGTTTCGAGGCACGGAGTGCCGACCTCTATTATTTCCGATCGAGACGCGCGTTTTACTTCTGAGTTGTGGCAAGCTATGCACAAATCCTTTGGCTCACGTTTAGACATGAGCACCGCTTATCACCCACAAACGGATGGGCAATCTGAACGCACCATCCAAACCCTGGAAGACATGCTTAGGGCATGTGTGATCGATTTTGGCAAGGGTTGGGAAAAGCACCTACCGTTAGTGGAATTCTCCTACAACAACAGCTACCACACCAGCATTCAGGCAGCACCCTTTGAGGCATTGTACGGTCGTAAATGCCGATCGCCTCTTTGCTGGGCGGAAGTTGGTGACAGCCAGATCACAGGTTCAGAACTTGTGGTAGACACTACGGAAAGGATTGCCCAGATCAGACAACGCATGGCGGCAGCTCGTGACCGTCAGAAGAGTTACGCTGATAAGGATAGGAAACCGCTAGAGTTCCAGGTTGGTGACCGGGCTCTACTTAAAATCTCACCCTGGAAGGGTGTGGTTCGTTTTGGAAAACGGGGCAAGCTTAATCCGAGATATATCGGACCCTTTGAAATTACCGAGAAAATTGGTAAGGTCGCTTACAGATTGAATCTGCCTGAAGAACTGAGTGCTGTGCACAACGTCTTTCACGTGTCTAATCTGAAGAAGTGTCTGTCAGATGAAACACTCATCATTCCTTTCAAGGAACTTACTATTGACGAACAACTACACTTTACTGAGGAACTGATTGAGATCACGGATCGAGAAATCAAAACCCTCAAACGTAGTCAGATACCTCTCGTACGAGTTCGTTGGAACTCGCGACGTGGCCCAGAGTTTACTTGGGAGTGGGAAGACCAGATGAAGCGCAAGTATCCCCAGTTGTTCCCAAATGAAACTCCCAGCACTGAAGCTACAGCCGAATTTCGGGACGAAATTCCAAACTAACGGGGGGATGATGTGACACCCCGTTGAAACGTTCTCACTTATACTAGCTTGACAGTGACTGCCTTAACTTTCGGGACGAAAGTTCTTAAAACTTGGGGATAATGTGACACTCTGGGTTTTCCCGAGCAACTATCTAGTATTGACATTATGTGTACATATTTTATTAAATGAAAATTGTGAATAACCTTGGTGTGCTATATGATCCTTGCATTAAGTTGTATGTATGTAATAAATATATATATGTGTACAAGTTCTAGTGAACCGAGACCACGACTCGAGACCACTCGGTCTCGAGTAAACAGTAAACAGTGGGCCGGTTGGGCCGTGGACCTCCTTTAGCCCACCCGAAGGCCCATTAGGGTGCACCAACTTGGAACGAGTATATAACCCTTGTTGATAGCCAACCTTGCCATTTTTGGGCAACCCACACACACTCTCCTACACACACACTCTCTCTCTCTCTCTCTCACTAAAACCCTAGAACACCACCACAAACCTCCTCTCATCTCTCTCTTGGATTCAACCGGAAGCACTAAGACTCTCGGATCAAGCTCGAAATCGTCACCCGGAAGTTGGTTCATTGATAATTCATACCCTCAACATCAACCGGTTAGTATTTTAAGTGTTTACCATGATTTTGGTTATTGATGATAAGGTGCATTATGGATGATAACATGATAAGGATAATGTGTTTTAGCTAGAATGTGAAGATTAATATAATATACACCCTCTTATGTTGTGATAACATGAATAATGATCCTTGATGCTAGTTAGAAATCGAATCATGTGTTGTTACTGTTGATGATGTTTTGACCACATGTTAGCATGATTTCCTCACGTAAAATGGATGAACATATTTCTGAATAATAAATTCTGGATTTAATGAAGTAGTAATGATATTATAGCATTAGGATGATTATGTGTTAAAGGTTTGAAAACCCTAATGAAGAACAGTTTGAATGTGATATGAATATTTGAATATGCTGTGTTTGATCCATGTTGAAATAGAATTAGACAAGAAAACATGTTTATGGAATTCTATTGGATAGTACACAATCTCATGAAATTGAAATACTATTGGATAGCACATATGAGGTTCTAGAAGCATTCTGTTACCATGTATGCAAGTCGAGACCCTCGGTCTCGACTCGAGACCATACGTGACAACTCGAGACCATACGTGACAACTCGAGATCAAACAAGCAGACATCAGGGACTTGAAAGCAGCAAGGTCTCGTGTCACATCCCTATTTTCCATGTGTCACCGGTGGGCCCGGTGGGGAGTATCGTGACGTAGTTGGTATCATCATAGACAAACAACACAATATATAAATGCACAGCGGAAGCAAAGATAGATTCATTTCAACTTTAATAAAGTGTGATATTAAATATCACTAATAGTTGAAACGGATCCACAGGCGGATCAAAATAAAATAAGATATTGTTCAACAGTTTATTGTCATCCAAGCTTGCGAGACTTATTGTGGACGCTCTAGAAGACAGCCAGCCTAGTACGAGTAGTACCTGCACTTAACCTTTTGGGAAAATACGTCAGTTTACACTGGTAAATACAATTTAACTGACTCATTTTGAAAATGGTTGAAAATTGATTTGAATGCTCAAGGCACAAAACATTTTATAACTTGGGATAATTATGTATTATTATAATCTTGTGAACGAATTACATGTTACTTGTGCGTTCAGTAGCCCGGATCTTGTCCGGGTTAAAGATCAATAGACACACCACAATATAGAGTTATACACTGACAGGTGTACACCTACACCTCGTGCTCAGGTCGTGGCCATCTCGTAAGATGATGCCAAGGATATCCGGGACATGGTCATTAACCCCCCAAAGGCTTTAAGTGAACAAGACTGTTTAAACGAGCCGATCAAATTATTCAATTAACCACCCAAAGATGTAAGATTTGATGCTCGATCAAGCGGTATTTTATATTCCGTAACCCAAGCCCGTATAGGGAAAATAAGTTAAAAGTATTTACCTGAGTAAAGTATAATTCACAATAAGCAAATTGCAAGTAGCTTTTACCGGTGCTCCTAATCTGGAACGAAGGTTTATAATAACCTATTAGATTTCTAACGGGTCTTTATTTAAGCTTAAGCTTAGACCGGTTAGCTTTAAGGACGATACGGTTCAAACGCACGATTAAGCGAAGACCGGATAGAATGTGATTTAGACCTGACAAGTTTGAATACTTGTATACTATGGGTAAACTAAATACATTCTGGATTTTGAGACAAAATGATAATGTTTGACCCGTCTCGGTCAATTTATGCAAACTAGTTACATAAACCGAACCGAACGTGAAAAGAGCGTTATGGGTAACCGTAAGAGTCATATGAAAGTTCCCTGAGATAATATGCTCTAAATATGTTATAATATCAGTAAGATATCTTCCATTATGCCCAAAATAGATTTAAACACAAATTATGCCTCATAAGGGCATTTTGGTCATTTAAAAGATTATAAAAGAGTTAAATTAGAAATCTGAGTTACAGGTCTGGTTTATACAGTAAATATACTTAATTTAACATGTTATAACAATAGGGTATGACCCATATGTGAAACTTATCATTTAAAACCAAACTATGCACCTTAGGGGTATTTTGGTAATTTCACAAGGGCTAAAAAAATCAAAACTGGAAACCTGAGTTCAAAAACTTATACTTACTGTTATTATATAAAAATACACTAAAAACATCAGTAGGTATCAACCTTATATGTTTAATATGGTTATAGTGCATACTATGCGATAAAAACGCTTAAAAAGGCGATTTAGAGCCGTTTCCGGGTTTTTAAAAGAAAGCTGATATTTTTATATTTCCAGAATGCTCAAAATATTTTATTTATCAAATAAAATCAGTAGAAAAAGGTTTGGGGTCAAAAGAATTTGTAAAACTCATTTTATGGCTTAAAAGGGCAAAATCGGTATTTACCGAATTAAACTTAGAGACCTATGTTATGCTCAGCCAAAAATTAAATAAAAATCTTTAAAAATCCCAAAATATTATATTACATCAGTGGGTAAAAAGTTTGGTATCAAAAAGTGGGTTTAAATAGGTTATATGCTAATTACGCTGCTTAAGTAACATAAGGCTTTCAAATTACGATAATGAGCATAACTCTTAATCTAGACCACAAACTGATATCAAATTTTAGGTGCAAGTTTATAAATAAGTAACAAATGTTTTTACTCTTTCACTTTTTCAAAAATCATGTTTTATAGTCAAAAGGGCATAATAGTCAACATTTAAGCATAAATCGGAAACATGCATATGAATCGGATAAGTGTTGAACCAAGTTGTAAAATCTCAGAGAGTTATATTTATATGAAACTTGGTCCAAAATAAGCTCTAAGGAAGATCTCAAACATGCATGAACGGATCAGAACTGAAAGTCAAAGAAAAAGTCAATTTATGCGACTTTCGGTTCCGATTCGGGTTTAAACTGAAAATTGTCGAGATGAACATGTTGAGACATGTTCTTACATTAATTACCAAGTTATTTTAATGATCAAACAGGTTGCATGTACCCTACATTGCTAATCATGCTTAAATTTGCAAATAATCATTCTGTTGACTTTTTAAGAAAAGCTTTGACTCGACAATTAACATACTTAGAGTGGAAATCTGAAAATACCCTTTTAAGGGTTTGTTACCCACATAAATACCAACTTGTAGGTACTTTCAATTCGAGAAATGACTGAGCAAATTTTGTTTAATCACGAAGTCAAACTTAATTTACGACGGTTTGACTTTCGGTTAAATAACTAAGCTAGAACGAATTTGAGAGGGTTAGGAATACTTACAAGAGTCCTAATTAAGCTTAGAGAGCACTAGAAAGTTGGCTTGATGTCCAGAGAGCTCCAGAGATGATCTTGTGAATTTTTGAAATTGCAAGTGTTGAATGTTTGCAACTACAAGCCCACTTTATAACAATTTTGATCACATTTGATGTTGCCATGTGAGTCTACTGATGTTGTAAGATATGTACAAGTGCCCCTAAGTGCATGTAAACCCATTGGTGAGCCCCAGGTATCGACAACAGCTGGAAACAACTCGAAAACAGGCCTGCACTGACATCTATTCGCTGTTACGTCACTGGGCACTTGTTCGCGGGCCGCGAGGCCCCTTACGCGGGCCGCGTACAAGCTGGTGACCAGCTGAACAAGTTTTTATGTTTTACAATTTGGTCCTTGTCCTTTGATACGTGGTTTTTGCTATTTTACTTGCACTCTAGACCCTCAAATATGATTTTTAAGGGCCTTGGGACTTTTATAAACATGGTAAAGTCCTTGGTTAACTTTGTGCTTACCCGAAAAGTCTCGAAATTCAACGTTAACGCAATTAACCCTTCGTGCACGGTTTTGATCATAACTTTCTCATACGATAACGAAACTTGATGAAATTTTTATCACATATTCTAGTGAGTATATTTTATCATTACAAAGCTCCAGGTTTGCCAAAAGGTCACTCAGAGGTATACTTTCAACATGTTGACACATTTAGCCCCTGTAGTTTGTAATTCCTCACTTTCTTTCATTTTCCGCTTCGTATGATCCATGATTTATCCGTTTAAGATTATAAACATCATGTAGGGTTATTTTAGAGCCTATTTATCCATTGTTGACACTTTGGACCCTTATATTCACATAGTTTCACTGTTTGTCAACTTTAGTCCCTCTAAAGTATGTTTTCACATATTCAAAGCCCATGACACATGTCAATACATTATTGGACGTAAATTTTCGAGGTGTTACATCCTCACCCCCTTAAAAGAAATCTCGACCTTGAGATTTACTGAAACAAATGAGGGTATTTTTCTTTCATCGTGGATTCTACATCCCATGTGTATTCGGGACCTCTACGGGCATCCCATTTGACCTTCACAATAGGCACATGCTTCCTTCGAAGCTTCTTTACCTGTCGATCCTTAATCGACAATGGCTTTTCGACAAATTTCAAGCTTTCATCTATATGTACATCCGTATGCGGTATGACTAGTGATTCGTCAGCGAAACACTTCTTTAGATTACAGATGTGGAACACATTATGGATAGCACTAAGCTCTTCAGGCAAGTTTAACTTATAAGCGACTGATCCGACACGTTCGATAACCTCGAAAGGTCCTATGTATCTCGGGCTTAGCTTGCCTTTCTTACCAAATCGCATCACCCCCTTCCAGGGTGATACTTTAAGCAATACCTTGTCACCTACTTCGAAGTGAAACGATTTGCGCTTTGGATCCGCATAACTTTTCTGCCTATCCCTGGCAGCTTTCAAACGATCGCGAATCTGGACAATCTTGTCCGTTGTTTCAAAGACCAAATCTGGTCCGGATAATTGAACTTCTCCTACTTCCGCCCAACAAATGGGTGTTCTGCATTTTCTACCATATAATGCCTCAAAGGGCGCAACTTTAATACTAGTATGGTAGCTATTGTTATAGGAGAACTCGACCAATGGCAGATGCTTATCCCAACTGACACCTAAATCAATCACACATGCACGAAGCATGTCTTCCAATGTTTGGATGGTACGCTCACTTTGTCCGTCTGTCTGTGGGTGGTAAGTCGTACTAAAATTTAAGCGCGTGCCCAAAGACTATTGGAAACTTTTCCAAAAATGAGAGGTGTATCTCGTATCTCTATCAGAGATAATTGACAATGGTACACCATGTAGAGCTACGATCTTATCTACATACAATTGAGCTAACATGTCTGAGCTGTAAGTTTCCTTAATGGGTAGGAAATGTGCTGACTTCGTCAGTCTGTCCACTATGACCCATATAGTATCGTTTCCCTTTCTCGTCTTTGGCAATTTGGTGATGAAATCCATCGTCACCATCTCCCACTTCCATGTGGGAATTTCAGGTTGTTGTAACAAACCTGACGGCTTCTGATGCTCAGCTTTGACTTGCGCACAAGTCAAACATTTAGCTACATAGTCAGCTACAGACTTTTTCAAACCAATCCACCAGTAGTTGGTCTTTAGATCCTGGTACATCTTATCAGCTCCAGGATGAACGGAATATTTGGAACTGTGGGCTTCCTGGAGGATAACATCCCGAAGTCCTCCATAAACGGGAACCCATATTCGTCCATTCAATCTAAGCATTCCGTCTTTGTCGTGGGATAACTGCTCCTCAGTTACTCCTAGCTTTTCTTCAGGATAGTTAGCTTCCAACACAGCTTCCTTCTGTGCAGCTAACACCCTTTCGTTCAAACTATTCCTTATTTCAATGCGCTTGGCATTGATTCTTATTGGCTTCACTCTTTCTTTTCTGCTTAAGGCATCAGCAACTACATTTGCCTTGCCTGGATGGTATTTTATCTCACAATCATAATCATTTAGGGTTTCCATCCAGCGTCTCTGTCGCATGTTCAAGTCCTTCTGATTAAACAAATGTTGAAGGCTTTTGTGATCTGAATAGATCACACATTTGGTACCATACAAGTAGTGTCTCCAAAGTTTTAATGCAAATACAACGGCACCTAGCTCTAAGTCATGGGTGGTGTAGTTCTTCTCGTGCACCTTTAGCTGTCGTGAAGCGTAGGCAATAACCTTGCCTTTCTGCATGAGTACACAGCCCATACCAGTGTGTGATGCATCACAGTACACCACAAATTCTTCTATACCATCGGGCAATGTTAACACTGGGGCATTGCTCAACTTTTTCTTCAGAATGTCAAAGGATTCCTGCTGCTTAGGGCCCCAATCAAACTTAACCTTCTTACGTGTCAACGAAGTTAGGGGCGCAACAATCCTTGAAAAGTTTTCGATAAAGCGCCTATAATATCCTGCTAAACCCAGAAAACTGCGAATCTCAGTAGGCATCTTTGGTTCTTGCCAATTCATAACTGCTTCCACCTTAGCGGGATCCACTTGGATACCACGCTCACTTACCACATGTCCAAGGAATTGGACTTCTCGAAGCCAAAATTCACACTTCGAAAATTTGGCGTAGAGTTTCTCTTGGTGTAGAAGTTTGAGAATACAACGAAGGTGTTTCTCGTGGTCAGCTTGGCTTTTCGAATAGATGAGAATGTCATCAATGAAGACGATGACAAATTTATCCAGATAAGGCTTGCAGACGCGATTCATGAGATCCATGAATGCGGCCGGTGCATTAGTGAGCCCAAAAGGCATCACTAGGAACTCGTAATGTCCATAACGAGTCCTAAACGCTGTCTTGTGTACATCTTCATCTTTAACCTTCAACTGATGATAGCCTGACCTCAAATCGATCTTAGAAAAGTAGCTTGCCCCTTGTAACTGATCGAATAGATCATCGATCCTGGGTAAAGGATACCTATTCTTGATAGTGACTTTATTAAGCTCACGGTAATCGATGCACAGACGCATCGATCCATCCTTCTTCTTGACAAACAAAATCGGTGCTCCCCAAGGAGACGAACTTGGCCTAATGAAACCTTTGGCTAGTAGATCATCTAACTGCGTCCTTAACTCCTTCATCTCCGTTGGTGCTAACCTATAAGGTGCTCTTGCTACTGGTGCAGCACCAGGGATGATGTCGATTCGGAATTCCACTTGCCTATCTGGTGGTAAACCAGGTAGTTCTTCGGGAAAAACTTCAGGATATTCCGAAATGACAGGGATGTCTTCAATCTTAGGCTTTGGCTCGTCTATAGTAACTTGTGCCATATAAATGACACAACCCTTCTGCAATCTGGATGCCTTGAGCATAGACACTTGCTCAGGCAATCCATGCTGGGTATCTCCTTGGATGGTGAGTGACTCACCAGACGGAGTTTTGACTATTACTTGCTTTCTATTGCACACAATCTGGGCTTGGTTATGCGATAACCAATCCATACCTATGACTATATCAAAGCCGGCTAGCTTAAAGGGAAGTAAGGACAAAGGAGAAGAGTGATTCCTAATGGATATAACACATCCATCTAACACAGTTGAGGCGGTTTCTATGGTTCCATCAGCTAATTCCACCTCATATTTCACACTTAAGGGTTTTACAGGCAATTTCAACAAGTCACAAAACTTATTATCCACAAAAGACTTATCTGCTCTAGAATCAAACAATACTCTAGCAAAAACATCATTTACGAGAAAAGTACCTGTAATCACGTTGTCATCTTGAACAGCTTCCTTAGCGTCCATCTTGAAGACCCTCTCATTGGTCTTCTTCCCATCTTCGGCTTTCTTGGCGTTCTTTGGGTAATTAGACTTAATGTGCCCTTTTTCATTGCAACCGTAACATGTTGCATCCTTCAGCTTCTTACACTCCAAAGTCTTATGATCTGTAGATTTGCAAATCCCACAGGATCTCACGTGAGACTGGGATTTCGACTCAAATCGACATTTCCCAAAATGGTTCTTCTTACAAGTTTTACATTTGGGCTTGTCCCCCGATTGTTGCCCATCTCTCCTAGACCCCGACCCTTTCTTGTGGTCGTCATTACCTCGGTGTTTCTTACCTGATCTTCGTGAGGTATCGTCCTCACGCTTCCTTTTGTTCTCTTCTGAGTTCTTGAGTGCTCTCAACCTGACTACGTCCAAGGTAAGAGAGAGAGATAGATCAGCTGCTGATCTGAAGGTAGCAGACCTTGATGCCTTAACACTTGCTTTAATTTCAGGGGCTAAACCCCCGATGAAACGGGCAATCCTTTTCGGTTCTGGGGTTACCAAGTACGGAACCAACCGAGATAGAGTATTGAAAGTGGTGAGGTATGCCTGGCAGTCTAAATTCTTCATCACTAACGATAAGAAATCTGATTCAATTCTCTCGACTTCGTGCTGTGGGCAATAATTCTCTTTAATAAGAGCAACAAACTGATCCCATGATAAATTGTAGAGTGGGATTTTTCCAGCAGCTTGTATGAGAGACTTCCACCACACCAGTGCTTCTCCCTTGAATGATTGGGATACATATTTCACTACATCTCTTTCAGCACAACCGCTGATGTCCACTACCGTATCCATTTCGTCCAACCAGGTCATGCAATCGACCGCTCCTTTCTCCCCAGTAAAGTCTCTGGGTTTACAAGAAACGAAGTACTTGTAAGTACATGACTTGGCATGAGGTTTAGCATCAAACTCTTTCTTCTTTGAGGGAACACTATTTTGATTTGATGAGTGTCGATCATTATCCTTCTTGGGTCCATCCTTTTTAGAAGGCGGTTTGCTATGACCCTTAGAGTGAACCTTCGGCTTGGAATGTGGTGCAGATCGGGTCCTACTTCGGGTCCCGCTCGATTCACTATACTGTCTATTTAGTGCTTCGATAACAGCATCATTCACTAATGCTTTCAACTCCGCACCAGTTACTAATATCTTAGCATTTTCAGGGTTTTCTGCTGGACGACTGTTTAATTCTTCAGACTTAGCCATGTAGTCTTAATTGCTACATAAAAATAAGGACAAGGTCTATTTAGAAGCCTAAACAGTATTATCGTTCTTGACGATTTATTAACCATGGTAAATAAAAGCCATATTAGTTAATTTAAAATTTTCATTCAGGATTTTTACAAACAATCTTTTTAGAATGAAATATAATATTGGCATAATAAGCCTAGTCACGTAGACAAATTTCTAAATTATAAATTTAGATCTTGTAGGATTAAAGTTTGAATAAATAAGACACATCAATCCTTTTCTTGGCGGGGAGTCTATAAACTACGGCTGCCTTTTGTTTTATATGACATTCACTATAACCCGTAGGCATTTTGTCACAACCAAATATATATAAAAATATTAAACTTGGATAATTTATTAAAAGGGTGGCATGTGTGATTTTACGGATCACTCTAGCCAAGAATGTTAACATGTTTACAGATGTTAACAGATATTTGAATCTTTTTAAACAGGTTCTACCATATTGGCTAAATTTATGACAACATAACAGCTAGGTTTTACCTTTTAAGATCCTTATTATTTTATTAAAATGGTAAATCAAAATAATAAATGTTATTTATTTTTTTTTCATTTATTTATACACTATGTTTATGCACATAATTTAAAAATGAAAAACTTAAATTAACCATTCCATATAAAAATTAAACCAGTACGAGTTTGCCCTAAACGGGACTTTTACATAAACAACATGCCCACGCAGGGGCCAACTAACAAAACGAACCCACGCAGGGGTCAAATAAAAATAAATGCCCACGCAGGGGCAGAACAGAAAGAAATACCCACGCAGGGGTAGAGTACTGAAATAAATGTCCTCGCAGGGACATGATTACAACTAACATAAATAAACAAACAAAGGATTCAGTGACCCTTCTTGCTTTTACCCTTGATCAAATCCACCATCTTCTTAAACATCCCCCGGTTGTGTCTCCGATCTTCCCGCAACTCATGCCGCATCTCTTGTCGCACCTCATGTATCTCATGAAGGATTTCTTGAAATTGTGGCGGTGACATCGCCGGCGCCTGAGGTGGTTGCTGATAATGCGGATGTTGAGGAGGCTGTGGTTGATAATGCGGAGGTTGAGGAGGCTGTGACTGCTGATACCCATATGATGGGTATCCATAGGTCGAGTGTCCCGTAGCCCAGGGACCTCCGTAAGAACCTCCCGGTTGGAGAGAGTTTGCCGCTACCTAGTAGGGATCTTCTGTAAAGTTGTAACCTGTGTGGATCTGCTGCTCGAAGGGATTGAATGCTGCAGCTCCAGTGTAAGTGGGAATTGGGTCTCCAAAACCCAATGGTGGCTGTGGCGCGACTGGCGCAGAGACTACTTCAGAGACGGGGTGTGAGGATTCTCCCATCTCTGGTTCTTCGTAGACAGGTGAGTACCGGCTGCCACCTGAATGTGGAGGGGTGCTGATGCGTATTCCCCCTCGTGCGGATATTCGCACTGTCGTTCTCCTTCGCCTCGGAGGCGAGGGAGGTTGAAACTGAGGCGGTGGTGGCGGCGGAGTGACCGCGACAAGTCGAGAATCCTCGGAAGGATTCTGCTGCTGATGCAGGGGAGAGTTGGGCTGAAGCTGGTGCAGGGGAGAGTTGTGTGGCTGGTGCAGGGGAGAGTTATGATAACTGGGGGTAAACATCCAGTCGTACTGCTTGAAGTTCTCCTCAAAGCTATCGGGACCATTGTAAGGTGATCCCACAAACGGTGACCCATCTGAAATCTCAATGGGATGATTGGGAGTTCCGGACGGTGGCATTGCAGGATCAGTATCCTCATCGATGTCCATCGGGTTGCCACCAGAAAAGTGGTCTTCTGGTCCAAGTGGGTTAAAACCCACTGCTGCTCGTAAGTAGTCGTCAGGGTTGAACTGACCCTGGAAGACGGGTGATGGATGGTTAAAGGGTGAATTGTGTCCTAGTAGGGGAATGTAGGACTGTTGAGAGTTGTGGGGCTCATTCTCAGAATGAGGCCCAAATGAGTGTGGGATAGACGGGGAGGTACTCAGTGAGACTGAGCGCCTAGCTGGTTCGGTAAAAGACCTCCAAAGATCTTGAGCATCTGTGTTATGAGGATCCGAAGGTGTTCGCCGGTGAGATGGTCCGACCTCGTGGTCGTTTGGGGCTACATGTGCTCCTTGTCCTCGGCCTCTTCCTCTTATACGTGGCGGCATTTTTGTGATCCTGTCAAAAACAACAAGTGATACAACAAAAATATATGTAAGACAAAGTTAGAAAATAAAACCAAAAATTTGGAAAATTCCTAAGTTCCTTGTCTAGACTCGAGAATCGAGGAATGTGCAATTGTGTAACTGAGATTAAACACAAAAGGCTAGTGTTTAATTCACTCAGAGTTGGCTCTGATACCAACCCGTCACACCCCTATTTTCCACGTGTCACCGGTGGGCCCGGTGGGGAGTATCGTGACATAGTTGGTATTATCATAGACAAACAACACAATATATAAATGCACAGCGGAAGCAAAGATAGATTCATTTCAACTTTAATAAAGTGTAATATTAAATATCACTAATAGTTGAAACGGATCCATAGGCGGATCAAAATAAAATAAGATATTGTTCAACAGTTTATTGTCATCCAAGCTTGCGAGACTTACTGTGGACGCTCTAGAAGACAGCCAGCCTAGTACGAGTAGTACCTGCACTTAACCTTTTGGGAAAATACGTCAGTTTACACTGGTAAATACAATTTAACTGACTCATTTTGAAAATGGTTGAAAATTGATTTGAATGCTCAAGGCACAAAACATTTTATAACTTGGGATAATTATGTATTATTATAATCTTGTGAACGAATTACATGTTACTTGTGCGTTCAGTAGCCCGGATCTTGTCCGGGTTAAAGATCAATAGACACACCACAATATAGAGTTATACACTGACAGGTGTACGCCTACACCTCGTGCTCAGGTCGTGGCCATCTCGTAAGATGATGCCAAGGATATCCGGGACATGGTCATTAACCCCCCAAAGGCTTTAAGTGAACAAGACTGTTTAAATGAGCCGATCAAATTATTCAATTAACCACCCAAAGATGTAAGATTTGATGCTCGATCAAGCGGTATTTTATATACCGTAACCCAAGCCCGTATAGGGAAAATAAGTTAAAAGTATTTACCTGAGTAAAGTATAATTCACAATAAGCAAATTGCAAGTAGCTTTTACCGGTGCTCCTAATATGGAACGAAGGTTTATAATAACCTATTAGATTTCTAACGGGTCTTTATTTAAGCTTAAGCTTAGACCGGTTAGCTTTAAGGACGATACGGTTCAAACGCACGATTAAGCGAAGACCGGATAGAATGTGATTTAGACCCGACAAGTTTGAATACTTGTATACTATGGGTATACTAAATACATTCTGGATTTTGAGACAAAATGATGATGTTTGACCCGTCTCGGTCAATTTATGCAAACTAGTTACATAAACCGAACCGAACGTGAAAAGAGCGTTACGGGTAACCGTAAGAGTCATATGCAAGTTCCCTGAGATAATATGCTCTAAATATGTTATAATATCAGTAAGATATCTTCCATTATGCCCAAAAAAGATTTAAACACAAATTATGCCTCATAAGGGCATTTTGGTCATTTAAAAGATTATAAAAGAGTTAAATTAGAAATCTGAGTTACAGGTCTGGTTTATACAGTAAATATACTTAATTTAACATGTTATAACAGTAGGGTATGACCCATATGTGAAACTTATCATTTAAAACCAAACTATGCACCTTAGGGGTATTTTGGTAATTTCACAAGGGATAAAAAAAATCAAAACTGGAAACCTGAGTTCAAAAACTTATACTTACTGTTATTATATAAAAATACACTAAAAACATCAGTAGGTATCAACCTTATATGTTTAATATGGTTATAGTGCATACTATGCGATAAAAACGCTTAAAAAGGCGATTTAGAGCCGTTTCCGGGTTTTTAAAAGAAAGCTGATATTTTTATATTTCCAGAATTCTCAAAATATTTTATTTATCAAATAAAATCAGTAGAAAAAGGTTTGGGGTCAAAAGAATTTGTAAAACTCGTTTTATGGCTTAAAAGGGCAAAATCGGTATTTACCGAATTAAACTTAGAGACCTATGTTATGCTCAGCCAAAAATTAAATAAAAAACTTTAAAAATCCCAAAATATTATATTACATCAGTGGGTAAAAAGTTTGGTATCAAAAAGTGGGTTTAAATAGGTTATATGCTAATTACGCCGTTTAAGTAACATAAGGCTTTCAAATTACGATAATGAGCATAACTCTTAATCTAGACCACAAACTGATATTAAATTTTAGGTGCAAGTTTATAAATCAGTAACAAATGTTTCTACTCTTTCACTTTTTCAAAAATCACGTTTTATAGTCAAAAGGGCATAATAGTCAACATTTAAGCATAAATCGGAAACATGCATATGAATCGGATAAGTGTTGAACCAAGTTGTAAAATCTCAGAGAGTTATATTTATATGAAACTTGGTCCAAAATAAGCTCTAAGGCAGATCTCAAACATGCATGAACGGATCAGAACTGAAAGTCAAAGAAAAAGTCAATTTATGCGACTTTCGGTTCCGATTCGGGTTTAAACTGAAAATTGTCGAGATGAACATGTTGAGACATGTTCTTACATTAATTACCAAGTTATTTTAATGATCAAACAGGTTGCATGTACCCTACATTGCTAATCATGCTTAAATTTGCAAATAATCATTCTGTTGACTTTTTAAGAAAAGCTTTGACTCGACAATTAACATACTTAGAGTGGAAATCTGAAAATACCCTTTTAAGGGTTTGTTACCCACATAAATACCAACTTGTAGGTACTTTCAATTCGAGAAATGACTGAGCAAATTTTGTTTAATCACGAAGTCAAACTTAATTTACGACGGTTTGACTTTCGGTTAAATAACGAAGCTAGAATGAATTTGAGAGGGTTAGGAATACTTACAAGAGTCCTAATTAAGCTTAGAGAGCACTAGAAAGTTGGCTTGATGTCCAGAGAGCTCCAGAGATGATCTTGTGAATTTTTGAAATTGCAAGTGTTGAATGTTTGCAACTACAAGCCCACTTTATAACAATTTTGATCACATTTGATGTTGCCTTGTGAGTCTACTGATGTTGTAAGATATGTACAAGTGCCCCTAAGTGCATGTAAACCCATTGGTGAGCCCCAGGTATCGACAACAGCTGGAAACAACTCGAAAACAGGCCTGCACTGACATCTATTCGCTGTTACGTCACTGGGCACTTGTTCGCGGGCCGCGAGGCCCCTTACGCGGGCCGCGAGGCCCCTTACGCGGGCCGCGTACAAGCTGGTGACCAGCTTAACAAGTTTTTATGTTTTACAATTTGGTCCTTGTCCTTTGATACGTGGTTTTTGCTATTTTCCTTGCACTCTAGACCCTCAAATCTGATTTTAAGGGCCTTGGGACTTTTATAAACATGGTAAAGTCCTTGGTTAACTTTGTGCTTACCCGAAAAGTCTCGAAATTCAACGTTAACGCAATTAACCCTTCGTGCACGGTTTTGATCATAACTTTCTCATACGATAACGAAACTTGATGAAATTTTTATCACATATTCTAGTGAGTATATTTTATCATTACAAAGCTCCCGGTTTTCTAAAAGGTCACTCAGAGGTATACTTTCAACATGTTGACACATTTAACCCCTGTAGTTTGTAATTCCTCACTTTCTTTCATTTTCCGCTTCGTATGTTCCATGATTTATCCGTTTAAGATTATAAACATCATGTAGGGTTATTTTAGAGCCTATTTATCCATTGTTGACACTTTGGACCCTTATATTCACATAGTTTCACTGTTTGTCAACTTTAGTCCCTCTAAAGTATGTTTTCACATATTCAAAGCCCATGACACGTGTCAATACATTATTGGAAGTAAATTTTCGAGGTGTTACATCTCGACTCGAGACTGGACTCGAGAACCTTGAGATTTCAACCCTTGCCTGCACCACTCGAGACCGGCGGTTGCGACTCGAGATCACCGTCAACAATGGAGGACACTCGAGACCCCTTGTCCACGACCACATCAGCGGTTGTGACTCGAGACCACTACTCTGTGGTTTCGACTCGAGACCAATCAGCAGTGGATCCAACCGGTCAGTGGTTTCGAGTGGGCCGGATGGTTATTGGGCCACTAAGTGTTTGGGACTTACCTGTTTGGATGGACTATGTGTTAATTGTACCTTTTGACTGTGCTATTGTTAGAGCAGGCCCAATAACCCAAAGCTGTATGCATACTACGTGCTTGATACGTGTAAGATATACGTGATTTCTCTGTACCCAACCTGACCTATACCGGTAACCATATTAGGACGTGGTGACCAGCATACTTGACCAAGTAAACTGTCTACCGAGCAACCCAAGGTGAGTTCACAACTATTAAAGCATGCATTCCCGGTGGTTTTGGGAAACGGAAACTTAAACAACGCTATCCCCGCGTAAGGGATACAAACCTACTTTCTTCCCCTTAAATGGAACTCTTAGTTAATTATTGTTTATACGGTAATGCAACAAGCAACACTAAACGAAACTCTATCACTTAAGTCCCTACCATTTAATACCGATTAGTCGCCGGGGCCTGGCGAACGGGTTATTAGTTAATAGCGCTATTTAGGTGTAACCGGCCTCACACCGACCCTTGTTACTGGGAACGGGAGTGAACTAATGTACTCTGGCAAACCGTCAATGATGATAGAACATTGACAAACGGGGCACTACGGAACCGTACGGTTAAGTAAGTATTCGGTATTGTAAAACAGTTTAGTCGCTTACGTATGGGGTAGCTCCCCATCGCATGTATAAACGGATAAATTAACTGGTGAAACAAGTTTTTGGTAATTAAAAACTGGACAACTCGTGAACTCGCCAACATTTTTGTTGATACCCTACTGCATGCTTTGCAGGTACCCAGTGACTCAGGAGCTTGCAGCTTGGGAATGTGTAGTGGTCGTTTAGCCCATGTGTTGGGTTTTAAATAATCCTGAACTATGAACTTTGTTTTGAAACTGTTGGGTTTATGCTTCCGCTGTTTACTTAAACTGTTATTTGAACTTAAACTTTTAAAACTTCGAACTATGATGTTTACTAACTAATGTGGTTGGTGAACATTTCTACTATTGACCAATACTCAGTATAATTGGTGGCTGGATCCTGGTCAGTCACGCCTCCAAGCGGTGGTATTCCGCACGTGGATTTTGGGGGTGTGACAGTAACCGACTTTAAAGTGTTTTTTTCTTATACCAGGGGCTCCCCAATGGTATTACATGCATAGAGGGCACTTGTCTTGATCTGGAAACCCTCATAGACTACCTTGGCATCATCTTAGAAGATCAAAACTCACTATATAAGGGGCTTGAAGTTGCAACACTTTGTTCACTCAATTGCATCTTCATTTCTGGAGCTCTCCTGATCAGCAACAAGCTTCCTAGTGATCCCTAATCATACTTAGGACCATTGTAAGTGTCCTAAACCCTTCCAAATTCAGTTTAGCTTAGTTAATTAGCTAAAAGTCAAACCGTCGTAATTAAAGTTTGACTTCGAGATTAATTAAAATTTGTTCAGTCAAATCTCGAATTAAAAGTACCTATAAGTAGGTATTTATGTGGGCAATAAACCCTTAAAAGGGTACTCTCTGATTCCCACTCTAACTAGGTCAATTGTCGGGTCAAACTTGTTATTAAAAAGTCAACAGAATGCTTATTTTCAAATTAATGCATAATTAGCAATGTAGGAGACATGCAACCTGTTTGATCACTAATATAACTTGGTAATTAATGTAAGAACATGTCTAAACATGTTCAACCCGACAATTTTCAGTTTAGACTCGGATCGGAACCGAAAGTCGCATAATTTGACTTTCGCTTTGACTTTCAGTTCTGACCCGTATAAGCATGTTTTAGAATTGCCTTAGAGCTTTATTTGGACCAGGTTTCATATAATTATAACTCTCTGAGATTATACAACTTGGTTCATTAGTTATCCGATTAATATGCATGTTTCCGTTAATTGCTTATATGTTGACTATTATGCCCTTTTGACCTTAAAACGTGATTTTAGAAAATGTGAAAAAGTAGAAACCTTAGTTACTGATTTATAAACTTGTACCCAAAATTTGACATCAGTTTGAGGTCTAGATTAAGAGTTATGCTTAATAGCGTAATTAGAAAGCTTTATGTTAATTAAACGGCGTAATTAGCATATAGCCTATTTAAACCCACTTTTTGATATCAAACTTTTAACCCACTGATGTAATATAATATTTTGGGATTTTTGAAGATTTTTAATAAATTTTAGGCTGAGCATAACATAGGGTTGTAGTTCTAAATCGGTTATTGTCGGTTTTGTCCTTTTGGGCCATAAAATGAGTTTTACATATCTTTTTGACCCCAAACCTTTTGCTACTGATTTTATATGATAAATAAATTATTTTAAACCTTCTGAAAATATAAAAATATCAGCTTTCTATATAAAACCCATAAATGGCTCCTAATCGCCTTTTAAGCGTTTTTAACGCATATTATGTACTAAAACTGTTTTAAACATATAAGGTTTGATACCTACTGATATTTTAGGTAAATTACAATATTTTAACAGTAAGCAAAAGTTGTTTAACTCAGATTCCCGTTTCGACCTTTTTAGCCTATGTGAAATTACCAAAATACCCCTAGGATGCATAGTTTGGTTTTAAATGATAAATTTCACATATATCTAGTACCCCACTGTTATAACTTATTAAATTAAGTATATTTATTAAATAAATCATACCTGTAACTCAGATTACTAATTAAACTCTTTTATAACCTTTTAAATGACCAAAATGCCCTTACAAGGCATAGTTTGAGTTTAAATCCATTTCGGGCATAATAGAAGATATCTTACTGATGTCCCAACATATTTAAAGCATATTAAGTTAGGAAACCTGTATATGGCTCTTATAGTTACCCGTTACGCATCCTTCGCGTTCGGTTCGGTTTATGTAACTAGTTTGCATAAATTGACCGAAACGGGTCAAACCTTATCAATTTTTGTCTCAAAATCCAGAATGTGTTTAGTTTACCCATATTATACAAGTCTTCAAACTTGTCGGGTCTAAATCACATTCTATTCCGGTCTTCGCTTAATCGTGCGTTTGAACCATATCTTCCTTTAAAACTAACCGGTCTAAGCTTAAGCTTAATTAAAGACCCGTTAGAAATCTAATAGGTTACTATAAACCTTTGTTCCAGAATAGGAGGCCCAGTAAAAGCTACCCGCATTTGCTATTTGTGATCATACTTGCAAAGGTAAATACTTTAAACTTATTTTCCCTTATACGGGCTTGGGATACGGTATATAAAATACCGCTTGGTCGGGCATCTGACCTTAATCGTGGGTGGTTAAGTATTATCAAGATGACCCGTTTAAAAATCTATTTTGTTTGTTTTACACCTTTGGGAGTTTAATGACCATGTCCCGGATATCCTTGGCATCATTCAAAGAATGGCCACGACCTTAGCACACGGGTGTAGGCGTACACCCGTCAGTGCATTTACAATTATTAAGGTATAACCGTTGGTTTCCCGCCGCGGGACTATACTATGTGGTGTGTCTATTAATCTTTAACCCGGCACGAACCGGGCTACTGAACGCATAACAGACATGTAATCCTTTTACAAGATTATATTTAAGTAATAATCCCAAGTTATAAAAGATATTTTGTGCCACGTGCATTCAAATCAATTTTCAAACCTTTTCAAAATGAGTCAGTTAATTTGTATTTACCAGTGTAAACTGACGTATTTTCCCAAAAAGGTTAAGTGCATGTACTACTCGAACTAGGCTGGCTTTCTCCTAGCGTCCACAATAAGTCTCGCAAGCTTGGATGTCATAAGCTGTTGAACAATGTTTCCTCTTTATTTTGATCCGCCTGTGGATCTGTTTCGACTATTTGTGATACTCGATATTACAATTTATTAAAGTTGAAATGAATCTATCTTTTGCTTCCGCTGTGCATTTATATATTGTGTTGTTTGACTATGATGATATCAACTACGTCACGATACTCCCCACCGGGCCCACCGGTAATACGTGAAAATATCGGGGTGTGACACCTGATGAAACTTAGCTTAGATCTAAGGAATTCCATGCGTTTACACGAAATCTAAGCTATGACCTATACTTTTCAAGCTAAAACCTGTGTTTATCTTCACCACTCCTCAACTTTTCACTTTAAACAATGGAATCCGGGTCTGAATGGACTGTAGACTTAGTTATTAGTCTGGAGTTGGTTTGGAAACGAAATATTACCAGAAAAGACGACCACAACACGGATTCCGACATAAAACCCGTTACGAACAGATGACCGACCGGACTGGGGTGATTCCCACCCGATCGAATCGGCTGAACACTGAGGGGTTTACAGTTGTCGAGGTACGTACCACGTCGTCATTACTTTAGACAGAAACTTGGAGTTTTACAAATTAAGAACGGGACAAGGCAACCCAATCTAGTGGCAACCCGATCGGATAGCCATCCGATCGAATAACCACCCGATCGACTGACGCTTGCCCCTTAACTTTAAACATTTGAAACCTAGAAGTCATGATCGCCGAGTGGCAACTCGATCGGATAGCCATCCGATCGAGCAGCCATCCGATCGAGACATCGATGAATTTTGAACTTAGATCGAGTGGCGACCCGATCGGATAGCCATCCGATCGGACAACCATCCGTTTCCCTTCACACTTTGTCAACCTTGAATCGAGTGGCAACCCGATCGGATAGCCATACGATCGGGTAGCCATCCATTCCTATCACACACAGGTTATCTCGGCCGACTGGCAATCCGATTGGATGGCCATCCGATCGGACAACCATCCGATTTAATGACTAATCCGACACTTGTGCAATCTCTTTATTCTGCCCGACACTTATCTGTTGTAATCTAATCAGGCTAAACCTAAAGAGCTCCCTTTGATCCAATAACAGTCTTAACTGTTAGACAATCACTATGAGTATACTCGATCCATTTTTGTTTTAACTTTGGGATGTGACATGTATTCTATAAACTAAGAGACTTGATACTTTTGCAAACTATACTCTATCCTACGTGTGTGTGAAACTCGTGATTCTTGTATTCTATTTGTGCTATGTGAACGTTTAATCTAGGGTGTGTAGTTCCGCCTTAACAATAGTAGCACTATAGGAGATGCACCTCCCCATTATTCTCGGGGGCATTGTTAGGAGGATTCTAGTTTTCCTTGAGACTTGGGAAAACAACAAAGCATCGGGATACTTGGGCTATCACTTGTTGGACTGCAAACACTAGCATGGCTGAAACTATTTTGTTACACTTACATACGGATATGAGTTGTTTTAATCTAGTATGCTATTATTCAAACTTGTATACTCACCAGTGCGTTTTGTACTGACTTTATTTTAATACATGTTGCAGGCTGACAGGATGCTAGGATCCATGAAACAAGCTAGGGTGAAGCTAGATACTCCACGTAGCTAAATCTAGATATTATGAAAACATTGATCATGTTTGTTTGATACTATTTTTTGGTTGGATGATGGTTGTTTTTAGACAATTGCTTGAAATAAATCTAATTCATATTGATCCTATTTAGTGTTATGGAATCTCATGAGCAATCTGAACGCTTAGTGCTCGCACCCCGATGTTTCCGCAATAGGTTGGGGTGTGACAGATTGGTATCAGAGCCATAACTATAGGGAATTAGGATAAGTAGGAATACTTGCCCTAATCTATAGTTCTAGGAATCTTGATTCTTATCTGTTGTTTAAGACTTATGCATTCTACCGTATCTGCTTTCTAGCAGCACATTTTCCTATTAAGCTTACATGCATTTCCTAAGGCTGACACAATATCCACTTGATACTTCGAAAACACTGTTAACCAGTGTTTGTATTTCGCACGAGATTTGCCCTCAAGACAGGAGTGACATCCGAACCTTGATGGAAAAATCTCCACATTATTCTAGTAGGTCTTATCTGCGGATAAGTACCGACGTTATCAAGGTACGATGTTGTCAAGTTAGAGGTGAAACTCCGACCTTGATGACTAGTCCCACTCCTTGATGTTTTATCTATGTCTCGCCAAAGCCTCAAAACTTCCATTCAATTGGGTACGTGAAATGACCAAAAGGGGCGAATATCGTAGGCCTAACATCGATGACGTATTTGTCTAAGTAAGTTAAGACACGTTGTCTCAATTCGAAAGGGTTTCGAATCACTTTGGTTAGTCATCGTTCCTCTACCCGGAACACTCTATGTTTTATGAGCCTATCTTTTATGTTATCTCGATTTTACATGTGGTTTTAGACTTAATTCTTCGTTTATCCTGCTTCTTCGTTTATTTTGAGACATTCTCACAAATCGCACGTATGTCCGCAATCTAAAACATTAACTCTAAACTCAGGATCAACTAAATCTATGAAGCTTTATTCTATCATGACAGCCTATGTGGAAATCTTGAGCGACTATAATACTATGTGAACCTATCCGATGAATCTATGTATTGATATGGTTGTAAAGCACTAAATGTAACATGGCATGGAAGTACGAGGGAGAAGTGACGTGTCTGAAGCATGGTGGATACGCCGCTGGTACTTCCTATATATAAGTGTTTCAGACGTGTTACCAACTTTCGTACTAAGTGCCATGCGAAACTTAGTGTTTGCAGACCGGTGATGAGTTGTTGAAATCTAATCTATGGGAAACTACTTGAGTAATCTATGAGGAATCTATGTGTAATCTATGCGTACTCTAGCGTTATCTACGTGTAATCTAGGTATGTGTTGTTTTGAGAAACAAAATGCGAAAAGTAGCCTAGCGCCGAAGACGAGGATGACGTGACATGTCCGAAGCATGGTGGATACACCACTAGTACTTCCTATATATAAGTGTTTCTGGCATGTTACCGAATCTTCGTACCACGCGCTAAGTGAAGTTCGTAGTTTTGTAAGCTCGAGATGAAGTTGTGGAATCTATCTGGTTAGTCCATATTGAATCTATTTAGGTAATCTATGTTATAGAAAGTGGTGGGATCTAATGTTGTGGTTAACGAAGCGTGACACCGATGACGAGGGGGACGTGGCATGATTGAAGCATGGTGGATACGCCGCTGGTATTTCCTATATATAAGTGCTTCCATCATGTTGCCAAACTTTCGTAGCACGTGCCATGCGGGATTTCGTTGTTGTGGATTGTTAACATGAATCTATGAGGATATGTCGAATCTATTGGAAACTATCGAAACTAATGGAATCTATGAGTCTATTGAATCTATTGGAAACTATTGAATCTATTGGAGTCTGTAAATCTATTGAATCTACTGGAATCTATGTGAAACTATCAGAGTAGTCTATACGAATCTATGGTGGTGAGTGTGTTTTGCGACACGTAACATGACACCGAGTACGAGGTCAAAACGATTGTGCCCGAAGCGTGGTGGATACGCCGCTGGTACTTCCTATATAAAAGCATTTCTGACACGTCGCCAAACTTCGTACAATGTGCCATGCGAAGGTCGTGGGTTGCGGGATCTATGTGGATCTCGAGTCTTAGTCTATCATGTTTGAATATATATTAACCTAGACTTATACGATCCTCTTGTTGGATCAATAGGATGTCTTCTTGAAAGCTCTCGGACACTCTCAAGAGATCCAGGGAAAAGTCCCAGAAAAAGATGATGTCATTCATGGCCGACCAGATCGCTCAAATCGTGCCAAAGATTGTCTCTGAGATCCAAGGATCGAATACTCTGCCCTCATCTGTTGATTCTAAGACGGAGAAAGAAAAGTCTACCAAGTTCACCTATAAGCATTTTATCTCTTGCAACCCTAAGTCTTTCACGGGTAGTGATGGAGTGACCACTATGCTCGAATGGTTTGACAGCATCGAGGTTACTTTCATTAACAGCGAATGCCCTGATCATCTAAAGACTAGGAGTGCGACTGGGATGTTTCAAGGCAGAGCATTGGAGTGGTGGACAAATGAGAGAAACATCCGTTCGAACGAAGAAGCCTATGCTCTTCCATGGGCTGAGGTGCGAGAATTAATGATGCTTGAATTCTGCCCTCCTCATGAACAACTAAAGCTTGAAGAAGAGTTCTGGCACTTGAAGCAGATTGGTGATGATAATCTAGCTTATACTACCCGCTTCAAGCAACTCAGCTTGATTGTTCCTCACTTGGTTTCTACTCCTAAGCGAATGATAACCAAATACCTCAATGGTCTACCTCCTGCTATGCGTGATTCTATTGAAGCAGCTCAACTCGAAAATATTGAGGAAGTTTATCGTCTTGCAGCCAGTCTCAACAACAACCGTGTTCGCGATAAGCAATTTGCTAATCCTGCTCCCTCCAAATCTGCACACCAAGTTACCTAGCAGCCAGGTGGCAGCAAGAACAAGAGGCGAAAGTCTCAGGGTTCGGGATGCAATGCTATTGTTCCGGCCACGAACCTTGCTGCTAAGCCTGCTCCTCCTGCTGCTACTGTCCAGAACACTATTGCCCCTGAAGTGAAGAAGCAGTACACTAGGTCTTACCCCAAGTGTATCACTTGTAATTTTCATCATCCTGTTGCTTCTGCATGTCGTCTATGCACCAACTGCAATCGCTATGGTCACACGACTCCCTATTGTCGTCAAGCTAACCCAGCTCAACAAGCTCAGCAAGCCCCAGCTCAGGCATCCCTACCAGCTCTCCCAGCTCCTCCGCAGAATCCTAAGCCAGTCAACGCTGTTCGTGCATGCTACAAATGTGGAGATACTACCCATCTTCGTAACCAGTGTCCTCATCTGAACCAGGACCAGCAGCCAGCCGCTCGTGGACGAGCGTTCAACCTTAATGCCAACCAGGCTCGTAATGACAATGATGTCGTGAATGGTACATTTCTTGTGAATAACCTTTATGCTTCGATCCTATTTGATACTGGTGCCGATAGAAGTTTTGTGTCCGTGGAGTTCGAATCTTTGCTAAAGTGTGCACGCTCTATGTTACCTAAGTCGTTTTCGGTGGAGATTGCCAATAGGAAGTCTATTCTAGTTGATTCTATTCTCCGTGGCTGTTCCTTTATTCTTAACGACCACATGTTTACTCTTGATCTAATACCCATGCAATTGGGTAGTTTTGATGTCATTATCGCTATGGATTGGTTGAGTAAGAACCATGCCGAGATTGCTTGTCACGAGAAGTTTGTTCGTCTACCTCTACCGTCTGGTGATATTTTTCATGTCTATGGAGACCGACCTTCGAAAGGACAGAAGCTGATGTCGTGCACACAGGCGAGCAGGTGCTTACGTAAACAGAACCTTCCTTTCTTGGCCCACGTGGTGGAACAAAAGAGCAAGGGGACGAACATAAGCGATGTTCCAGTGGTGTGTGATTTCCCCGACGTCTTTCCCGAAGATCTTCCCGTTCTTCCTCCTCCAAGATCTGTTGATTTTCGTATTGATCTCATACCTGGTGCGACTCCTGTCGCCAAGGCTCCCTATCGTCTTGAACCTTCCGAGATGCAAGAATTATCTAGTCAACTTCAGGAACTACTCAACAAGGGATTTATTCGTCCGAGTACCTCCCCGTGGGGTGCTCCTGTACTATTCGTCAAGAAGAAAGATGGTTCGTTCCGTATGTGTATCGACTACCGTGAACTTAATAAGCTTACCATTTAGAACCGTTACCCCCTACCTCATATCAATGACCTATTTGACCAACTACAAGGCGCGTCATGCTTCTCAAAAACCGATCTTCGTTCTGGTTACCATCAGCTTCGAGTTCTCGAAGATGATGTACCCAAAACCGCATTTCGTACTCGTTATGGGCACTACGAGTTTGTGGTCATGCCTTTTGGATTGACCAACGCGCTCGCTGTGTTCATGGACCTCATGAATCGTATTTGCAAGCCCTATTTGGATCGTTTTGTGATAGTCTTTATTGATTATATTCTTATTTATTCTAAAACTAAAGCTGATCATGCTCGCCATTTACGCTTGATGCTTGAACTCTTACGTGGTGAACGCCTGTATGCTAAATTTTCTAAGTGTGAGTTTTGGATTAACGAAGTACAATTTCTCGGTCACGTCGTTACTAAGCAAGATATTCATGTTGACCCGTCTAAAATCGAAGTTGTGAAGAATTGGAGTATGCCTAAATCTGCATCTGAGATTCGTTCCTTCCTAGGATTGGCGGGCTATTACCGCTGATTCATCTCGGATTTCTCTAAGATCGCTGTCCCTCTCACCTCGTTGACTCAGAAAGAGAGAACTTTTGTTTGGGTCCCGAACAAGAGGAATCTTTTCGAACTCTTAAGATGCTTTTGTGTAATGCCCCTGTTCTGACTCTTCCCAATGGGAATGATGATTTCGTGGTATATTGCAATGCCTCGAACCGTGGTTTGGGCTGTGTGCTCATGCAGCGAGACAAGGTTATTGCTTATGCCTCCCGTCAACTCAAGGTGCATGAGAAAAACTATACTACTCACGATCTGGAGCTTGGTGCAGTTGTGTTTACGTTAAATATATGGCGACACTACTTGTATGGTACCAAGTGTGTGGTTTTCACTAACCATAGGAGCCTTCAACATATATTTGACCAAAAAGAGCTGAACATGCGACAGAGACGTTGGGTGGAATTGCTTAACGACCACGACTGCGAAATTCGCTATCATCCTGGCAAGGCGAATGTAGTGGCCGATGCTCTTAGTCGTAAAACTCACGTGAAGTCTATTTGTATCTCTAATGATCTCCATGCGTGTATTCATGATGCTCAGTATTCATCAGCAAATGAAGGAAGTCTAGAAGTGGAAATCCAAGGCGCAAAGATTGATCAACTCGAAACTAAACCTAATGGACTACAATATTACCTAAATTGCATCTGGGTTGTAACACCTCAGAATTTCGTGTTCAATAAAGTAACGACACGTGTCACGTGTGACAAAACGCTTTGTAGACTCGGAATTATTAAAAATGATTGACAGGATTTAACCGTGTCGTTATGTTAACTTTTGCACCTCTGAACGACCTCGTTATAAATCCCAAGACTCAATTTATGTTAAAAACACCTTGTACATATTCAAGTTCAGGGAATTATTACGTGGAATGATTTAAAATTAAATGGTAGGACTCCTACGATGAAAAAGGAACGGAAACCCTTTGTTTTCGGGTCTTGTTTTTGAATGCAAAGCAAACAAACACAAATGGTAGGGTATCCAACAGTAAAAGACCCATAATGGAGGCCCCTAAATGATAAAATAATGCCCACCATTCGTTTATACCACTTGCCCTTTCGAAACACCAACAAACAAAATCAAAAACTGATCTGCGGAGGGCGTCGCGTAGCGCGACGGACCCTCGCGCTACGCGAGGGTTGCCCAGCGACCAGATTACCTGCTGTTGGCTGTTGTGCGCATTTGTGACCCATTTAGCCGGTTTCTCTTGCATGTGCATGGCCCCTAGACATCCCTAAACACTAGTGACAGATGTTAATCGATTGTGGGATGTCCTAGACTTGGTTGTCAAGCTTTTGTGGTGTCCATGAGCACTATATAAGGGACCATAGTTGCAACAATTGCTACACACATCATTCAAGTGCCATCTGAGCATTGGAGGAGCTTACAATCTGATTCAAGGCCTCCCTAATCATCATTATACTCTAGTAAGTCCACTAGTCCTTTCTTAATTATGTTTAGTTTAGTTTTTAGCTTAGAAGTCAACATATCGTACTTAACGTTTGACTTCCAGTTTAATTAAAGTTGACTCAGTCGTAACCCGAAATAAAAGTACCGTTAGGTTGGTAATTATGTGGGTAATAAGACCCTAAAAGGGTTCCCCCTGATTCCCATCCTAACTAGGTCGTTTGTCGGGTCAAACGTTGACCGAAAAAGTCAACAGAATTACAAAATATGATTTAATGCACGATTAATGATCCGAGAGGTGTGTAACCTGTTTTAACCTTAATATAACATGGTAATAAGTATGAAAACTTGTCTACGCTTGCCCGACTCGACAAATTTCTGTTAAAACCCGGTTCGGAACCGAAAGGCGCTAAACCTTGACTTTTGCTTTGACTTCGGTTCTGACCCGTTTTAGTTTGATTCAAAGATGCCTTAGTGCTTCATTAGAGTAGGGTTGCATGTTAGTATAAGTCTCTGTACTTGTTTCGTTGATTATCCGATGCATGCACACGTTTCCGTTAATCGCTTAAATTGGACCGTAATGCCCTTATGACCGTACAACGAGAATTTTGAAAATGTGGAAGTACAATAATCTTAGTTACTGATTACTAAACATGTACGTAAATTTTCACGTCAATCGGAGGTCTAGATTAAGAGATATACGCATTAGCGTAAATAATAAGCTTATTATTAATTAAACGGCGCGATTAGCGCATAGCCTATCTAAACCCGATTTTCGGTACCAAAACTTTTACCCACTGATGTTAAATAATATTTTGGGATTTTTGAAGATTTTTAATTATTTTTAAACTGATCTTAAGCTAGGCTTATCGCATTGATTCGGTTAATACCGAATATGCCCTTTTAGGCCATAAAACGAGTTTTACGAATCCGTTTGATACCAATCCAATTGCCACTGATTTAAAATAATAAATAGAGTGTTTTGAGCCTGTTTTGCTGATCAGAAAACTCAGAATGGTATTTTAAACCGTACGTCGCTTAAAACGGCTTCATACGCGTATTAAACGCATAATTTGGGTTTAAAACCATTTTGGGAAATGAGACTCTTCACCAACTGTTGTGGTCTGTTAAAATTTATAATTTTGCTGATTAAATCAGACCCGGATCTCAGAAGTATTATAAATCTCTTTTATAACCCTTAAAATGACCGAAATACCCCTACGGGGCGTATTTAGGGATTAAACTCGTTATGGGCATTATGGAAGATATCATAATGATATCACAACATATTTAAAGCGTATTAACTTAGGAAACCTGTTCGCGACCCTTTCGATTACCCGTCATGCGTTATACGCGTTCGGTTCGGTTTATGTAACTAGTTTGCATAAACTAGCCGAAACGGGTCAAACGATATCATTTTTATCTCAAAATCCAGAATGTGAGTAGTAAACCCATATTAAACAAGTCCTCAAACTTGTCGGGTCTAAATCACATTCTATCCGGTCTTCGCTTAATCGTGCGTAAGAACCGTATCGTAAAACTGACCGGTCTAAGCTTAAGCTTAACTAAAGACCCGTTAGTATTCTAATAGGTTATATTTAACCTTCGTTCCAGATTAGGAGAAACAGTAAAAGCTACCTGCTATTAGCTTATTGTGACTATACTTTGCATCAAGGTAAATACTTTTAACTTATTTTCCCTATACGGGCTTGGGTTACGGTATATAGCATACCGCTTGATCGGGCATCAAATCTTCCATCGCTTAGGTGGTTAATTGAATAATTTGATCGGCTCGTTTAAACAGTCTTGTTTACTTTACAGCCTTTGGGGGGTTAATGACCATGTCCCGGATATCCTTGGCATCATCTTACGAGATGGCCACGACCTGAGCACGGGGTGTAGGCGTACTCCCGTGTATAACTCACTTAAGGTGGTGTGTCTATTGATCTTTAACCCGGATACGTTCCGGGCTACTGAACGCATAAGTAACATGTAATTCGTTCACGAGATTATAATATTAAATAATTCTCCCAAGTTAAATAAAATGTTTATGCCATGTGCATCCAAACAAATTTTCAATCATTTTATAAAATGAGTCAGTTGAATGTATTTACCAGTGTAAACTGACGTATTTTCCCAAAAAGATTAAATGCAGGTACTAGGCGAAATAGGCTGGAATTCTCCTAAGCATCACTAGAAGTCTCGCAAACTTAAGATGCCGAAGTCTGTTGAACCATAAACAATATTTATGTCATTTAATCCTCCTGTGGATAAACACCGGATAATTGTGACTTTGTTTACAATAAATAAATTCGGTTGTATCTTATTTTAAATTTGCTTCCGCTGTGCATTATTATATTGTGTTGTTTGACTATTACGTTGCCAACCACGTCACGATACTCCCCCACCGGGCCCACCGGTGACACGTGGAAATCGGGGTGTGACAGGTTGGTATCAGAGCCAACACTGAGTGAATTAAACACTAGCCTTTAGTGTTTAATCTCAGTTACACAATTGCACATATCTAAACCTTCTGAGTCTAGACTTAACTTAGGAATATTCTCAATCCTAATCTAGAAATTTTTACTTCCAAATTTTTGTTGGATACGTCGCCAAGCGAAGAAGCTGTAATAAGAGTTCTCCACACCCGGGGCCCTGAGCTGCTGAGCTTCGTACCGCGGCTAGAATGAAACGAGCATCCAAGGAGAAAGCATTCAGAAATAAAATGAAGAAGAAACTCCTTTTACTGAAGATCGTTTCCTTATTAGTCCTTATAAGGACATAATTATCTTTCAGTCCCTCCAAGGACACATTATTCCTTTTAAGTCCCGCTTAGGACAACTTTATACTTTTATTTTTATATAGTGGAATGATTAAGTTTAAACTTTCATTCTAAATAAGGAATATTAAATAAATGTAAAATAACATTTCTTTTATAAGATCTACCATTATTATAAAATGGCAAAGTCTAAAAAGGACAAGACCTAGCCACGTATCATTTTAAGACCGGGCCAAGATGATAGTTCCATAATTAGATTTAGATCCAAATTAACATCTCAATTTAAAATTGTTCTGCGTTAATTATTAATTAAGAATCTTAAGTGTGAAACCTAGCCTACGGGTCAATTTTAAGACCGGGCCAAGATGGTAAGACCTGTTTAAAAGATTCAAATCTCTGTTAACATCTTAAAACATGTTAACACTCCTGGCAGACGTGATTCATTAAAAATCACACACGTCATGTTGAAATAGGATTCTTCGAAAGACTCCTAACCCAGTTTAATGATCTCTGAATCCTGGGTTTACATCATTAATTAAGATGATCATATTTTAAACCATACGTGGTAATATAGTGCCTACGGGCCTTGCTCATTTCTACATGAGCCAAAAGACAGTGGTAGCTATGACTCCCTGTCTAATAAAAGTAATGAACTAGGTTCAAACCTTAAAAGTCTTGATTCTCTGAAATCATAGCTTAAAATTTAAATTGTCCATGTGACCAAGCCTTATGTGCTAATATATATTGTTATTGTTTATGTTTAGGATAAATTTTAATTGAAATCCTAAATTAATACGATTAATAAGTTAACCAAATATGGTCTCTGTTTACCATGGTTAACGAGTTACCCTAAGGGGTAATTCCATAATAAACTCCCAAATAAATTATTGTCCTTGTTTTCTGCAACAGTTCAATACAAATGGCTAACTCTAATGAAGTCAATAGCCATCCTGTGGAGCCGAATGAGAACGCCCAGATTACATTAACGGGTGCCGAGTTAAAAGCAATCATAGACGGCGCTATTACTCAAGCTTTGGATAGACAGTATGAAGAATACAGTAGTACCCGAAGTAGGACTCACTCTGTATCACATTCAAAGCCAAGGACGCATTCAGAGGCTCATAACAAGCCTCCTCCCAAAAAGGATGTACCAAAGAAAAACGGTGATGATCGCCAGTCCACCAACCACCAAAGTAATCCATCGCAGCAGTTGGTACTGCATCAGGGACACCGTAACAAGGGTTGCACATATAAGTACTTTGTGTCTTGTAAACCCAGGGATTTTACGGGGGAGAAAGGAGCCGTAGACTGCATGACGTGGCTGGATGAAATGGACACGGTCGTGGACATCAGCGGATGCGCTGAAGGTGATGTGGTTAAATTTGTCTCACAGTCCTTCAAGGGTGATGCGTTAGCTTGGTGGAGATCTCTGATGGAGGCCTCCGGAAAGATCCCGTTGTATAGTATGTCGTGGGATCAATTCATCGCTTTGATCAAGGAAAATTTCTGCCCTCAACATGAGGTGGAAAAGATAGAATCAGACTTTCTATCATTGGTGATGAAGAACCTCGATTGTCAAGCATATCTGACAAGCTTCAATACACTATCCCGGCTAGTACCTTATCTGGTAACCCCGGAGCCTAAAAGGATCGCTCGTTTTATTGGTGGGTTAGAACCCGAGATCAAGGCCAGTGTAAAAGCTTCTCGGCCAGTTACCTTCAGGTCTGTAACTGACCTTTCCTTATCCCTCACACTGGATGCGGTCCGACAGAGATCGCTGAGGAATAAGAATGCCGAGAAGAGGAAGCATGAAGATGATGGTTCGCGTAGGTCGAATAAGAAACACCGTGGGGGCGGTGATCACAAGAAGGGATCGGAATCAAAGAAAGATGGGCATCGTTCTGGAGAGAAGCCTACATGCAAAACTTGCAAGAAACAACACTTTGGAAAGTGCAGACTCGAATCAAACTCGAATAACGAGTCAAGGTCTTTTGCTTGTGGTTTGTGCAAGTCCAAGGAACACAAAACCTTGGATTGCAAGAAGATGAAAGATGCAACGTGCTACCGTTGCAATGAAAAGGGCCACATAAAGACTAATTGCCCTAAGTACAACAAGAAGCCTGAGGAGGCTAAGAAGACTAACGCCAGAGTCTTCAGGATGGATGCGAAAGAAGCTGTGCAGGATGATAACGTCATAACAGGTACTTTCCTTGTAAATGATGTCTTTGCAAGAGTACTTTTTGATTCAGGCGCAGATAAGTCTTTCGTAGATCATAAGTTTTGTAAATTATTGAATTTACCTGTCAAAACCCTAAAAGTGAACTATGAGGTAGAGTTAGCAGATGGTACCGTAGAAACCGTCTCTACTGTGTTAGATGGATGTGTTATATCCATTAAGAACCATTCTTTTCCTCTGTCTCTACTTCCGTTTAAATTGGCTGGTTTTGACATAGTTCTGGGTATGGACTGGCTATCTCATAACCAGGCCCAAATCGTTTGTAACATGAAGCAAGTAGTGAAAAAGACTCCGTCTGGTGAGTCACTTACCATTCGGGGAGATACCCAGTATGGACTACCTAAGCACGTGACTATGCTCAAGGCTTCCAAGTGTTTGAAAAAGGGGTGTGTCATCTACATGGCACAGGTAATTATTGATGAGCCCAAACCGAAGTTAGAAGACATCCCTGTCATCTCTGAATACCCAGAAGTGTTTCCTGAAGATCTGCCTGGTTTGCCACCGGATAGACAAGTTGAATTCAGGATAGATATCATCCCCGGAGCAGCACCAGTTGCTAGAGCTCCATACAGATTGGCACCCACGGAAATGAAGGAGTTGCGGACGCAGCTAGATGAATTGCTGGCTAAGGGTTTCATTAGACCTAGTTCATCTCCTTGGGGAGCGCCAATCCTGTTTGTCAAGAAGAAGGATGGGTCGATGCGTCTGTGCATCGACTATCGCGAGCTTAATAAAGTCACGATCAAGAATAGATATCCATTGCCCAGGATCGACGATTTGTTCGATCAGCTTCAAGGGGCAAGTTACTTCTCGAAGATTGATTTGAGGTCAGGCTACCATCAATTGAAGGTCAAAGATGAAGACGTGCACAAGACTGCGTTCAGGACTCGTTATGGCCACTACGAGTTCCTAGTGATGCCTTTCGGGCTCACTAATGCACCGGCTGCGTTCATGGATCTCATGAATCGCGTTTGCAAGCCGCATCTGGATAAATTCGTCATCGTCTTCATCGATGACATCCTTATTTATTCGAAGAGTAAGGCTGACCATGAGAAACACCTTCGGTGCATTCTCAAACTTTTACATCACGAGAAACTCTATGCCAAATTCTCTAAGTGTGAATTTTGGCTACGAGAAGTCCAATTTCTTGGACATGTGGTCAGTGAGAATGGTATCCAAGTGGATCCCGCTAAAGTAGAAGCTGTTATGAATTGGCAGGAGCCAAAGACGCCTACGGAGATTCGTAGCTTCCTGGGATTGGCAGGATATTACAGGCGTTTCATTGAAATTTTTTCAAGGATTGCTGCACCCCTAACTTCTCTAACTAAGAAGAAGATTAAGTTCGTTTGGGGCCCTAAGCAGCAAGAAGCATTCGATATTCTCAAGCAGAAGTTGAGCAACGCTCCTGTGCTTACATTACCTGAAGGCGCTGAAGAATTTGTAGTTTATTGTGATGCATCACACACTGGCATGGGGTGTGTGCTTATGCAGAAAGGCAAGGTGATTGCCTATGCATCACGACAGTTAAAGGTGCACGAAAAGAATTACACCACCCATGACTTGGAATTGGGTGCCGTTGTGTTCGCACTAAAACTGTGGAGGCATTATCTTTATGGAATCAAGTTTGTGATCTTTTCTGATCACAAGAGCCTCCAGCATCTGTTTAACCAGAAAGAATTAAACATGAGGCAACGCCGTTGGATGGAAACTTTAAATGATTATGATTGTGAAATCAAATACCATCCCGGCAAAGCAAATGTGGTCGCTGATGCCTTGAGCAGAAAGGAAAGGGTTAAACCCATTCGAATTAACGCCAAGCGTATGGAGATAAAGAACAGTTTGATAGAAAGGGTGTTAGCTGCACAGAAGGAAGCTGTGTTGGAAGCTAACTATCCTAACGAAAAGTTAGGAGTAACTGAGGAGCAGTTAACTCTTAGCAAGGACGGAATTTTACGGTTAAACGGACGAATATGGGTTCCAATTTTTGGAGGACTTCGTGATGTCATCCTCCAAGAAGCCCATAGTTCCAAATACTCCGTTCATCCTGGAGCTGATAAGATGTACCAGGATTTAAAGGCAAATTATTGGTGGATAGGCTTGAAAAAGTCTGTAGCCGCCCATGTAGCAAAATGCTTGACATGTGCGCAAGTCAAAGCCGAGCATCAGAAACCGTCAGGTTTGCTACAACAGCCTGAACTTCCTACGTGGAAGTGGGAGATGGTAACTATGGATTTTATTACCAAGTTACCCAAGACAAGGAAAGGAAATGATACGATATGGGTTATAGTTGACCGACTGACTAAGTCAGCTCATTTCTTACCCATCAAGGAGACTTATAGCTCCGATATGTTAGCCCAGTTATACGTTGATAAGATTGTAGCCTTACACGGCATACCTGTAGCTATTATCTCTGATAGAGATACTAGGTACACGTCACACTTTTGGAAGAGTTTCCAGCAATCTTTGGGCACACGTTTGAACTTTAGTACGGCTTACCATCCTCAGACAGACGGTCAGAGTGAGCGTACTATTCAAACGTTGGAAGACATGCTACGCGCATGTGCGATCGATTTGGGAGGTAGCTGGGATAAGAACCTACCATTGATCGAATTCTCCTACAACAATAGCTACCATACCAGCATAAAGGCTGCGCCTTTTGAGGCATTATACGGTAGAAAATGTAGATCGCCAGTTTGTTGGGCGGAAGTTGGAGAAGTCCAGTTATCAGGACCAGAGATCGTGTTCGAAACGACGGACAAGATTGTCCAAATTCGTAACAATCTCCAAGCTGCCCGGAATAGGCAGAAGAGTTACGCGGATCCAATTCGTAAGGACTTTCACTTCGAAGTAGGTGACAAAGTCCTACTTAAAGTGTCACCCTGGAAGGGGGTGATGCGATTTGGTAAGAAAGGCAAACTAAGCCCGAGATACATAGGACCTTTCGAGGTTATCGAACGTGTCGGGTCAGTTGCCTATAAGTTGAACTTACCGGAAGAGCTCAGTGGAGTTCACAATGTGTTCCACATCTGCAATCTAAAGAAGTGTTCCGCTGACGAATCACATGTCATGCCACATACAGTTGTGCAGATAGACAAGAGCTTGAAATTTGTTGAAAAACCTTTGTCGATTGAAGATCGACAGGTAAGGAAGCTTCGAAGAAAGCATATACCTTTTGTAAAGGTCAAATGGGATGCCCGAAGAGGTCCCGAGTATACGTGGGAGTTGGAATCCACCATGAAAGAAAAATACCCTTATTTGTTTAAGTAAATCTCGGGTCGAGATTTATTTTAAGGGGGTGAGGATGTAACACCTCAGAATTTCATGTTCAATAAAGTAACGACACGTGTCACGTGTGACAAAACGCTTTGCAGACTCGGAATTATTAAAAATGATTGACAGGATTTAACCGTGTCGTTATGTTAACTTTTGCACCTCTGAACGACCTCGTTATAAATCCCAAGACTCAATTTATGTTAAAAACACCTTGTACATATTCAAGTTCAGGGAATTATTACGTGGAATGATTTAAAATTAAATGGTAGGACTCCTACGATGAAAAAGGAACGGAAACCCTTTGTTTTCGGGTCTTGTTTTTGAATGCAAAGCAAACAAACACAAATGGTAGGGTATCCAACTGTAAAAGACCCATAATGGAGGCCCCTAAATGATAAAATAATGCCCACCATTTGTTTATACCACTTGCCCTTTCGAAACACCAACAAACAAAATCAAAAACTGATCTGCGGAGGGCGTCGCGTAGCGCGACGGACCCTCGCGCTACGCGAGGGTTGCCCAGCGACCAGATTACCTGCTGTTGGCTGTTGTGCGCATTTGTGACCCATTTAGCCGGTTTCTCTTGCATGTGCATGGCCCCTAGACATCCCTAAACACTAGTGACAGATGTTAATCGATTGTGGGATGTCCTAGACTTGGTTGTCAAGCTTTTGTGGTGTCCATGAGCACTATATAAGGGACCATAGTTGCAACAATTGCTACACACATCATTCAAGTGCCATCTGAGCATTGGAGGAGCTTATAATCTGATTCAAGGCCTCCCTAATCATCATTATACTCTAGTAAGTCCACTAGTCCTTTCTTAATTATGTTTAGTTTAGTTTTTAGCTTAGAAGTCAACATATCGTACTTAACGTTTGACTTCCAGTTTAATTAAAGTTGACTCAGTCGTAACCCGAAATAAAAGTACCGTTAGGTTGGTAATTATGTGGGTAATAAGACCCTAAAAGGGTTCCCCCTGATTCCCATCCTAACTAGGTCGTTTGTCGGGTCAAACGTTGACCGAAAAAGTCAACAGAATTACAAAATATGATTTAATGCACGATTAATGATCCAAGAGGTGTGTAACCTGTTTTAACCTTAATATAACATGGTAATAAGTATGAAAACTTGTCTACGCTTGCCCGACTCGACAAATTTCTGTTAAAACCCGGTTCGGAACCGAAAGGCGCTAAACCTTGACTTTTGCTTTGACTTCGGTTCTGACCCGTTTTAGTTTGATTCAAAGATGCCTTAGTGCTTCATTAGAGTAGGGTTTCATGTTAGTATAAGTCTCTGTACTTGTTTCGTTGATTATCCGATGCATGCACACGTTTCCGTTAATCGCTTAAATTGGACCGTAATGCCCTTATGACCGTACAACGAGAATTTTGAAAATGTGGAAGTACAATAATCTTAGTTACTGATTACTAAACATGTACGTAAATTTTCACGTCAATCGGAGGTCTAGATTAAGAGATATACGCATTAGCGTAAATAATAAGCTTATTATTAATTAAACGGCGCGATTAGCGCATAGCCTATCTAAACCCGATTTTCGGTACCAAAAATTTTACCCACTGATGTTAAATAATATTTTGGGATTTTTGAAGATTTTTAATTATTTTTAAACTGATCTTAAGCTAGGCTTATCGCATTGATTCGGTTAATACCGAATATGCCCTTTTAGGCCATAAAACGAGTTTTACGAATCCGTTTGATACCAATCCAATTGCCACTGATTTAAAATAATAAATAGAGTGTTTTGAGCCTGTTTTGCTGATCAGAAAACTCAGAATGGTATTTTAAACCGTACGTCGCTTAAAACGGCTTCATACGCGTATTAAACGCATAATTTGGGTTTAAAACCATTTTGGGAAATGAGACTCTTCACCAACTGTTGTGGTCTGTTAAAATTTATAATTTTGCTGATTAAATCAGACCCGGATCTCAGAAGTATTATAAATCTCTTTTATAACCCTTAAAATGACCGAAATACCCCTACGGGGCGTATTTAGGGATTAAACTCGTTATGGGCATTATGGAAGATATCATAATGATATCACAACATATTTAAAGCGTATTAACTTAGGAAACCTGTTCGCGACCCTTTCGATTACCCGTCATGCGTTATACGCGTTCGGTTCGGTTTATGTAACTAGTTTGCATAAACTAGCCGAAACGGGTCAAACGATATCATTTTTATCTCAAAATCCAGAATGTGAGTAGTAAACCCATATTAAACAAGTCCTCAAACTTGTCGGGTCTAAATCACATTCTATCCGGTCTTCGCTTAATCGTGCGTACGAACCGTATCGTAAAACTGACCGGTCTAAGCTTAAGCTTAACTAAAGACCCGTTAGTATTCTAATAGGTTATATTTAACCTTCGTTCCAGATTAGGAGAAACAGTAAAAGCTACCTGCTATTAGCTTATTGTGACTATACTTTGCATCAAGGTAAATACTTTTAACTTATTTTCCCTATACGGGCTTGGGTTACGGTATATAGCATACCGCTTGATCGGGCATCAAATCTTCCATCGCTTAGGTGGTTAATTGAATAATTTGATCGGCTCGTTTAAACAGTCTTGTTTACTTTACAGCCTTTGGGGGGTTAATGACCATGTCCCGGATATCCTTGGCATCATCTTACGAGATGGCCATGACCTGAGCACGGGGTGTAGGCGTACTCCCGTGTATAACTCACTTAAGGTGGTGTGTCTATTGATCTTTAACCCGGATACGTTCCGGGCTACTGAACGCATAAGTAACATGTAATTCGTTCACGAGATTATAATATTAAATAATTCTCCCAAGTTAAATAAAATGTTTATGCCATGTGCATCCAAACAAATTTTCAATCATTTTATAAAATGAGTCAGTTGAATGTATTTACCAGTGTAAACTGACGTATTTTCCCAAAAAGATTAAATGCAGGTACTAGGCGAAATAGGCTGGAATTCTCCTAAGCATCACTAGAAGTCTCGCAAACTTAAGATGCCGAAGTCTGTTGAACCATAAACAATATTTATGTCATTTGATCCTCCTGTGGATAAACACCGGATAATTGTGACTTTGTTTACAATAAATAAATTCGGTTGTATCTTATTTTAAATTTGCTTCCGCTGTGCATTATTATATTGTGTTGTTTGACTATTACGTTGCCAACCACGTCACGATACTCCCCCACCGGGCCCACCGGTGACACGTGGAAATCGGGGTGTGACATGGGTACCGGATCGCGATAATCTCCGTGAGCTCATTATGAAGGAGGCTCATAAATCCCATTACTCTATTCATCTGGGCGCTGATAAGATGTATCATGATCTGCGTGCAACTTATTGGTGGTCTGGCATGAAAAGGGACATTGCTGTATATGTTTCTAAATGCCTTACTTGTACGAAAGTGAAGGCTGAACATCAACATCCCTCAGGACTCTTAGAACAACCTAAAATCCCGATTTGGAAATGGGATAACATCACTATGGACTTTATTACTAAGATACCTCGAACACCTTTTGGTCAAGACAGTATCTAGGTGATTGTTGATCGTTTGATCAAATCCGCCCACTTTCTTCCTATTCGTGAAGAATGAAGATTATAAAGTGGAGAAACTTGCTCGAATTTATACCGATGAGATTATATGCCATCATGGCATACCCCTTGACATAATCTTTGACCATGATGGTCGTTTTACTTCACGTCTATGGCAAACCTTTCAATCCGCTATGGGTACTCATTTGAATCTTAGCACGGCCTTCCATCCTCAAACGGATGGGCAGACCGAGCGTACTATTCAGACCCTAGAGGATATGCTCCGCTCTTGTGTCATCGACTTTGGTGGTAACTGGGATGTACATTTACCATTGATTGAGTTCTCATACAACAACAACTATCATTCCAGTATTCAGATGGCTCCTTCCGAAGCTTTGTATGGCCGCAAGTGCCGATCTCCTCTCAACTGGTATGAGATTGGTGACAAGCAGTTTACTGGCCCTGAAATAATTCAAGAGACAACGGATAAGATTCTTCAGATCCGTGATAACTTGATCGAGGCTAGGAGCAGACAAAAGAGTTATGCTGATAATAGGCGTAAGCCTCTGGAATTTGATGTTGGTGACCGAGTTCTTCTCAAGGTATCTCCCTGGAAGGGAGTAGTTCGTTTTGGTAAGAAGGGAAAGCTCGCTCCTCGCTATGTAGGTCCTTTCAAGATACTCGAAAGGATTAGCAAGGTAGCGTACAGACTCGACCTGCCACAAGCGCTGAACAACGTGCATCCAGTGTTCCACGTGTCCAATTTACGTAAATGACTAGCTGACGAGGAACTGCAGGTTCCCCTCGAAGACTTGCAGATAAACGAAGCTATACACTTTATGGAGAAACCGGTCGAAATCATGGATCAAGGAGTCAAGCGATTGAGGCGCAGAAAAATTCCCATTGTCAAGGTTCGATGGGAAGGAAAGAGTGGCGCCGAATTCACTTGGGAATTGAAAAGTGAGATGAAGGCCAAGTATCCGAAGCTCTTCGAGCAGTATTCCTCTAAGATTTCGGGGACGAAATCTCCTAAAGGAGGGGAGACTGTAACGCCCTGTGTCCCTAAAATTTAGACTTTTGGCAAGTTTGGTCACTGGACTTTGCCTATTGTCAATTTTAACCCCTGAACTATGTAGTTACTAATACTTTGATATTTGGCGAATTCTATGTCATATGCTATATACTTGAAATGCCCAATTCTATATGTTTGGAATGCCTAAATTCTATATGTTTGGAATGCCTAATTCTACATGCTTGAAATGCCTAATTCTATATACTTGGAAGGTCTAAATCTATATACTTTGGTGCTTGACTCTTGAGGCTCGTGAAACTTGAGACTTGGTTGAACGAGTGACTAGAGTCTTGTCACTTGCAGAAACTACGAAACTTTGAAACCTTTTGTGTTATTACTATAAATTAGTTATACTATTACCCAATAATACGCAACGCTTATCCAACTCGCAAATCAAATCGAAGACGTGAAACGGAAAGGATGGGATTGACCGAGTGGCAATCCGATCGGATGACCACCCGATCCGTGCACACTGCCCCTCTTCACCCACCTTACACCATAAATAGGAGCTGTCACATCAGTCCTTCACTAATGTGACAGCCCAGCTCGACTCAGACACACGAACACCTCATTTCTTCAATTACACGGCGATTTCGGTACGTTTTACACTAGATTCTTGTACTTTCTTGATCTACACAACATTCTCTACGAGATTCTCCTTTGAAATCTCATTTTTCTCCGTGAAATCTCTTAGATCTGAGTTCTTAAGGATGATGTCATCAATGGTGGTTTGTACAAACTACTATATGATGGCACACCTGATGAAACTTAGCTTAGATCTATGGAATTCCATGCGTTTACACGAAATCTAAGCTAAGACCTATACTTTTCAAGCTAAAACCTATGTTTATCTTCATCTCTCCTCAACTTTTCACTTTAAATAATGGAATCCGGGTCTGAATGGACTGTAGACTCGGTTATTAGTCTGGAGTTGGTTTGGAAACGGAATATTACCAGAAAAGACGACCACAGCATGGATTCCGACATAAAACCCGTTATATACAGATGACGGACTGGACTGGGGTGATTCTTACCCGATCGAATCGGCTGAACACTGAGGGGTTTACAGTTGTCGAAGTACATACCACGTCGTCATTACTTTAGATAGAAACTTGGAGTTTTACAAATTAAGAACGGGACAAGGCAACCCGATCGAGTGGCAACCCGATCGGATAGCCATCCGATCGAACAGCCACTCGATCGAGTGACGCTTGCCCCTTAAATTTAAACATTTGAAACCTAGAAGTTATGATTGCCGAGTGGCAACTCGATCGGATAGCCATCCGATCGAGCAGCCATCCGATCGAGACATCGATGAATTTTGAACTTAGATCGAGTGGCGACCCTATCGGATAGCCATCCGTTCGGACAGCCATCCGTTTCCGTTCACACTTTGTCAACTTTGAATCGAGTGGCAACCCGATCGGATAGCCATCCGATCGGGCAGCCATCCATTCCTATCACACACAGGTTATCTCGATCGACTGGAAATCCGATCGGACAGCCATCCGATTTAATGACTAATCTGACACTTGTGCAATCTCGTTATTCTGCCCGACACTTATTTGTTGTAATCTAATCAGGCTAAACCTAAATAGCTCCCTTTGATCCAATAACAGTCTTAACTGTTAGACAATAACTGTGAGTATACTCGATCCCTTTTTGTTTTAACTTTGGGATGTGACATGTATTCTATAAACTAAGAGACTTGATACTTTTGAAAACTATACTCAATCCTACGTGTATGTGAAACTTGTGATTCTTGTATTCTATTTGTGCTATGTGAACGTTTAATCCAGGGTGTGTAGTTCCGCCTTAACAATAGTAGCGCTATAGGAGATGAACCTCCCCATTATTCTCGGGGGTATTGTTAGGAGGATTCTAGTTTTCCTTGAGACTTGGGAAAACAACAAAGCATCGGGATACTTAGGCTATCACTTGTTGGACTGCGAACACTAGCATGGCTGAAACTATTTTGTTACACTTACATATAGATATGAGTTGTTTTAATCTAGTATGCTATTATTCAAACTTGTATACTTGCCAGTGCCTTTTGTACTGACTTTATTTTAATACATGTTGCAGGCTGACATGATGCTAGGATCCATGAAACAAGCTAGGGTAAAGCTAGATACACCACGTAGCTAAATCTAGATATTATGAAAACAATGATCATGTTTGTTTGATACTATGTTTTGGATGGATGATGGTTGTTTTAGACAATTGCTTGAAATAAATCTAATTCATATTGATCCTATTTAGTGTTATGGAATCTCATGAGCAATCTGAACGCTTAGTGCTCGCACCCCGATGTTTCCGCCATTGGTTGGGGTGTGACATGTTACCCTTTAAAGTATGGTTGATTCTTTAAAAACATATTTTTAAAGAAGATGGTTCTTTACAACGTATAATTACATTTTCTAAAAATGTTTCTTCATGGATTTTTCTTGTCACATATGTGCTTCTACACTTTATTAACCACCAAAAATAAGGTTTATTTGTTTAAGAACCAAGTTTAAGTGAGACTTGTATTTTTAACTTGGTTTCTTGAAAAATCATCCATGAAATATGAGATCTACAAGATTTATATCTTACTTTAATAATTATTTTACAAGAAAACATTTTATTCCTTCAAGTTCATGACTTTTGTGAGGATGATCCATTAATCTTTAACACTTTCATCCTCTCATCTTGCTAGATTATGTTTTTAATCATGATCTAGCAATGTCATATGATGATCTACATCATTTTCATATGCAAACAATGATCAACAAGCAAATCAACACACAAACAACATGATTTCTTTCAGATGTAAGCTTATGTTCATGTGTCTTTCTCTTGATTCTTAGTGTTCTTTGAGTTTATCATCATATATCATTCTTTAATCACTTATATAAGATGTAAAATGGAAAGATTAGTGTCCTTACTACTAGCTCAAGGCTAGGGATGATCAAGAGAAGAAATGAAGTGGATAAAAGCAAATGGTGAAGGTCCTTCAATTTCCGAAAGCTCCAAGCTTCCTAATACACCGTCTTACACCTTTGTATACATGTGTAATGGATGGAAGATGAATGAAAAATTGTGGGTGTATGTGGGAGTCTTTGGCCGTGAGTTATGGGAGGAGGAAGGAGGTGAATGTGTGTTGTGAATGAGAATGGTAAAGTCTTGAACTCATGGTTTCTTTTATAAATCATCCAACATGTAATGGCATAAAGCATAATATGTGTAGAATATTCCCTACATGATCTAATTTTATAATAAATAAAATCAAGAGTGGGCCCCACACTATGGCCGTGAACTAGGTGGGGGGGGGGTATAGGTTTAGGTTGTAACTAGTTAGTTTGATCATAGTTGAAATCTAAGTGTATTGGTTAGGGTATTAGTTATTAGGTATTTATATGATGTGTTATGATGTTCGGGGACCTTAACTAGATTGGTAATGTTAAAAAATGCTTCTAGTGAAAATTTGGTGTTTCGGGTAGTATCCGATTGTTCGGTTGGTTACTGGTTCGTTAAGGTGCTAAACTACACATTTTAGTGTGCTTTATGTTACCTTTTATGATAGTTTCGATTCCCGACACTTAGGAAAGTATTCAGGACCATTTAACCATATTTCTGCATGATATTAGTGTGTTTAAATGCTGAATTTGCTGATTTTCTGCAGAATTTTGCAGTTTAGTTGAGTTTTAGGCATTTTCCGGCACTTAAACTATCTCTAGGAAGACAGTTTTGTGATCCTTACTTTCCTACACACTATACTAGTGTAATACTTGGCTTCTGGCTCATTTTGTGTCTTAATACAATGTCTGTCTATCTACTGAACTCTGTCAGCATTTTTCTGATTTGCCGGATAACTGTGCTAACTGTGTTTCATGCATCATTTGAGTCTATAAAGTTCTCATGCAAAAATGACATTAAGCAATATATGATGCACATGTATATATATGGTAATAATCAGAAGCAATTCAAGCAGTCAATTGTAATTTAGCACAGTTATTAAGCACTAATCATTATTTAATAATAGTACGGATGTATGCAAATTTGACAGTTGTCACATTCTCTCCCTGTTAAGAAAATTTCGTCCACGAAATTTATACTACCTTAACTCCTTAGGGTTACCTTATGCGTGTATGGATATGAATAATACTGAGGTGGATAACCACAAAACCGAATCAAAACGTATTCGAATCAGGTGAATCCAAGGACATATTACAACAACAAGAACCCAATGGTCAAAAGGTATGTGTTCCAGAATTTGATGTCAAAGGATACGAGACGTATAGATGTATAATCTAGTGTCACTTAGTTAACATGGGTCCAACGAAAAAAAAAGAGTTTCGACCAATAGAATTCCGAACGATCATTCACAATATGCAACCAAGTTTTCAGAAACAATAACATCCGCTAGATGAACTCAAAATCAGTAAGCTCAAATGTAATAGTGACACGAAAATGATCTGTTAACTTTTGAACAAACAAATGAGTAAAACTAGTGTGTTGACAATATTGAATTGCGAGAATACACCAAAATGAAATACAATCGAACTTGGTGTATCATTGTCTTAATACATTGTTACATTAAGAATGTTTAAATGATAAGTCAAACAAAAGTATGTGTAGTTTTGTGTGAAACAGGTGACCATGGTTAGCACAAGCTACAAGTTTGTACCGACACCACAAGGTGTCGTAATGACATAATTCAATAATAGCGGTGACCGAACAAGTTCACCGTGTTTGAAATCAAATGAAAGTGTAATGAAGCAATCCTGGAAATTTGATTCAAACGGCATTGTAGGATTTTTCAATTGAATATAGAATACCAAAGAACTACTGTTTTCGATTGATAATGAAAGAGCAATAAAAGCTGCAAGGCATTCGATTGATAATGAAAGAACCGTTAGGAGGTACACTGGGATATAAATTTAGGTACCATTGTCTTAACACACGATTGTGTTAAGACTGCTTTAATCATGATAAAACAAAACAGATTTAGAGTAAGTCAATAAATCAACAATTAAATCCGTGTATGAGATGCGTAAACGAGATTAGCGCAAGCTTCAATCTAGTGAAAACATCACCACAAGGTATCGAAATCAACAAACGACTTAATGGAGCCGTAGACCAAACAAGTCTACTGCGATTTGGAACAAATGAAACTCTCGCAAAAATGAATTCGAATATGATGCTCTCAATACATCATATGGTGTCTTGAATTGAGTATGCGAAATGGACAAGTTCAAGCAATTGGACTTGGTCTCAGCGCAATCTGACAATAAACGTATGTATTGATAAGGGAATTTCGGCATGGTTACAAGAATAAACCATGAATGTAACTTAAAAGGAAAGAAGTTTCAAGAAAGTGTGTTGACTTGATAGCAAAGGAGCCAACAATTACAATAATGTAGGTCATTCGAATCACAAATCAATAATTAGCTTTAACAAATAATGTTTGAACTTTGACGAAGTGCTTATTCGAAACGAAACCATATTCATAACAAATGATGCAGGCGTAACATATGAATTTCCAAGAAAAGAAACGATGAGTATTCGCTATAATGAAGAAATGATCAAGTATCGAGACAAAGGAGTGTTTGCTTTAATGAAGAAAATTGTCGTGATGCAACTACCATTAAGAGGAGTAGAGATGCAAAATCTATTCACTAGAAGCAAAAGTGGAAGTTTCAATAAAAGAAATTTGAGTACTTCACCTGTTCGGTTAACTAGAATAGCATGTTTGTCAGAATAATGGGGTTTGTTTGAGTTAGCAGACGCGGTTCCTAAGTGATAACCTTTTATGAGTTTTGACCTAAGTTCCTGAAGCTGCGTTGGCAACTTTTGCATCTCTGAAGGCGCAAGTCGATAAGGTGTCTTAGCTACAGGCGCGGCGCCTGGAACCTAGTCAATGTGGAACTCGACTTATCGTTGAGAAGGTAATCCTGACAAGTCTTCAGGGAAGACTTCAGGATATTCCCTTATCTTAGGGGTATCTTCAAGCTTCAGTGCTTCGGCTTCTGTGTCCACGACATGAGCCAAGGAAACAACACATCTTTTACGCAACAACTTTCATGCCTTCAAACAACTAATAATCCGAAGTGGCGTATCCCGCTTCTCTCCATGAATCACGATCGTCTCTTCACTCGCCATCGGGCTGCGGAAAATCTTCTTGTGACATACGATCTCAGCTCGGTTACTCGACAACCAATCCGTTCCAACTACTACGTTGAAACTTCCCAACTCAACTGGCAGCAGATCAAGCATAAACTCACGCTCTCCAAGCTCTATCACACAACCTCAAATCAGTTCACTAGCTTCTACTAGTTTCTCATTAGCTAGTTCTATCGAATACGGGACACCTAACTTACTTGCTACTAAACCAAGGAAACTCTTAAACTCTAGAGATGCGAAGCTAAAATCGGCAACAATATCGAGCAACACAGATGCATAACGTTGACTAATATGGGACGTACCGATGACCATGTTTGGATCCTGGCGTGCTTCCCTAGCTCCGCTGTTGAGCTTTCATCCACGTGCCTGAGTGTTTTTAGGGCAGTATTTTCTGAAATGCGTTTTGTCTCCACGGTTAAAACAACCTTGAGCACGTTTTTTATCGTCAGTCTTCCTGCCTTGATAGTCGTTGTTGTCGTTGTTTCCTCCGTAATTATCGCTACCATCTTGGTCTCCATTTCCACGTTCAGTACCTTGCCTACAAGTCTCCTTGACATGCCCCCTCTTGCCACAGTTATCACATTTTCCATATTTACAACGCCCGACATGGTAACGTCGACAATTGTCGCACTTAGGTAGGATACCCACGTACTCTTTTCCCTTTTTGGCCTTCTTCTTGTTATTCGCCCGAGTACCCTTCTTGAAATTTGCGAGCTTCCTCTTGTTATCTCCAGATGGCTCCAGAGGAGTCTCCTTTTTCTCTTCAGAGATTGAAAATTTTCCTAGTCTAACCGCTTCCTCAGTGAGCGTCACACTTAAATCAATAACTTCGGTAATTGTTGGAGGCTTCGATGTTGTCACCATGCTCAGAATCTGAGGTGCCAATCCCCAGATGAAGCATTCGATCCTCTTAAACTCTGGTTCTACCATGTAGGGGACAACACGAGACAAATCATTGAATCTCTACACATACTCAGCTATCTTTGATCCTTCCATCTTCAGGTTCCAGAACTCAGTTTCCAGCTTCTGGATTTTTGCTCTCTAACAATACTTCTTATACATCAGCTCTTTCAGTTCATCCCACGTCAAAGCATACGCAACAGCCTCGCCCAACGTCTGAACCTGAAGGTTCCACCATGACAGAGCCGCATCTTGAAACAGTCCAGATATGTACGTGACCTGATGCTCTGGGGCGCATTTGCTCAAACGCAAAATAAAATCCGTCTTCTTAACCCAGTGCCGTCAAAATCCCGGGGCTTGCAGTTCAAGAACTGCTTGTAGGTGCAGCCTGCGACATAAGCAACATCATTCACATAAGGCATTAACAAAGCACCAGTGGAAATGTCCAAATGTTTTGTAATGTGTCTTAAGTGACTAAACATTACCGTTGGGTGGGTTATTTCCTGAGGTACCTCCGCTGCGTTCGGAGCAAAGGGCCTCGTGCTGTGCGATGGCCTGTGAGATGCGCTCTTGTAATTCTGCCTCTGTCATTGGCAGAGGGTTGTTGGTATTGGTGTTCCTTCGAAGCGACATCTTCTAGGAAGAAGATTGGTTAGGTCAGGTCTTATTAAAGACACAGGCACATAAGCCTCTACTTAACGAATAAGACCTAGGAGGTGTGTATACATATGTATATAAGCAATCGTCATAGCAAGTAATCATATAGCATCCCAATTATAGGATAAACAGGTAGATGGGAACATATTTAATGAGAACATAACAAGCAAGCACGGTGTTGATTTACATGTTTAATGGGGAATATCACGATTGGGCTTTCATTATTTACCGACCACAATCACATTGTCTACAAAGTGTATTACATCAAAAGGGACACATGGTCACCCTATCCTTGTCCAATAAGTCTATCAGTGTATCAAAATCACGTGGTCAAAAGTGGTCTTCAAAAGTCTCCACAATCTCGGCTCATCGGTAGTGTCTTTACCCAAAAGTAATGCAATCCGCATAAAACCAGAAACCAACTATACTGATGACTGAGGTGGAGGAGGGAAGAAAAGCAAACTGCTAACATGTGCGAGCTCCTCCTCGAGCTCGTATACACGGCGAAGTAAGTAACTGATCTGTTACTCGAGCATCAAAACCCGGGAAAGGTGTAATAGCAACAAGTGAGAGTGCAAAAGGAGACAGTGATGAATGTGGAAGATCAAAGTATACTGGCATAGACAGGGTGGAGGACGTGGTGTCAGCTCATGCTCCAAAACTCTATGACTCGAAACTTCAAACTATAGCTGGAGTAACAGGAGCAACTCATCCCGTGTGTAGCCTCCTTAATGCGAGGGATGGTAGGGGTCTGAAATCAGCATAGTGTATGATAGGAACCATCGGAATGGCTCGTCCAGCGGTGAAGGAGTGTAAGGAGCAAACGGTGCAGCCTGAGGGCTCCATGGAAAAGCTGCTGAAGCAAAGAGATCGTCGCGCAGGTGCTGACTAGAAGTACCTTCCCGGGGTGCGGGTATGCCCTGAAAGAAAAACGATAGGCATGTTGGTGCGATGGACGTCGGTCTCCATAGTGGGAAAAAGGAGCAACATCAGCGGGTGCAGGCGGGGGAGTAAATAGCTCAACAAAAGGAGGATCAACAGGTGCAGGAACTGGATCAGGTATAAGGGGTGCAAGGTCTGGTAAACCAAAAATGAACATGGTCAGGATCAGGAATCAGCTCAAGATCAATAGGTGCAACATCAGGCTGATTAAAAGGGGTAAGAGCTAGCTCAGAGGCAGGCTCTGGGTCGTGTGGAGGTGTGGGATCTCGAGCAGGTGATAGTGCAGACATAGCGGTGTCATCGTCCGAGTTAGTAGCAAAAAGCTGCAATCCGGCCATTTGTAAAGCTGAAGGGGTCACAGACTCAAAGGAGTCTGATACCGAATGAAAACTGATGTCAGAAGATATCTCCCCGTTGGAACAGCAGGAGGTGGAAACAACTACAACATCCTTATATATCTCCCCATCACCCTAGGCATCAACAGGAGGATCGTCTACGAACAATTCAACGTCATCATCAAACAAATCATCGAATGGCCAAGCCTCGGGAGGTATGACCATAAGAGGTACGACATCGAGGATCGGAGCCAAGATGTTCTCGCCATCGGGATGACCAATGATAAGGCGGTCATGGACTGAAACATGAATGACGAAAGGATCCTCGTCAGGGAAGCCATCAGCAAGGGTAAATCATCACCAAAGCCTGGTAGCGCGAACGGTTGGAAGTCGTCCTCATCCTCAGACCGCATGTCAGGATCACTCTCAGTGTCTGACGTATATATCTCTGGCGCGGCATGACCTCGTCGTCTGACGCGACTGCCTTCGGGTTGCAGGCATCTGACAACCCACTCTCTGAGGATAGCATGTGTGCCTGCAACACTGTAATCCTAACATATGTACGTATAGTAACCACTAACACCCATTATATGCAAACAAAGGTAATTTATCATGTAATTATGTATCCTTGTTATTCCTCATGAAATCTTTCTATCCTTCCTAGTCTCCCAGACTAAACCACCTAGTCTCCCAGACTAAACCACCCAGTCTCTCAGACTGAACCACCCAGTCTCTCAGACTGAACCACAACATAAACCTTGAAATGTGTTTCGTGTCTTTTCTTTATAAAAATGTTTGTTTCTTGGATCTGGACGTTTTCGTGTATGCAATGAAAACATGTTGTAAAAATATTTTCGTGAGAGCCCTAATGATTGTAGTCCAGACTCGAGAAGGAATCCTAGTTCGCTACAATCGAAGCTCTGATACCAAACTGTCACACCCTGACTTTTGCGGAAGCGTGATTTGGTGTGACTTGCTTAATATCATTGCATTTAACCATAACAAACGACTATATGATACAACCAAGGTGTTCATCCATAGATAGTTTCAAAACGTTACAAGCAACATTGTTTTAAAATCCCAATACACAGACTTCAAGTTTAAAATACAATACCATCAAATTTTAGATCCATAAGGACTTCACAAAAGACACAAACAAAATAGGTTTCGAGCCATGTATCTTATCCAAGATAAAATACATAACCCAAACACTTCGACTTCGGATGACACCTTTTATTAGAGACATGACTTGTAAACTCCAACACCCGCCAGATCCATACTTAATTTCCTGAAATACATGTAGTTTGAAAACATCAACAAAAGTTGAGCGAGTTCATGTGTGTGTTTGTGAATAAACCTTTGAAACATTTGTAAGTATGTTTGTATGTACTTTAAAACCGGTATGAAAGCAACAAGGAAACAAATCAATTAATGTGTAGCTAATACATTAATATTTGTGACGTGATGCAGGAAGACTCAAACCTAGCAGACTTTGTCTCCGGCAATAAGACATAGTCACCACATAGTCCACTCGGTGGACGCATGGGTGGGGCTCGCTACACCCAAAGAGATCTATCACTCATGTCCCTCGGTCCTACAAAGAGGATTAATGGCCTTAAAAGTCATACCCACCACTCACATGATCTAGCAGTACCCTTCCTTAGCTAACCATACCAAATAATAACGTTTGTAAACAGTTTGTAACATGTACTTCACCCCCGAAGTTATGAAACCGAAAATAGTTAAAAGAAAAAGGGGGTCATGAACTCACAGGTTTGCGTTCTTCGAATCCGCCTGTACCTCAAAGTTTCCTCTGGTGTACACGACTACCTACAACGTACTATGGTCTAGTAGACGAGCGGGTCGTGCCTTGACTTAGTATTAATTAGTGTCTTTGAGTTACGTTTCCAAGTGTCTTCATCATTATTCCATGTTATACAATTATTTGTTAAAATAATAAATATTTTAACTTAAATTATATGTATTAAATTTTTGGAATAATAGTTAAAACAATATATATTTTAACTTGATACTTTTCAAGTATTTATACATGTATTTCCTTCCCAAGGATGGGTGTACTTGTATTCGCATTCTTATTCTTGTATATTTTTGCCATGTATTGAGGTCGTATTCCGGCGTGTATTTATACGTACGAAAACACGTATTTCTTGTAATTATCAAGTATTCTTATACTTAATGTTATATCAACTTCTCCGGAATAATATTTCTAGTAAAAAAATACTTTAATATATATTTCCAAAATGTATATTCCGAGGAATATTACTTAGAGAATTATCTATAATTTTCCTTTGGCAAAAATATTCGTATTTTCATATAAGTTCCAAAAATAATATATTTTCAAGTCTAACTTGGAAATTATATATATATATATATATATATATATATATATAGGGGAGGGTTCATTGGGGAACACCAAAAAAGTGGGGAACTAGGGAACATGGGCAATATTGTCAAATTACATAAAAGAAACACGCGCATACAAAAACAAAGTTCCCCCTGATTTGAATCAGCTAGGGTTTCGTCGGAGAAAGGCTGAGATACGACGGAGATCAAATCAGGTTCTCCGATTGCATTAAACAACTAAAATCAATCGCTCTTCAAGTGGCAACACGGCGGAGATACGACGGAACTGCAATCAGATTCTAAGATTGCGCTAAATAGTTGAAATAAGTCGTTCTTCAATCAAAAATCTTAGTTTCTTCTTTCAAAAGTAAGATTCGTTGATCAATCTTCAAACACATTGCAGGTAAAATGATTATTATAACATTCAATAAAAATTCATTGATTTCTAGGGTTTGTATATTTTATATATTACTTTTTCACTGTTTTTGCTCCTTTTTCTGTTATGAATTCGTATTATAAAGAATCAAAACTTGTATGAACTTAAGTTTGTTTATGTAGAACAAATTAATATGTGTTCTTCCTGTGTTATATGTTGTTATGCTTGACAATAGTGATAATTGTGGTAAATTGTACCTGTAGGTTGCAAATTATACGGCAGAACCTGGAAACTAGGGTTTAAAACATGTAGGATGTATATAATATTATACAAATAGACCTGTTATGATGACTTTTTCTTTGGTTAGAGAGTGTAAGTGTACATATTCACCACAACATATTGAACTTTTTAGATTGTATTTAGGGGTAAGGGTACTTGATATGTCTTATAAGGCAAAGAGAATAAATAGATAAGAAAATGTTGTTAGGATTCCATCATCTATGAAGTTCAAGTCAAACAACGTTTCATATAATCATCAACGATTTAGACAATGTATTTTGGCAAACTTGTCTGGAGTTTACCAGTAATGCGCAATGTGCTGGCTACAAAAAAGGGAAATGGCAGACGTGAATGACACCACTAGATTATGCAAATTTAAAATTGGCTACAAAAAGAAGAAGGAGACGAAGAAGAAGAAGAAGAAGAAAGGAAATACTGAGTTTTAGACTTGTATCATGGATCGGTATCATCATCATAATCACATCATGCAACATAGGATGAGTCTAAGGTCCCAAAATCAATTTGGTTTTTGTGCTATGGAGGTTAATAAAGGATGATTTTTTTATTAAATGACTTGAAGAGAGCTATATGCAGCAAAATGTAATTTGTATAACGTGCTGGTGCTTAAAGGTATTTGGTCATGAATCAAATTCATCAATTCGATCTCTGCAACTGTTTTATGTTATGTTCTGAAACTTGAGTCTTTTTGAACCCTAAAATTTATCCTAAATCTGATATCTCGGTATAAGCGACTTTATATATTGTTATGTATCCAAAATCTGATATGAAGCGCTCAGGTTTTCGTCGCATATATACTTGTGTATTCTGAACTGAATAGATCAGGATGCTACAATTTGTTTCATTTAAGTTCTAAAGCTTATAGTTATCATAGACAGACCATTAACTTTACACCTTTTTAGTTATAGTAATATGTCATGTGCACTGAGTTGGCTATTGGAAACTTCAACTAGACATAAGTTAGTTATCTATGTAAAGGGCTTAGGTGATAAGACTGATAAGGCGAGTTTGATTTAAAAGATCATGCTTAATAATCCTACCGACAGATAAGAAGCATGAAGACTGCAATTTTATTTTCATTATTTACATATAACAACGTTTCTGCAGTGTTCCTATCGATTCCACCTGGCTAATATTCACTAATTACATATAGCAACGTTTCTGCAGTGTTCCTATCGATTCCACCTGGCTGGGTGGAAATTGTTTCCATTTGTTTTGCCTTTTTACACTAATATTGTTTAGATTCTTATAAAGTTAAGTTTATTTTTAATTTAATATGTCTTTCATTGGTTTTTGCAGTGGAATTCAGAAAAAAGCCCTTTCCAACGAACATATGCTGGCCAGGTAAATAGTTTATATTCCTCTCTATGCTTCAACACTCCCTTTATAATTACACCATCTTTCAAAGTTAAAGATAGATATCTACCTTTTGGAAGTTCAGATAGTAACATGATAATAGATATTGAAACTATTATAGCTCTTTTACGCAACTGATGCATGATGGCACCTAATTTGCTCTACCAGAAAAAAAGTTTTATCAATTTGAAATTAGGGCTCCATGAATGGTTTTCTTAAGTCATCTACATAGTCTTGTAGAAATCTCCAAATAAAATTATTGTACTTTATGTGCATTTTCATGAATAGCTTGATATGACGCCACGTTGCTAACTTAAGCTCCTTTTGGGTTATGAGTAATGCATGTTGTTATAAATGAGACACTCCGTGACAGCTATACAATGTACTCCACTGTTCTATTTTTTAAGTAGCAAAACAGAGATAAATGCTCAATGTTAGCTTCTAAAAACAACGCATGTTGGGAGTTTTCTATTTTCTACCATCTACAGCAATATTGTTTGAGTGCTTGATTGCATTTTAATACTCAAAAAATACCAAAACCATATCTAACATTCTTATTTTATTAGGGATTTGCTTTATTGCGTTTTAAATTTTGACAACATTTTAACTTGCTCAAAATTTGAAGATTAAAAGATGCGGAGAGATGGCACGAAAATTACGGTACTTCAAAGAACAAATGTCAAAGGCGGGTTTTACACCCACAGTGAAAACTGATGCAAAAAGTGATATCAGTCTGGATGACCTAGAGGTACATACGAATCAATTGAATTTTTGTGTATATGCAGGGAAAAAATTCCTAATGAGGCTCATCCTCGACATTGTTTAGGAGATTGATATTTTTCTAATGATGTCTATTTTATAGGTAAAACTTAGAGATCTTGAAGCCGAGCTGATTGAAATAAATGCAAATAGATATTCCAAAAAGAAGATATTGGAGCAGCGACTGAAGGAAAAGGAAGAGGAGGCGGCATGTAACAGTAATGCTAGTGGTCGAGGTCCATCTTACAGCCCCCGGGCCGACCTTTTTGGCTTTGAAGTTTGCGGCTAACACGCTTTGTGGGGTCCAACGCAACCGGAACCTAAGGACTGCTAGGGAGTTGATGAAATTGAAAAAGCGTCCAGAGCCAGACTTCACTGCAGATGGTGATTAGATTTTTTTTTTTTTTTTTTGCATTTAAAAGATTGGGAAATGAGAGGATTTGAAATTGTAAAAGTGATTGTAAACAATATTATTATTCTTAATTGTTATTGTTTATATTGTTATGATAATAAAATAACGTTTGTGTGAGTATGGATTCGCGGAATTTGTGTAGCAGGAAAAAGTAAATACAGTTTATGCAGGCTCAAAATATTTAAATAAATAAATTTAGATGTTAAATGTTAAATGAAAGACATTATTTGACTGCATTATATATTGAATTTCGTATTAAAGTTAAAAAAATTAAAATAAAGTTTTGTGTGAGGATGGATTTAGGAAGGTAGAGCATTTGTAGCCAGAAGAAGGAAACAGGATCTATGCAGACTCAAAATATTTAAATAAATAAATTTAACATGTTAAATTAGAGTTTGCATTGATCAGTTAGATTTGGTTCAACTTTATTTGACCATATTATATACCGAATTTCGGATTAGCGTTAAAAACGTATAATAACGTTTGTATGAGTATGGATTTGATAGGGTTTGAGGGACTTGTGTAGCAGGAAGAAAGAAATAGAGTCTATGCGGGCTCAAAATATTAATAAAAATAAATTTAACATGTTAAACGTTAAATAATAGACTTTATTTGACCATATTATATATTAACTTTTGTATTAGAGTATAAAATACTAAAATAAAGTTTTGTGTGGAGTTTATGCGTGCTCAAAATATTAAAATAAATTAATTTAACATGTTAAAGAAAAGTTTGCTTTGATCAACTAAACATAATTCGACTTTATTTGACCAAACATGTTAAAATAAGTTTTGTACATTAAACTTTATCATGTTAAATGCGAGTTTGCCTTGATCTACTAGGTTCAATTTAACTTTATTTGACCATATTATATATTAACTTTTGGATTACAGTATAAAATACTAAAATAAAGTTTTGTGTGTAGTTTATTCGGACTCAAAATATTAAAATAAATTAATTTAACATGTTAAAGAAAAGTTTGCTTTGATCAACTAAACTTGATTCGACTTTATTTGACCAAACATGTTAAAATAAGTTTTGTACAATAAACTTTATCATGTTAAATGAGAGTTTGCCTTGATCTACTAGGTTCGATTTAACTTTATTTGACCATATTATATATTAAGTTTTGGATTAGAGTATAAAATACTAAAATAAAGTTTTGCATGAAGTTTATGCGTGCTCAAAATATTAAAATAATTTAATTTAACATGTTAAAGAAAGTTTGCTTTGATCAACTAAACTTGATTCGATTTTATTTGACCAAACATGTTAAAATAAGTTTTGTACATTAAACTGTATCATGTTAAATGAGAGTTTGCCTTGATCTACTAGGTTCGATTTAACTTTATTTGACCATATTATATATTAAATTTTGGATTAGAGAATAAAATACAAAAATAAAGTTTTGTGTGGAGTTTATGCGTGCTTAAAATATTTAAATAAATAAATTTAACATGTTAAATTAGAGTTTGCATTGATCAGTTAGATTTGGTTCAACTTTATTTGACCATATTATATACTGAATTTCGGATTAGCGTTAAAAAAACTTATAATAACGTTTGTGTGAGTATGGATTTGATAGGGTTTGAGGGACTTGTGTAGCAGAAAGAAAGAAATAGAGTCTACGCGGGCTCAAAATATTAATAAAAATAAATTTAACATGTTAAACGTTAAATAATAGACTTTATTTGACCATATTATACATTAACATTTGGATTAGAGTATGAAATACTAAAATCAAGTTTTGTGTGGAGTTTATGCGTGCTCAAAATATTAAAACAAATTAATTTAACATGTTAAAGAAAATTTTGCTTTGATCAACTAAACTTGATTCGACTTTATTTAACCAAACATGTTAAAATAAGTTTTGTACAATAAACTTTATCATTTTAAATGAGAGTTTGCCTTGATCTACTAGGTTCGATTTAACTTTATTTGACCATATTATATATTAAATTTTGGATTAGAGTATAAAATACTAAAATAAAGTTGTGTGTGGAGTTTATGCGTGCTCAAAATATTAAAATAAATTAATTTAACATGTTAAAGAAAAGTTTGCTTTGATCAACTAAACTTGATTCGACTTTATTTAACCAAACATGTTAAAATAAGTTTTGTACATTAAACTTTATCATGTTAAATGAGAGTTTGCCTTGATCTACTAGGTTCGATTTAACTTTATTTGACCATATTATATATTAAATTTTGGATTAGAGTATAAAATACTAAAATAAAGTTTTGTGTGGAGTTTATGATGGCTTAAAATATTTAAATAAATAAATTTAACATGTTAAATTATAGTTTGCATTGATCAGTTAGATTTGGTTCAACTTTATTTGATCATATTATATACTGAATTTCGGATTATAGTATAAAATACTAAAATAAAGTTTTGTGTGGAGTTTACGATGGCTTAAAATATTTAAATAAATAAATTTAACATGATAAATTATAGTTTGCATTGATCAGTTAGATTTGGTTCAACTTTATTTGATCATATTATATACTGAATTTTAGATTAGAGTATAAAATACTAAAATAAAGTTTTGTGTGGAGTTTATGCGTGCTCAAAATATTAAAATAAATTAATTTAACATGTTAAAGAAAAGTTTGCTTTGATCAATTAAACTTGATTCAACTTTATTTGACCAAACATGTTAAAATAAGTTTTGTACATTAAACTTTATCATGTTAAATGAGAGTTTGTCTTGATCTACTAGGTTCGATTTAACTTTATTTGACCATATTATATATTAAATTTTGGATTAGAGTACAAAATACTAAAATAAAGTTTTGTGTGGAGTTTATGAGAGCTTAAAATATTTAATAAAATAAATTTAACATGTTAAATTAGAGTTTGCATTGATCAGTTAGATTTGGTTCAACTTTATTTGATCAAATTATATACTGAATTTCGGATTAGCGTTAAAAAAACTTATAATAACGTTTGTGTGAGTATGGATTTGATAGGGTTTGAGGGACTTGTGTAGCAGGAAGAAAGAAATAGAGTCTATGCGGGCTCATAATATTAATAAAAATAAATTTAACATGTTAGACGTTAAATAATAGACTTTATTTGACCATATTATATATTAACTTTTGGATTAGAGTATAAAATACTAAAATAAGGTTTTGTGTGGAGTTTTTGCGTGCTCAAAATATTAAAATAAATTAATTTAACATGTTAAAGAAAAGTTTGTTTTGATCAACTAAACTTGATTCGACTTTATTTGACCAAACATGTTAAAATAAGTTTTGTACATTAAACTTTATCATGTTAAATGAGAGTTTGCCTTGATCTACTTGGTTCGATTTAACTTTATTTGACCATATTATATATTAACTTTTGGATTAGAGTATAACATACTAAAATAAAGTTTTGTGTGTAGTTTATGCGTGCTCAAAATATTAAAATAAATTAAGAAAAGTTTGCTTTGATCAACTAAACTTGATTCGACTTTATTTGACCAAACATGTTAAAATAAGTTTTGTACATTAAACTTTATCATGTTAAATGAGAGTTTGCCTTGATCTACTAGGTTCGATTTAACTTTATTTGACCATATTATATATTAAACTTTGGATTAGAGTATAAAATACTAAAATAAAGTTTTGTGTGGAGTTTATGATGGCTTAAAATATTTAAATAAATAAATTTAATATGTTGAATTGATTTTAATTTTTGCATTATATATAAGGCCAAACTTTATTTGACCATATTATATACTGAATTTCGGATTAACGTTAAAAAACTTATAATAACGTTTGTGTGAGTATGGATTTGATAGGGTTTGAGGGACTTGTGTAGCAAGAAGAAAGAAATAGAGTGTATGCGGGCTCAAAATATTAATAAAAATAAATTTAACATGTTAAACGTTAAATGATAGACTTTATTTGACCATATTATATATTAACTTTTGGATTAGAGTATAAAATACTAAAATAAAGTTTTGTGTGGAGTTTATGTGTGCTCAAAATATAAAAATATATTAATTTAACATGTTAAAGTAATGTTTGCTTTGATCAACTAAACTTGATTCGACTTTATTTGACCAAACATTTTAAAATAAGTTTTGTACAATAAACTTTATCATGTTAAATGAGAGTTTGCCTTGATCTACTAGGTTCGATTTAACTTTATTTGACCATATTATATATTAAATTTTGGATTAGAGTATAAAATACTAAAATAAAGTAAGATAAATTAATTTAAACATGTGTAATGTAAATTTTGTGATTTTCTTAAAAATAAACACTTTTGGCAAAGAGAAAAACTAAACAAAAAAGTAAAGTTAATTTTTTTTATGGCTAGAATTTTATTAATCACCAAAACAAATCCCATTGTATAATGGTTGCTACTAGTAAGGCACTAGTGCAACTAAACCCCCAGCATATTCACATATTTTACCTATTACAAGCTAACCCAAAACAAACAAACAAAAAACAAGCACTATAGAAAAGAAAAGAACACCATTTCGCCCAGTCCATCTCCTTCGTGGCTGCTGCTGGTGGAGTTATTGCTTCCTGTTATTACGATTTTGAGGGTGTTTTCAGAATCTTTAATGAAAAGAGAATAAAAGCGAAGTTCATATTTCTACTTATTAAACTGGAAAAAAAGGTCGGAAGTCGGCGATATGTAGCTACATCCTTACATGTAGGAAACCAATAATCCAAATGAAGACGAGTGGGAAGATGATCTTCTCAAGCCGTTATTGTTCTAGTTAGTGCTTTCATCACAACCAATCATAAACAAAAAGGTCCAACCATGATGGACATGATTGAACTAGATTCATCGATTATCACAATTTCTTCAACGGAGTCTACAAGCACACTGAACCATAAGTAGGAAGGTTTAGCTTACTATAGACATGAGTGAACCAGGTACATCTAGTGTCACAATTTCTGCAAACGAGCCTACAAACATGCTGAACTACAAGCAACAAGGTCTAGCTACAATGAGCATGACTGAACCTGGTTCATCTAGTGGCAAATTTTTCGCAAACGAACCTACAAACACACTGAATTCTAAACGAAAGGGTCCAGCTATGAGGGACATGACTAAACTAGGTTCATCTGCGGTCACATTTTCTGCAAACAAGCGTTGTAAGCCTACAAGCACACTGAACTACAAACAAAAAGATCCAGCTACAACGAATGAGCGTACAAAAACACTGAACTGCAAGCAGAAAGGTCCAGCTACAACGAACATGACTGTGCCTCAAACTACACATGGCGTGCCTGTCACTGTTGGCACGCAAGTAGCTTTCATCATTGTAAAAACTGAAAAAAACATTTTAAAGCAATACATTTGATGCAGTGTGACAAGGCGCATAGGCCGAGCCTAGAGCCCGAGACATCGACCGAACCTAGAGCCGACATGAATTGAATTATTGTGCTCATTTCATCAAGGAAACACCTCATTTTTACATAAATTTACATGCTCATATTTGCATGTAAAAAAACTCATCTTACATATATATTTACTTCTAAAATTAATATTTTGAAACATTATCAGTACATGATCTCATATGCATTCAAAACAGTCATAAAACACTCATTATGAAGCACTTTAAACAACAAGTAGCTGTGAACAGTAAATTAAAGTTTAATTGCTAAAGCCGTTCATTAAGGCATTTTATTGAACACTTGGTAGACGTAGGCACATGATGCGAAATTACCTCAAACTCAGATCTTCTGAAACAATTAGACATAAACACCACACAAAATCAAGACCTAAAATTGTAGAAGGATAAGAGAAAGCAGGATCTAGAATCCGAATCACTAAAACTTATTCTGAAATAATATAACATGTAAAAAACTCAATATTGCAAATACTAACATATAAAAAAAAGATTTTACATAAAACAATTTGGCAATTCACATTAAACAACTACGAATGCTTATTATCTAGAAAACTTTATGAGTCTTAGAACAGAATTATAAGGAATTCGTTATAAACTACACAGTCTAGTTAAGGTAATTTGAAATCAGTATTAAAACGAACATGATGAAGTGTAGATTGAACCTCATTGATTCACCGGCGCCATTCACAAAGAGCAGAAGCCTTAATTGTGGTGGTGATATAGATTGTGATTTCTGCGGTGGAGATCGGGTTTTAAATACAGAAAGCATGTGTATTTAACTGTACAGAAGAGGTGAAGGAGGGACGACGGTGAGAGGTGGTGGTGGCGGTGGAAAGGCGGAGGTGAAAGGGGGTAGTGGAGGAGGGATGAACGACAAACTACGCAATACTCCAGTGACCTAATTCAAACTTTCCAAAATGCCAAAAATACCCCTCCGCATTTTTAAGCCTTAAAAAATCTAATCTAATCTCAGCCCTTGATTAAGTTAATCCAATGGTGTTCCCCACTTTTTTAATGTTCCCCAATGAACCTCACACTATATATATATATATATATATATATATATATATATATATATATGCTTATTTTTCTCCCAAAATAATATATTCCGTTTTTGTTTGAGAACGTCTATATTTCTTCCAAAGGTAATATATCTTCTAATATTTCCAAGAAAATACATATTTTTATTCACCCAAAATAATATATTTTCTTCTTGTAAAAATATGATATTTCTTTGTAATAATTGTAAAAATCATATTTTCCTTCTCTTAGTGTCCAAAATATTAATTACCAAAATATACTCATGAATAATATTTCCGGAATGTTTTGTATGTTATATTCCTTTGTTCGGTTTCACCAATATTTTGTGTATTCTTTGTATATTTATTTCTTGGAATTTTGGTAATATTTTGAATGATATTTTTTGCTATTATGATGAGTTGTATTATTTTATGTCCTAAAATAATATAACTAGTACACACAATATACAAATAATCACACACATGGTGCCTTCTAAATATATATTTCCTAACTACATATTTAGTCACTTTTATTTATAAAAACCAACCTCCAATATTTATAATTTCCGTAACAAAATTTATGGCAAAGTTTATGTAAAAATTCATGGTTTAAAGCACACTTGTAATTATTTGTTTAGAAATAATTTTCTAAGTGTTTAATTTTTAGAAAAATTTTGCCATAGTTTCCCCTAAAATGGAGGTTTCCATACCTTGAAGGTATATCATTTTCTTTTGTAAATCAACACAATCAACCAATAATCAACAATAAACAATCAATCTTGCCAAAAACAAGCATAATCTACTACTTCATGAACTTGAATATTTGTAAAAAATTTTAATAACTTACTAGTGTATTTAGTAAGTCTTGTTACCCTTTAAAGTATGGTTGATTCTTTAAAAACATAATTTTTAAAGAAGATGGTTCTTTACAACTTATAATTACCTTTTCTAAAAATGTTTCTTCATGGATTTGTCTTGTTACATATGTGCTTCTACACTTTATTAACCACCAAAAATAAGGTTTATTTGTTTAAGAACCAAGTTTAAGTGAAACTTGTATTTTTAACTTGGTTTCTTGAAAAATCATCCATGAAATATGAGATCTACAAGATTTATATCTTACTTTAATCATCATTTTACAAGAAAACATTTTATTCATTCAAGTTAATGACTTTTGTGAGGATGATCCATTAATCTTTAACACTTTCATCCTCTCATCTTGCTAGATTGTGTTTTTAATCATGATCTAGCAAGATCATATGATGATCTACATCATTTTCATATGCAAACAATGATCAACAACCAAATCAACACACAAACAACATGATTTCTTTAAGATTTAAGCTTATGTTCATGTGTATTTCTCTTGATTCTTAGTGTTCTTTGAGTTTATCATCATATATCATTCTTTAACCACTTATATAAGATGTAAAATGGAAAGATTAGTGTCCTTACTACTAGCTCAAGGCTAGGGATGATCAAGAGAAGAAATGAAGTGGATAAAAGCAAATGGTGAAGGTCCTTCAACTTCCGAAAGCTCCAAGTTTGCTAATACACCTTCTTACACCTTTGTATACATGTGGAATGGATGGAAGATGAATGAAAAATGGTGGGTGTATGTGGGAGTCTTTGGCCGTGAGTTATGGGAGGAGGAAGGAGGTGAATGTGTGTTGTGAATGAGAATGGTAAAGTCTTGAACTCATGGTTTATTTTATAAATCATCCAACATGTAATGGCATAAAGAATAATATGCGTAGCATATTCCCTACATGATCTAATTTTATAATAAATAAAATCAAGAGTGGGCCCCACACTATGGCCGTGAACTAGGTTGGGGGGGGGGGGTATAGGTTTAGGTTGTAACTAGTTAGTTTGATCATAGTTGAAATCTAAGTGTATTGGTTAGGGTATTAGTTATTAGGTATTTATATGATGTGTTATGATGTTCGGGGACCTTAACTAGATTGGTAATGTTAAAACAATGCTTCTAGTGAAAATTTGGTGTTTCGGGTAGTGTCCGGTTATTCGGTTGGTTACTGGTTCATTAAGGTGCTAAACTACGCAGTTTAGTGTGCTTTATGTTACCTTTTATGACAGTTTCGATTCCCGACACTTAGGAAAGTATTCAGGACCATTTAACCATATTTCTGCATGATATTAGTGTGTTTAAATGCTGAATTTGCTGATTTTCTGCAGAATTCTGCAGTTTAGTTGAGTTTTAGGCACTTTCCGGCACTTAAACTATCTCTAGGAAGGCAGTTTTGTGATCCTTACTTTCCTACACACTATACTAATGTAATACTTGGCTTCTGGCTCATTCTGTGTCTTAATACAATGTCTGTCTATCTACTGAACTCTGTCAGCATTTTTCTGATTTGCCGGATAACTGTGCTAACTGTGTTTCGTGCATCATTTGAGTCAATAAAGTTCTCATGCAAAAATGACGTTAAGCAATATATGATGCACATGTATGTATATGGTAATAATCAGAAGCAATTCAAGTAGTCAATTGTAATTTAGCACAGTCATTAAGCACTAATCATTATTTAAGAATAGTACGGATGTATGCAAATTTGACAGTTGTCACAAAATACCATATGAATATTTTGTAAGTGCTTTCTCATTAACCTCTCGTGTTACCTCGTTTTTAAAAGTATCTGCAACAGGGTTCATCGACCCCTACAGATGCCAATAGAGAGGTCTGTGTATTATTTGTTGGAAAAGTCTAACGTTAAGGTTCTTTGCCTTAGAGCATTCAATATGGATCCGTTATATATTTGTGAGTGAGTTACTTATATTTTAAGGGATGGTTGTGAGTGGAGGAGAGAGAAAATGAAACTGTTCATTTGTAAATATACGAGAAACACTATTCACCTCTATAAATTTTTTAACATTTTTTAAATTGATTGTGGGTGGATGCGAGAAAAAAAGTAATGATAAAGGTATAAAAATATTATTTAATGGAAAAGAAGAAATGAAAAGTAATGATTTATAGTGTAATTATAGAAACTAGTGGGTTGATACCCGCGCTTCGCACCGAGTCGAACATTAAAGTGGCTCGGCTTTGCAGGTCGAAACGTAACCATAGTGTTGCAGCGAAGGCGTAAAGCCGTGGCAAAAATTAACAGTGTCTAAACGTTACCGAAGGCCACACATTATTAAACTATGTAACTTCATATATAAGAAACATGAAACCTTGATGTTGTTGATAACATTTAAAACTTTATATACTAAATTAGACAAATCCATGGCCAACCCGTGCGTTAGACTATTAAAAAATAGTGTAGGTACATCGGTAAAAAAAAATCACATAGCAACGAAGAAAACAACTAATTACGAAACGGAGAAAAACACGACACTGAATGTTAACATCTCCAAATTTATTTTATTGGAATGGTTAATTAACGGTTTTTTTTTTTTTTTTTTTTTTTTTTTTTTTTTTTTGTTATGAGTGACTTGTTTTTAAAAGCAATTGTGACCTAAGCAGACATTTCCATAAATTATAAAAAACTTCATGTGCTTAGATATTTTAAAATCACAATTAAATAAGTTTTATAATTATGCATTACATCTTAAACTCAATAAAAAATATGAGATAAAATTAATCATATATATGTTTTTAGAAAATAAAAATAAGAAGAAAGTGTCTTAAGGTACATGTCATTCACTTACTCCCAACCACATGATAGGCTATGGTTAAAGTTTTAAGTCACTAACATGCCATGTTATCAATACTGTAGCTAACAAGTTATTCTATTATATATTCTATTATATATATAATAATAAAAATAAGAGATTGAATCTGAATACCATTATTTTATCTCTATTCCTATAATTACATTAAAATCACTACTTGTTCTCTTTCCTTTTCAATTAGGTAATATTTTTTATACCTTTATCATTACCTAACATCTCTCCTCAATTTACAACCACTTTAAAGAAAAATTAAAAAATTAATAGGGGTGAACAATGTCCACTCAAATATATAAATGAACAGTAACATATTTTCTCTCATTCACTCACAACCATTTCTTATAATATAAGGAACACAATATACAGGGGAACGGATATGAGTGCTCTTAGAGCATTCACAATGGATCCTATATATTTATGTGAGTGTAACCTCTATATTTGTGAGAGTGACTATAAATTGTTGTGAGTGAATGAGAGAAAAAAAAGGGAAAAAGTTACTATTTATCGGTAAATTTGGAGGAGATACTGTTCATCTCTATAACTTTTTAATATTTTTTTAAAGTGGTTGTGAGTGAAGGAGAGGGAAAATGTAAAGATAAAAGTATGAAAAATATTATTTAATTGAAAAGGAGAGACAAAACATACTGTTTTTTTAGTGTAATTATTGAGACGGGGTAAGAGATTTGATTCTGAATGCTCTTGGTTCATTATTGATGCTCTAAAATTTCAAAAAGTTAAAAATAAAAATAATTTGACTATCATCAAAACATGAGTATGAGAAGTGTATGTATGTCAAGCAAAGGTATAAACAATACATTTTTCGATTAATATGCACAAAAAACATTTCAAATCCCCTTTACAACAATTTTAATTATCCAAAATTTATATCAATGTCACACTTCAACTCCTACTTTATTTCCATAATCTTTCCTAGAACATGCTTCTGGTCCAAGCAGAATGAGATGCTTCCGCTTGTTCATCAATACCCACATTTAGATCATCTGTCCATGTCATTGATAGTGTGTCATCAAATTCCTTAAGCTTATCTAGAATCCACAGTTTCTCAATCTCAAACTCTTCAATAGATTCCTCAACTTCCCTTAGATTCTTAGAATCTGAAACATTAGTGTCAACTAACAACTCCTTGGTAACGCTACATGAAACACGCGCACATTCTGGCATCATTTTCGCCTTCGTTTTTCCCTCATAATCTGTAACTTTTTCCTTGTACTTTTCGAGCTCGTTCTCAAGCTCAAGTTTGTCCTTCTCTAGCTTCATAACGAGTTCATTTAAGAGATGCAAAACTTCTAGATCATACTCCGCTTGTTCATCCATCATTCTTTGATTTTGAATGGATTCAATCTTAAGTGCCACCTTTTGTTCTTGAAGTCTGGTTATCATAACCATTGCTTGGTTTGCCGCTACTGCAGAAGCCTTTCGTTCTTCATCTAGTTCTTTATATAAGCCACATACCACAAGTCTTTCGGCTCTTAATTCTGCTGTTAGACTATCAATCGTGACGACTTTATCTTCTTTGTCCTCTTCATTTCGACATGATGGTTGCAAGAATCTGAATTCTGCATAGTGCATACCAATATTATAGGGATAATATAATTGAAACTTTCTTTATCTAGAATTCTAGACTAAGGAACCTTTTAAGATTTTTTTTATTTAATTTTTTCGGTGATTAGCTAAACAATTAATTATCGTTTTTAGGAGGTTTTTGGAAGAGATTTGGTTTCTAGGTAGTTCGCTATCCAGAGACCAGGGTAACGAACTCTAAAAAAATCTGAGCGAACTCCGCGAATACGCTGACATAGACTCCAAATATTCGTGAGTCTGCTCGCAGATTCCAATTGAGTCTACTTCTTTGAGTAGCAGAATCCATTTAAGTCTGCTACTTTGACCAGTGGACTCTAAACGAAACAAAAAAAAAGTTGAAAAAACCTCTTAGAAACGTTTATGATTTTGCTAGACCAACTAGAAATTAAAAAAAGTAAAATTCAAAGTACTTTATTTTAGAACATATGTCGTATAAAAAGATTGAAACTTGTAACAAGATAACAAATCAAAACAAGTTGTTTGAAAATCATTAACAAATTCCATGTTTGACTTTTAGAAGTGAGTGAAGCATGAAATCATTACCTTGATCATCATCTTCATCTCCATTTAAACTAGAACTTCTGCTACAACTAGTTGATGAATCAGTCCACTCAAGAGGGATAATCTGGTCAAAAACTTGTATGTATGGACTCTTCTTCTCAACAGGAAGATCCATAAATTCTACCACTCCATTTCCTTCATAATTTGATTTAATCTTTGACGCGCTACCGAATGATCTATCAACCGGCATTACCTTGGAGTTGCAACATGAGCACCCATTCTCAGTTGACATCTTTTGACGATCTGGGCGGTAATAAAGATTCGAAAACTCAGTTGCATGAGCTTCACAAATGAGATTTTGATATGGGTTTACGTTGTTGTTTGAGTCAAACAAATGATCAATAATGGAACACCAAACACAAGGGGGTTTGAGAGTGTAGTAAGTAGCAAATTTTCTGATGAGATATGAGAAGATAGAGTTGAAAAGAAGCATTATGATTAGGATCCACTCGAGCAATGCATAGGTTAGAATAAAAAGTGTTTTGTGGGTGGCAGCCATTGATGTTCTAGCCTGTGGGTGATTTGAAAGTTATAATGAATTGGCAAAAGATAAAGGAGGAGACAAAGTTGATGAAATTAGGGGAGTTATGATTATGATGGCCATGGTGATTGCCATTAGAGGCACTATTTGAAGACATGAGGCCATTGGGTCATGTTATCATCATCATCATCATCATACTCAGTATATCCCACCAATAGCAAAGCTAAGGTAGGGTCTGAGGAGGGTGAGATGTAGACAGCCTTACCTCTACCCCATAGGAATAGAGAGGCTGCTTCCAATGAGACCCCCGGCTCGATTGTGGTTTTGCATCAAGCCTTGGACATAAGGCACATAACACTCAGCAATTGAGACAAACGCCGATTAGTGCATGCACCCCCTTGTCTTTTGGCTATCAACGCCACCACATGATGCATGATTAACCGTCCCCCTCTTTTAACGTTATTTTCACGAAATTAGTAAAATAACGTTAAAATTAGTGCACTTTCACTTTTGCCCCCCGAGCGCCCACGCATATATACATTATATGAGCATACCGCAAGCGGGGCGTAAGGCCATTGGGTCATGTTATGTTCCAAACAAAATATTCCCCTCAAAGCATTTTCTGTCTATCCTTAATGGAAGTAATTTCAGTTTTAGACGAAAATTAAAAAAAAAAACTTATACTTTATTAACTTATTATATAAAGGGACTAGTAATATCACTAAGAAATTTGTGTTTTACATAGATCGAAAACCGTATAAAAAGATACCAAACATTACCAATACCGGTACAATATTACCGATAATGGTGTTGGCCCGGGCTTCCAATCACGAACACCCAAAACCAAACATAAACGATTTGGAAACTAACACATTTCATACTTTTTTATTATTAAACTCAACTCGACAAATAACACTGAATACATAACCTTGTATTTATACTAAACATGAATTAATCCTAAACCTACTAAAACTCTATTTAAATAATTAAAAAACTAACTAGAAAAACCTATCTAATAAACATATAATTCAAACTAATTAAAAAAAATACCAAAATATATTTATCTCAATTCCACTTGAATTATCCTTAATCCATTTAAACTCTTTGGATAATCCTCCAAATCAGAATTATCTCTTCATGCACCTCCATAATTTTGATTTGGATTCGCTTCACTTCACATCCTTACCGTTATCGACATCTCCAATCCCTTGATCAATCTTGAAATTTCCCTCTTCCCAGGTCACCAGAACTACACCATTCTTGACTATCGTTCAAAGAAAAAAAAAAGCTCCCGACTTCTACCGTTTTGTTTCTTTCCTTGTTAGACATGGCTGACGAATCTTCTTTCGTCTGTTTATCCGCAAGTCCGATCAGATGCTTCTGCAAAAAGAACAACCTACACCAGTTACTTTGTTCTTATCTTTGGCGGGAAGGACCAAGTTTAATCTTACCTAGATTGAAAGTTGCTGATGTGATGCAGATCATCACCACTAAACTGAACTGAATTGATCACATGTCACCACCGCCTTCGCAAGTGTACTTCCCATGACATCTGCTGACCCGAACCACCGTTCGCCTCCGTGAAAAAAAACTTAATCGTTACTACTGCTTTGAACCTTGATCCACATTGGCTCGAGATCTTAGCTATTAATCACCATGTAACCGTCACGCAACAACCAAGTTGCTTGCTTTATGATAAAAATCCTTTCCTAAGTAACTATCATCCTCTCAAACATACAAATCACCATCAATCCATCCGATTGAAGATTGCAAACAGAAAATTGAAGTTTACAAGATGCATTTTATGAAGATTGGAGGCTAATCTACCACGATTAACCCCGAATGAAGAGTTGTAAGCTTTCTAGGGTTCTTATTACACTAAGTGATTTGTGTATTGTTTGATTTTTCATTGACTGTGTAAGTATTATCTTGTATTCATAATTGTTGAGACTTCTTGCATCATTGACATTGTGAAATTAATTCTACTAATTAAGCTTCAATTCAATTTAGGGTTTGTTCATGTTCTTGATTGATAAAGCGTACTATTGTCCATTGATTGAGGTTGATTATTGTTGATGGCTAAATCTTGAAACCCAATCCAGTTAATACCAATTATTTACTTCAATTCCAAACCTAGTTGTGTGATTTAACCTTGATTGTTTATAAACTCGAACCCGAGTGTGATCGCTTTTCTCATTATTGTTACTAAACCGTATAATCGTTGTTTTCAAATTATATCAAAGCTTCCGTTCGTAGTTTGTACCATTCAAAACGGGATCTTTCCTCATTTCCAAACCAATTAATCAACCTTTAAGATAACTAGTAAACTTCATAATTGTTTTGTACATTTGTTTTGTAAATAGTTTAGCTAATCAAACATCTAGTGTGATACTAAGCATATGCTCTTCGTGGATACAATACTCGACTTACCCTAGCTACCTAGGTTAATATAACAACCCTCCTAAATTATTTCCGACACCCTTAAAAATATTTATAGCATCCCTGTATGTCTTAAAATGCAACCCGTATACGAAATTTGACCCTAAATACCTTTACATAATTAAAAAAAAAAAACCAAAATCCTGGTGTCGCTCGCGGGCCACGAAGACTCTCTCTTCTGCTTACGCGAGGTGCGACAACCAGGCTACGCAGCCTCACCCGGAGCCGCCACATGGCACGATCGTGGCAGACCTACACTTGTGAGTCGATCAAGCTAGGCCCTACTCCCCCTATGTCGCGGGCCGCGAAGGACCCTTCCTTATCTTACGCGGGCCGCGGGGAAGTGTCGAGCAGACACTATAAATAGAGGTCATCGGCCTCAATTCACAATTCGCTCAAAAACGAAAACTCTCTCTCAATTCTGAAATATTAGAAAGTAGTATCAGGTATTATACCTACTAAAGTAGCAAAGCTTTGCCTCGTTGTAAGTATTTTAACCCCCGGTTACGTATTAGATACGCTGCCCGATTGATCTAGCGCTCCGTAACGGTTGTCGAGGTTCTGCCCGACGTAGTCGTTGGAGTTCTGTCTCGGGGAGAGTATAACTAATGTAAATATTGGGTTATTATACTGTAACAACCCTCACTTTTGTGCGATTGTTACTACTCGATATACTCGTTACGCCTAGCACCAGAGATTCGGATCATAATGTAACTATATCGCATACATCGCTATTCGAAGGATAAATCGCGTATTTTCACAATATATTATCACTACGTTACATCGCGAACACTAACACTCGTGATGGCACTGAGTGAGGACCTATTCTACCTTCCTCGGTGGCCGTGATGTGTTGAAACGCAGACAATTAACGCTAACAAAGACTCCCGGGTGAGTGCTATAACTCCAGTCCTCGTGACGATGATGACAATACGAGTGAATGGTACCCCGTCAGTAATTGTGGCACAACTCACAATAACATTCACGATGACATCGAGAAAGGACCTATGCTACCCTCCTTGATGGCTGTGAAACGTCGCTAATAATCGCATACTCAAACGAAAACCGATTGTTATATCGAAACTTTGGAATATGGATACGTAAATACGACCCTTAGTGATATATATACATATATAATAATGATATAAAAAGCACGCACTTCAAAGTCGATCGCAACGCTCAAAAACGGAGAAATCCATCGCGTCGGATTGGCCATCCGGACGGGTAGCCATCCGGACGGATGGGCCATCCGGACGGATGGGCCATCCGGACGGATAGCCATCCGGACAGATGGGCCATCCGACCCAAAATTCACTTCAGCCCTTTGTTGCCTATAAATAGCAAGTCACATCACTCTAACAGTGATGTGACAGCTCCCACTCGACCAAACACGCTCTAGGACCCTTTTTCTCTTGATTCCTCGCGATTCCGGTAAGATTTCAGCCTAAAACTTGTACTTCTATGATCTACACTCAATTCTACATCATTCTATCATTCAAAACTAAATTTCTAACCGTGAAATCTACTGATTTGAGGTGTTTTAAGGTGATGTCACCAATATTTCATATGAACTTCAAGTTGTGACCTCATCCCACCATAAGCGCCTCAGATCTGAGTGATTTCCACATGTTTTGATAACGAATCTCACCTAAATCTACGTATTCAACCAAGGAACTGTGCGATTTCGAGCTAAACCGGAGAAACCGTCAAGAACGGCCAGTTCTGATGGAGCGGGGTGATTCCCGGCCGTTAGAGCGGGTCGGAACTGATGGAATTTCAAGTGTTAGTGCGAAATTGCACTGTCCCGGTAACTCCGCACGTATTCTTTCCGATAAACACTCAAAAACAGTGTTCAGAATGCGAAACAGACGTGTCATCCGCACGGATCACATGTCATCCGCACGGATCACATGTCATCCGCACGGATCACATGTCATCCGGACGGATGAGCACCATCCGACCAAATAAATGACTTTTCAAGGCTATTCTCGCTTAACCGTACATCGTTTACTCTATTCTTCAATGATTAACGCAGACGTACTCGCAACCGACCCTATCAAGTTGCATCCCCGCTAAATACGCACTGTGAGTATACTTGAACCCTTTTTAATCGCATTTTGGGTGTAACATACGTTTCTAACAAATCGAACTTATCAAACGAAATATTCAATCAATCGAATTATCACTTGCGAATGACTGTTATGCATAGATATACGTGATGCTAGTTGCATATGTGCTAGGGCTAATACTCGCGACGTCCCACCATGACTAGTATAGTACTATTGCGCCCGACGGGGTCTAGTTTGCCATCGCATATTCGAGCATCGAGGACTTAGTTGGTAGTATCAGCTTTGTGAGTATATATGTCGTGTGTTACGTTCTTGCATATGGAAATTCGCTACACTTTTTATCTATTTCGCTATACATATCAAACCTGTATACTCGCCAATACTTTTGTATTGACAAATATTTTTAACGTATGTTGCAGGTTAGATCGCAGACTATATCAAATCAAGCTAGGAGGTCTAGAAACTCAACTAAAATCTAGGTTGTCGGATTTGTTTTGTTCGAGAGGACAAGAAATCTGTGATAACTTATGTGATTGCATTATTTGTTAGTATGGGATAACGAATGCATTAAATATTATCGCAATATAGTTGTTATGGATTCTCTTGAGCAATCTGATTCGCCTAGTGCCGCGCCCCGATGATTCCGCCATCGGTTGGGGTGTGACAGATTGGTATCAGAGCCATAACTATAGGGAATTAGGCCAGACTCGACCTAGTCCGGGTCGACGTCTTAGAAATTGACCTAGTCTATAGTCTAAGTACCAACAGGCCGACTCGTACGAACCTAGTAGGGTTGTACCGGGCCTACTTGATACTCTCGATCGAAATTGCTAAAAGCTACAACTTTGTGTGAACACCGCGTACTACAACTTCACCCGAAGAAGCCTTTCCTAAGGCTGAAATACTACTTAGCCTTTCCTAAGGCCGACACAATACACGTGTTTTCGAAAATACTCGCATAACGAAACCGAGCGATCCAGTCGAGATCAGGTGTGAAAACCAAGAACTCTCGATAGGATTGCTCACTCAGCGCATTTTTCTAGCACGAGAACCTTTCATCGAGTTAGGAGTGACATCCACATCTCGATGAAAGTCTCCATTTCGAAATCTAGTGGAGCTCGCGAATTTATTCGAAGAGTATAACCATAATTAGGAGCGAAGCTGTTAAGTCAGGGGTGAAACCCGTACCTTAATAAGCCGTTCCACTCTCTAAATTGGTTTTCAAAAGCTCTCACCAAGGACTCGACTATCATGATAACTCGAGCCACGTGATGACTTGGAAGACGAATGCCGTGAGCTGCATCCCAGTGGAAGCATGGAGTCTTCTAGGTCAACGCGCGCGCACGAACTTGTTAAATATAGTTGGGTTACCTTGGGTAGTCGACGCCTAAACACCCAAGGCTCTCTATCATACGAACCGCCGATCTTGCCAATGGTTAGAACTTATTTACGATTTGAAACTTTACGCTTTATCGATTTCTCGATTTAACAATTTTCACTCCCTGCTTTATAAACGCACAACTCGCACCGCCATCGCAATCTAAAACGAAACCCGAATGTTCGCAACAAAACTAATGCATAATCTATCGCCTTCGTAATCGTTTTCTCACCTCAACGCGTCCTCGCTTATTCTAAATCGACCTGTATGTGTATGATTACAAACTACAATTATATAGGTATATAAATACGTATAAACAAACAAGTCAATGTGTGAGAACTTAGGGATTTCGTGTCACCTATGTGGCTCCTATGTGATTCGCATTACTAATATACTATCGCATCAAGTTTTGAACGCGCTCAATCGCATAGCGAAACTCAAAAATCATTATGATCGAATCTCATTCCAAGTCTCTTCCTGTCTAGATGCCTTCCAACAACTCTACCTCGAGACGAGTAGCCAGGAGAAGAGCCAAACGAAGCGCCGATAAGAGTATTGCATCACTTGTGACGAAGGAAGTGGGTAAGCTTATTCCTCAAATTGCCGCTCGAGTGCACTCTCTCAGCCACTCTCGAGCCTCGGAAGACTCCAAGACGGAAGCGCAACAATCTGCTTTTCTCTACAAACACTTCAAAGCCTGTGACCCGATGGAATTCACAGGTGAAGGAGGTGTGACTCAACTACTCCAGTGGTTCGATTCTATCGAAGTTACCCGTCGTCAAAGTGGGTGTCCCGATAGTTTCCGTACTACTTGCGCTACCGGAGTATTTCAATCGCGAGCACTCGATTGGTGGACCGCCGAACGTAACAAATATGGGATCTCCGCAGCTTACGCTCTCTCTTGGGATGAGCTAAAAGAGCTCATGAAGAAAGAGTATTGCCCTCCCCACGAAGTTCAGAAGCTAGAAAATGAATTTTGGGAAATCAAGCAAGACGGAAGCAACAATGCTGACTACACCGCAAGGTTCAAACAACTTAGCATAATCTGCCCAAGTCAAGTCAACACTCCAGAGAAAACCATCGCGAAATACATTCGCGGCTTGCCTGAGTGTGTGGGTGATTTTGTCGAAGCTGCAAGACCTGCTACCATCGAAGAAACCTACCGCTTAGCCGCATAAATCAACAACAAACGACTCATGGAAGGGTTCTTCTCAAAGAATCCTGTCAAGCAAGCTTATCAAGCAATCGCCATTAATTCTTCAGGCGATCCTGTCGGCGACTCTTCTGACGAATCTGCTAACGGTTCTTCCGACGAATCTGCTGATGATCCTTCTGACGAATCTGCTAACGATTCTCCTGACGAATCTGCTGGCGATTCTTCTGACGAATCAGTCAACGGATCTTCCGACAAATCGGTCAAGGATTCTGCAAGCGAATCCCCCAACGACGACACCTCCTCGCAAGACACCAACAAACCCAGCCGCAAACGAAAGACTTCAAGCCCGAACTCATCAACCACCGAACTACCGCAGCCGAAGCCTCTTCAAGCAGTTCCGATGTTTCCAAAACGAGCCTACACTGGAGCTCACACTCAGTGTTACTCGTGTACCTACCATCATCCAGTTGGGGCTGACTGTCGCTATTGCAATAACTGCAATCGTTACGGTCACTTCACTCGCAACTGCCGCATCGAACCGCGAACCTGAGTACAACAACAGCAGCTCCAGCAAAAGTCTTCAGCATTAAGTATCTAGCAAGCGTAGGATAAAGTTGTAATGATACGATTTTCGACGTTAATTTCTAAGTTTTGAACCTACTCCATTACTCGACGTTGCCACTATGCGTAACATTCACTCTCGTTTTCGTTTTCTCTCTCACACTCTAGTCATCACACTTAGACTAGATTCACGCACATACTATATACTATATACTATATTACGAAATAATGTGTTTTACCCTCACTACACTCTTTGAACGAGGTACGATAAACGTGCAAGGAACAACTAATCACGGGTGCACACGGGATTATTTGGGTCAGTGCACGGAGATCGTAGTGAATTCTAGGGTGCCATAAGCGTTTGAACAAAGTATGACACCAAAACACGAGATTTAAGTAATAAGGGTAAAGCAAGGTGTGCTTTACCATACTACCGAAGTTTCGTGCGGAAAGTGTCATGTGGAGTTGAACGTTATTAGACCTATTATACTATAGTGATTATTTTCAACACACTACACTCAATCGCAAGGCGTAACAAACCGTATCATCGCGAGACTTGTCGTAAGTCTGCAAACGCAGTGCAATCGCCTCATCGATGGACTCTGGAGAGTCTACCTCGCATGACAATTGCATCAACGCAAGACTGGTCGTAAGTCTATTGCAACGAATCTCAAGTACATGAACGCTCATGATATTGTTGAGTGAGGACCTATTCTACCCTCCTTGATCACCGTGATGCGTCGCAACGTAACGTTAAGCTTATTCGGAACAAAACTCGACTAATCGCAATCGCTTATCATGTGTATCTCGCAATCTCTATCGCTTATCACGTGAACCTATATCGTTTACTGTGTATCAATCTATCGCTATACCGTTATCTGGGATATTTGTGTTCAGTTAGCACGCATGACCTCGCTTCACGAGATGAAACTCATATGGTTAAAGCAAGGTGTTTTAGTCATATCAGCGGACTTTTGTGGAAAAAGGCCATGTGGGGCCCGATGTTAATAAACTTTGTAGTGTTATTCAATCAAATCGAACCGTGTAAATCGAACCGCATACCTCTATCGCTTGCAACACAACTACCGATTATCGTAATTCGTTTATCATCGCCGTCATCACTAGTGTTTTGTGTTTATTCGCTTAATCACCTAATCGCTTATCGCTTATTGTCTAAAGACTACCGCTTATTCGCTCGTTGGTGTTCGTTACAGTCTGTGTGGTATTAGTACGCATGACATCGCTTCACGAGGCAAAACTAATCTGGTTAAACGTGGTGTTTCACCATGATTAGCAAACCCTCGTGGAAACGTGCCATGCGGGTTCAATGTGGAATCTAAATCGACATCGCGCTAATCCCTTATCGTCTACCGCTCGACGCTTACCCAGACACGATACATAAGCATTTCGTGTCATCAGGCTACTCGCGCATGCTGTTGTAGCTACGTTCGCAATACAACTCACTGGCTTAACCTATTCGATTTTATCTTATACTCGGCCTAACCTTCTACCGATTGGGCTGAGTAAGCGCAATTCTATCCGTGTCGTATCGGCACACCTGACACCGCCTCACGAAACGGAAGTAATATGGGAGAAACATGGTGGATATGCCGCTGGTACTTCCTATATATAAGTGTTTCAATCATATTAATGAACTTCCGTGGGAAGGTGCCAAGTGAGGCTTGGTGCTAAATTGTCTTTTCAAACGGTTAAAACTGATTTTTATAAAACTTTTATTAAAAACCATAGGACAAGTGAAATTCCTCACAATGTGGGGGTAACATCGAATCAGCTTAACTCCAAGACCAAGGGGAACCTTCATAAGTCCAGTCTTTCCTTAAAACCTTTTGCAATATCAAAAACAAGACTTTCTTGAGACGTTGGTTCAACACCGAGTTCAGCTGAACCCATGGCATAGGAGAGTTTTCGTAATTCCAGTTTTCATCTCCGAATTCCTTAAAATGTTTAAAACTTAAACTTCCTTGCAACGTTGGTTATCGTCGACTCAGTTAACCTACGTCATGGGAAACCTTTCCAGCTCTTCAAAGTTACAATCGCATCGAACTAACGAATTCTACGCAAAACGAGGTACTTTGGAACGCCAACTCGTGGGATATTACTTTTGTCTTTCACGTCGCCATCTCGCTATCGCAATCGATCTCTCTTATAAGAAACGCTCTCGGTTGTCAACTCTCGGTCAAGTCACTCGCTATAACGCTACTTACGTAAGATCAAACCTCAAAAGTCAACCTGTTGGATTAATTTCGGGACGAAATTTCCTAAAGTAGGGGAGACTGTAACAACCCGCACTTTCGTGCGATTGTTACTACTCGATATACTCGTTACGCCTAGTACCAGAGATTCGGATCATAATGTAACTATATCGCATACATCGTTATTCGAAGGATAAATCGCATATTTTCGCAATATATTATCACTACGTTACATCACGAACACTAACACTCGCGATGGCACTAAGTGAGGACCTATTCTACCCTCCTCGGTGGCCGTGATATGTTGAAACGCAGACAATTAACGCTAACAAAGACTCCCGGGTGAGTGCTATAACTCCAGTCGTCGTGACGATGATGACAATACGAGTGAATGGTACCCCGTCAGTCATTGTGGCACAACTCACAATAACGTTCACGATGACATCGAGAAAGGACCTATGCTACCCTCCTTGATGGCTGTGAAACGTCGCTAATAATCGCATACTCAAACGAAAACCGATTGTTATATCGAAACTTTGGAATATGGATACGTAAATACGACCCTTAGTGATATATATACATATATAATAATGATATAAAAAGCACGCACTTCAAAGTCGATCGCAACGCTCAAAAACGGAGAAATCCATCGCGTCGGAGTGGCCATCCGGACGGGTAGCCATCCGGACGGATAGCCATCCGGACAGATGGGCCATCCGACCCAAAATCCACTTCAGCCCTTTGTTGCCTATAAATAGCAAGTCGCATCACTCTAACAGTGATGTGACAGCTCCCACTCGACCAAACACGCTCCAGGTCCCTTTTCTCTCGATTCCTCTCGATTCCTCGCGATTCCGGTAAGATTTCAGCCTAAAACTTGTACTTCTATGATCTACACTCAATTCTACATCATTCTATCTTTCAAAACTAAATTTCTAACCGTGAAATCTACTGATTTGAGGTGTTTTAAGGTGATGTCACCAAGAGTTCATATGAACTTCAAGTTGTGACCTCATCCCACCATAAGCGCCTCAGATCTGAGTGATTTCCACATGTTTTGATAACGAATCTCACCTAAATCTACGTATTCAACCAAGGAACTGTGCGATTTCGAGCTAAACCGGAGAAACCGTCAAGAACGGCCAGTTCTGATGGAGCGGGGTGATTCCCGGCCGTTAGAGCGGGTCGGAACTTATGGAATTTCAAGTGTTAGTGTGAAATTGCACTGTCCCGGTAACTCCGCACGTATTCCTTCCGATAAACACTAAAAAACAGTGTTCAGAATGCGAAACTGACGTGTCATCCGCACGGATCACATGTCATCCGCACGGATCACATGTCATCCGGACGGATAACATGTCATCCGGACGGATAACATGTCATCCGGACTGATGAGCACCATCCGACCAAATAAATGACTTTTCAAGGCTATTCTCGCTTAACCGTACATCGTTTACTCTATTCTTCAATGATTAACGCAGACGTACTCGCAACCGACCCAATCAAGTTGCATCCCCGCTAAATACGCACTGTGAGTATACTTGAACCCTTTTTAATCGCATTTTGGGTGTAACATACGTTTCTAACAAATCGAACTTATCAAACGAAATATTCAATCAATCGAATTATCACTTGCGAATGACTGTTATGCATAGATATACGTGATGCTAGTTGCATATGTGCTAGGGCTAATACTCGCGACGTCCCACCATGACTAGTATAGTACTATTGCGCCCGACGGGGTCTAGTTTGCCATCGCATATTCGAGCATCGAGGACTTAGTTGGTAGTATCAGCTTTGTGAGTATATATGTCGTGTGTTACGTTCTTGCATATGGAAATTCGCTACACTTTTTATCTATTTCGCTATACATATCAAACCTGTATACTCGCCAATACTTTTGTATTGACAAATATTTTTAACGTATGTTGCAGGTTAGATCGCAGACTATATCAAATCAAGCTAGGAGGTCTAGAAACTCAACTAAAATCTAGGTTGTCGGATTTGTTTTGTTCGAGAGGACAAGAAATCTGTGATAACTTATGTGATTGCATTATTTGTTAGTATGGGATAACGAATGCATTAAATATTATCGCAATATAGTTGTTATGGATTCTCTTGAGCAATCTGATTCGCCTAGTGCCGCGCCCCGATGATTCCGCCATCGGTTGGGGTGTGACATATAATAACGCGTGTGCATTGTTTAATTTATTAGATTATAACCAGGAAAACCCTAAAGTAGCAATGTGAGTAATCTCCTTTTTGTAAACCTTTTTATAAACTGTTTTTACAAAACCTTATTTGTTTTAAATTATAATTAGCAGTGATTGAGTCTTTGTAATTCTTCAATTACTGCCAGTATGTTGGGGTTTTGTATACAAAATGTGGAACACGTTACCATTGGACAACGAGATAGCCAATGTGTAATATGATCCACCAGTCAGGATTGACAGTACTGAATGAGTAATTGTGTAGATATAAATATTGTGATCGCTCTCAATACTGTTAAAGGATAAAATAGTTCTTGATTAAACTGGGATTCACTCACCAGTATTTCCCACTGACAAATGTTTTTAAAACACGTTTCAGGTAACAAAATGTGAAAGCCAAATAGAAGCCAGCTGGAGAGCACTGAAGGCTTGGAAAAATGTGGCTATAAAAGTTACCTAAATAAAGACGATGTTTTAAATTCAATAATTTAGGGTTTATCCCTATAAACATGTTTGTAATAGAAAATTGGGTTTTACCCATGTGTTTATTAATAAAAAAATGTGGTATTTTACTCTGATAAAATATTTCCTAAGTACGGTTCTGATGTAAATTCCGCTGCCAAACAATGATAAACAATGATACCACTTAATCTGAGTTCGCATCCGCCCGATCCCAGGAGATAGGGGCAGGGGGTTGCGACAGAAGGTGGTATCAGAGCTACAGCCACTAATTTCAGCCAAAGAAGTGTTCTGCTGACATTGAAATTTTCAATTTTGTTAGGAAATAATCAATGAAACTATGTGCATACGTGTAGATTATTATTTTGTGTTATTTGACAATTTGTTAGTTTACAGTATGAGTGACCAAGGACCTTCGGACGCTTACCGTCAACTGTCCAGTTCACCTAGGGACGAAGGCACCTCTTCACAACCTACCCCCTCAGGGTATTCGGCTGATACCGAAGAAGGGATTTTCGTATTTAAGGCACAATATGAGGAGCCATTCCCTCCTAAGAAGAGAGGATGGTTCAGCAGAGGAGCTCATGAACGTAGAAAAAAGATGAGAAAACTTCAGTAGCAGCGGGCCTTAGCAGCGGCCAATAGAGAAATGAATATTCAAACCCAGGATATCCTCAATAGGAGATTAGCTAATTTCCACATATTAGCTACCACCGTTGCCGACCCTAATCTAGAACAACTCATAGCACCCCAGCCGTTACCACTATTTCCCACACAACCCATGGACATCAAACTAAACCCAGTAGACCAGCCACAAATACCTGCTTTTGACCCAACCGAGATTCCTAGAGTACCAGCACCCCATCCCCCAGACTATAACCGATGGTTTGACGACCACAGGGATTACCAGCAACGTTACCCAATCCCAATAGAGGAGCCCATGCAAGATCGAGTAGGGCCCTATCCCGACTTGGATCCTCTAGACCCTTATTATGATAATGACCAATATATCAAGGAGATCCTAGAAAATTCGTACCCTTACGAAGAACCCATGGCACAATACCCAGACCCAATACCAGCACCCGCACCACCCATGAGCACTGAGAATGTGCAAGAACTCCGAACCTTTAGTGAGGATATATTAGAAGGAAGTGAGAGGATGAGACAGATAGGGGAACGACTCGTCTGGAAATATGACGAGCGTAATATGCAATTCTGAATGGATCCCCACTAAGTAGTAATAATAAAAATAATATATATATATATATAGGGTTGGGCTATATAGGAAACTCTATCTTTTTTAGAAAACTATTCAAACCCATTGTCATCCATTGATTAACAACCATCCAACTTGATCAATGGCTCTCATCATTTTGGATAGAATTATAATTAAAAGAAATAGTATAATACACATGACAACCTCTGGAAGGGTATTTTGGGTAGTGCAAATTGAACTTTGGAAGACTTTTTGGCATTGGAAATGACAAAACCCACTTGTGTAGTACTAGTATCATCATCACTCTCCTCTTTTTTCTAGTCAAATCTTTCAAAACACTATTATCTCTCTCCTCTTTCTTCATTATGTGAAATAGAAAAGCTTCATGGTCTTTGTAGGACCGATATGACCGATCTAATGAGTCAATCTGAGCTAATATACACTATTTAAGTGGCGGAAACACTTAAACAGATTAGAATCAAAGAGAATGGAGTAGAAAACAGAAGAATATCACTTTAAACACTGTTTCTCATTCATATATGACGGAAAAATCCAGCAGCAGTTCGGCACCAGAACTATGGGAATGTTACAAATGAGAAACAACTAGCCCCTATTTATAGGCCTTGGGTTTCTCTTGAATCAGTTTCAAGAGAAACCTATCGGTTCGTTCAAGAGAAAGCCAGTTTTTAGGTCATTTTTACACGAATTACTTTGAATTTTAAGTTGATATTCTCAAGGCTTTGTTAAAACTCAGTTTCACACACACTGTCCAAAATTCAGTCCATTTTGTCCGTGTAAAAGTCCAGAAATCAGATTTTGTGAAGAAAAACGCTTTGATTCAGGTATATTGGCTCATAACTGGCTCTGATACCAATTGTAGGATCGATTTGACCGATCTAATGAGTCAATCTGAGCTAATATACACTATTTAAGTGGCGGAAACACTTAAACAGATTAGAATCAAAGAGAATGGAGTAGAAAACAGAAGAATATCACTTTAAACACTGTTTCTCATTCATATATGACGGAAAAATCCAGCAGCAGTTCGGCACCAGAACTATGGGAATGTTACAAATGAGAAACAACTAGCCCCTATTTATAGGCCTTGGGTTTCTCTTGAACCAGTCTCAAGAGAAACCTAATCATCAGCTTTCTCTTGAACTTGACATGTAACACCTTCAAGAGAAACCCCTTAAACATAAACTTAAACTTACAATTTGACCCCTGTACTATACAATCATGACATATATAGACCCTAGACTTAAGACGAAGTCAACAAACATATGCACCAACAGTCTTCAATGGTGATCCTTCAATGGTGATCTTCATTTGAAGATAATTTAAGCATCATCTGGTCTGAAAAATCACAAAGACACACGCACGAGTGTGTGTGTGAGAAGAACGATGACAAGAAGAATGTTTTTAGAGAGAGAAAGTTGATGTTTTAGATAGAGAAACAACAATCTTTATCACAAAGATACACGCACGAGTGTGTGTGTGAGAAGAAGGTTTGAAGATATTCTTTGTGTTCATCGAACGGTTATAGATCCGGTAAGTGTTCTTGAAATATCATTTCACACTTGATTTTTGTTGAAATGGTTGTTAATATGTTTTTGTGTGCTGAAAGTGTTTTAGTAATGGTTAATGGGGTATCCATGGTTAATGTTCTTGTATTTTAATTAAATCAAAAACTTTAGGATGAGATTTTGAACGAGTTTTTTTGTTGGTTTGGTTGCTTGTTAGGGGCTTTTGATCTTAACAGTAGCTGTTCTTTTGTTGGTTTGGGTTGCTTGTTTGGGTTTATGATCTGAACAGTAAGTGTTTTTTTTGTTTGGTTGCTTGATTCACAGACTCAGGCCCATAACATGTGTTAAGCCCCCTGTTAGAATGTTATATAACGTGTGTTGATTTACAGAAACAAACCCATAAAGATATTCAATTGACAAGCTTGATGGATGTAGGCGAAGTTAATGCGTGTTCTAGTAATAGTTAATGTTCATGTATTTTAAATAAATCCAAAACTTTAGGATGAGATTTTGAATGGGTTTTTTTGTTGGTTTGGTTGCTTGTTTGGGGCTTTTGATCTTAACAATAATTGTTTTTTTGTTGGTTGCTTGATTTAGAGAGACAGACCCATAACATGTGTTAAGCACCTGTTAGAATGATATATAACATGTGTTGATTTACAGAAACAGATCCATAAAAGATATTGAATTGACAAGCTGGATGGATGTAGGCGACGTTAATGCGGGGACATTGAATAAGTCACATCCTTTGGGAAAGAAGTCTTCGTTCATTTATAACATGTGTTGGTGGTTCATGCTGTAACAGAACACCATGATGTAACATGTAATATGAAACGAGCCATTTATGGTAACACATGTACCGGTAATTTCGGAATATATAATATGAAACAGGTCATTTGTTTTGCACATTTTGGAATGTATAACATGCGTTAAGCCTCTGTTATAATCTTTTTGTAACCTGACATGTATTCATGTATAAGCTAGTGGTTTACAAAACACCATGATGCGTATATACTGATCTAACATGTGACACCTGTGTCACTTCAACCATCAAACAAATACCAAACTAATGAAATATTGTATTTCATACTTGGGATTTGCATAAATATGTGTATCATTTGCACATATCAATTCTTGTTCGATTTCAGGCTTTAAATCGCTTTCTGGAAGGTTATACGCGCACTGATGCGTAAATATAACCAGTTTAATGCAACGAACACTCCGGAATAGTGACATAGGATTAACATACCTTAAATAACCTATAAAGAACTTAGAAATAAGTTTTGGAAGGTTTGGTGTGCCGAAATCAAGTTTATTCCCTTACAGGGACTAAATTCGACAAACTGCGAAAGTATGTCGATTCGTACTGTAACGGACATTCCGGAACATGACCATAAGTTAAACACACCCTAAATATCCTTTACATAGCTTAGAAATAGGCTTTGAGGGGTTCGGTGTGCTAAAATAAACTTTATGCTCATTCAGGGACTAAAAGCGTCAAAAAGTGCACAAGTTTGCATTTTCGCGCATAACTTACGTTCTGAATACATCCGGACATCCAAAAATTTATGTAATCATTAAAATATTTTATTTTAGTGATTGGCATGATAAAAATCCATTCGTCGCTTAATTTGGATCGTTTTTGCGTTCGTTACGACTTCCGTCGTAATTAACCGAACAACGCAACCGTACGACCAAACGAGCCGACATCTGAGATATTTTTTAGCACATTTTAAGTTCCCTATACTTTAACTTCATTTTAGAGCTTTGAAATGGGGTTAACGGGCCTTAAACGAGTCAGAAATAGCTCAAAACACTAACAGGGACCAAAAGTGTAATTCTGTGAAAGTGGTCCTTGCGCACCTCAACACTATGAGTGTTACGGTGCGCAAGCAGTCCCCAGATCAGCATAAAGTGTTTTCCAGCTTGATCCAGCTTTTACCCACTTGTGCACATGGTTTTTGGGTTTCTATGGGCTGGTTTGTGTGCCCATCAAGGTACCAAATCAGAATGTGGCAAGTGTACGGCTTAGATCGTGCCCCCTTCTCCAAGAAATGATCTTAACGGCTCTACATTTCCTATAAATACCCCTCCATAGTTCATTTGCAAACCCACACATTTGAATCTGATTCAAGCTCTCTAAGTGGAGGTTTATATGCTTCCTACCTGAGAGTGAATCGGGTCAAATACTTGCGGGGACCCTTTTGTAAGTGTTCCTTCGTTCTTTTTATTCGTTTTAGCGTTAAAGTCAAACTGCGTTTGACTTTCTGCATTGACCATTTTATGGTCAATGCGAAGTTCGTTTGAACTTCATAACGTGAGCGTAATCACGATGGTTATAGTCCCTAGTGACTATACCTACTGATTACCACGTTATCTAGGCTCAGTGACGAGTCGTAGTTTCGGCCAAAATGCGTTTTCTTGCGTATTTTGTAACCAAACTACTCTAGGGTATCAAAACCGTTTGTTTTGATACCAAACCTGTTTTCTAACTTAACTAAACATGTTCTAGCATGTTTAGCTCGTCACTTTTAGATTTGTGCTTGTCTAGGGTCGTAAAGGTAAGCGATCTAATCAACCGCTTATACTTTCGAACCCGGCCCATTTGGTCGATCATTAGGATCCGACCAAATACATTAGGTGACCATAGTTGTATAGGGAATAACCTTCCGAGGTTATACCTTATGGTCACGTCGTTTAAGTAGTTGTATGATAAGTAGTTTATATGCCTTAGGTAAAATTACCAAAATACCCTTTTTACGCCTAAATTCATTTTAAGCATATGTAACTTAATTTTTGACATATAAACTGATTTAACAACAATATTAAACATGTTAAGGCATATCTTACTTGTCATAGGGCTAGTTAGGCGATCCGAACGCGTTTTACGTGAACGACGCGTAAAAGTAGCATAAGCTACCTAAACGGGTCGTAATGGGTCGTAAGCACTTAGGTTAGGTTTCATTTTAGTATGTAGGCTTTGTTAAACCATATCATATGAGTTCCAATACTCATTTGGTTTACGAAACCTCATACTACCCAATCTCCCGATTTAGGTCCGATTATTTATGTAGTTATCTATATAGGGTGCCGTTTGATTTCGTGATCCCTCTAGCTTTGCTTGGTTGTTGTTCAAGACTTCTAAGCACCCTCAAGTGAGTACATAGACCCCTCTTTTACTGTTTTTCAAACATTTTGGGGTGAAACACATGTGCCTACTTGTTATTTTCATGCTTTCCATGCTTTCATAGCATATACTTGCTATGTTCATTAGTACATTATTAGTACATGATTTCATTGTGTTTTTGCTATGTATGTCCTTTGTAGCGTACTTAGTACATCGTTTTACATGACATTTTATGCTATGTATGTTCATTTAGCGCATACTTAGTACATTGTTTTCATTACATTTCACGCTATGTATGTCTATTTAGTGCATACCTAGTGCATTGTTTTACATTACCTTTTCATGCTATGTATGTTCATCATACTTAGTACATTTGCTTTACATTGCATCTCTGTTGCATATGTTCCAGTAACATATGGACACATTATTTTACATCTCTACCTTGTATGTTTCCTTAGCATACTGGGTACATTATTTTCATCACATGCTTACATTTTGATATGACATTTGGTTTGTTTAAATGGGACCATATACATTCATTAACATTAGCTACGCCGCTCGTTAGCAGGTAATGGTACCATAGGAATTGACAACTCCCGTTCCTAAAGTCCTAGGTTTGTTTGGATGGATGGAATGACCGAATTCGATTAAAACATAAGACAGATAGTCCCTTAATTTGTTTGAGGGTTTATCACCACAGTCACAAGGCTTGAATGTATGCATTTTCACAACACCGCATAAATGTTTGTATTCAATATATCATGAATTTCCACAAAACATAACGTTGATTTAAACCTCGTTTTACTTCAATACATTGTTTTGTGCATTTTTACCTATGGCTCAGTGGATATATATATATATATTTCACTTTCCATACATGACATTTTGTTTATACATTACATAATTGACATTTGACATAGACATTTTGACATTGATATACATATTTCATAGACTGTATTTTGACATAAACATTTTGACATGGTTTACACAAAGACATTTTAACATGGTTTACACAAAGACATTTGACATAGACATCTTGATATTGATATACACATTTCATGGACTATATTTGACATAAACATTTTGACATGGTTTACACAAAGACATTTGACAAATGGTTTAGACATGGGCAATTTACATTGGTGGTTTGTTGGGTAAGTGGTTTGAGTAACGAGGCGTGTGTAATATGATACAAGCATGGTGGATACGCCGCTGGTACCTCCTATATATAAGTGCTTGTATGGTATTACATATCGTAGCGTTATTTGAATCATTTCAGTTTAGACATATAACATTTTTATACAAATAACATATTTTTCACAAGACATTGTTTTACAAACAACTCATCTTATACAAACTCATTTTACTTGGTTATTCATTTAATCTTACATTATTCTTTTACATATCATCTACTTTATCATCGTTTTTTTTTTTTCAAATGATTTATAAAACAAAACATTTTACAAGGTTCATGACTAACTTTTGTTAAACAACCTTTTTCTAAACTTATAAGTCATGAATCCTATTTTCACAAAACCTATGTACTCGCCGGCATTTTTATGCTGACGTACCTATTTTCACATGTGTTTCAGGAAATGATGCATAGGATTGATCAAGATACACTTAGGCGGACTTGGGCCTTAGTGACAATAAAAGATGGAAGACTAGTAAATTTTGTTATACTTCTTTGTTTGATAAGACATTGTAACTCTTTTAATCAATAAAACATTATTTCAATTTTTCCATGTGTTATGAAACAATGATTCTGTTACAACACTCCCCGACGATTCCGCCACGTTTTGTTGTTCTACGTGGTCGGGGTGTGACAGAAAAGTTGGTATCAGAGCTCGTGGTTATAGGGAATTAGGATATTAGTAATGCTTTGACCTAGTCTATAACCTTCCTAGGACCCTAACGCGAGTTTACATGCGTTTAGTCATAAAACAATACCGTCACCTATCCTTAGGCGACAACCACAACAAGAACACAAACTTCAAAACCGCTTTGAAAAGCAATCATCTGTTCTAGGATGATTAATTACAAGGTTTTGAACCCTCTAAGTTTTCAAATCTCGTCAAAGTTTGGGTCTTTTGATGTGAACACATGCAAACTGGAAGAGTGAATACCTGTACTCTGAGTTTTCTGTCTAAGGCTAGAGTGTTCGTACAAATCCGCAGTATCGGACCGGTCACTCTTACCTGGGAACTCTTGGGGTGAGTGTTCACTTATAGGCGAGCATGTCTTCAGTGATACATTAATATGACTCGTTTACTTTGATTAGCCACCGTCTTATTTGTTTGCCTTAGGTAACAAACAAATGATCGCAATTTTTATGCGTTGCCGTTCTGTTTTGTTTATCCGGTAACATTTCACTTGTTTCTTCCTATGTCTTTCATTTTCTTCCAGAATGTCTTTTCCTCTCAGCAACGGTCAAATGTCCGAGCAAACAGCCAAATTTGCTCAGCAAATAGGCGAAGTGATTCTGAAGACTGTGGACTTAGGCATTGCCATGTCTCGTCTCAACAATGAAGCCACTCAAGAGTCACTGAAGGAAGCAGAAGTCAAGCCAGCACCAAAATCAAGGAAGCATAAGGCTTCAAGGAAACCCGCAGCAGTTACACCTAATCAAGCGGGACCTAGCCAAGTGGCAAGGCCACCAGCTAGGAAGCCATACATAGGAGCTGCCCCATGGTGCAGACGATGCAACCGTCATCATTTAAACCTCATACCCTGCTTCAAATGTACCTACTGTGGACGATGGGGACATTTGGTTGATGTATGCCGCTTTGCTATCCAAAACAAAGCTGCTATAAGCCTTGCTGCTGCTCAACCTCCTGCCAGGAAACCTTATGACCGTACTGCACTGATGTGCAACAAGTGTTATGCACCTCACCGAGCTTACCTGCAGTGTCGTCTGTGTGCATCATGTGGACGACTCGGTCACCTGGAAAATGCTTGTCAATTCAACCCAATCCATGGTGGTCCAAACCAACCCCAAGTCAACCCTGCTCAACCTCGTTTACCGTCTGGTACTTGGTACAACTACGGTGTGATGAGCTATTTCAGGAACAAGTGATCAAAGATTGTCAATGCAAATCTGACCCACAGATGAGCATTTGGCTGAGTATAAGATGTTGCTGTTTTAATCTTATGCTTTTGTTTCTTTGTTTTTCTTGTAATGTGAAACAATCTGTTTTGTTTATAAATAAATTGTTGTTCACAATTCTGATATACAAGTGTAGTTACATGTGTGTATGGCATTTCCCTATGATACCTACATCAAAGAACTATGTTCTTTACAAACTACTCTTGTGATTCTCCCTTTCAAGTGATCGCTCATGATTTCCTCGAAACATTTTAAGTACTCGTTTCATTCTAGGAGACGAAGTACAAGAAATGAAATGACATTATGAGTAATCGTGCTTTTGCACATCTGTACCTTAGAATCCTTGGTTAGAAAACTAAGGTATTTTTCAATCTCATACCCATTTACGTTTTGATTTCTTTCAACATGCATAGCATAAGTTTTCAAAAACAACCTCCATGATTTCAAATGCATTGTCTATGTTTTCAAAAAAAAAAAAAACAACCCCCATGATTTCAAAAAAAACATTGCCTATGTTTTCAAAAACAACCTCCATGATTTCAAATGCATTGTCCATGTTTTCAAAAAAACAACCTCCATGATTTCAAATGCATTGTCTATGTTTTAAAAAAAAAAAACAACCCCCATGATTTCAAAAAAAAAAAAAAAAAAAAAAACATTGCCTATGTTTTCAAAAACAACCTCCATGATTTCAAATGCATTGTCCATGTTTTCAGAAACAACCCCCATGATTTCAGAAAGCATTATTCATATTTTCAAAAACCTTATACATAATTTCAAAATTCATCTCGCATGATTTTAAAACATATTTTTATAAATATACCTACCTAATACACCTACTTTATGATTTCAAAAATATTATATATAAGGTTTCAAAAAAAAAACATTAAACACATTTTTAAAAGAATCCCCATGCATAGTTTTCAAAAACATTTTTCTCATACATTAACTTAACCTTCAAATTCTGCTTCATATGTCGCCTTGACATATCTAGCATCTCAACTTCATAAGCATTTTTACTTCATGTTTTGACTTAAGCACATCCAGTGCAAGGTTTCAAAACATCTTCGACTTCTAAAATCCATATAGGATCTTTTTTATCTTCACATTAGACCCTTGTGGATGATTATCATTCAAATTAGAGTCCTTAATTGGATTCCTTGTGTACCTTAATTCGAACATTTCGATTCCTCATAATCGAAATCGAATTTTCTCTTTAAAAGAATCTTTCTATCTTCATAGTTAGATTCTTGCTAATGTTTAAAGTACCAAATGAAATCCACGGAATGGATTCCTAGTGTGCTTTAAATGCATGTACGCAGTTAACAAAACAAATTAATTAAAGGTCTAGGTAAACAATTTTGTGGTTATGTGATTATGTGCTTATACATCTTGTGTTTTCTTTTATGCATTTTGTGTTTTTGTATACTCTGGATATTCATTATCCGAATCCTCGTAGAATCTTTCATATCTTCATATGAGGGATTCGTGGTAGGATATTCAAAAAGGTACTACCTTAAAATCCTTATTGGGCTTCTACGTGATAGTCAATACCCTTGGATTATATAGTACCACTCCTTGATTCATAAGAGACCCTTTTAGCGGTCTAGTCAAAAAGATTGATTTAGAATCTGGTTAAAAAATGACATGTGGTGATATAGCTGAATAGACTCCTTGGTGGTCTATTTAAATCATTTATTGATTTAATAAAAGGACCCTATGGTGGTCTAGTCACGCCCATCGCAGGTTTGTTCATTTGGTTTTTCCCTACACATTATAAAATGCACTGTGCGGACTATGCAAGGAATTACATAATTATGGACGCGTACATAATTATGAAATTCAGTGCACAAGAACCCCAGTAAGATTTATCATGTGTAAGAACCTATGGTGGCAACAATAACGAAACGCGAACAATGTAACGAAGGTACGGTGGACGCACCAATAACACTTTATATACTTGTATATAAGTGTCCCTCTTACATTGCAAGCAAGATGTTAGTAAAGTTACCAGAAGTTCAGGACCTTAACCAGTGTTGTTTTATCTTTTCAACTTCATGTTTCAAGATCTCACAAGTTTCCTCTAAATAAATTTCGGGACGAAATTTCCTGAAGTAGGGGAGACTGTGACACCTGTGTCACTTCAACCATCAAACAAATACCAAACTAATGAAATATTGTATTTCATACTTGGGATTTGCATAAATATGTGTATCATTTGCACATATCAATTCTTGTTCGATTTCAGGCTTTAAATCGCTTTCTGGAAGGTTATACGCGCACTGATGCGTAAATATAACCAGTTTAATGCAACGAACACTCCGGAATAGTGACATAGGCTTAACATACCTTAAATAACCTATAAATAACATACCTTAAATAACCTATAAATAACTTAGAAATAAGTTTTGGAAGGTTTGGTGTGCCGAAATCAAGTTTATTCGCTTACAGGGACTAAATTCGACAAACTGCGAAAGTATGTCGATTCGTACTGTAACGGACATTCTGGAACATGACCATAAGTTAAACACACCCTAAATATCCTTTACATATCTTAGAAATAGGCTTTGAGGGGTTCGGTGTGCTAAAATAAACTTTATGCTCATTCAGGGACTATAAGCGTCAAAAAGTGCACAAGTTTGCATTTTCGCGCATAACTTACGTTCTGAATACATCCGGACATCCAAAAATTTATGTAATCATTAAAATATTTTATTTTAGTGATTGGCATGATAAAAATCCATTCGTCGCTTAATTTGGATCGTTTTTGCGTTCGTTACGACTTCCGTCGTAATTAACCGAACAACGCAACCGTACGACCAAACGAGCCGACATCTGAGATATTTTTGAGCACATTTTAAGTTCCCTATACTTTAACTTCATTTTAGAGCTTTGAAATGGGGTTAACGGGACTTAAACGTGTCGGAAATAGCTCAAAACACTAACAGGGACCAAAAGTGTAATTCTGTGAAAGTGGTCCTTGCGCACCTCAACACTATGAGTGTTACGGTGCGCAAGCAGTCCCCAGATCAGCAGAAAGTGTTTTCCAGCTTGATCCAGCTTTTACCCACTTGTGCACATGGTTTTTGGGTTTCTATGGGCTGGTTTGTGTGCCCATCAAGGTACCAAATCAGAATGTGGCAAGTGTACGGCTTAGATCGTGCCCCCTTCTCCAAGAAACGATCTTAACGGCTCTACATTTCCTATAAATACCCCTCCATAGTTCATTTGCAAACCCACACATTTGAATCTGATTCAAGCTCTCTAAGTGGAGGTTTATATGCTTCCTACCTGAGAGTGAATCGGGTCAAATACTTGCGGGGACCCTTTTGTAAGTGTTCCTTCGTTCTTTTTATTCGTTTTAGCGTTAAAGTCAAACTGCGTTTGACTTTCTGCATTGACCAGTTTATGGTCAATGCGAAGTTCGTTTGAACTTCATAACGTGAGCGTAATCACGATGGTTATAGTCCCTAATGACTATACCTACTGATTACCACGTTATCTAGGCTCAGTGACGAGTCGTAGTTTCGGCCAAAATGCGTTTTCTCGCGTATTTTGTAACCAAACTACTCTAGGGTATCAAAACCGTTTGTTTTGATACCAAACCTGTTTTATAACTTAACTAAACATGTTCTAGCATGTTTAGCTCGTCACTTTTAGATTTGTGCTTGTCTAGGGTCGTAAAGGTAAGCAATCTAATCAACCGCTTATACTTTCGAACCCGGCCCATTTGGTCGATCATTAGGATCTGACCAAATACATTAGGTGACCATAGTTGTATAGGGAATAACCTTCCGAGGTTATACCTTATGGTCACGTCGTTTAAGTAGTTGTATGATAAGTAGTTTATATGCCTTAGGTAAAATTACCAAAATACCCTTTTTACGCCTAAATTCATTTTAAGCATATGTAACTTAATTTTTGACATCTAAACTGATTTAACAACAATATTAAACATGTTAAGGCATATCTTACTTGTCATAGGGCTAGTTAGGCGATACGAACGCGTTTTACGCGAACGACGCGTAAAAGTAGCATAAGCTACCTAAACGGGTCGTAATGGGTCGTAAGCACTTAGGTTAGGTTTCATTTTAGTATGTAGGCTTTGTTAAACCATATCATATGAGTTCCAATACTCATTTGGTTTACGAAACCTCATACTACCCAATCTCCCGATTTAGGTCCGATTATTTATGTAGTTATCTATATAGGGTGTCGTTTGATTCCGTGATCCCTCTAGCTTTGCTTGGTTGTTGTTCAAGACTTCTAAGCACCCTCAAGTGAGTACATAGACCCCTCTTTTACTTTTTTTCAAACATTTTGGGGTGAAACACATGTGCCTACTTGTTATTTTCATGCTTTCCATGCTTTCATATCATATACTTGCTATGTTCATTAGTACATTATTAGTACATGATTTCATTGTGTTTTTGCTATGTATGTCCTTTGTAGCATACTTAGTACATCGTTTTACATGACATTTTATGCTATGTATGTTCATTTAGCGCATACTTAGTACATTGTTTTCATTACATTTCACGCTATGTATGTCTATTTAGTGCATACCTAGTGCATTGTTTTACATTACCTTTTCATGCTATGTATGTTCATCATACTTAGTACATTTGCTTTACATTGCATCTCTGTTGCATATGTTCCAGTAACCTATGGACACATTATTTTACATTTCTACCTTGTATGTTTACTTAGCATACTGGGTACATTATTTTCATCACATGCTTACATTTTGATATGACATTTGGTTTGTTTAAATGGGACCATATACATTCATTAACATTAGCTACGCCGCTCGTTAGTAGGTAATGGTACCATAGGAATTGACAACTCCCGTTCCTAAAGTCCTAGGTTTGTTTGGATGGATGGAATGACCGAATTCGATTAAAACATAAGACAGATAGTCCCTTAATTTGTTTGAGGGTTTATCACCACAGTCACAAGGCTTGAATGTATGCATTTTCACAACACCGCATAAATGTTTGTATTCAGTATATCATGCATTTCCACAAAACATAACGTTGATTTAAACCTCGTTTTACTTCAATACATTGTTTTGTGCATTTTCACCTATGGCTCAGTGGATATATATATATATATATATTTCACTTTCCATACATGACATTTTGTTTATACATTACATAATTGAAATTTGACATAGACATTTTGACATTGATATACATATTTCATAGACTGTATTTTGACATAAACATTTTGACATGGTTTACACAAAGACATTTTAACATGGTTTACACAAAGACATTTGACATAGACATCTTGATATTGATATACACATTTCATGGACTATATTTGACATAAACATTTTGACATGGTTTACACAAAGACATTTGACAAATGGTTTAGACATGGGCAATTTACATTGGTGGTTTGTTGGGTAAGTGGTTTGAGTAACGAGGCGTGTGTAATATGATACAAGCATGGTGGATACGCCGCTGGTACTTCCTATATATAAGTGCTTGTATGGTATTACATATCGTAGCGTTATTTGAATCATTTCATTTTAGACATATAACATTTTTATACAAATAACATATTTTTCACAAGACATTGTTTTACAAACAACTCATCTTATACAAACTCATTTTACTTGGTTATTCATTTAATCTTACATTATTCTTTTACATATCATCTACTTTATCATCGTTTTTTTTTTCAAATGATTTATAAAACAAAACATTTTACAAGGTTCATGACTAACTTTTGTTAAACAACCTTTTTCTAAACTTATAAGTCATGAATCCTATTTTCATAAAACCTATGTACTCACCGGCATTTTTATGCTGACGTACCTATTTTCACATGTGTTTCAGGAAATGATGCATAGGATTGATCAAGATACACTTAGGCGGACTTGGGCCTTAGTGACAATAAAAGATGGAAGACTAGTTAATTTTGTTATACTTCTTTGTTTGATAAGACATTGTAACTCTTTTAATCAATAAAACATTATTTCAATTTTTCCATGTGTTATGAAACAATGATTCTGTTACAACACTCCCCGACGATTCCGCCACGTTTTGTTGTTTTACGTGGTCGGGGTGTGACATAACATGTGTTACAATTTGTCTGTTTGGAACATCTAATTGCTTAACATGTGACAAGGGTGAAAACAATCGACGGGGGCGATGAGTTTAATGGGGAGCTTAGTTAATATCGTAATCTTGTTGTAACCCCACTTGTATACATATGATAACATGTAAGCATCCTTTATAACCCGACTTGTATTCATGTATATGAAAGTGGTTTGCAAAACACCATGATGTGCATATACTGATAGTAACACGTGAACAAGTTAATATGGAACATACAAGTTAATATCGTATGTAACACCCTGTCTATTTATTCAAGGTTTTCGTATAATTATTGGTAATTAAATGTGTGAATACGAAAGAACATGCTTATAAAAATACGGGTTTATTTAAAACTTTTACATTAAAGGTAATACAACATAATGTAAATAAATTTGCCGTTTAAAAATTAACGACGAAACTACATGCGGAAGCTTCTTTTTCATGTGTTCGGCTCTTCTTCGAGCTTGACCGCCCTCCGTTGCAGGATAATATACCTACATTTCATAAAAATGAAATGAGTTAGTCATTCGGCGTTTAAAAACATTTTCAAACCAGTTTGTGGGTCAAAATAAGCCAACAACAAGATCAACAACAATTTCCAAAATTATAAGCCGTCGCGTGTCGCGACAACGTTCTCAAAATCTGTCGCGTGTCGCGCCCCAGGCTATGTCCTCCATCGCGTGGCGCGGGGGAAACCATTTTCTAGCAGGTCCGTCTCTGGAACCTGCATGTCTGTCCAGCTATAGTTTTAGTCGTAAATCGAACTTTAAAGTGTCATAACTTTTTATCTACAAGTCTGTTTTACCCGATTCTTTTTCCTACACGTTCAAAATTTAATTCTCCATCTCATGGAGTCAATACCTGATATTAAACTACTTCAAAAATTCAAATTTCAAGCTCTCGGCTTGAAATCCCTTTTAAACACTTTTGACCCGTTTGGGGAATTTAAGCTATTTAGTCTAAACTAACTCTTTTCTTTTCACACGTCGTTATTCCACATCTAAAATATATGCTTAGGTTCCACCACGACTACTTTTGTGGTATATTTAGCATATCTACTTATTAACCCAAATTTACCCTTCGGTCAGTCATTTTACGCAACTGGCCCATTTTAGGCATTTGATCCGCAAATGTTTATGCCTATAACTTATATTCATGTTTAATGATTCCCCAATCAAAACGCAATTTCCTAATCAACCCATATGGGTCGTTTTCCCGATTTACCCATCAAAGGCGTTTTGGTCAATTTTAGTCCCTCATTTAACGACGAAGGACTTTCAATAAATATTTGACCAAAATCGCTCGTCTAACTATAATCTTATTTATGCGTACCTAGCTCGGGTCGACAATTTGACCGGTTTTAATACCTTGTCTCAATGATTTACTAATTCATAGCAGCGCTAATTCGCAAGCCATTTTATTCTGCGAGTATAAGACTTGACAAACACTTATTAGTCGTTATATGTCAAATGGTATCAACATTGCCATTTGACCCGTTTGGTCTAAACGACCAAACATTTTGCGCTTATATATAAATGGTATTTATTTACCAATTCGTTAAGTTATTCATTTCGATTTCTCACCATTTAGTTGTGTCCCTTAAATCCGTTTCTTACACGTTTAACTCAACATGGCTTATGCCACTTGGTGTCGTTTTATACTTCAACTTTTATCCATTTATACGTGACTAAATCGTCGTTTTCACTTTTTACTTCGTTTAGGCTTACTTATAAAGTAGCCATTCGAAAACTCATTTTATATATTTCATCACATGACCAAAATACCGTTTCAACCCTTTTTACCATTAAACATGGTTTTCATCTTTTGATATGTTCCGACCCATATCAATTTGTGTCGGAACCGTATTTTGATTATAACCTTTGTTGTGTTTATAACTTATAAATAAATGTATATCCTACAAAAGGGTGTAAGTTTTACTTACCTTGCATCCGGTTATGCTCTTTTTCCGCGTACTTGGTCCGTTTGACCCGCTTCTTTCCCAAGTCTTCATCTAGCTTGTCTAGAGTCAAACTATCATCATCACAATTCGTAAGACGGTTAGATTAGTCATAATCATTTACGACTATCCCATCCTACGGGTTTTATGTCGAATTTATCATTCGTCCATATCAAAATTATCATTCGATCTAATCATTGATCGGTTTGACTTTTTAAAAGTCAATTGACTTATCAACATATTCAAATGCACATTTGGTTCAATGAACTCACTTAGGCATATTTCATCCGAACTCTTAACGAAATCAAATTTTACATATTATTAGTAGGCCGCGATTTCATTTAGGCATTTCATATCACTGAAAATGGGCTGTTTTGGTGACTTGTTTAACCTGTTTACAAGTCTTCAAAAATTATGATTTTTTTATGTGGCGTACCTCTCAGAGGGTTAGGCCTTGTGTTAAATTTCAAGATCTAACTCTTTACCAAAAATTCGTAAAAATTCATTTACTAAGCTGCAATCAGATTCGTCACTTCTGACTGCAGCTTACGGAAAAATTCATTAAAAATTCCTCGTTTATCCGATTGACGAAATTCCAATTGGCGATTCTTTTAATCACTTAAAAATTTCTACAGTAAGAATTTGAGATCATAACTCAATCCCTAAATTGAGTTATGACATTCGTAATTGGCTGCAAATTCTGCCAGAAAACGCAGCTTGAACCCTTGATACGGAAAAATTCATAAAATGCTCAATTTTCGTCGAAAAAATGCGATTCCAGTGGGGTATTAAAGATATTTCCTGGAATTACATTTTAGACTCAAGAAACACATGTTTTTGTCACGTTTTGTTTAGGTTACAGCCAATACAAGTCAGCTGTAAATTCTGATCAGAAGCTGTTTGATTTCAGCTTTCAATTAAAACATGTTCATGACTTCGTAACACTAGTTTTAGCAATCAAAACCCTAAAAAGATCACATACATGAATTATTTACCCATTTCATTACAACATTCCTAGAACCCATCTCAATTATGTATGATTAAATACTCAAACTTGCAAATCGTTTAAATATCTCTCATCAAATATCGATTATGACGATTTCTAGCACAAACATATCATCATCTTTATTATTTAGTCAAAACCCACTTAGCACATACAAGAGTAATCATCAAATCCCTAGTTTCTAACACCAATTCTTCAAGTTTTCAACTAGGGTTTGCTTCTAAACATGAATTCAACACATATATCACTCATACATTCAACATTCATCCCCGAATTTTGATTATGAGTGTTCATCATAATTTCTAGACATCACCAAATTACAAAATTTGACATACCTTACGATCTCTGAGCTTAGGTGATCACGAATTTGTGTTCATGCATCGATTTGGGACTATAATCAACCTTCAATTTGATGATTTTGGTGAACTAGGGTTTGCACCCTTTTTCCTCTTCTCCTGGTCGTTCCATGCACACACACCTTGTGTGTGTGTATTTTTTTTGTTTTAAAACACAAGTTTCACAACTTACAACCTTAGTCCCTTTTGTTTCAACCTTTTATAAAAAGGTTCCTTAATTCTTGCTTTCTTAATGTTTTTGCTTAATTACTCAATACTAACTAAGTTAATTATTCCTAGTTAACTTAGTGGGTTCCGGGAGTTATAACCCGTTTTATTTTAAGTGTCGTTAACTCGCGCCTCTTCTTGACTTTGTTTTCTCAAAGCATTTATTTTCCTTTTAATTAATATTAGGATTATTTGTTTAAATCCTAATATCCACCGGGTTAATTTTACCACCAAGGGTATTTTACCCGTCTTTTTAGTATAACAGGGTTTGATTACCGAACCCGTTTTTGGGGTGTTACATCGTAACACCGTATACCTGGGATAAAATGTGTTAAGCCTCTGTTATATTCTTGGTTTAACCTAACATGGTGTCATGTATAAGCTAGTGGTTTCCAAAACACCATGATGTGTATATACATACTGTAACATGTGTTAAAGTGACTGAAAATGTATAACGTGTGTTAAGAATCTATTATAACGTGTGTTAAGACTTCCATAATGGATGAATAAACTCCAATAGTAACTTAACAACAACAGAGTAAACCTGATATAACGTGTGTTAAGCCTCTATTATAACATGTGTTAAGACTTCCAGAATGGATGCATAAACTTCAATAGTAACTGTAACAGTAGAGGTACAAATACGGGCACCTCCACCATTATAATCTTGTTATAACCCAACTTGTATTCATGTATATGAAAGGGGTTTGCAAAACAATATGATGTGCATATACTGATAGTAAACACGTGTACAAGTTAATATGGAACATACAAGTTAATATCGTAACACCGTATACCTGGGATAAAATGTGTTAACCCTCTGTTATAATCTTGGTTTAACCTAACATGGTGTCATGTATAAGCTATTGGTTTCCAAAACACCATGATGTGTATATACATACTGTAACATGTGTTAAGCGACTGAAATGTATAACGTGTGTTAAGCATCTATTATAACGTGTGTAAAGACTTCCATAATGGATGAATAAACTCCAATAGTAACTTAATAACAACAGAGTAAACCTGATATAAAGTGTGTTAAGCCTCTATTATAACATGTGTTAAGACTTCCAGAATGGATGCATAAACTTCAATAGTAACTGTAACAGTAGAGGTACAAATACGGGCGCCTCCAACAGAAAATGTGTTAAGTCTAGACCGTTTTAACATCGTGTACTAGAGAAAACAAGAAGAGTCTCACATTACATATTACTAGTAAACAAAAATACATAGCACTAATACGTGTTACGTTGTACATGGGTTTCATGTCACATGTAACACATGCATGTCCTGAAGTTCAAACTATAACACGTGTTAGTTGTGTTGTGCTGTAACATAAACATGGTCATGATCCTTAAGCATCTGATCCACGTTTGACGAAACCAACGGTCCCGAGAATTGGATCTTGTTTCCCTTGTATCCATCACCATCCTAATAACAAAAAGATAATATAACCGTTAAGTCGTTAACCAGACATAACTATTAACACATTCATAGCCAGAAAATCTTTTTCTCAAACAACATCACAACTTTTTAGCTAAATTGCAATCTTTTTCTCAAATAACATCACAACACAGCCAAAAATCAGTTCATATGCAAACCAAGCATAACTTTTTAACACAAAAATAAAAACCTGCAAATTACATAAACATTTACCCCTTTTAAGAACCATTTTAACAAAACAAAAAAAAATCATGTTTCATCTCTAAAATAGCCATTACACAAAAACCTATTAACAACCAGATTTTATGAATATTTTTTGATATTTTAAGTATAAAAAATGGAGCCATACGTTGAATATCATCTTATAAAGTCCATACCTATATCATTTTTAAATTCAATATTTTATTGGTTCAATATTTAAGTGTGAATAATAGAACTGTAAATTATAATCATCTTTCAAAAGTTCATACCTACATGCTCAAGTTATCAACTAACATAAACTCCACAAAATTAGAAAAATCCATACGAAATACCCAGAATCAAACATATATGAAAACATATGTTGCATAAAACTAAAAGAGTGTAAAAAACTCACAAATATCAAGATCTGAAACAACATATACAAATCATATTTTATATAAACTAAAAAAGTGAAAAAACTCACAAATATCCAGATCTGTAACAACATTATGAAACATGTGGACAAACGAGATCTAAACTGGAATGGAACAAGATCTGGAAGGGGTTTTCACATGGATCTGACTTCATATATTAACATCTTCATCACAAAACCACGTTCTTCATCAGGGATTGATCGATCTGACATCTTGTGTTGATTCTCGTGGAATAAGTAGTGGGAGTGAAGCTCCATGGTTCTTTAATGGTGGACCTCGTACATGAAGATATTAAGAAGATGGAGAACAAGTGAAAATTTTCTTTATTAGTTTATAAAAAAAGTAAAAGGAATGGGGGTTGTACAAGTGATGTGAAAGGCAATAAATGATATTGGTCAATTCAAAGTAGAAAAGATCTTTTAGGTTAAAATTACACATATACCCTTATATGCTATAAGAGTTAATAGCTTCTTGATGCACATGTGGATTATATGCTATAAGAGTTAATAGCTTCTTGATGCACATGTGGATGAATCTTGGCCAAGTAATGAGTTTTCAAAGTTTTCTAAAAATAAAGGGTGTCTTGTGTAGCATTGCCCTATATATATATATATATATATATATATATATATATATATATATATATATATATGTGTGTGTGTGTGTGTGTGTGTGTGTGTGTGTGTGTGTGTGTGTGTATGTGTGTGTGTGACTTGAAAAAAAAAGTAGACAATCTTATAGCTACTGATCCATACTAGTATTGTATTTTAATTTCCAGTTATGGTTTGTAATAGACGCATAATATATAAAATGGAGTAAAGTCGCAATGTTTGACGATTTTGACCAATATGCTTGTTGTGTGATTGTTCGCATTAAACATTGTTTTGTGATATTAATACTGGGTAATTTTTTATAATCCAGATGGCCGACGCAGCAAATGAGGAAAACCAGAATAATGCTAATCAAATAAATAACAGTGAAATTCGATACATTGTAACCCAAGGAATTAGAGATGCTATGCCAGCTATCATCCAAAATGTTAGGGAAGCAGAAAATAATAATAAAAGTAATAGTGGAAGTAAGCCCATACTGAGCTTAGTCACAACGTGAATAATGGACCAATTCTTCAATTGCCAATTCCAAAAAGAAGAGGACCATGTCTTATGGTTGTTCTTACAAAGAATTCTGGTCCTGCAAACCAATAGAATTCTCAGGCAATGAAGGAGCCATTGCAGCTATACGCTGGATAGAAAAGACTGAGGCAGTCTTAAAAATAAGCAAGTGCGCAGAAGGAGATAAGATCATGTTTGCCTCCAATCTGTTTAAGAACTCAGCTTTAGAATGGTGGAACACTATTCTCCAGTCTAGGGGAAGTGACAGGGTCTATAATATGGAACGAAATGAGTTTAAGAACATGGTGGAAAGGAAATTCTGTCCTCCTAATGAAAAGGAACAGATAGCTAATAAATTCTTAAACCTAAGAATGACAGGAGTAGATAGTAAGGGTTACACTACTACATTCTTTGAATATGCTAGAATAGTGCCAACCCTAGCATCACCAGAACCGGTATTAATCTCCCATTACACCTGGGGATTAATCAGTGAGATTAGGCATGTAGTCAAGGAAGCTAGACCACAAACCATAGAAGAAGTTGTAGAACTAGCAAACACCTTGAGTGATGAATTAGTACGCACCCAAGAAGAGAACCAGAGGAGGAACCTAGCTCAAAAGCTTACCCAAGAAATTTGCTACAGAAATTCCAATTGTGGGAAAAACGTAGGTTCTACTTCTACTCCTTACTGCAAATACTGCAAAAGAAAGCATTCTGGGTGATGCTCCATATACGGCAACTTCTGCAAAATATCTGGACACAAGGAAGAAGACTGCAGGAAGAAACCCAACAATAAGATATGCTACAATTGTGGAGAAAAATGTCATATTAAGACGAATTGTCCGAAACTAGCTCCAGCTACAAACAACAAGACTACTAAAAATGCTAGAGCATTTGTTCAAACTGCAGAAGAAGCCAAAATGATCCCAGACGTGATTGCCAGTACGTTTTTAGTTAATGATGTTTTTGCTAAAGTATTATTTGACTCTGGTGCAAACCAACGTTTTATTAATACTTCATTTTGTAAACTCCTTAATCAACCATTAACTAAACTCCAACAAGAATGTCTAGTAGAGACAACAAATGGAGAAACCATTAAGATTACTGAAATCTTGCAAGGAGCAAGAATAGAATTTTTAAATCAAAAGTTTATTGCAAATCTTTACCCAATGAATCTGGAAGGATTTGATGTTGTATTAGGAATGGGTTGGTTAATAGCCAATAAAGTCAGTATTCTATGTGATTAAAAGTCAATACAAGTAAATTCACCAAGGGGTGAAAAGATCACAATTAAAGGAGAAAAGCCAACTAGATCAGCGAAATTCATCTCTGTGATGAAAACTGCAAGTTGTGCAAGAAAAGGATCAATAGTGTATATGATTTCCATAATCATTAACACTAAAGGAAAGGAAATAAAAGATATCCCTGTAGTATCTCAATTAACAGATGTATTTCCAGAAGAGTTATCAGGACTACCGCCAGACAGGGAAGTCGAATTCAGAATTCATCTGCTATCAGGAACAACACCAATTGCCCAAGCACCTTACCGTTTGGCACCTGCAGAAATGCAATAGTTAAAGAAATAGTTAGACGAGCTGTTGGAGAAATGATTCATACAGCCAAGTTCATCACCATGGGGAGCACCGATCTTGTTCGTCAAAAAGAAAGACGGATCAATGCGTATGTGCATTGACCACCGTGAATTGAATAAGGTCACGATTAAAAATCGGTACCCATTACCGAGAATCGATGATCTGTTTGATCAACTACAAGGAGCTTGATTTTTCTCAAAGATCGATTTACGCTCAGGATATCATCAATTAAAGGTACAGGAAGAAGACATTCCTGAGACCTCTTTCAGAACAAGGTATGGCCATTATGTCGCAACCCCCGTCCCCTAACAACCCGGGAACGTGCGGCTGCGGCCAGTTTTGGTGGTATCCAGGTGTTTATCATTTTGGCAGCGGAAATTACATCAGGACCGTAGTTAGGAAATATTTTATCAGAGTAAAATACCACACTTTTAATATATTAAACACATGGGAAAATCCCAAGTTTCAAGTACACACATTTTTATAGGGAGAAACCCTATTTTATTTTAAATAAAACATCTCTTTATTTTAGGTAACTTTATTGCCACTTTTCCAAGCCTTCAGTGCTGTCCAGCTGGTTTCTATTAGGCTTTCACATTTTGTTACCTGAAACGCGTTTAAAATATTTTGTCAGTGGGAAATACTGGTGAGTGAATCCCAGTTTAATCAAGTTAAATAAAACCATTGTACAGTATTGAGGGCGGTCGCGCAATTACATTTGTTTCCATCTACTTTAATTACCACCCACGGTACTGTCAACCTGAGTTGTGGTCTTGTTACTCCTCGCAAGGTAGTAACAAATTTTGTATACAAAACCCCAACATACCGACGATAATTTTAGAATACAAATACTCAATCACTGTTTAATATATCATTAATTAAGTGAGGTTTTGTAAAAGCAATTTGTAAAAAGGAGATTACTCACATTGATGTCTTAGGTTTTCTGTGAGGATTTCCTGGTGATTATCTATAAATTACACAAATGCACACGCGTTAGTATAATAACCCAATATTTACATTAGTAATACCCTCCCCGAGACGGCATTCCAACGACTACGTCGGGCAGAACCACGACAGCCGTTACGGAACCCTGGATCAATCGGGCAGCATATCTAATACGTAACCGGGGTTATAATACTTACAACGAGGCAAAACTTCGTTATTTAGGGGGTATTATGCCCGAGAATAGCTTATACTATGTAAAATTTCGAGAAAGAAAGAAAGTTTTGTGCTGTTTGGGATTGAAGCCGATGGCCTCTATTTATAGTTGTGATCAGCCATTCTTTCGCGCCCCGCGTAGACCACACAAGGGTCCTTCACGGCCCGCGAACTAGAGTGAGTAGGGCCTAGCTATGACTGGTCAGCACTATAGGGTCGACACGAATGGTGACACGTGGCAGCTCAGGGTGTCGCCCTGGTGAACAACTGTCGTGCCCTGCGTAGCACGAAGGCAATGCCTTCGCGGCCTGCGAGTGACCTATAAAACTTGATTTTTATTAAATCTTTAATTATATAGGGTATTATGGGCTCGGTTTCATATACGGGATGCATTTTAAGACACATTGGGATATTTTAAATATTTTTAGAGTGTCGGAATATTTTGGAGGGTTGTTATATCCTTCCCACCTTGTTTTAGAGCTCGTCCTCATGGTCTACTGAAATAGGTGCGGGTATTTCATTTGCATTTCCGATTCAAGCTCCCATGTGTATTCTGGTCCTCTTTTGGAGTCCCATTTCACTTTGACCAGAACTAATCTCTTGTGTTTGAGATTCTTGACCTACTGTCTTTGATCTGTAGAGGCCTTTCTACGAATTTTAACTGCTCATTTACCTCTATATCTTTAAGAGGTACTACCAGTGATTCATCAGCTAAGCACTTTTTGAGATTGCATACATGAAATACATCATGTATTCCTGCCATTTCCTCTGGCAGTTGTAGCTGATAGGCTACAGGTCCTATTCTTTTAATAATTTCAAAAGGTCCAACATACCTGGGACTTAGCTTTCCCCTTTTTGTGAATCTTACCACTCCTTTCCAGGGAGAAACTTTTAATAACACTTTGTCTCCTACCTGAAATTCCAATGGCTTTCGTCTGTTATCTGCATAACTCTTTTCTCGATCACGTGCTGCCTTCAATCGTTCCTTGACTTGAATGATTTTGTCTGTTGTTTCTTGTACTATCTCAGGTCCAGATAGTTGCTTTTCTCCAATTGCTGCCCAACTGACTGGCGTTCTGCACTTTCGTCCATAAAGTGCTTCGAAAGGTGCAGCATTGATACTTGTGTGATAACTGTTATTATAAGAAAATTCTATTAATGGTAAGTGATCATCCCAATTACCTTCGAAATCAATTACACAAGCTCTAAGCATGTCCTCCATTGTCTGAATTGTCCTTTCACTTTGTCCGTCCATTTGAGGATGATAAGCGGTGCTTAGATTCAACTTGGTTCCCATTGCTTTTTGGAAACTTGTCCAAAAATGAGAGGTAAAACGGCTATCTCTGTCAGAAACAATTGATAAAGGAATTCCATGTAATGAAACTATTTCATTTACATACAATTTAGCTAATTGTTCTATACTGAAAGTTTCCTTCATTGGTAGGATATGAGCTGACTTAGTTAGCCTGTCTACAATCACCCAGATTGTATCATTACCTTTTCTTGTTTTAGGTAGTTTGGTAACAAAATCCATTGTTATCAATTCCCATTTCCAAACTGGCATTTCTAACTGTTGTAATAAACCTGAGGGTTTCTGGTGTTCAGCTTTGACTTGTGAACAGGTTAAACATTTGGCAACATAGGCTGCTATATCCTTTTTCATTCCTATCCACCAGAAGTTCTTTCTTAAGTCCTGATACATCTTATCACTTCCAGGATGCATTGTATACTTAGATTTATGGGCTTCTTCTAATATACGATGACGTAGGTTTCCTAATTTAGGTATCCACATTCTTTTCTTATGGAATCTCCAAATTCCATCTGTTCCTTGTTCTAATTCCTTAATCATTCCTTTCAGGCGGGCCGCGTAAGCCTTCACTTAACCCTTACGCGGGCCGCGACAAGGTAAAAGCTGGCGAAACCCTGGGCCGCCACGTGGCCCAACACATGTCGAAGCTAGCTGATGACCCGGATCACCTAAACCCTACCCGACCTACTACGCGGGCCGCGTACCCTGGTCTTGTTTTACATGGGCCGCGAGAAACCCGAACTCAACCCCTATAAAGCTGGAGCTCGGGCCTTCAGCCGAATTCGCTCAAATTTCTTTTCTTTCTCTCAATTTTCAAGTAGTAGGCACTATACTCGGGCATAATACCCCCTAAATAATGAAGTTCTGCTCCGTTGTAAGTATCATAACCCCTGGATACGTATTAGATACTCTGCCCGATTGATCTAGGGTTCCGTAACGGCTATCGTGGTTCTGCCCGACGTAGTCGTTGGAATGCCATCTCGGGGAGGGTATTCCTAATGTTAAAATGGATTAGTATACTAACACGTGTGCATTTGTGTAATTTATAGATAATTCTCAGGGAACCCTTACGGAAAATCTAAGACAGCAATGTGAGTAATCTCCTTTTTGCAAATTGTTTTTACAAAACCTCACACGATTAATTATATATTAAACAGTTATTGAGTATTTGTAAGGATACAATTATCGTCGGTATGTTGGGGTTTTGTATACAAAATTAGTTACTGCCTTGCGAGGAGTAACTTCTCCACAAGTCAGGTTTGACAATACCGTGGGTGGTAATTGATATGACTTGGAAACAAATGTAATTGCGAGACCGCCCTCAATACTGTACAATGGTTTTTGCTAAACATGATTAAACTGTGATTCACTCACCAGTATTTCCCACTGACAAAATGTTTTTAAACGCGTTTCAGGTAATAAAATGTGAAAGCCAAATAGAAGCCAGCTGGACAGCACTGAAGGCTTGGAAAAGTGGCAATAAAGTTACCTTAAATAAAATAGATGTTTTTATTAAATAAAAATAGGATTTATTCCTATGAAAATGTGTGTACTGCAAACTTGGGTTTTGTCCCATGTGTTTAATATTATGAAAATGTGGTATTTTACTCGGATCAAATATTTCCTAACTACGGTCCTGATGAAAATTCCGCTGCCAAATTAGACAATACCAGATACCACCAAAACTGGCCACGGCCGCCCGTTCCTGTATTTGTATAGGGGGACGGGGGTTGCGACAGAAGGTGGTATCAGAGCTAAGCCACTGATTCAGCCACAGAAGTGTTCTGCTGATATCAAAATTCAAATTGTTAGGAAATAAATTCCGGGAATACGTGCACAATTGTATTTTCTTTATGTGTTATGACTATTTGTTAGTTTACAGTATGAGCGACCAAGGACCATCTGACGCGTACCGTCAATTGTCTGGTTCGCCTAGAAGCGAAGGTGCCTCTTCTCAGCCTGCCCTCTCAGGGTACTCTGCTGATATGGAAGAAGGAATATTCATGTTTAAAGCTCAGTCCGAGGAGCCATTCCCTCAGAAAAAGAGAGGATGGTTCAGTCGAGGGGCACATGAGCGTAGGAAGCGTATGAAAAAGTTACAAGACCAGAGAGCACTAGTCGCAGCCAAAAGAGAAACCGATGCCTATTCCCAGGATATGCTTAATAGGGGTATAACCAATATCCACATTCTAGCAACCATTGCAGCTGACCCTAACCTGGAACAAATGTTAGCACCCCAACCACAACCACCAATTCCTGACCAACCGACGGAGATAGAAAACCCAGAAAATCAAGTAGAAATGCATGATTTTAATCCGGAGGAAATACCTAGGGTACCCGCACCAAATCCCTTAGACCCAAATTACGACCCATGGTGGGATGACAATAGGGACTATGTGCAACGTTGCCCGATACACGAAGATATACCCATGCCAAACCTAGGAGCCTACCCAGCGTTGAACCCTCTAGATCCCTATTATGGTAATGATGTATTCATTAGGGAGATTCTAGAAAATCCTTACCCATACCAGGCCCCTATACCTCCGTACCAGAATCCCGCACCCTAGATTCCGAACCGAGTCCTAGAACCTAAACCCCCAATGAGTGCAGACAATGTACAAGAACTTAGGACATTTGGTGAGGAAATTTTAGAGAGTAGTGAAAGAATGAGACAGGTGGGAGAGCGACTCGTCTGGAAGTACGACGAGCGCAATATGGATTTCTGGATGAATCCATATCCATTAATGTGATGGTGGAAATGGTAGTAATAATAATATTTATAATAAAATAATATAATATGAGTGTATGTGTATAAAAAACTACGGATGCCTATTACTAGTAGTGTAAGTTTAAATTTCAGTCGGTATTGTAATTTTAATTTCAGTACTGGATATTATATGAATAGAGTAAAGTCGCAATGATCGACGCTTTTGACCAAAATGCGTGTCATATGATTGGTTATATTAAATATTATTTTGTGATATTAATACGTGGTAACTGTTTAAAAATTCAGATGGCCGACGAAGGAAATCAAGAAAATCTGAATAACGATAACCAGAGTAACATTAACTTGGTTAATGAGAATCCGAACAACAATAACAATGGAAACCAAGTGGATAATAGTGCTATTCAACACATAGTGGCACAAGGAACCATAGATGCAATGCCATTTATTATCCAAACTGTTAAGGATGCGGAAAATAAAAGTGAGCATAGTAGTAAGCGACCAACTGAACCTGAACACAGCTTAAACAATGCACCAGTACTTCAAGTGCCCGTTCCCAAAAGAAGAAGAACCATGCCTTATGGTTGTTCTTATAAAGAATTCTGGTCTTGCAAACCAATAGAATTCTCGGGCAATGAAGGACCCATTGAAGCTCTACGCTGGATAGAAAAGACTGAGGCTCTTTTAAAAAATAAGCAAGTGTGCTGAAGAAGACAAGATAATGTTTGCTTCTAATCTGTTTAAGAACCTAGCCTTAGAATGGTGGAACACTATTCTCCAGTCAAGAGGAAGTAATAGGGTATACAACATGGAATGGGAGGAATTTAAAAATATGGTAGAAAGAAAATTCTGCCCTCCCAATGAAAAGGAACATATAGCGAATAAGTTTCTGAACCTAAGGATGACCGGGGTAGATAGTAAGGGTTATACTACAACATTCTTTGAATATGCTTGAATAGTACCAACCCTTGCATCACCTGAACTGATATTAATCTCCCGTTACATCTAGGGATTAATTGGAGAGATTAGACATGTAGTCAAGGCAGCTAGACCCCAAACTATAGAAGAAGCTGTAGAACTAGCAAATACCTTGACAGATGAATTAATCCGTACTAGAGAAGAAGACCTGAGGAGAAACCTAAACCAAAGACTTACTCAAGAATTCCGTTCTGGGAATTCTAATCGTAGGAATATAGGTTCTACCTCTGCACCATACTGCAAAGCTTGTAAGAAGAAACATTCAGGAAGATGCTCCACTTACTGCAATTTCTGCAAAGTACCAGGGCACAAGGAAGAAGACTGCAGAAGGAAACCTACTAATGGACTGTGCTTCAATTATGGAGAAAAAGGTCACATCAAGCCAAATTGTCCGAAATTGGCCACAGCTGCAAACAACAGGAACACTAAAAATGCTAGAGTATTTGTTCTGACTGCAGATGAAGCCAAAATGATTCCAGACGTGATAGCTGGTACGTTTTTAGTTAATGATGTTTTTGCTAAAGTATTATTTGACTCTGGTGCAAACCAAAGTTTTATTAATACTTCATTTTGCAAACTTCTTAATCACCCATTAACTAAACTCTCACAAGAATGTCTAGTCGAGACAGCGAATGGAGAAACGGTTAGGATTTCTGAAATCTTGCAGGGAGCAAGAATATAATTTTTAAACCAAAAGTATATTGCAAACCTGTACCCAATGAATCTGACAGGATTTGATATCATATTAGGAATGGATTGGTTAATAGCCAATAAAACTAATATTTTATGTGATCAAAAGTCAATTCAAGTAAATTCACCAAAGGGTGAAAAGATCACAATTAAAGGTGATAAACCATCTAGATCCACTAAATTCATCTCTGTGATGAAAACTGCAAGTTATATAAGAAAAAGATCTATAGTGTATTTGATTTCCATAATCACTAAACACTAAAGGAAAAGAACAAAAAGACATTCCAGTAGTATCTCAGTTTTCAGATGTATTTCAGAAGAATTACCAGGACTACCACCAGACAGAGAAGTTGAATTCAGAATCCATCTACTGCCAGGAACAACACCAATTGCTAAAGCACCTTACCGTTTGGCACCCGCCGAAATGCAGGAACTGAAGAATCAGTTAGATGAATTGTTGGAAAAAGGATTCATACAGCCAAGCCCATCACCATGGGGAGCGCCGATACTGTTTGTCAAAAAGAAGGACGGATCAATGCGTATGTGCATTGACTACCGTGAATTGAACAAGGTCACAATTAAGAACCGGTACCCATTACCAAGAATCGATGATCTGTTTGATCAATTGCAAGGAGCTCGATTTTTCTCAAAAATCGATTTAAGGTCAGGATATCATCAATTAAAGGTACAGGAAGAGGACATTCCTAAAACCGCATTTAGAACAAGGTATGGCCATTATGAATTTACTGTCATGCCATTTGGTTTAACCAATGCCCCAGCCGCATTTATGGACATGATGAACCGAATATGTAAGCCATATCTGGATAAATTCATAATTGTTTTTATTGATGATATTCTCATCTATTCTAAAAGTAAGGAAGATCATGCAAAGCATTTGCACGCTCTTCTAAGTCTATTAAGAAAGGAAAAGCTTTATGCAAAATTTTCAAAGTGCGAATTTTGGTTAGAACAGGTACAGTTTCTTGGACATTTAGTCAATCATGAAGGAATTCATGTGGATCCCACAAAAATTGAGGCAATTACCAAATGGAAAACCCCTGAATCACCAACCGAGGTTAGAAGTTTCTTAGGATTGGCCAGTTATTATAGAAGATTTATTTGAGATTTTTCTAGAATAGCCATTCCTTTAACTAAGTTAACCTGTAAATCCATTAAGTTTGAATGGGGACCAAAACCGGAAGAAGCTTTTAGAATTCTTAAGCAAAGATTAACCCATGCACCCATACTAGCATTACCAGAAGGAACTGAAGACTTTGTAGTCTATTGTGAAGCTTCTAAGTTAGGCTATGGATGTGTGTTGATACAACGCCAAAAATTTATAGCTTACGCATCTAGACAACTTAAGAATCATGAAGAGAATTATTCAACCCATGATCTAGAGTTAGGAGCTATAATTTTTGCCCTTAAAATCTGGAGACATTACCTTTATGGTAGTAAGTTTAAGGTATGTTTTCGGGCAAAAAGAGTTAAATATGAGACAAAGACGTTGGATGGAAATGCTTAGCGATTATGATTGTAATATCCAGTATTATGCAGGAAAGGCAAATGTAGTGGCAGATGCTTTAAGTTGAAAATATCACGAAAAACCAAAAAGGGTACGTTCTCTTAAATTAAATCTACAAGTAAATTTAAATGAACAAATTAGAAAAGCACAAGAATCAGTAATCAAGAATAATACTGAAAAATTAAAAGGAATGATTAAGGAATTAGAACAAGGAACAGATGGAATTTGGAGATTTCATAAAAAGATAATGTGGATACCTAAATTAGGGAACCTGCGTCATCGTATATTAGAAGAAGCCCATAAGTCCAAATATACGATGCATCCTGGAAATGATAAAATGTATCAGGATTTAAAAAGGATTTTTTGGTGGATAGGAATGAAAAAGGATATAGCAGCCTATGTTTCTAAATGTTTAACTTGTTCACAAGTTAAAGCTGAACATCAGAAACCCTCAGGATTGCTGCAACTGTTAGAAATGCCAGTGTGGAAATGGGAATTGATAACAATGGATTTTGTTACCAAATTACCCAAAACAAGAAAAGGCAATGATACAATCTGGGTGATTGTAGATAGGCTAACCAAGTCAGCTCATTTCCTACCAATGAAGGAAACTTTCAGTATGGAACAGCTAGCTAAATTATATGTAAATGAAATTGTTTCTTTACATGGAATTCCTTTATCAATTGTTTCTGATAGGGATAGTCGTTTTACCTCTCATTTTTGGACAAGTTTCCAAAAAGCCATGGGAACCAAGTTAAATCTAAGCACAGCTTATCATCCTCAAACGGACGGACAAAGCGAAAGGACAATTCAGACAATGGAAGACAAGCTTAGAGCTTGTGTAATTGATTTCAGAGGTAATTGGGACGATCACTTACCATTGATAGAATTTTTTTTATAATAATAGTTATCACACAAGTATCAATGTTGCACCATTCGAAGCACTTTATGGACGAGAGTGCCGAACCCCAGTCTGTTAGGCATAAATTGGGGAAAAACAACTATCTGGACCTGAGATAGTGCAAGAAACAGCTGACAAGATCCTTCAAGTCAAGGAACGACTGAAAACAGCATATGATCAACAGAAGAGCTATGCCGATAACCGACGCAAACCGTTGGAATTTCAGGTAGGAGATAAAGTATTATTAAAAGTCTCCCCTTGGAAATGAGTGGTAAGATTCATCAAAAGAGGAAAGCTAAGTCCCAGATATGTTGGACCTTTTGAAATTATTAGAAGATTAGGACCTGTAGCCTATCAGCTACAACTGCCAGAGGAAATGGCGGGAATACATGATGTATTTCATGTATCTAATCTCAAGAAATGCCTAGTTGTTGAATCACTTATGGTGCCTCTTAAGGATATAGAAGTAAATGAACAACTCAAGTTTGTAGAAAGGCCTCTACAGATTGAAGACAGGAAAGTCAATAACCTCAAGCACAAGAGATTAATTCTGGTCAAAGTGAAATGAGACTCTAAAAGAGGACCAGAGTATACATGGGAGCTTGAATCGGAAATGCAAAAGAAATATCCACACTTATTCCAGTAGATCTCAAGGACGAGCTCTAAAACAAGGTGGGGAGGATATAATAACCCTAAAGAAAAACCGACCCCCTCATAAATTTTCCGACACCCTAAAAATATTTTGAATACCCCTATATGTCTTAAAATACACCCCGTATGTGAAAACCAAGCCCAAAATACGTTATGTCATTAAAAATAATTAAAAAACAAAGAAATTGGGTTTCAGGCGGGCCGCGTAACCCTTCACTTAACCCTTACACGGGCCGCGACAAGGTAAAAGCTGGCGAAACCCTGGGCTGCCATGTGGCCCAACACATGTCGAAGCGAGCTGATAACCCGGATCACCTAAACCCTACCCGACCTACTACGCGGGCCGCGTAGGCCCTGGTCTTGTTTTACGCGGGCCGCGAGAAACCTGAACTCAGCCCCTATAAAGCTGGAGCTCGGGCCTTCAGTCAAATTCGCTCAAATTTCTTTTCTTTCTCTCAATTTTCAAGTAGTAGGCACTATACTTGGGCATAATACCCCCCTAAATAACGAAGTTCTACACCATTGTAAGTATCATAACTCCTGGATACGTATTAGATACTCTGCCCGATTGATCTAGGGTTCCGTAACGGCTGTCGTGGTTCTGCCAAGCGTAGTCGTTGGAATGCCGTCTCGGGGAGGGTATTGCTAATGTTAAAATGGGTTATTATACTAACACGTGTGCATTTGTGTAATTTACAGATAATTCCCAGGGAACCCTTACAGAAAATCTAAGACAGCAATGTGAGTAATCTCCTTTTTGCAAATTGTTTTTACAAAACCTTACACGATTAATTATATATTAAACAGTTATTGAGTATTTGTAAGGATACAATTATCGTCGGTATGTTGGGGTTTTGTATACAAAATTAGTTACTGCCTTGCGAGGAGTAACTTTTCCACAAGTCAGGTTTGACAGTACCGTGGGTGGTAATTGATATGACTTGGAAACAAATGTAATTACGAGACCGCCCTCAATACTGTACAATGGTTTTTGCTAAACTTGATTAAACTGGGATTCACTCACCAGTATTTCCCACTGACAAAATGTTTTTAAACGCGTTTCAGGTAACAAAATGTGAAAGCCAAATAGAAGCCAGCTGGACAGCACTGAAGGCTTGGAAAAGTGGCAATAAAGTTACCTAAAATAAAATAGATGTTTTTATTAAATAAAAATAGGATTTATTCCTATGAAAATGTGTGTACTGCAAACTTGGGTTTTGTCCCATGTGTTTAATATTATGAAAATGTGGTATTTTACTCTGATCAAATATTTCCTAACTACGGTCCTGATGAAAATTCCGCTGCCAAATTAGACAATACCAGATACCACCAAAACTGGCTGCGGCTGCCCGTTCCTGTATTTGTATAGGGGGGCGGGGGTTGCGACACTTGACTACATGCCTAATCTCACCGATTAATCCCAGATGTAACGGGAGATTAAGACTGGTTCAAGTGATGCAAGGGTTGGCACTATTCTAGCATATTCAAAGAATAACGTAGTGTACCCCTTACTATCTACTCCAATCATTCTAAGGTTTGGGAACTTATTGGCTATCTGTTCCTTTTGATTAGGAGGGCAGAATTTTTTTCCTACCATATTTTTAAATTCCTCCCATTCCATATTGTAAATTATGTCACTTCCCCTATACTGGAGGATAGTGTTCCACCATTCTAATGCTGAGTTTTAAACAGATTGGAGACAAACATTATCTTATCCTCTTTCGCACACTTGCTTATTTTTAAGACTGCCTCAGTCTTTTTTATTCAGCATAGAGCTGCAATGGCCCCTTCGTTGCCCGAGAATTCTATTGGTTTACAAGACCAGAATTCTTTGTAAGAACAACCATAAGACATGGTCCTTCTTCTTTTTGGAATGGGCACTTGAAGTATGGGTCCGTTGTGCACGCTATGACTAGGTTCTGTGTGGGTTCGTTTACTTCCAGTACTACTTTTATCATTATTTTCCGCATTCCTAACATTTTGGATAATAACTGGCATGGCATCTCTAATTCCTTGGGTTACAAGGTGTCGAATATCACTATTATTCATTTGATTTTCATTATTCTGGTTTTCGGGATTTGCTGCGTCGGCCATCTGGATTTTAAACAATTACCAAGTATTAATATCACATGATAATGTTTAATATGAACAATCGCATAAGACATATGTTGATCAACTTACCTCATCCTCTCGCTATTTTCTAAAATCTCATCTCCAAAAGTTCGGAGCTCTTGCACATTTTCTGCACTCATTGGGGGTGCAAGTGCTGGTACTGGATCTGGGTACTGTGGAATGGGTTCTTCCTGAGGATATGGATTCTCTAGGATTTCCCTAATATATTCAGCATTAACATAGTAGGGATCTAGAGGGTCCAGACCTGGGTAAGCTGCTAGGTTTGGCATGGGTTCGTCTGCTAGGTGGTAGCGTTGCTGATAATCTCTATGATCATCGAACCACAGGTCGTAGTTTGGGTCTAAGGGATTGGGTGTTGGTATCCTAGGTATCTCTTCTGGGTTAAAATCATGCATTTGGATTTGGTTTTCTGAGTTGTTTTCTATTTCCATTGGCTGTGTGGGAAACAAGGGTAATGGTTGAAGGGCTATGATTTGCTCCAGGTTTGGGTCGGCATCTATGGTTGCTAAGATATGAAAGTTTGCTAAACTCCTATTGAGCATGTCTTGGGTGAGGGCATCTGTATCTCTCTTAGCGGCTGCTAGAACTCGATGTTGTTGTAACTTTTTCAATCTCTTCCTACGCTCATGTGCTCCTCTACTAAACCATCATCTCTTTTTAGGAGGGAATGGCTCTTCAGACTGAGCCTTAAACACGAATATCCCATCTTCATTGTGAGCTGAATAACCTGAGAGGGCAGGCTGTAAAGAGGTGCCTTTGCTCCTAGGTGAGCTGGACAACTGACGATAGGCGTCGGAGGGTCCTTGATCGCTCATACTGTAAACTAACAAATAGTCAAATAACACACAACAATAAAATACAGATATGCACGTATTTCCATGATTTATTTCCTAACATTTTGAATAATATCTTGGTGTCAGCAGAACACTTCTGTGGCTGAATCAGTGTCTTAGCTCTGATACCACCTTCTGTCGCAACCCCCGTCCCCTAACAACCCGGGAACGGGCGGCCGCGGCCAGTTTCGGTGGTATCCAGGTGTTTATCATTTTGGCAGCGGAAATTACATCAGGACCGTAGTTAGGAAATATTTTATCAGAGTAAAATACCACACTTTTAATATATTAAACACATGGGAAAATCCCAAGTTTTAAGTACACACATTTTTATAGGGATAAACCATATTTTATTTTAAATAAAACATCTCTTTATTTTAGGTAACTTTTTTGCCACTTTTCCAAGCCTTCAGTGCTATCCAGCTGGCTTCTATTTGGCTTTCACATTTTGTTACCTGAAACGCGTTTAAAAATATTTTGTCAGTGGGAAATACTGGTGAGTGAATCCCAGTTTAATCAAGTTAAGTAAAACCATTGTACAGTATTGAGGGCAGTCGCGCAATTATATTTGTTTCCATCTACTTTAATTACCACCCACGGTACTGTCAACCCGACTTGTGGTCTTGTTACTCCTCGCGTGTCGCGACAACGTTCTCAAAATAAGCCAACAACAAGATCAACAACAATTTCCAAAATTATAAGCCGTCGCGTGTCGCGACAACGTTCTCAAAATAAGCCAACAACAAGATCAACAACAATTTCCAAAATTATAAGCCGTCGCGTGTCGCGACAACGTTCTCAAAATCTGTCGCGTGTCGCGCCCCAGGCTATGTCCTCCATCGCGTGGCGCGGGGGAAACCATTTTCTAGCAGGTCCGTCTCTGGAACCTGCATGTCTGTCCAGCTATAGTTTTAGTCGTAAATCGAACTTTAAAGTGTCATAACTTTTTATCTACAAGTCTGTTTTACCCGATTCTTTTTCCTACACGTTCAAAATTTAATTATCCATCTCATGGAGTCAATACCTGATATTAAACTACTTCAAAAATTCAAATTTCAAGCTCTCGGCTTGAAATCCCTTTTAAACACTTTTGACCCGTTTGGGGAATTTAAGCTATTTAGTCTAAACTAACTCTTTTCTTTTCACACGTCGTTATTCCACATCTAAAATATATGCTTAGGTTCCACCACGACTACTTTTGTGGTATATTTAGCATATCTACTTATTAACCCAAATTTACCCTTCGGTCAGTCATTTTACGCAACTGGCCCATTTTAGGCATTTGATCCGCAAATGTTTATGCCTATAACTTATATTCATGTTTAATGATTCCCCAATCAAAACGCAATTTCCTAATCAACCCATATGGGTCGTTTTCCCGATTTACCCATCAAAGGCGTTTTGGTCAATTTTAGTCCCTCATTTAACGACGAAGGACTTTCAATAAATATTTGACCAAAATCGCTCGTCTAACTATAATCTTATTTATGCGTACCTAGCTCGGGTCGACAATTTGACCGGTTTTAATACCTTGTCTCAATGATTTACTAATTCATAGCAGCGCTAATTCGCAAGCCATTTTATTCTGCGAGTATAAGACTTGACAAACACTTATTAGTCGTTATATGTCAAATGGTATCAACATTGCCATTTGACCCGTTTGGTCTAAACGACCAAACATTTTGCGCTTATATATAAATGGTATTTATTTACCAATTCGTTAAGTTATTCATTTCGATTTCTCACCATTTAGTTGTGTCCCTTAAATCCGTTTCTTACACGTTTAACTCAACATGGCTTATGCCACTTGGTGTCGTTTTATACTTCAACTTTTATCCATTTATACGTGACTAAATCGTCGTTTTCACTTTTTACTTCGTTTAGGCTTACTTATAAAGTAGCCATTCGAAAACTCATTTTATATATTTCATCACATGACCAAAATACCGTTTCAACCCTTTTTACCATTAAACATGGTTTTCATCTTTTGATATGTTCCGACCCATATCAATTTGTGTCGGAACCGTATTTTGATTATAACCTTTGTTGTGTTTATAACTTATAAATAAATGTATATCCTACAAAAGGGTGTAAGTTTTACTTACCTTGCATCCGGTTATGCTCTTTTTCCGCGTACTTGGTCCGTTTGACCCGCTTCTTTCCCAAGTCTTCATCTAGCTTGTCTAGAGTCAAACTATCATCATCACAATTCGTAAGACGGTTAGATTAGTCATAATCATTTACGACTATCCCATCCTACGGGTTTTATGTCGAATTTATCATTCGTCCATATCAAAATTATCATTCGATCTAATCATTGATCGGTTTGACTTTTTAAAAGTCAATTGACTTATCAACATATTCAAATGCACATTTGGTTCAATGAACTCACTTAGGCATATTTCATCCGAACTCTTAACGAAATCAAATTTTACATATTATTAGTAGGCCGCGATTTCATTTAGGCATTTCATATCACTGAAAATAGGCTGTTTTGGTGACTTGTTTAACCTGTTTACAAGTCTTCAAAAATTATGATTTTTTTATGTGGCGTACCTCTCAGAGGGTTAGGCCTTGTGTTAAATTTCAAGATCTAACTCTTTACCAAAAATTCGTAAAAATTCATTTACTAAGCTGCAATCAGATTCGTCACTTCTGACTGCAGCTTACGGAAAAATTCATTAAAAATTCCTCGTTTATCCGATTGACGAAATTCCAATTGGCGATTCTTTTAATCACTTAAAAATTTCTACAGTAAGAATTTGAGATCATAACTCAATCCCTAAATTGAGTTATGACATTCGTAATTGGCTGCAAATTCTGCCAGAAAACGCAGCTTGAACCCTTGATACGGAAAAATTCATAAAATGCTCAATTTTCGTCGAAAAAATGCGATTCCAGTGGGGTATTAAAGATATTTCCTGGAATTACATTTTAGACTCAAGAAACACATGTTTTTGTCACGTTTTGTTTAGGTTACAGCCAATACAAGTCAGCTGTAAATTCTGATCAGAAGCTGTTTGATTTCAGCTTTCAATTAAAACATGTTCATGACTTCGTAACACTAGTTTTAGCAATCAAAACCCTAAAAAGATCACATACATGAATTATTTACCCATTTCATTACAACATTCCTAGAACCCATCTCAATTATGTATGATTAAATACTCAAACTTGCAAATCGTTTAAATATCTCTCATCAAATATCGATTATGACGATTTCTAGCACAAACATATCATCATCTTTATTATTTAGTCAAAACCCACTTAGCACATACAAGAGTAATCATCAAATCCCTAGTTTCTAACACCAATTCTTCAAGTTTTCAACTAGGGTTTGCTTCTAAACATGAATTCAACACATATATCACTCATACATTCAACATTCATCCCCGAATTTTGATTATGAGTGTTCATCATAATTTCTAGACATCACCAAATTACAAAATTTGACATACCTTACGATCTCTGAGCTTAGGTGATCACGAATTTGTGTTCATGCATCGATTTGGGACTATAATCAACCTTCAATTTGATGATTTTGGTGAACTAGGGTTTGCACCCTTTTTCCTCTTCTCCTGGTCGTTCCATGCACACACACCTTGTGTGTGTGTATTTTTTTTGTTTTAAAACACAAGTTTCACAACTTACAACCTTAGTCCCTTTTGTTTCAACCTTTTATAAAAAGGTTCCTTAATTCTTGCTTTCTTAATGTTTTTGCTTAATTACTCAATACTAACTAAGTTAATTATTCCTAGTTAACTTAGTGGGTTCCGGGAGTTATAACCCGTTTTATTTTAAGTGTCGTTAACTCGCGCCTCTTCTTGACTTTGTTTTCTCAAAGCATTTATTTTCCTTTTAATTAATATTAGGATTATTTGTTTAAATCCTAATATCCACCGGGTTAATTTTACCACCAAGGGTATTTTACCCGTCTTTTTAGTATAACAGGGTTTGATTACCGAACCCGTTTTTGGGGTGTTACATCGTAACACCGTATACCTGGGATAAAATGTGTTAAGCCTCTGTTATATTCTTGGTTTAACCTAACATGGTGTCATGTATAAGCTAGTGGTTTCCAAAACACCATGATGTGTATATACATACTGTAACATGTGTTAAAGTGACTGAAAATGTATAACGTGTGTTAAGAATCTATTATAACGTGTGTTAAGACTTCCATAATGGATGAATAAACTCCAATAGTAACTTAACAACAACAGAGTAAACCTGATATAACGTGTGTTAAGCCTCTATTATAACATGTGTTAAGACTTCCAGAATGGATGCATAAACTTCAATAGTAACTGTAACAGTAGAGGTACAAATACGGGCACCTCCACCATTATAATCTTGTTATAACCCAACTTGTATTCATGTATATGAAAGGGGTTTGCAAAACAATATGATGTGCATATACTGATAGTAAACACGTGTACAAGTTAATATGGAACATACAAGTTAATATCGTAACACCGTATACCTGGGATAAAATGTGTTAACCCTCTGTTATAATCTTGGTTTAACCTAACATGGTGTCATGTATAAGCTATTGGTTTCCAAAACACCATGATGTGTATATACATACTGTAACATGTGTTAAGCGACTGAAATGTATAACGTGTGTTAAGCATCTATTATAACGTGTGTAAAGACTTCCATAATGGATGAATAAACTCCAATAGTAACTTAATAACAACAGAGTAAACCTGATATAAAGTGTGTTAAGCCTCTATTATAACATGTGTTAAGACTTCCAGAATGGATGCATAAACTTCAATAGTAACTGTAACAGTAGAGGTACAAATACGGGCGCCTCCAACAGAAAATGTGTTAAGTCTAGACCGTTTTAACATCGTGTACTAGAGAAAACAAGAAGAGTCTCACATTACATATTACTAGTAAACAAAAATACATAGCACTAATACGTGTTACGTTGTACATGGGTTTCATGTCACATGTAACACATGCATGTCCTGAAGTTCAAACTATAACACGTGTTAGTTGTGTTGTGCTGTAACATAAACATGGTCATGATCCTTAAGCATCTGATCCACGTTTGACGAAACCAACGGTCCCGAGAATTGGATCTTGTTTCCCTTGTATCCATCACCATCCTAATAACAAAAAAGATAATATAACCGTTAAGTCGTTAACCAGACATAACTATTAACACATTCATAGCCAGAAAATCTTTTTCTCAAACAACATCACAACTTTTTAGCTAAATTGCAATCTTTTTCTCAAATAACATCACAACACAGCCAAAAATCAGTTCATATGCAAACCAAGCATAACTTTTTAACACAAAAATAAAAACCTGCAAATTACATAAACATTTACCCCTTTTAAGAACCATTTTAACAAAACAAAAAAAAATCATGTTTCATCTCTAAAATAGCCATTACACAAAAACCTATTAACAACCAGATTTTATGAATATTTTTTGATATTTTAAGTATAAAAAATGGAGCCATACGTTGAATATCATCTTATAAAGTCCATACCTATATCATTTTTAAATTCAATATTTTATTGGTTCAATATTTAAGTGTGAATAATAGAACTGTAAATTATAATCATCTTTCAAAAGTTCATACCTACATGCTCAAGTTATCAACTAACATAAACTCCACAAAATTAGAAAAATCCATACGAAATACCCAGAATCAAACATATATGAAAACATATGTTGCATAAAACTAAAAGAGTGTAAAAAACTCACAAATATCAAGATCTGAAACAACATATACAAATCATATTTTATATAAACTAAAAAAGTGAAAAAACTCACAAATATCCAGATCTGTAACAACATTATGAAACATGTGGACAAACGAGATCTAAACTGGAATGGAACAAGATCTGGAAGGGGTTTTCACATGGATCTGACTTCATATATTAACATCTTCATCACAAAACCACGTTCTTCATCAGGGATTGATCGATCTGACATCTTGTGTTGATTCTCGTGGAATAAGTAGTGGGAGTGAAGCTCCATGGTTCTTTAATGGTGGACCTCGTACATGAAGATATTAAGAAGATGAAGAACAAGTGAAAATTTTCTTTATTAGTTTATAAAAAAAGTAAAAGGAATGGGGGTTGTACAAGTGATGTGAAAGGCAATAAATGATATTGGTCAATTCAAAGTAGAAAAGATCTTTTAGGTTAAAATTACACATATACCCTTATATGCTATAAGAGTTAATAGCTTCTTGATGCACATGTGGATTATATGCTATAAGAGTTAATAGCTTCTTGATGCACATGTGGATGAATCTTGGCCAAGTAATGAGTTTTCAAAGTTTTCTAAAAATAAAGGGTGTCTTGTGTAGCATTGCCCTATATATATATATATATATATATATATATATATATGTGTGTGTGTGTGTGTGTGTGTGTGTGTGTGTGTGTGTGACTTGAAAAAAAAAGTAGACAATCTTATAGCTACTGATCCATACTAGTATTGTATTTTAATTTCCAGTTATGGTTTGTAATAGACGCATAATATATAAAATGGAGTAAAGTCGCAATGTTTGACGATTTTGACCAATATGCTTGTTGTGTGATTGTTCGCATTAAACATTGTTTTGTGATATTAATACTGGGTAATTTTTTATAATCCAGATGGCCGACGCAGCAAATGAGGAAAACCAGAATAATGCTAATCAAATAAATAACAGTGAAATTCGATACATTGTAACCCAAGGAATTAGAGATGCTATGCCAGCTATCATCCAAAATGTTAGGGAAGCAGAAAATAATAATAAAAGTAATAGTGGAAGTAAGCCCATACTGAGCTTAGTCACAACGTGAATAATGGACCAATTCTTCAATTGCCAATTCCAAAAAGAAGAGGACCATGTCTTATGGTTGTTCTTACAAAGAATTCTGGTCCTGCAAACCAATAGAATTCTCAGGCAATGAAGGAGCCATTGCAGCTATACGCTGGATAGAAAAGACTGAGGCAGTCTTAAAAATAAGCAAGTGCGCAGAAGGAGATAAGATCATGTTTGCCTCCAATCTGTTTAAGAACTCAGCTTTAGAATGGTGGAACACTATTCTCCAGTCTAGGGGAAGTGACAGGGTCTATAATATGGAACGAAATGAGTTTAAGAACATGGTGGAAAGGAAATTCTGTCCTCCTAATGAAAAGGAACAGATAGCTAATAAATTCTTAAACCTAAGAATGACAGGAGTAGATAGTAAGGGTTACACTACTACATTCTTTGAATATGCTAGAATAGTGCCAACCCTAGCATCACCAGAACCGGTATTAATCTCCCATTACACCTGGGGATTAATCAGTGAGATTAGGCATGTAGTCAAGGAAGCTAGACCACAAACCATAGAAGAAGTTGTAGAACTAGCAAACACCTTGAGTGATGAATTAGTACGCACCCAAGAAGAGAACCAGAGGAGGAACCTAGCTCAAAAGCTTACCCAAGAAATTTGCTACAGAAATTCCAATTGTGGGAAAAACGTAGGTTCTACTTCTACTCCTTACTGCAAATACTGCAAAAGAAAGCATTCTGGGTGATGCTCCATATACGGCAACTTCTGCAAAATATCTGGACACAAGGAAGAAGACTGCAGGAAGAAACCCAACAATAAGATATGCTACAATTGTGGAGAAAAATGTCATATTAAGACGAATTGTCCGAAACTAGCTCCAGCTACAAACAACAAGACTACTAAAAATGCTAGAGCATTTGTTCAAACTGCAGAAGAAGCCAAAATGATCCCAGACGTGATTGCCAGTACGTTTTTAGTTAATGATGTTTTTGCTAAAGTATTATTTGACTCTGGTGCAAACCAACGTTTTATTAATACTTCATTTTGTAAACTCCTTAATCAACCATTAACTAAACTCCAACAAGAATGTCTAGTAGAGACAACAAATGGAGAAACCATTAAGATTACTGAAATCTTGCAAGGAGCAAGAATAGAATTTTTAAATCAAAAGTTTATTGCAAATCTTTACCCAATGAATCTGGCAGGATTTGATGTTGTATTAGGAATGGGTTGGTTAATAGCCAATAAAGTCAGTATTCTATGTGATTAAAAGTCAATACAAGTAAATTCACCAAGGGGTGAAAAGATCACAATTAAAGGAGAAAAGCCAACTAGATCAGCGAAATTCATCTCTGTGATGAAAACTGCAAGTTGTGCAAGAAAAGGATCAATAGTGTATATGATTTCCATAATCATTAACACTAAAGGAAAGGAAATAAAAGATATCCCTGTAGTATCTCAATTAACAGATGTATTTCCAGAAGAGTTATCAGGACTACCGCCAGACAGGGAAGTCGAATTCAGAATTCATCTGCTATCAGGAACAACACCAATTGCCCAAGCACCTTACCGTTTGGCACCTGCAGAAATGCAATAGTTAAAGAAATAGTTAGACGAACTGTTGGAGAAATGATTCATACAGCCAAGTTCATCACCATGGGGAGCACCGATCTTGTTCGTCAAAAAGAAAGACGGATCAATGCGTATGTGCATTGACCACCGTGAATTGAATAAGGTCACGATTAAAAATCGGTACCCATTACCGAGAATCGATGATCTGTTTGATCAACTACAAGGAGCTTGATTTTTCTCAAAGATCGATTTACGCTCAGGATATCATCAATTAAAGGTACAGGAAGAAGACATTCCTGAGACCTCTTTCAGAACAAGGTATGGCCATTATGTCGCAACCCCCGTCCCCTAACAACCCGGGAACGTGCGGCTGCGGCCAGTTTTGGTGGTATCCAGGTGTTTATCATTTTGGCAGCGGAAATTACATCAGGACCGTAGTTAGGAAATATTTTATCAGAGTAAAATACCACACTTTTAATATATTAAACACATGGGAAAATCCCAAGTTTCAAGTACACACATTTTTATAGGGAGAAACCCTATTTTATTTTAAATAAAACATCTCTTTATTTTAGGTAACTTTATTGCCACTTTTCCAAGCCTTCAGTGCTGTCCAGCTGGTTTCTATTAGGCTTTCACATTTTGTTACCTGAAACGCGTTTAAAATATTTTGTCAGTGGGAAATACTGGTGAGTGAATCCCAGTTTAATCAAGTTAAATAAAACCATTGTACAGTATTGAGGGCGGTCGCGCAATTACATTTGTTTCCATCTACTTTAATTACCACCCACGGTACTGTCAACCTGAGTTGTGGTCTTGTTACTCCTCGCAAGGTAGTAACAAATTTTGTATACAAAACCCCAACATACCGACGATAATTGTAGAATACAAATACTCAATCACTGTTTAATATATCATTAATTAAGTGAGGTTTTGTAAAAGCAATTTGTAAAAAGGAGATTACTCACATTGATGTCTTAGGTTTTCTGTGAGGATTTCCTGGTGATTATCTATAAATTACACAAATGCACACGCGTTAGTATAATAACCCAATATTTACATTAGTAATACCCTCCCCGAGAAGGCATTCCAACGACTACGTCGGGCAGAACCACGACAGCCGTTACAGAACCCTGGATCAATCAGGCAGCGTATCTAATACGTAACCGGGGTTATAATACTTACAACGAGGCAGAACTTCGTTATTTAGGGGGTATTATGCCCGAGAATAGCTTATACTATGTAAAATTTCGAGAGAGAAAGAAAGTTGTATGCGGTTTGGGACTGAAGCTGATGGCCTCTATTTATAGTTGTGATCAGCCATTCTTTCACGCCCCGCGTAGACCACACATTGGTCCTCCGCGGCCCGCGACCTAGAGTGAGTATGGCCTACCTATGACTGGTCAGCACTATAGGGTTGACACGAATGGTGACACGTGGCAGCTCAGGGTGTCGTCCTGGTGACCAACTGTCGCGCCCCGCGTAGCCCGAAGGCAATGCCTTCGCGGCCCGCGAGCGACCTATAAAACTTTATTTTTATTAAATCTTTAATTATATAGGGTATTATGGGCTCAGTTTCATATACGGGATGCATTTTAAGACACATTGGGATATTTTAAATATTTTTAGTGTGTCGGATATATTTTGGAGGGTTGTTATACATTATAAATTTACTGTCATGCCATTTGGTCTAATCAATGCCCCAGCCGCATTTATGGACATGATGAACTGAATATGTAAGCCATATTTGGATAAATTCAGAATTGTCTTTATATACGATATTCTAATTTACTCTAAAAGTAAAGAGGAACATGCAGCGCATCTGCATGCACTCCTAAATTTGCTGAGAAAAGAAAAGTTGTACGCTAAATTTTCAAAATGCGAATTTTGGTTAAAAGATGTGCAATTTCTTGGACATTTAGTCAATCATGAAGGAATTCATGTAGATCCCACAAAGATTGAGGCGATTGCTAAATGGAAAACCCCTGAATCACCAACCGAGGTTAGAAGTTTCCTAGGACTAGCCGGTTATTATAGAAGGTTTATCCGAGATTTTTCTAGAATAGCAATTACCATGACAAAACTAACCTGTAAGTCTGTTAAGTTTGAATGGGGACCAAAATAAGAAGAAGCCTTAAAAATTCTTAAGCAAAGATTAACCAACGCACCCATACTAGCGTTACCAGAAGAAACTGAAGACTTTGTAGTCTATTGTGACGCTTCTAAGTTAGGTTATGGATGTGTATTGATGCAACGTCAAAAGGTTATAGCCTATGCTTCAAGATAACTTAAGAATCATGAAGAGAATTATACAACCCATGATTTAGAATTAGGAGCCATAATTTTTGCCCTTTAAATTTTGAGACGTTACCTTTACGGTAGTAAGTTTACCATTTTCACCGATCATAAGAGTTTAAGATATGTTTTCGGGCAAAAAGAATTGAATATGAGACAAAGACGCTAGATAAAAATTCTTAGTGATTACGATTGTAGTATCCAGTATCATGCAGGAAAAGCTAACGTAGTAGCTGATGCTTTAAGTCGAAAATATCATGAAAAGCCAAAAAGAGTACGTTCTCTTAAATTAAATCTGGAGATAGATTTAAATGGGCAAATTAGAAAAGTACAAGAATCAGTAATCAAGGATGATACTGAAAAATTAAAAGGGATGATGAAAGAATTAGAATAAGGAACAGACGGAATCTGGAGATTCCATAAGGAAAGAATGTGGATACCCAAATTAGGAAACCTACGCCACCGTATATTGGAAGAAGTCCATAAGTCTAAGTATACGATGCATCCTGGAAGTGATAAAATGTATCAAGACTTAAGAAAGAATTTCTGGTGGATAGGAATGAAAAAGGATATAGCAACCTATGTTGCCAAGTGTCTAACCTGTTCACAGGTCAAAGCTGAACATCAGAAACCCTCAGGTTTATTCCAACAGTTAGAAATGCCTGTATGGAAATGGGAATTGATAACAATGGATTTTGTTACCAAGTTACCCAAGACAAGAAAAGGTAATGATACAATCTGGGTGATTGTAGACAGGCTAACTAAATCAGCTAATTACTTACCAATGAAGGAAACTTTCAGTATGGAACAACTAGCCAAATTGTATATAAATGAAATAGTTTCATTACATGGTATTCCTTTATCAATTGTTTCTGATAGAGATAGCCGTTTTACTTCTCATTTTTGGGCAAGTTTCCAAAAAGCAATGGGAACCAAGCTAAATCTAAGCACCGCTTATCATCCTCAAACGGATGGGCAAAGCGAAAGGACAATTCAGACAATGGAAGATATGCTTAGAGCTTGTGTAATCGATTTCAGAGGAAATTGGGACGATCATCTACCATTAATAGAATTCTCCTACAACAACAGCTATCATACCAGTATCAATGCTGCACCATTCGAAGCACTTTATGGACGAAAGTGCCGAACTCCAGTTTGTTGGGCAGAAATTGGAGAAAAACAACTGTCTGGAACAGAAATAGTACAAGAAACAATCAACAAGATTATTCAAGTCAAGGAACGATTAAAATCCGCACGCAATCGACAAAAGAGTTATGTCGATAACAGACGAAAGCCATTGGAATTTCAGGTAGGAGACAAGGTCTTATTAAAAGTTTCTCCTTGGAAAGGAGTGGTGAGATTCATCAAAAGGGGAAAGCTAAGCCCCAGGTATGTTGGATCGTTTGAGATTATCAAAAGAATAGGACATGTAGCGTATCAGCTACAACTGCCAGAGGAAATGGCAGGAATATAAGATGTATTTCATGTATGTAATCTCAAAAAGTGCTTCGCCGATGAATCACTAGTGGTACCTCTTAAGGATATAGAGGTAAATGAAAAGCTAAAGTTCGTAGAAAAGCCACTACAAATTGAAGACAGGAAAGTCAAGAATCTCAAACACAAGAGACTAGTTCTCGTCAAAGTAAAATGGGACTCCAAGAGAGGGCCATAGTACACATGGGAGCTTAAATCAGAAATGCAGAGGAAATATCCACACCTGTTACAGTAGACCTCGAGGACGAGTTCTAAAACAAGGTGGGGAGGATATAACAACCCTCCTAAATTATTTAGAACACCCTTAAAAATATTTATAACATCCCTGTATGTCTTAAAATGCACCCCGTATATGAAATTTGACCCTAAATACCTTTACATAATTAAAAATAAAATAAAAACAAAATCCTGGTGTCGCTTGCGGGCCGCGAAGACTCTCTCTTCGGCTTACGCGGGGAGCGACAACTAGGCTACGCAGCCTCACCCGGAGCCGCCACGTGGCACGATCGTGGCAGACCTACACTTGTGAGTCGATCAAGCTAGACCCTACTCCCTCTATGTCGCGGGCCGCGAAGGACCCTTCCTTATCTTACGCGGGCCGCGAGGAAGTGTCGATCAGACACTATAAATAGAGGTCATCGGCCTCATTTCACAATTCGCTCAAAAACGAAAACTATCTCTCAATTCTGAAATATTAGAAAGTAGTATCGGGTATTATACCTACTAAAGTAGCAAAGCTTTGCATCGTTGTAAGTATTTTAACCCCCGGTTACGTATTAGATACGCTGTCCGATTGATCTAGCACTCTGTTACGGTTGTCGAGGTTCTGCCCGACGTAGTCGTTGGAGTTCTATCTTGGGGAGAGTATAACTAATGTAAATATTGGGTTATTATACTAGCGCGTGTACATTGTTTAATTTATTAGATTAAAACCAGGAAAACACCAAGGAAAACCCTAAAGTAGCAATGTGAGTAATCTTCTTTTTGTAAACCTTTTTATAAACTGTTTTTACAAAACCTTATTTGTTTTAAATTATAATTAGCAGTGATTGAGTCTCTGTAATTCTTCAATTACTGCCAGTATGTTGGGGTTTTGTATACAAAATGTGGAACACGTTACCATTGGACAATGAGATAGCCAATGTGTAATATGACCCACCAGTCAGGATTGACAATACTGAATGAGTAATTGTGTAGATATAAACATTGTGATCGCTCTCAATACTGTTAAAGGATAAAATACTTCTTGATTAAACTGGGATTCACTCACCAGTATTTCCCACTGACAAATGTTTTTAAAACGCGTTTCAGGTAACAAAATGTGAAAGGCAAATAGAAGCCAGCTGGAGAGCACTGAAGGCTTGGAAAAATGTGGCTATAAAAGTTACCTAAATAAAGACGATGTTTTAATTCAATAATTTAGGGTTTATCCCTATAAACATGTCTGTAATAGAAACATGGGTTTTACCCATGTGTTTATTAATAAAAAAATGTGGTATTTTACTCTGATAAAATATTTCCTAACTACGGTCCTGATGTAAATTCCGCTGCCAAACAATGATAAACAATGATACCACTTAATCTGAGTTCGCATCCGCCCGATCCCAGGAGATAGGGGCCGGGGGTTGCGATAGTTAATTTGGTTTTTTACTGATCGGGATGACACAGTCATCACTGATTGGATAGTGATCGTAATGATTGCAAATCCACCACTGATTTTTTTGTGTTTTGCTTGGAGATTCGTTAATCTCATTGAAAAGTAAGAAACACGATGGTGTTTCAAGATCTTCTACTGAGGCTGAGTATCGTGTTTTGGCTATGACCACATGTAAGATTGCTTAGTTATGATGGCTTCTTGCATATATGGTAGGTTACCATCTCTCATGTCTTCTTGCCATTTTTTATGAAAAATATACATATGAGTGTGTTATGTGTGGTATATAGTGTAAGTATATGGAGAAAACCAATTTTATTGAGAAAACTTAGGAAACTAGAATATGTGGACCACATTCATCCACATCACCTCATCCAAACCCATGCTTTAAGGGTATTTTGGTCTTTTTGTTTTTTCTTTGAAGATTGTGCTTTGTACTTTTCACCTTTTTCAACCCATCATCCATCACCTTTTTCAAACCATCATCATCCATTCTCTCTCTAAAATAACACCTTTGAGAATTCAAAATATCTCATTCTCTCTCTATCTTCTTCTTCTGTACATTCACCATCATCATCATCATCATCATCCATTCTCTCTCTATCTTCATGATTCAATATAAACACTAAGAACACACACACAAGTGTGTGTGAGAGAAGCAAGCCTGAATCGTTATTGTTAAAGAAAGAGAAACACCAAAAACACACACACAAGCGTGTGAGAGAAAGAGAAACAAGATTCTCCATCGTGTTCATGAAGAACACCAAGAACACACACATAAGTGTGTGCGAGAGAAGCAGGCTGAAATCGTTTGGTTGCATGAGTTTCTAGAGAGGGAAAGTTATTGGAACACCAAGACCAAAAACACACACAAGTGTGTGAGTGAGAAGAAGGTCAGAAATCATTTGGTTCATGGGTCTTAGAGAGAGAAAGTTGTTAGAACACCAAGAACACACACAATTGTGTGAGAGAGAAGCAGGTCAGAAATCGTTTGGTTACATGGGTTTTGGTTGAGAAAAAAACTTGTTAGAACACAAAGAACATACTCACAAGTATGACATGGGCTGGTTCCATGTCTTAATGTTATTTATTTGGTAAAAGTTGAATGATTTTGTGTGTGTCTTAGTAAAATAGATTTGATAGTTTGTTGGGTATTTTTTTTATTTTAAATGTATTAAAAAATTTAGAATTGAGATAATGATTCTTGTTGTTGTTGTTGTTGTTGTTGTTATATATTAGTTACATTTAAAAAGTCCATAATATAATCGTTGATGATCTCGTTTATTTTACAAAAAAAAATTGTGGTTGGTTTGGTTGCTTGTTTGAGGCTTTTGATCTGAACAGTAATTGTTTTTGTTAGTTTGATTGCTTGTTTGGGGCTTTTGATCCGAATACTAACTGTTTTTACCTACTTACATGTCTCTATTACAAATGGATGAAAACAGTTTTTTTAAAACATCCACGTTGTAACACTTGTTTATTTGAAAGTTCTTAAAACAACCGTTGTAACACGTGTTACATCTTTTTACTCAGCTGTGCATTTTCCTTTTTATAATCCCATCCTCAACGTAAAGATACATCCAATGTAACACGTGTTACAAAAGGAAATTACCTACTTACACGTCTCTATTACGTTGATTTAAACAGTTATTTAAAAACATCCACTTTGCAACACTTGTTTATTTGAAAGTTCTTAAAACAACCGTTGTAACACGTGTTACAACTTTTTTAATGTTGTGCATTTTCCTTTTTATAATCCCATCTTCAGCTTGAAGATACATCCAACGCAACACGTGTTAGATTTTTCAAAACATCCATTTGTACCACTGGCTATCGTCCGGCTTGTCACTTATTTGAAAGTTCTGTAAACAACCGTTGTAACACGTGTTACAACTTTTTACTCAGACGTGCATTTTCTTTTTATAATCCCCTCCTCAACGTAAAGATACATCAAATGTAACACGTGTTACAGCAGGTTTTTACCTACTTACACGTCTCTATTACAAATGGATGAAAACAGTTTTTTTTAAACATCAACTTTGTAACACTTGTTTACTTGTTTTTGTTCACAGGTGAAAAGATGTTTTGTGTTCAAGATGAAGATGGTTATCAAGAAGCGAAGCCCGCCGAAGGATTAAAACACATCATCAAGTTTTCATGGTGACGGTGGTGTGTTTTTTGGTTGGCTGCTATGTGTTGTGAAGATGGATGTTGTTGTGAAGACCATATGTAACATGTGTAAGATGGCTATACATGTGTTACATTTGTTGCCCCATAGTGTAACATATGTTATAAACATGTGTTACATATGTCAGTCCCTTTGGTGTCAATTTAAACTTAGTAAAATTACATATGTAACAACATTACGTCATCTAAAATGTCATATCAATGAACAAAAAAGTAATATATGTAACTATAAGTATATGAGACTAGCGTAACGAATTAAAGAGACAAACGATACACTTCATGTTACATATGTACCTAGAGTTGTTATTAACAATGTTATTAGTAGATAAAAAAACTGCATTAACGTATATTTTTTACATTGAACCCAGCATATTGGTCATAAGTCTTATACATGGCAAGAAGTTCTTCCGGTGTGACGTATGATTTAACATTAATAGGATGATATTGCTCGTTGACATTCGGTGTCCACAATTTAGTGCCATTAGAAGACTCGCAAAGATGGTAATGTGGAGTATGTTCTAGACCATCTGTGGACATAGGGATGGATGTTAGTATAAGTTTACGTGCGTTATGAACGTTGTAATACGTTTAGCACCCTAGGGTAACAAAAAAAGATCACACATGACACTTGTCGCCATGTTACACATGTTAATTGTGTGTGCACATGTAACATCTTCTCTACAACGTGTGTAACATCCTTAAAAGTTGTGTTCCTACTATGCTTTATATTTTTTAAGTACTTTAGGTAAACATGTTTTTTTAAGATACAACATGTAACATGTGTTACACCGAAATGTTACATAAGTGTTTCTAGTTTACACATGTTACATCTTGTGTAACTCTGCTTTATATTTTGTAAGTGTTTCAAGTTTCCAGTTTAAACATGTTTTAAAGATACAACCTGTAACATGTAAGTATTTATAGGTAAACATGTTTTAAAGATACAACCGTATCACCTTACAAGTTATATGTTTTGCTGACAAACGCCATGTCACACATGTTACACACTATAGAGTGAAACAACAGTATTGAACGCTGCTACACATTTCCCATTCTGTCATAACATGTGTAAACTTTTTGGGGGTTTCGATGTTGTAGGTTTATACAGACTTAAATATATACAAATGATCCAAAAATGATCATACATGTGCTACCCTCTAGTGTAACATAAGTTACAAACATGTCTTACATATGTGCAGCCCCGATTTTTGGTAACAAAGGGGTTGAACATATGTAACACATGTTTGTAACATGTGTTACACTAGAGGGTAACTTCTATACAACGTCAAATGTACCCACCACCTGCCCTTCATCGACTTCTTGTTCCCCTTCTTCATCGGTTTCTCCATCTTCCTGCCAAGATCCCTTCTCGTTTGGCTACAACTGCTATGGTCAAGTCATAATAACACAAGTTACAGTCCAGTATTTTTAATTTACTAATTAAAAAACAATAGTAGTAACATAACTAACACTAGTTACCTTCTACCCAATTATGCCCTGAACTTGAAGACTCCCAAAATTTTGAGTTTTTATCTGCATCATTTCACACATAAAAAAAAAACTAAGCAAAACCACCCAAAAAAAGGTTACATATGTAAACAGTTACCATACACTTCAAACAACTACTATCCGGTATAACCAACTCCCTCGCTGCAAGCACTAAACAGATATGTAACATATGTTAGCACAACCTTTCGTATTTGTTTGACGTCATATAGCTTTTGTTTTTGTTTTCTAGACTGGACAGTTGTGCTCCCCACAACAATTGTTTTAGATGTGTTACCCTCCTGTGTAACACACGTTACAAACATGTGTTACATATGTGTAGCTCCTTTTTGTGTCCAAGAAAGGGCTGGTTTTAACATAAGTAACACGTGTAACATTATTACAACATATGTAGCTAATTATGCTAGCAAGACATTTCAACTAACAACCAATTTAAAATAAATTTCAACCCATTTAAAATTACATTTCAACATTTCAACTTGTAAGCTAAGAACAACTGATAATATCAAAAAAATAAAAATGATTTTAATACAAAAATAAAAACATGTAAACTACATAAACATTTACCCATTAGTAGACCATTTTGTGCACACAAAAACATATTAACAACAGCCTTAACAAAAAAAAGGTTACTAAGTAAAACCTCCAGTGTAACACACGTTACAAACATGTGTTACATATGTGTAGCTCCTTTTGTGTCCAAGAAAGGGCTGATTTTAACATAAGTAACACGTGTAACATTGTTACAACATATGTAGCAGCAAAAAGAACTACTTTTTATATATAAAATGAACGAGATCATTACTACATAAACATGATTTTAATACAAAAAACAAAAACCTGTAACTATATAAACATTTACCATTACTAGACCACTTTGAGCACACAAAAACATATTAACAACAGCCTTAACAAAAAAAAATCAAGGTAAACTAGTTCAAACCTGCTTCTCTCTCACACACTTGTGTGTGTGTTCTTGGTGTTCGAGAACACGATGAAGATTGTTGTCTCTCTATCTAAAATCAAGGTAAATTAGGTTCAAACATGCTTCTCTCTCACATACTTGTGCGTGTGTTCTTGGTGTTCAAGATGAACACGATGAAGATTGTTGTTCCTCTCTCTAAATCTGCTTCTCTCTCATGTTCATCTTCAAATCTGATTCTCTCTCATGTTCATCTTCAAATCTGCTTCTGCACTTGCTTCTTGTTTTCTTCCATTTTTCGGTGACTTTGACCGGATGATAACAACTGAAATGTTGCTCTCATATCTAGGGATTTCGATTCACCGTCGCACCTTGTTTTTATCTTGTTTCGCGATTCACCGTAGCACCTTTATCTTCTTCTCCGGCGAGACTTCTTCTTCTCCGGCGAAATGGATGATGATGATGATGATGATGATGGTGACTTCTTCTTCTCCGGCGAGACTTCTCTCTTAAATCTCTCTCTCTACCTCCTGAACTCTCTCACACACACTTGTGTGTGTTCTTGGTGTTTATTTTGAAACATGGAGAGAGAGAGAGAATGGATGATGATGGTGAATTTACAGAAGAAGAAGAAGGAAGAGAGAGAATGAGATATTTTGAATTCTCAAAAAGAAGAAAGAGAGAGAATGATGATGGTTTGATGGTGATGGTGACAATTAAAGAAGAGGGAGAAAGAGATATTTTAATATATGGTTTGTACTTACTTTGACTTCTTTTGGACAAATATACCCCTCTTTGCATTTACAATGGAATAAAAATAATGATTTAAGTCTTCTTTTTCCTCAACCATTAGATTACCTAGATCAATGGTGAAAAGGTTGGTTTCCTTAGTTTTCTCACTAATAAATGGTTTCCTATATATCCATTCCCGTGGTATATATACATATATATATATGTATTAAAGAATTGTTCTTTTTATTTGAATGTGATAGCCATTAGAAGGGGCCCCACCCAAAAATCTCTTCTTCACACCGTTGGCCACCCCACGCCCCACCTCCTTAACCCACCTATAACGCCCTGTCTCCCAGTGTTTCACACCCCTTCACGCCGCACACTCTTCCACGTGGCTGGAGCGTGACACCATAACACTCACCCTTATCATATGCATAAATTGGATAACTTCACATGGTGTACAATTTTCGAAGTAAGATAACAATTGTTTTTATTGTTTCACATCTAATCGAGCCCGAAACACTCGTGAGATATGTGATATAGTATCTCATATTTATTTTCATGATATTGCTTATACGTCAATTCCAATTGGATGACATTCATGTAGGGATGACAAAATACCGAGCCCGATAGGTAAATCCGAAACCCGAAGCACTTGGGACTGGTATACCTGATACCCGACGGGTATTGTGCCCGGTATGGGTATGGAAAAAAATATTTCGCGAGTAAGGGATAAGATAATACTCGGCCTAATTACCCAAAACCATACCCATTTGCCCGAAATATATACCCGAAAACTTTTAAATATTCTTATTTGTTAGCAATGTTTCATTCTTGAAGCTTTATTATTTGAAAACTAAAATTTTCATTTGAAATATAGATTTTGATAACATTATTTATATTTATATGCTATAAAATGCCAAAATTATTTTTTTGATATTAATATCTATACTATATAATAAAAGAAACCAATAAAGGAACACTTGTCATTATTCTAGACCATCCTTAATTGTAGATAATTATTATTTAATTTAAATTATTAAAAATTAATCAAATTAATATAAATCTTATTAGCTCTAAATCATTGGCATAAACTTAACTTCAAATCAAATCGTAAAGTCTTATCTAAACTAAAAAGCATTGTTTCACTTAACAGTCGATAAACATGCATATTATTTATTATTAATGTTATTATTGTTCACAATGAGAAATTATATTAAACGACTTATTAATCAAACAAAAAAAATTAAAATAGTATTAACCTAATTTAAAAAATAATAAAAAAATCCATTTTGATTTAGAAAGATTTTTTTTAAAGTAAATTGTCAAAATCGTCCCTGAGATTTGGGTATATTTGTCATTTTCATCCAAAAAAACTTTTTTTGTACCATATAGTCTTTCACTTTTGAGATTTTTTGCCATTTTATCCAAACGTCTTACTTTTTTTTACCAAAATTGTCCCTGAAATTTGGGATTTTTTGTCATTTTTATCCAAATTTTTGATAATTTTGATGAAAATGACAAAAAATCCTAAAAGTGAAGGACTATATTGTACAAAAACGTTGTTTTGGATGAATGCCAAACATGCCCAAACCTCAGGGACGATTTTGGCAATTTACTCTTTTTTTAACAATAGATAAACCCGTGTAATACACATGGTTATTAAAGATATAACATTTTTTTATTATTTGCTATATAAAATTAGATTTATTCAACCCGTTCAATACATGGAGTTTCTTTTAAATATAACTTTTTTATTATTTAGTATATAAAATTACGTTTCTTCCACCCGTGAATACATATAAATTTTTTTATTGTTTCGTATATAAAATTACATTTATTCAACCCGCACAATAAACGAGTTTGTTAAAGATATATTTTTTTATTATTTAATATGTAAAGTTATATTTACTCAACACGTGTTATAAATGAGGTTTTAAAAATATATTGTTTTTTATTTAGTATAGAGTTAATTGCCAAAATCGCCCCTGAGGTTTGGGCACGTTTGTCATTTTCGTCCAAAATGACACTTTTGTATCAAATTGCCCCCAACGTTTCTAACTTTTTGCCATTTTCATCCAAACCACTAACTTAGTCTATTTTATTTTGTTAAGTTGAGAATATTTGGATAAAACTGGCAAATATAAAACCACAGAGACGATTTTGGCAATTTACTCAAACCCTTTTTAATTTCTTTTATTTAATTATTTTCGTTACATATATAATAAAAAGAATATATATGGAGTTTTTAGAAAAAAAAAATTTAATTGTTTTGTCACATAATTTTTATAAATTTTCATCCAAATCATTAACTCAGTTTATTTTTTATGTTAAGGTGAAGGATGTTTTAAATTTTATAAACTAATGGGTTGTTTGATAGCCTCTTAATGACCATTCAGATGCTACATCTTATTGGTTTAAAACCTCTGAATGAATAAGAGGTAACCTCAAGTCTGAATGGTTAAGAGGTAACCTCTGAATGGTAAATCATCACATGTCACATTCTTCTACCTTCTCATTGGTAAAATTTTTAATGGTTCCATTAAGAGGTAGCATCTTAATGACCATTCAGAGGCTACCAAACAGCCCCTAAGACAGAAATTAATTTACAACTTCTTTATATAAAGCAGTTTTATAAAGAGAAAACGTCATTGGTGTGCAACACATAACAATCGATTACAACTTTTAGTATTTATCAGTTGTAGAGATTAAAAAAATTGTAAAACGTTACATATTTTTTTAAATGTGTTGAGCACCTTGGAAATATGTTAGTAGAAATAAAATATTTATTTAATTAAGATTATGAGGGTAACTAACTAATACTTATTCTGAGTGGCTTGAGTAAAGAAACTTTTGCTTCATATCATTATAATTACAATTTGGTGGGTAATTTTAAGGTTTGGTAACGATATGTTGTTTGATAGGGGGCACTGGCTTCTGTTTTTCCTTAGGAGCGAATTTAAAAGAGTAGAAGATGAATTACAAGCTTTGTACATATGATAAGATTTTTTTATTTAACATTTTTTCAATAAGGTCACCAGCATTTTAGTTTTATAAAATTTAGAGTTTTAAGTAGATTTTATTTTTAAAAAACTTATCTGTATAAAAAATTAGAAATTAATTTATGTCTTAGTTTATAAACATCGATCACCTTAATAGAAAAATTAACTTAGTTAGTGGTTGGATGAAAATTTATAAAAATTATGTGACAAAGCTACTATTTTTTTCATATAAAAATTGCATGTATATTCTTTTTTATTATATATGTAACAAAATTAATTAAATAAAAGAAATTTAAAAGAGTTTGAGTAAATTGCCAAAATCATCCCTGTGGTTTTATATTTGTCAGTTTCATCCAAATATCCTCAACTTAACAGAAAAAATAAACTAAGTTAGTGATTTGGATGAAAATGGCAAAAAGTTACAAACGTTGTGGGCAATTTGGTACAAAAGTGTCATTTTGGACGAAAATGGCAAACCTGCCCAAACCTCAGGGTCGATTTTGGCAATTAACTCGTATAGTATATAAAATTACATTTATTCAACCCATGTAATACACGGGGTTCTAATCTAGTTATAATATATATACATACATTTTTAAATATATCAATTATTATTATGGTAGTGGTGGTGATTTGTATATTATTTATCATAATGTAATATATTATATAGATTTTTAAAACATAAAATTATAAAGGAAAGTAAAAAATATAACATAAAAATCCCAAATACCCGACGGGTAATGGACCGAGTATAGGACAAGATTTTACAACCTGGTATGTGTGTGAAATTAGCAATACCAGACCTATACTCGACCCATTACCATCCCTACATTCATTTACCGTATATAATGTTAACAAATCCTTTTAGATAAAAATTTAAACAAGATTCAAGCCATTTCGAACACAATTTCGAGGTAAGTTTTACATCAATCGACTCGTATCCTCGTTTTAATCAAAAGCCCTAAAACATCGGTTTGTAATTCGGAAAAAAAGTTAACTCCGTTAAGCTTATTTTAACGGCGGTCTATTTTACAAAAAAAATTGGACGAGATCGGATTATTATTAGCTAATAACTGACTTAAGATTATTATCAGCAAATTTAAGAAAGATGGGATTATTGTTTTTCAATTTGCCAAATATTTATCTACCACATAAATACAAAAGAATGAGACTTTAAGTTAATATATATGGTGGGTAGATCTATAACTATTTAAGTTGTAGTGTACTTATAGCTTTTATTACAATTTCAAGTTGATTAAAAGTTATTATATCATTAGCTAACTTTTAAGGATTAAGGTGCTTCACTCAAATCTCATGATCCATAAGCATGAGTCATGACAATAACAAGTTGGTCAAGATGATTTTTTTAATTTTTTTTAACCCAATTTGTATGCATCAAATAAAATTAAAAAAAAAAACATTTTCTACAATTTATACAACGACACAGCAAATAATAATAATAATAATAATAATAATAGTCTTATTATGCAATGACCATTAGAAAGACCATGTTCATGTATTTTTATTGCTTCATCATCTTCTATAATTTTATCTATCTCCTTGTAGACATCAAATAACATCATTCATTTTATAAAAGGTAAAACTCTTCTTGAAAAAAAAAGAATTAGACATAACAATTATTAGAATGTCAAAATCCAACTTTGCTGCTCAGGCTTCCAATCACGAACATATAAAACTAAAGACAAACGATTTGGAGACTAAAACTTTTCATATTCTTTATATTATTAAACTCAACTCGACAAATAAAACTGACTACATAACCCTGTATTTATACTAAACTCGTTCTAATCCTAACCTAACTCAAACTCTATTTAAATAATTAAATAAACTAACTAGATAAACCTATCTAATAAACCGATAATTCAAACTAATTTTATCTTCAACTAACTTATATTATCTTTAACCCATATTAACTTTTCAGATAATCCTTCAAATCAGAATTATCTCTTCAAACTTACAATATTGAAAGTCAAAGTCATTCCTGTCTAGTGTAGCTCATCAAACTTATACGGATGTTGTTCATTGTAAACACAAGTCTAGTCCAAACACCTCCTTCAAGGAATTTAAGCTCCAACTGTCAAACACCGAAGACTTCCATTAATTTTATTATTTTCAACAAGAAATTATAAGACAATCAATAGTCAGTCCTTGTAATGAACAAGAATAAGCAGAATGTAAATCAATTTGACAAAACCAACCCTAAATCAACTCCATACATGACTCAAGACAAAAGAATGAATCGACGAAAATGTTAGAAAACAAAATGATTGATTACGAAGACATATAAGATGAAGACTGATTAGACAATGTGTTGATGATGAAGACCGGAGTAAATATTGAGGGTTATAACCCAGCTCTCATTTCATACTATCTTAAAACTAAAAGTCGGTGGAAATTCCACCGACCACCTCCAAAAACAAGATAAAATGCATTTTTAGCCCCCTTGCTTTTTATAACCCCATAACTTTTGATAATAGCTATTATGATCCTTTATACTATTAGTTCATTTTGCTCAATTTGTGGCATTTATAAAAATGGTCCATATTTTTTCCAACCTACGATACAACCTCTCAAACTTTTGAAAATTACAGTTTTAAGTCTACACTATTATTTCATTTTACAATCCCTTCAACTTTGGAAAATTGGAATTTTTACTTAAATTAACTCTAGACTATTACTTCATTTTACAATCCCTTCAACTTTTGAAAATTGCAATTTTTATTTAAATTAAACTAATCCTACATATTTAACTAATTTTTCTTTCGCTAATTTCCTTTTCGAACAACTAAATTGCTGTTGTGTTTAAGGACTTTGTAAAATATCATTTTCACCCACTCGAGTTTTTCTAAAGTTTCCGAATTTACCTATTTCATTTCTTTACCCGAAAAAGTATTTTCATGTGCATATTCTTATTTATATGTCTGTATAAATTCGAGTTAGTTTACGTTTCGATGTAAACTTTTTTTAAGCAAGTCAAGTCAGATGTAATACGTTTTCGATTGATCTATGTTTCGCCGTAAATGTAGTTCTGAACCGAATGGGGTCAAATATATGATGTTCTCATTCAACGGTATAAATTCGAGTTCACCGCAACGCTTTAGGGGTAAAATTTCAACCCTTAATGTGAATATGTCATTTGCTTACACGTGTTAGATAAAACCCTAATTGCAGCATGTGGACGTAGATCTCACATCGAGACCGAACCACGTAAAATACCTTGTGTTCGTTTATCGTTATCTGCAGTCGATTGTTCGTGTGTGTGTGTGTTTCCTGATTTTGAATTCTGTATTTATACCTAACGAGTGGTATCAAAGCTACGTCTCGTTACACATGAGAGAGAGATTTTGATCGAGGGTTTGTGTTCGTCGGCAATCGCCGACCTGTTTGCCCAGCAATTGTAGGTTCATGTTAACACCCCGTTATTTTTTGTTTGTTGTTATTGCGTTGGAATTAAAAAGAACAGAAAACAAATTAATAGTTTTGTTTGTTTGTTTGTGGGCCTGTGGGTAGGGCTGCAAACGAACCAAACGTTCGGCGAACAGTTCGTAAACCGTTCGGCGGGAAGTTTGTTTGTGTTCGTTCGTTGATTAAACAAACGAACACGAACCAGAAATTTCGTTCGTTTAGCTAAATGAACAAACATGAACCGAGGTCGTGTTCGTTCGTTTATGTTTGTGAACGTTCGGTAACGTGTTCGTTTGTGTTCGATAGTTCATTAGTGTTTTTAATTTTTGTATTTATTTAAATACTTCAAAATTTTCGACAAATTAAATATCTAATAAGTGTCAGTGTATTGTATATTCTGTTTATGAACGACTGTTTGTATTCGTCTGTTTCTATTTGTGTTCATAAACATCATTTTGTGCTCATTTGTGTTCATCAACGTTCGTTTTTGCCCGTTGTCTAAAATTAACAAACAAACACAAACGAACACGAACATAAAATCTCGTTCGATAAGTGTTCGTGAACAGTTCGCGAACACATATACTTCTTAACAAACGAACACGAACAAGGTTTTGTTCGTGTTTGTTTGGTTCGTTTGCAGCCCTACCTGTGGGTCTTCTTTCTTGCGTGGGGTACCACAAAAAATACGAACTTGTAATATTTGTCGATGTACCATTTTACATGTGTTGTCTTGTTGAGATTTACAATCCCACCCAAAAATTCTGTGAGGAAACTTTTTATATTATGAAAAGTGATTGTAGTTGGTTAAAAATGGTTATCTGTTCATTTGTAAATTTAAGGGTACACTGTTTATTCTTTATAATTTTTTAATATATATTGGAAATGATTGTAAGTGGAGGAGAAAGAAAATATAATGATAAAAGTATAAAAATTTATTATTTAATTGAGGCAAATTGGATTTAAATAATCCAAACTTTCTCAATTTGGCCGATAATAATCGCAACTCAGTTATTTGCCGATAATAATCCGAAGTGGTCCACTTTTTGCCCATAATAGCCAGCTGTTAAAAATAGCTTAACGGAGTTAAGTTTTTTTTCGAATTACAAACCGATGTTTTAGGGATTTTGATCAGAACGAGGACACGAGTCGATTTATGTAAAACTTACCTCGAAACGGTGCTCCAAACAGCTTGGCTTTTGTTAATTGGAAGTTTAAACACCCGAATTGAAGCACTGTTTTCGTCGTTTGGGGCAGTATTTCGATGTAAATTCTACATCAATCAACTTGTATCCTCGTTTTAATCAAAATCCCTAAAACATCGGTTGGTAGTTCGGAAAAAAAACTTAACTATGTTAAGCTATTTTTAACGAAGACTATTATCGGTCAAAAGTGGACCAGTTCAAATTATTATTGACAAATAACTGAGTTGGGATTATTTAAATCCAATTTGTCTTTAATTGAAAGAAAAGAGGAAATATAGTTGTTTTTAGTGAAATTATAGAGGTAAAAAAGATGAAAGTGTAAATGCTCTAATATTTGTCAATGTACTATTTACATGTGTTGTCTTGTAATATTGTTCTTTATTAGACCATATGTACATGTGTAGTGGAAGACACAAATAATGCCCCTACCTTTGGTGTTTTGCGTCATGTGTCAGTCCAATCAACAATGAGATATTATGGGGCGTTTTTTTTTTCTAAAATTGGTGTAGTGAGTATGTGGGCATTGTGGGGCATTATGTTAAAAGGGGTGTAATATAATTAAATAAAAAAACCATCAAAAAAAGGTATTGGCCAAGCAAAAAAAAAGATTACCTGTGATTGGCCAAAGATCTTAAACATGGGGCGTGGAGAAAAGAATGCTATGTGCATATTTTTTGAAAAAAACGCACAGGGGATGGTAATTGGGCGTTTTTTTAGGGAAAAAAGCGCTCCAAAACCCCCCACTATAGGCGATCTTATCATTGTTATGTTAATTATTTAGGTCTTGCTAATTGTCAGGTCCTTTGGAACAATCATGATGAATTCCCAGAAAGGATCCCCCAAAGATAACCCGGTGCCTAGCATAATGTGGTATGAAACTATGAATCATCCTTACTTAGCGTGTGAGGGCACTCCTAATTGAACCGGATGAGCCCAAATGAATAGGGAGTGCCACTTTATTTTTATCCAAATTGAACTCGATGAACCAAAATTGTAAAAAAAAATTCCGATGAATCCAAAATTCAGTATTCCATTTTCTAAATAAAAATTTAAATTATATAGCGGTCAAATCAATTTCATATAGCTATTGGCAACGCTCATCTCATCTGCTTCAAGTGTTAGAAAATAATATATATTTTGGGGATCAGCTTGACATCATCTCCCATTTTAGAGTTTCCTCATTCAACCATCTTTAGGACCGTTGTCCTAGAATCAAGGTGGCCAGTAATATCAATTTATTTGTTTCCTTGTTTGTTTTTTATCAACCAACTATTTATTGGTTCTTTTCCTCTGTAAAGAAAATATCAATTCACAAAAGCAATACAATTCATATTATGCCTCTGTATTCCATTGCTCACATGGTATCAGAGCAGATTTGATCGATCCCAAGATAAACCCGCTCATCATCTACCATTTTTTTTCCCTTCAATCTTGTCCAAATTCTTTGCAAACCCACAAACCAAATCATGTCTGATGACTCCAAGAATGATGATCTTGCATTGCAAATCACCAATCTCCTCAAGAATAGTATCAATAACCAAAATCAAACACAAAAACAAAGCCTATCCGACTCCTTAAAAATCAGCCTCAAATTGAACAGCCAAAACTACGCCTTGTGGTCTCGGATGATTCGAGTCGCAATCGGTGGCAAATCAAAACACCTCTTGGGTCACTTAACGGGAGATCCAAAACCCCCAGAACCAACCAATAGCCAATATGAACAATGGGAACAAGACGACTTGGTCGTATTCTCGTGGTTGATACAGAATATTGAACCTGCCCTCGCCAGTAACCTAACCGAATTCCCGACAGCCAAAACATTGTGGGACGCGTTAGTCGTTACATATAGTAGCGGAAAAGACAAGTTACAGACTTTCGATCTTCATGTGAGATCGAACGGCATAAAACAGGGCGGCTCTCCTCTAGAAGATTTTTGGATTGTTATGCAGGGGGTATGGGGAGAAATTGAGAGGAGAGACCCGAACCCTATGACATGTCCTGCTGACATCGCCACGTACAACAAACTCCGGTCAGAACAAAAACTTTTTCAATTCTTGAACGCTCTCGATCGACAGTTTGACCCGATAAAAAGGGAGATCCTTCGGTGGGACCCGCTACCCTCAGCCGAGGGCGCCTACGCCGCTGTTCGGAAAGAAATGGCACATCAGGGAATCTTAGGAACCACCGATAACACATCCCCGAACGGTGTGGCGGCTGGACTAAACACCAGCAGGTCACACGAACCCGAAAGTCTAGGGTTTCTGTCAAAAGGGCGATTCAATCAGAAAAACACCAATCTTGGTTCATCATCCCGGATCGATAAAACAAAGCTTAAGTGTGAACATTGTGGTATGTCCAGACATACCAAGAACCAATGTTTTCAACTTGTCGGCTACCCGGAATGGTGGAACGATGGTCACAAAAAAGGGAAACCAGATGGGGGTAAATCCGTCGCTAACATTGGAAAAACGGAGGAAGGAAACCGTGTAGGCGGCGGCGACCAAAAGAACACCGGCGACAGCGGCTTTGGAGGTTTCACCTCAACCGGTTTTGAGGCACCTGAAAGTGACGAAGGAGGTATTGGGTTTGGGAATTTTTTCTCAGACCCCTCTTTTTCTTTATTTGATTTTAGTATTTTCAATTATGATATCTCCAAAGTTGCAACACGTTTTTTCAATAATGATATCTCCAAAGTTACAACAACACCCCTTGAAGAACCTATTTATTGTGATACTGGCCAAAATTCTTTAAACAAGAAAAACAAGTTTTTTTGTCAAAATAATATTTCTAAGATAGTTTCTAAAAACCCATTTAAAATTTATTCTAAAAGGAAGCATAAAATAAGTAAAAGGGAAACCAACAGGAACCATGGACAAGTCAATATGGCTCAAAATTGTGAAAAATTTAATAACTCGTGGATATTTGATTGTGGTGCCACTGATACTATGACATTTGATGTATCGGATATAGTATCACAATCTAAACCCAGGGTTAATTATATTAAAACCGCGAATGGGGGAGAAGCTCCTGTAAAAGGAGGAGGGGCTATTGAGATATCACCAACCTTAAAACTCTCAAACTGTCTTTATGTTCCTTCCTTATCACATAAATTATTATCTATCAGTCATGTCACAAAAGAATTAAATTGCACAGTCTTGATGCATCCTACCTTTTGCATATTACAGGATATCAGGACGGGAGCGATCATTGGGCGTGGCACTGAACGTCGGGATTGTACTATGTGGAGGAAGTGACTCAACATGGGAATGTGATGCTTGCGCACGGAACTATGAACAGAGAAGCTTGGCTTTGGCATAGGCGATTAGGACATCCTTCTATCGGTTATTTACATCTTTTATTTCCGAAATTATTTCCTTCAAATAAACCATTAAATTGTGAGACTTGTGTTTTAGCTAAAAGTCATAGACATACTTATAAATTTAATAACACCAAAGTTGATTCACCTTTTTCACTTATCCACTCTGATGTTTGGGGACCTGCTGAGGTTATTGGAGGACAAAATTTTCGATATTTTGTTCTCTTTATTGACGATTGCACTCGTATGACATGGATTTATTTTTTAAAAAACAAATCAGAAGTGTTTGATAAATTCACAGCGTTTTATACCATGATACAAACTCAATTTACAACCAACATCCAAACACTTCGATCTGATAATGGAGGGGAATTTGTTAATGATTCTATGAAACTTTTTTGTCAAAGCAAAGGGATTATTCACCAAACAACTTGCCCACATACTCCCGAACAAAACGGGACTGTTGAACGAAAAAATCGCATTCTTTTGGAAATAACTCGGGCACTTCTAATAGAGTCTCGAGTCCCGAAATCTTTTTGGCCCGAAGCTCTTGCTACTGCCACCTATCTTATTAATAGACTTCCTACTAAAGCCCTTGATCTTAAAACCCCGCTAAAAGCTTTGTCTGATTTTATCAAACTCCCACCAACCCTCACACTTGAACCACGGGTATTTGGATGTTCCGCCTTTGTCCATATACCCAAAACAGATCGAGGGAAACTCGGCCCATGTGCTGAAAAGTGCGTCTTCTTGGGATATGGTATCAATCAAAAAGGATACCGTTGCTATAGCCCAAAAAGACGTCATATGTATACCACCATGGACTGCAACTTCCTTGAAACCGAATTTTTCTATACTGCCCAACACAGTGGTCAGGGGGAGAAAGAAATTGACACCCTGAGTTGGCTAAAATGGGTTCCATCCTCACAAGAAGCTGTTCACAATACCCAAGATGAGTCACCGACTTCTCAAGAACCTGACAAATCAACAAACATTGCCACGAACCAAGATTCTCCTATCTTGGTTCCTGAGGTTAGCGACTCTCAAACCTTTGAAGGTCATCCTCAAGATGACCCTCAAACTATTTTTTCTGACAATAATGATTTTAGTACATCTAATAATATCTCTCATGACCTTGAAACTAATGATATATCTGATAACCATGAGACACTTGTAGAACAGCATGTGCAGGAAGAACCAATACAAGAAGAAACGGTGGAAAGATATGTTCTACCACCCAGAACCAATAGAGGTGTTCCCCCAAAACGTTACTCTCCTGAAAAAGAAACAAAGTCATCAAGGTATCCCATGGCAAACATTGCCAGAGCCAATCTGTCCAAAGAAGCACAAGCCTTCACTTCATCCTTATATGACGAAGAAATTCCTAACTCTATGGAACAAGCTTTAAAGTCACAAAATTGGAAGAAAGCAATGGAAGAAGAGATGGGAGCTCTTATAAAAAATGAAACATGGGAGAAGAGTGTTCTTCCTCCAGGAAAGAAACCTGTAGGGTGTCGTTGGGTCTTCACAATCAAACACAAACCAGATGGAACCATTGAAAGATATAAAGCCCGGCTAGTTGCAAAAGGGTACACGCAAACATACGGGATTGACTACTCAGAGACCTTCTCCCCAGTAGCAAAGATTGATACAATTCGTGTCCTTTTTTCCATTGCCGCAAATCAAGAATGGCCTCTTCTCCAATTTGATGTTAAGAATGCCTTCTTATATGGAGAATTAAATGAAGAAGTCTACATGGAACCTCCACCTGGGTTCATAGGAAACTTCAAAGATAAGGAAGTATGTCGGTTAAAGAAAACTCTATACGGACTCAAACAATCTCCCCGGGCTTGGTTTGGAAGATTTACTCTAGCAATGAAGGGATTTGGCTTTCGACAAAGCAACTCCGATCATACTTTGTTCCTTAAACGAAAAGGTACTCTAATAACGTGTTTAATTATATATGTTGATGATATGATTATTACAGGAAATGACAAAGAGGAGATCGAGAAGTTAAAAGCGAAGTTGTTCACAGAATTCGAGATGAAGGACTTAGGAAGACTAAAGTACTTCCTTGGGATTGAAGTTCTGAGGTCCAAGCAAGGAATTTTTATATGCCAAAAGAAATACATCCTTGATCTTCTAGCTGAAACTGGAATGCTTGATTGTAAACCAGCTGACACCCCAATGATAGCCAACCAAAAACTTTACATGGAAGACGGGGCAAAATTGGCGAACAAAGAAAGATACCAACGCCTAGTGGGTAAACTTATATATCTTTCACACACTCGCCCAGATATTGCATATGCAGTTGGGGTTGTCAGCCAGTTTATGCATCAACCCCAAGTTTCTCATATGGAGGCAGTGTGGAGAATTATTAGATATCTCAAAGGCACTGTAGGGCACGGGGTTCTCTTCCAACCCAACAGACACTTAGAAGTCCAAGCATATACAGATGCAGACTGGGCAGGAGATAAAAAAGACCGAAGATCAACATCTGGTTACTTCACTCTTGTTGGTGGGAATCTCGTTACTTGGAGAAGCAAAAAGCAAAAAGTGGTAGCTCTATCCAGTGCAGAAGCAGAATTCCGAGGGATTGCACGAGACTTGGCTGAAGTTTTATGGATACGCAAACTCTTAAACGAGATTGGATTTACTCAAAACAAAACTAGTACAATAATGTGTGACAACAAAGCCGCTATACAAATTTCAGAAAATCCAGTTCAACATGATCGAACAAAGCATGTAGAAGTTGACAGACACTTCATCAAAGAGAAACTTGAATCAGGGGTTATCAAGCTCTCCTTTGTTCGATCAGGAGACCAATTGGCAGATATTCTAACTAAAGCCGTTAATGGGAAAATATTTCATCACTGCCTTAGCAAGTTGAGTATCGAAAATCCCACTACTCAACTTGAGGGGGAGTGTTAGAAAATAATATATATTTTGGGGATCAGCTTGACATCATCTCCCATTTTAGAGTTTCCTCATTCAACCATCTTTAGGACCGTTGTCCTAGAATCAAGGTGGCCAGTAATATCAATTTATTTGTTTCCTTGTTTGTTTTTTATCAACCAACTATTTATTGGTTCTTTTCCTCTGTAAAGAAAATATCAATTCACAAAAGCAATACAATTCATATTATGCCTCTGTATTCCATTGCTCACATCAAGCTCAATTTCACCAACTAGAATTCGAACCCGAAATCGTTCTCTTGCCATTTAGGGCATGTTCCCGTTCAACCCGAACCCCCATCCTGATTACGCCTCTTTCGCCCTTACGGTGCATGTCTCGTTCTAGCCTTTATGTTCCGTTTATACCTTTTTCTATCCGGATATTTTTATTGTCCAAATGTCGGCCTTGACATGCTAAAGTCATCATAAACAGTTTGGATTCTAGTTTATCTCAATTGCAAGGCTCGAGTTTTATAAGTTCTTGTAGATCAATCCTTTTCATCAATGTATCGATTTCCAAATTACTTAATTTCAAACGAGACAAACTCTTACAAAAAAAACAAACAATATATTAAAAATATTACTTTCTAAAAGAAAGACAAAAAACACAAATTTGGTTGAAAATCCTAGGTGCAAAAAAACAAAACATTTCAACTTATTCCACGAGAACAACAATTAGCCCCTTCCACTTTAAATAGTTGTCAATAGAGCCCCTCTAAACTTTAAGATATAGAAATCAAGGACACTTGGGCTTGCCTTCTTGAGTCTTCCAGTTGTTGTAGCAAGCACACGACTGTTTGTTTCCGTAAACACCAGCCGGCACACACAAGCATTTGGCGCAACACTTTTGGCAGAAGAACATGCACGGCTTCTTGTGCGATGTTGCCGAACACCTATACGTACATCTCGGTTTGCAATCTATACATACAACACAAAAAGTTGTGAGTCCAAATCGTTCGAGTTCAAATTCTGATGGTTAAGTTGGGTATTTCACAAGCAAAAACGTTGTTAGTTCAAATTCTGCAAAATGCAGGTTGTGATGTATTTATTTTAGAAAATCTACGAATTAGTGTAACGAAAAAACAAAACAAAACATAACAAACAATGTCAATGCCGCTTTAATAAATTGTAACGTACCTTGTGGACGAAGCTTGTTGTATCCCTAAATCATAGAAATGAAAAATCAGTTAGATATTTCACAATATTTTAAAATCAAATCTATACCTAATAAACAAATAACTAGTTGCGTCACGTATTTCACAGTACTCGAAAAAAAATTCTAAATCATACCTTATCTCAAAAATATCGTTTAATAATTCGAATATTTGCATTACCAACTGTTTAATACATAATTTATTCAACATGTGTAATACACGGGTTTCTAACGTAATTGGTACCTGTGCTAGGTCGGCGAATGCGATCATGAGAACTAACGAAAGAACCAAAACAAGAGCGGTGGATGAACGTGCCATTGTGTCTAGCGAAATGGAGGTGTGAAGTGATGGAATGAGTTGTGAAGAGGAGTTGAAGTGTAGAGGGTTATTTATAGTGAGCAGAGGATATTTTTGTATGGAGAAAAGTGAAAAGAATGTCACATTATGCACAGTAAGTAGCTAGTGGGTGTTTTGTGTGTGACAGTGATAGAGCAGATCGGTGATGCAGATTGATCACGGTGGTGGCCACGAGGCGGAGGTTAAGGCGTAAAAGGGGGAATCAACTGCCTAGATTTATTTGTATTTTTGAATTTTTTGGAAAATTTTGTTAGGTATTTATTATTATTAAATTTTTTAATGTAAGATATGTTTTGTGCATAAATAAAGTATTCTTTCAGCTATTGAGCATGTTTTCCGTCACATTGTTCTAACCAATAATGTCATGTCATGTCAAGTCCCCAAAACTCTCTACTTTGCACTCAATCACTAGCAATGGTCAAACACATGGAAAGTGGTAAACAATTTTAAAAAAATGTGATTGTTGAAAGGGGTTGGGGCCGACCATTAACTCTCTCTCTCTCCCAACTCTTCTCCTCTTCTCCTCTTCCCCGACTCGCTGAATACTCACCGATTACATCTCCTCTTCCCCAATCACCGAACAACCACCGGCACTCCTTCCCCACTCGGTAAACCCCACTCCCCGATCAAGTCCCTGCAACCACTCCCTCCACCCTTATACATTTACACTTCTACACAATGTTTCAAAAAACGGTTCAAATTGGCCCGTTGAACTGTACGGTAGAACCGGTTAAACCGCCATATATACCCCGATTAAATCACCTGATGCACCCTGTTAAACCGTTTATAAGCCAAATCTGGTACGGTATAAAAATCGGATTTTAAAACATTGCTTCTACACGATGTACAAACATATCAATACATTTAAGTTATGTCATCTTAGAGGCGGTGCATGTAACATGTCATAGCATGCGGTGTCTATGTGGTAACGTCTAGCAAGTCATCTAGATAGTCTAATTGTAGTACTTGTGTTATGTCACATGTTCATTAGGTGTTGACTAGAAAAATATCTACTATAATAATTGATTAAAGGTTATATTTTATTATGACTTGTAAAAAATTGATTATAAATCAATATTTTAAAACTTGAATGAAATTCACATTGTGTAAATTAAAGCACGTTGTTTTAGTTGATAAAAAACACGACGATAATAAAGAGTATATTTTTGAAGTATTTTGGAATCCGGATGCAAATAATTAAGTTTCCTATGATGTATCTAATTAAAACTACTATTAAAAAAAATCAAAAATAAAAATGACATTTTGTTCAATAAAAAACTACTATTAGAAAAAAACAAATCAAAGATAAATTTTTTTTTTGTTTAATTTTTTTTTAAATAAAATTATTTTTATTAAAAAGACTAAGTGCACTTTACATCAATATCGCAGGTAAGCGAGCAACAAGCTGCGCCGCTACCCATTTCTGAATATCAAACCATAGCCTATTAAAGACAAACTCATGCCCCCATGTTGATGAGCAACTGCTGTGGACAAACTTTTGGACCCTAGTCCACAAACGGATAGCTTCTGGAGCTAGGGAGCCAAAGGTATCGAATGTGAAGGGGACAAATGCATGTTGGTTATCAGCACATGCTTTAGCGTGTTTATCCACATTTTTTTTTATTCCGCTTTCCTTATTGCTTGTCCTGCTACAAACCCGCTTTCACTTAAACCAGTTAAGGGTGAGACTCCTGTGAGATCAACACAAACATGTTTCCCTCCCGTCCAGCCAAAGACGAGCAGATCCGTTGGCCTCAATGTAGATCTCTCTTCCATGGGGTCCGTAAGGAAATTCACAGGGGCCTCCTTCTTGGCAGAAATCCCCGCTCTCCTCAAAGATGTCCCCCAAAACATACCTCACCCAATCATGCCGATATTTGAAACCAGGGAGCTCCTTACAATGAACAGCATGCTCCCCGTATTTATCCATGCAGACTTTACGGCAGATTGGGCATGTTTCGTCTTCTGGATACATTGGGATTATCAGCCGGTATTTGAGGATAGCCCTATACTCAACAGCCGACATACACTGCCCCTGCCCCTCGATCGGGATAACAGTCAAAAAGTCTTGCGCATGGGGGCCTTTCAAGCACTCAATCACCGCCTTCTGGCGGGGAGACAGATCAAATGTTTCTCCCAGACTCCGAGCGATTTTGTCAAATAGGGCATTCGCCAAAGTTTTTGTAGCTTTGGGGGCGGTGTCCATATTAGATAAAAATTACATTTCGTTTAATAAAAGATATAATAATTTCACTTTTTTAAAGTGTATGGCTTTGTTAAAAATACAATGATTTTAGGAAGCAATAATTATTGACTTATTAAAGTCGATTTTTTTAATCACGGATCAGATAAAATGCAGTTATGAAAAATCAAGTGTAAGATTAATAACACGTGTTAGCAACGATCATGATTCATGAATTATATGTTAATTAAATAAAACATTTTATAAAATTCTTTAAATGAAATTATCCGATAAAAGCGGCGCGTTGCTTGCATCGTTTTTCCTCGCATCCTCATTATTGTGTCTCCCATGTTATGTTGTGAAATTTTTCTTCGTGATACTTTGGCATCATTTGACAATAATTTCAATATTAAGTCTATTATTTGTTGATATCCCTGATTGCTATATCTATTTGTCTAGCATTTAGCATGAAATTACAATTTTCATATCACTTTGGGATCTTGATCTTTTGCAAAAAGTAACCATAGTGATGGAGATGGCATATAATGGTGGTATAGCAACATCATGTGACGGTAATGATGGGAGACAAAGACACGAGTAAAAGCATGAATCACGGAACCATCCTTGTGACACTCTCTCTACTCAAAGGGGAGGTGCGATTTACTCAATATCCTCCCCGTTTACTCACAAGTACTCACAACCAGTCACCTACTATTCTATTATATTGTGCCACCTAGCTTATCCACTAACAACCACCTTTATTCCTCTCCCACTCTCGAGTTCCTCAACTCGATTTCCATATTTGTCCCAAGTACTCAGCTTAGAAGAAGTGGTGTACCCCGGTTACTTGATCCAACATGACAGTACCCGGGTGATCATGAGTAAAAATAAAAGAATGACGAACATAAAAAAATAGAAAGCTCATAGGTTATTGTTGGGACTATATAGAGGAATCCTTTGACGAACATGTTAAAAGAATGAGAAGATTTAACTCCTCAAAGGTCTATTACATATAAAAAATTCTATCCCATCAGCCCCTTTACCAGACTTATCAGAACTTCCAGGACCCGAAACCATATAGCCTTCTAAGGTTCAATTCGTGATTCTCAACTTCATCAATGAAAGGGAATTCAGTTCTGGTGGGTCTGGTAGCAGGGCCGGCTCAAACCCAAGTATTTTGAGGCTTGGACCTTGAGCCACCAAATTTATAGGGCCTCCATATTTAAAAAAATATATATATATATATTTTATGGGTATGAGCTTGTTTGCACTGCGATGAGAATGAGATTATTAGATGAAAGAGTCAATCTGCAGCCGTATGGGGAAGAGAAACAGTCGCTGCAGCCGCCGGCGGGGAAGAGAAACAATCGCTACATGCCTTATGCCTACATCAATCATCATCTTCTTCAACGGTAAGGTACATTAATCACTTTTTAGTCATTCAGATGAAACCTTATAAATTGTAACATCCCAAAAATGGGGTTTGATAATTTAAACCCGGTTAATATAAAGGAACGGGTAAATTACCATTTGGAGTAAAAGTGAACCCGTAAATGAATATTAACTAGGAATAATTAACCTAGTTGAATATTAGTATCGTTGGTATTAAACGAAGGGTTGTAGCCTTAATTAATTAAAACGAAACATGAGGGACCAAAGTGAACAACTTGAAAGTTGTTTTATTAAAAGAAAATAACACACATACACACACATCGTGTGTGTGTTCTGTACGTGATCAGGGGAAGGCTCTAGAGAGCCAAACCCTAGTTCATCATATATCATCCAATTAAAGGATGAATCGAGGCTCAAATTCAAGAAGGAACATGAATTAACGATCACCCAAGCTAGAGGATCATAAGGTATGTTAAATTTTGATGTTTAATGAAGTTGAGAAATCTTGATGAACATCACAAGTAGTGATTTATGTATGAATCGTAGAGGTTATGGCCAAATTGACGATATATGCTTGTTTAGGAACTAATCCTATGTGAAAATTCTTAGTGAATTGCTATAATTTAGGTGTTTGGATGAATTACCACTTTTAGCTAAGTGGGTTTATGTTTAATCCATGAAATGGTATGAATTTGATCATGAATATGTGTAGTATGTGATGTGTGCTTGTATATGGATGAAGTATGGTATAGAATTTGAATGATGTTTATTTAGGTTGATGAATGAAAGGGATAATTAGGAGGAAAGGCATGAAAAACGTGTACATCATGCTTAAAAAGTAGTACGCACACCAAGTGTTTGATGAAATGTCTAAATGACATTAATATGTGAAGGTTATGTTATGATGATGTTGAGTATGCTATATGCTTGTTTGAATCGGCTAATGAAAGGCCTATGTGAGATATGAACTTGATATGATCGTTCATATGTATAATCATGGATGCTAATAAGGATGTAAACGTAATGATATGAAAGTATAGGAATCATGTCAAGAGGGATGGGAGCGTGGAAGGCTAACGGGCCAAGAAGACTCAAGTAAGCGGATGCAATTACGGGCGCATAAGGTAAGTGAATCCCGGACTTACACTTTAGATGTAAAATGTATTGTAGTATGATGGTTATTGTGAATTATGTGGGAAAGTATGAATCAATGGAGGTAATAAGGTAAGTTTACGGAAAGTGAGTCGAAAGTGGGAAGAAAGTAATTTCTATTAAGTACGGGTAAGGTAGGGAACTTACATGTTAGTATTATGCACAAAGATAAAGTAAATAATTATACTTGTGGGTAAGATGTAAGTTGTAAATGAAGTGGGTATGCATGGTAAGGTATTATGCATGAAAAGGTAATTTAGTTGAATGCACAAATGAATGAGTTTTGGTTATGTGTACTCGTGAAATTACACCTATGAGATAAGTTTAATGATGCTAATTGTTTTCTGTTAAGAATGAAATGGAAGTGCAGGTATACTAAGAATAAAGAATGAGGGTTAAGTATGGAGAGTCGGACGAGAGAGTTCGACTGGATGGATGAATGGATTCACATAAGCGAGGATAAGAAATGTTGATGCTTGAGGATGCAGGTTTTAAAGTATATGTATTACGTCACCGGTTGCTAATGAAGTAATTGTATGTGGTGACTGCAGGTTATACGAGGTTACGAAATTCTCAACATGAAGAGTAAGCGGTTGATGATCGAGTCAAGACATGGATTGTACGTGGGTGTGTATGTGGTCATTTAATTTGATATAAGTATGTTAGTTTTTTTTAATGTATTTAAGTGAAAGAAAGAAGAACTTATAAAGAAATTTTTAGTATGTATTTTCCGCTGCGAATCTTAGACTAAAACGGATTAGGGTCTTACATAAATATAGGGGAAGGATCCACTAAAAAGTGGATTTTGCCTAAGTAGCCTAAGAAGGATTGTGATGATGACATGTGGCACTCCTAATAAGTAGGAATAAAGGGCATTTTGGTCCTTATAAATAGGAGTGAAAATGACATGTGACACCCCTTTTGTTTTTTAAAAATACAATAAGAAAATCTAGTACAAAAAAATCTAGCACAAAAAATCTAGTACAAAAAAATATAGCACAAAAAATCTAGTACAAAAAAAATATAGCACAAAAAATGTAGTACAAAAAAATATAGCACAAAAAAAATCTAGTACAAAAAAAATAGCACGAAAAAATTCTGTAAAAAATGTAATACAAAAAAATCCAGCACAAAAAATTGAGAAAAAAAAAATTTAAGAGAAAAAAATTGAGCACAAAAAATTTAGTACAAAAATATAGTTCAAAAATCCAGCACAAAAAAAATGTTATACAACATAGAAATACAACACATTTTAGTGGGGTTTTTTAATCTTCATATTTTATATAGCAATATGGTACTCAAATTAAAGATAAAAAGACGCTCGATTTTACGGTGAAATTTTTATGAAAAAATAATGTCGTGTAAAAAAGTTATGAACGTTGAAAAAATGAGGGTGAAATATGCATGTGCCTTGCATGTGGAGAGAGAAAGTCCATAAATAAGATTTTACCAAGATACCCTTGCACTCCTCCTTTTTCCTACACTTTCATAAAAACCATTGATTTGAAAAATGAATGGTTAAGATTACTTCCCATCTTACTTAGGCAAAATGAACTTTTTATTTGATCTTACCCCTATAAATATAATCAGATGAAATCTGATTCAAAATTCGAAAATTGTTAACCTTATAATCATTTTTTAGTCATTCGAAATTGCAGTCGAAATTGAAGGTGGTTGTGGCTGTGGATGTGACTGACGAGATTGAAAGGGCAGTGGCTATGGCTGAAAGAATTGCAATCGAAATTGAAGGTTTGGATTCAAAATTAAGGTACATTAATCACATTTTCTCCAATTGCTAATTGCCCAATTGAACTCTGTGATATTAGCCCTTTTTTCTGTTGTGATATATTTGCTAGTTCTTAAAATCTGTTTGTTAGCATGTTCTATAACTAGAGTTCTTTTATGTTTGAAGCCAACAAATATATTTTAGTTGCTGATTTTGAAAATGTTATATCGAATTTGACTTTGATTTTTACAAGTATTGTTATAATAATGTATATTATGCAAATGATGATTTGGTTATCTTAGCACAGTGTTTTTAGGTTTCACAATTCAGCTTTTAATCAAAGGGTATGATTAAGAAAGGGTAAGGAAGAGGAAAAAATGATTACTTGTTTTATTGTATATAGATCTGAGTTTTTGGGCATTGAGATTGAATCTGTGAATAAAGGTTTTCATCTAGGATCTGAGAAAGGGTACCCAAGAAAAGATGGTTTAGTTTAGTTATCTCTACATGCTTGCATCTGGGTTTGATATTTTTTAGCATATCCGAAATTTTTTCTTTAGCTGACCTCTAAAATTTAGTTGCATTTGTTTGTGGCATGTGCATTTCAACCTTGAGAAAACAAAACTGCAAACACTTTGGTTTATATAAATTAATAATCGAAGTCAATTTTTTCTCTAATGAAAAGGTCTCAGGTTTTTAATTCGCTTTGAGCCTCCGGAATGGTTGAGTCAGCCCTGTCTGGTAAGGTGACCCTTTGCACAGCCCTAGACTAAACTACTTGGAAGGTGGACCTACGGTGGCGGTGGTGGTTTTTTCATATGATCCAATATCTCATACGACTCCAAATAGAAATCGTTGAGGATGGTCTTATATCAGCTAAACATGATACTTACTTTAACTCTTTCATATTTATGTTTATTTAAAGAAAAAACTTTTACGAATCTAACTTCTACATCAGAGATGTTCTTCTTTAGAGTTATGATTCAACATAACCTTATGAATTTTAGCTTTTTCCTTTTAAATTAATAAATGTTTGTATCAACCGACCTACGATGGCAGTTAGTTAGATATTTACACAAATAAAAAAAAATAATATCTATGAAAAAAGTGCTAGTGTAGGCTTTCCACTATATTTTGAAAATTTAATATTAAATCTAGAAATTCTACATTTCCAAAAAAAAATCTAGAAATTCTAAGATCACTTTGCACATGTGACACCGATCGTACGTTCAAGTCGGTTTCAGATATTCCGATTTTCTAGATCACGCATTGGTAGGTGATTACTTTTAAACGGTCTCTCCAACGCATAAATGGTTGGGAGTTCACGTTCTTATCATCTTTAGTAAAATCAAAGCCACCACGAAGACATTCATAACAAACTCTACCGTAGTTTTTAGCGGATAACCCCAATTTTAGGTTTAATAGTACATCCCAACAGGGGACGACCATACTTGTTCAATTTATCTCTTTCAACTTGGATACCGTGAGGCGGACCCTCGAAAGTTTTAACATACGCAGTCGGGATTCGCAAATCTTCCAAACGTAGAGCACGCAGGGCTTTGAACCCAAATACATTACCTACAATAGAAGTAAACATGTTAGTAACAGAACCTTCTTCAAAAAGGTCTAATGGGTACGCTACATAAGCAATATATTGATTGTCATCTCCAGGAACAGGCTCAAGTCCATAGCATCGGCCTTTGTAACGGTCAAGGCTGGTAAGTCCATCGGTCCATACAGTTGTCCATGTACCAGTAGAAGATTCGGCAGCTACTGCGGCCCCTGCTTCTTCAGGCGGAACTCCAGGTTGAGGAGTTACTCGAAATGCTGCCAAGATATCAGTATCCTTGGTTTCATATTCAGGAGTATTGCAGGTTTCCACCCCGCACGTTGCGGCGGGGATGCAACAGAAGTTCGGTCGATATCGATTCATTTGTTACGATGTTGTCGCGTGCTATAGTAAGCGAAAGAGTACATGTATATGACCAAAACAACATCTACACATGTTCGATTTGTTGCAATGGCTACATTATTAACATTGAAACGTAAATAAAAACACAAAAGGAAAAAAAAAAAAAAAAACTATTATTAACATTGAAACGTAAACAAAAACACAAAACGTAATGTAAAAGTACGTAAAGCTTGACACATCCAAAATTATTTCAATTAATGAAAATTTTCACTCAAAAACTATTATCCAAAATTATTTCAATTAATGAAAATTTTCACTCAAAAACTATTGATATAACAAAAAAAAAGCAATTCTAATAATTATGGTTTTAGAAAACATATCAAGACTAAATGTCGATGTATTTAATATCTAAATAATCTTGTCCTTGTGTTAAAATAATGAAAAAAACTCAACCAAAACTCTAGAAACAAAACAAATTAAAAAAAATAATAATAATAATAAAAGATGGGGGAGAAGCATCCGCCCATCAAATGTCACTATCATCACAATATTGTATTTAGTATTTTTACAATTTATCGACTCTTAAAGTTAATTATACTTTTAGTGTTTACTTTTTCATTTATCAAACAGTTTTACTTTTAGCACTATTCATCAGTAGTTTCTAATAATAAATATAATCTATACTATCTATAAAAGGAGCTTAGAGCATGACCTCACTTTGCTTACGTGTCAGCATATTAGGTATGCCACCTAGGATGCCACATAGATTCGGCTGATGTCATTCCGCTGATCTCATAAATCCGATTTTTTTAAAATCATTTTAAATCTGAAAGTATATACAAATCAGTTTTTTAAATTTGAAAATTATGTTTTTTTAGGAGGGAATTTCAAAAATCAAATTCAAAATTCAAATGGTAATTTTTATCTTATTCTCTCTCAATCAAATATAGTCCAGCTCATTTTCAAAATTCAAAACATAATCTTCACACCTCTCTCTCTACAACCCTCATTCTCACATTCAAAAATTCAATACGGAATATTATCAAGAAACAGGGTTTAAGAATGAGAGAGGGCAGATCTCTTCTTTTCAGCTAAGAATACTCGAATCAAAATTGAAAATCTCACCGATTGAAACAGGGTTTAAGAATGAGAGAGGGCAGATCTCTTCCCCTTTTTGTTTCAGTCATCTTCCGTATACTTTCAAATCCAGAGCACCTCCTCGATCTGACCTTCGATTGGTTCAATTCGATGCTACCAGATGTCACTTTCCCCTTTCTTATTCCAAGAACGGGAGAGAAAGGAAGAGAGAGAGAATGAGGAGCCTGTACTTATCAATAATCGATTCTGTGTTAACTAATTGATGATTTTTGTATTGTTTTTGCAGTATAAAGGAGTGTAGAGAAGTAGAAGAACCAAGAGGTTGTGAAATCACATGGCTGGTGCCTTAAGATCGAGCTTGCCGTCGAGGTTACGGCATCTTTTGTCCGGTGAAGGTCACATCTTTTGTGAAATCGCATGTGTGTGTTTGAGTGTCACTAGATCTGGGTTTGTTTATATTTTTTAGTTTTTAATTGCTTTGTTGGAATGTTAATGGTTTGATCTTGGTACATTGTTTGTTTTTTAAATGTAAAACGGTATATGCCTTTTTTTGCAAATGTTGTTGGAATATTCTTTTTCTTGAGTGATACACAAGGTATTTTGCTTATCGTTTCATAAAAACTGCAGTGGGTTATCCTATTATTTGTTGCATAGCTAAATTTTTAAAAGGTTTCTGTGAGTTTTTTATTGGTATATGATTGATTAATAGATGTTTGGTACTTTAGTTAGAGCCACTTTCTAGAGAACCAGTTTGTTAACTTGCTGTTCTTTAAAACTTTTTGGTTCTTGAAAAAGAAAAAAAATTACCTTTTCTTTCTGTATACTTTTATGCTGCCACTGGTTTGTGTTTTTTTCAATCCGAGGCTATATGTACCAGCAGGATGTTAGATAATTCACATCTTTTAGTGAAAATTTGTTGACTTAACTCGCAGAGCAATTGTTTCATTTGTTCGTTAGTAATGACAGGATTGGAACTACACCATACAATTAGGCGCACAGTATCCTAGGCCATAAGTATTTTTTGAATGCAACTTTTTAGTTGCATTATGTACTTATAGTTTGATGAGATCATCATAAGCCTAATTATGCTTTCATCACGGCACATTAATCATATTTAACTTTTTAAGGGGTAAAGCCATAAGATTGACAGAAATTTGTGCAATGACTAACAAGATTGCTCTACATGTACTTAAAAGTTGTTGATGTAGCTTTTAGGAAGGTCCAGAAAAAAACTGAGTACTTTTTATTCAAGGAGAATAATTGTATAGCCATGTGTTTGATGTTTATGGCTTGACAGTATTTATATGTGTTTTCTAATATGTAGTGTATCAATAAGAATTATTGATTTGCTTATATTTTCCTTTTGTTTTGCAGCCCCCAAAAGTGAAGGCATTCATTGACAAGGTGATTCAGTGTCTGTTGCAAGACATAGCAAGTGTTTTGCTTAACGTCATTACTTTACTTTATGGTAACGAATTCGTTCCAGTTTCAGTTGATTTTTCTCGTGCAATTTGTTATTATGTGTTGATAGTTGTATTGTATAGTTGTATGGTATGGTTACAGGCGGTAGTATCAGGTTCTGTTTATGATTCTCCGGAAGCTATTTTGATCCGGAAGTTATTAGTGAACCAGCGCTAAACTCATATCCGGTGAATTTATCTTCAAAGGTAATATTCATTTTTTTTGTCAGTTGAATTGAATTGAATTGAAGTCAATTGTAAAAAAGTTGCTTATTTTTTTGTCATTGAAGAGTATGTGGACTGTTGGAGTTCGGATTTTTTTATAGAAATAAGAGTCATGAAAGCCGTTAGTGAAGATTTTAGACGTCCATTCTGTTAAAATGAAGGGAGTATTACTATGATGTGTTTGTGTGTATACACTGGTCAAATTGGTTAAATGATATTGAGTGATTAATTTAATAATTCTGCTCATTGCTATTCAATGCAGGGGATTTAAGCTTGGATTTATAAAAAAAAAAGCCTACTCCTTTTGAGCAACTTTTAAAAGTCATATCCGTGAAACTTCCGTCACTGATTATGAAGTTTCTTCAAGTAAATACGAGCAATCGTTGAAGAAGAAACAAAATCTAAACTACAAATCGGTGTTATCGAAGCGTTCGTTATGGCGGAAGTTAGTTTCTGCGTCGACGAAAGTCCGTGGAATCCTTTTGCTTAACGTCATTACTTTACTTTATGGTAACGAATTCGTTCCAGTTTCAGTTGATTTTTCTCGTGCAATTTGTTATTATGTGTTGATAGTTGTATTGTATAGTTGTATGGTATGGTTACAGGCTGTAGTATCAGGTTCTGTTTATGATTCTCCGGAAGCTATTTTGATCCGGAAGTTATTAGTGAACCAGCGCTAAACTCATATCCGGTGAATTTATCTTCAAAGGTAATATTCATTTTTTTTTTGTCGGTTGAATTGAATTGAAGTCCTTCTGATTGTTTGTCTTTTTTACTTTTAGGTATTTAATTTCTTGCATTTATTGTGAGCTTTTGGATGATACTTGATAAATACGAATGGCTTTATAAATTTGTGTTAATCTATATATGTTTATGGTTACATGTTAACCTGAATCTTGTCTACTATACTTGTACTAATTTTACATTTATGTCACATTAACTGCAATGCATACAAAAGCACTTCCTCTGTCCACAAAAGGAAAATGTTAAACCCTCTAAATTATATTCATATTTTTTTCTTCCAGTGGACCACTAAAAGAGTGCTTTACTCTTGTAAACATAGTTTTATTAGGGAAATCGATCACAAGGTATGTACTTCTTTGTTCTATGTGTATTGATTTGTGTTCACTTCAGTTTTCGGATTAATTTATTATCATTTTGATTAGGATTAATGGATTAAATTTGTAATAACTAATTATTTTTGTTAACATTTTGTTTAAGATTACTCACAGAGGCTGGAAAGATCATGCGCTTCAGTTTGCATCCATTAGGGTATATAAACATTTCTTTTCCAATTGGTGTTGCATTGATATTATTGTATTTGAGGCTTACGTTACATTTTGCATTTTTTCAACAGTATCTTTGACCATTAATGACTTAAAAAATGCTAAAAAGTTTTTATATATGTTACCTGACCCATGAGGGACACCCATGACTGATAAAACGATTATTTTCGGCAATGCAATTCGAAGGAAAAGAGTTAGGGGTGGTTTATCTTTTCCATCTCTTCTCTCCGCTTTACTAATTTTTTTTTATCATATGTCCGTAAATATGTTAAACGTTGGTTAATCAAGATGCCTCTATCCTAATATGTATTTTGTGAGACTGAAAGGGATCATAATATTATTGGACTAATCATGTTTGTTTTACATATGAAACGCTGAAACGCTGGTGCAAAAGGAAACTTTGCGTACAAGGGTCTGCAGTTCGAATTTGGTTGAGTCTTTGAGGTAGTTTTAGTTAATTAATTTAAAATTTTATTCTTAAAGTTCTATTTTAGGTTAAGATATTGAGCTTTTATTATGTTTTTCATTTGGAAAACAGTTCTAGCTACTATTAGAGTGTCTAAAAAGAAGTAAAGACGTGCACAGAACTGTTGTTATTTTTGTAAGAAAGTCAACATAATTTGCATTTTAGAAATATTATGTTTGACATCAAAAATTCAAAGCTCAAAATCTTGAAAATGTTTTTTTTAAATGAGGGATTATTGGTACTGTATGTCACTTGGCATAATCTACAAAGGGTAAATTTGAGGTTTTGCTTTCAATGAAGAAGCGAAGTACTGAAGCATATTATTGAGATGGTAACTGTGCAAAAATCATGACAAGGGGGTAAAGGGTAATTTTGCCTTTATATAACTTGTCTAAAGAAGAAAAAGACTACATTTTATACACAACATTTTGAAATGGAGAGCGTTGCAAATTTCATTTGATGGGGGATGTGCTATTTCTTGATTCTTATAGATATTGTTTTGTTTTTAATAGGCGAATCAAGTGTCGATAAGGCGTGAAATTCTCCTTATAGATTTTGTCACGCCATCAAAGCTTGTGGTTGATTTCACTTTTTGGGGGAGTTATCATGTGTAAAGTTGTAAGTATTGTCTCCTCATATTATATGTTGTTTTTATTAGTTCATTTGTTATATAAATATTATGGTCTCCTATGACGCCAGGTGCATAACTATAGAAGAAATGTAGCAAGCTATACGCAAAGACTTATTTCGAGCATTGTTGAATGTATTCATCTTTTTCACATTTTTTCTATATATAGGTTTATGAAGTGAAAATTTCCTTTGTGCATGTAGGTTTTTTTTTTACCTTTTATAAGCCGAGTCTAAGTTCAAGCTTAACTTATTTCGAGATCTGTTCATAAGTAATGTTAAAAACACAAGTTTATATAGAATTACCACCAAACTTAACTTATGCATGGCAACTTATGAGCAGGTCAAGGCTGCCATCATATATTAATTTGTTGTATATTATTAATTTTTTTCTGAATTTTGAACTGTTTTGATTGAACCTGTATGTGTTGTTACATTAAGATTCAATTTTTCTCTTAATGTTAATAGTAGCAAAGATATGGGCTTTATTGAATTGTTCAATGACATTTGGTTATTTAAATTAAGTCATCTTTTTATTATTAGACAACATAAAATTAGGTCATGCTTTTATTTTAGACAACATATTATCAATTTGTTAGGTTATTTCTATATCAAACATATGACGGATCATATGTTTAACATTGTTTTATAAAGATATGTAACCAAACAGAAAGAATTTAAATAATATATTATAATATGTTTTTTAGTATTTGATTCCGATCGTTATTAGAACAAACCCGTGTATTCACACGGGCGTACACCTAGTAATATAATATAACTAGTCGATTTCCCCCGCGCTTCGCGGCGTGATCTCGATCGGTATTGGTTCGGTTTATTTTCGTACTGACACAATACATGCATTCGGGATAACAATCAACATCTTCTCTACATCGATCGAAAACCATAAAACGAACACAGTGCCAATACCGATGTTCGGTCTGGCTCAATATGGCACAATACAGTACAGTATTGATATAGTATCAGTTTACTGAAACTAAAAATATAAATATAAATAGCGGTACCAAATATCGATGTTGTTTGTTCAGTTTTACGATCGATACAATAGCGACACGGTGTCTACTTTCAATAAGATTTATCGAAAACCATAAATATGAATAGTGGCAGTTATGTTGTTCAGTCGATTTTCTTTTCGGTATGGTAGCAACACGGTATCCATTTTCAAAAAGATTTATATCAGAATGTTGAAAAAAATACATAGATGCGTATTTAGATATTTTTTAAAAATTAACGTACTCAAATTATTAAAAAATTATATTAAATGAACAATACTTAAAACAAATACTTTAAAAAAACTATTTTTTATTCATGGTCCCTCTACTTTAATATATAAAAATAATATATAGGGGAAGGTTAAAATTAACGTACTCAAATTATTAAAAAATTATATTAAATGAACAATACTTAAAACAAATACTTTAAAAAAACTATTTTTTATTCATGGTCCCTCTACTTTAATATATAAAAATAATATATAGGGGAAGGTTCAAATGAAAACCACTAGTTATTGTGAAAACTCGAAAACTAATAAAAAAAGCAAAAAAAAAACATACCATTTTTTTTTGCATACTAATTTTCGCCATTTTTTTATATAAAAAATAAAATTTTAAGTTTTTTGTAGTGCACGTGTATTACTACACATGTGTATGTGTACTACACATGTGTATTATTTATTACACACGTGTACTACAAAAATTTTATTTTTTTTATGAATTTTTTTTATATATAAAAACTTGCGATTTTTATAAAAAAATTGAAAAAAAAATTGGTGTGTTTTTTAGGCTTTTTTTAGTTAGTTTTCGAGTTTTCACAACAAAAGTGGTTTTCATTTGAAATATCCCCCATATATATATATAAAATAAAAATATCTTTTAGTTGAATTAAAAGATTATAACAAACTAAAATAAACATATTTAGTTTAAATATATAATATTTTAAGAATTGAACGTTTGAAATTTAAATAAAAAATAAAGAATTAAAATACCACTAAAAACACTATAATAATTATTTATTTATGTTATTACTCTTCATCAAGACTTTCCTGTATAATAATATAATATAATAATAGAAAATTTTCTTTGTTTTATGCTCAATTAGAATTACTTTGATGGGCCAGACGCTATAGAAATTACAAAAACGTATTTTTGGCCCATTAATTTAAACGCCCTTTTAATTGGGCTTTAAAAAAGTTTGTTTGTAAAATTTGGGGTGGTGACCATTAGGAGATTTCTTTACATCTTTTTTCCTTAATCAACTTGATGATAGCTTTTTATTTAGAGTTAATGCGATTTTAGTCATTGTAGTTTGTGCTATTTTGACAGTTTAGTCTAAAGATTCTATTTTTCGCATGTGGGTTGTTGGGTGTCGAATCCAACAAATAAAATAATAAGAAAACTACTAGTATGAGTAGAAGTAGAGTTCGTGTCCACAGGGATACAGATTAACGAATTATGCCAAAATGTTTTAGACACAGATACGGGTGTTTTGAAAGGGGGGAGGGTTTAAGTTTAAACTAGAATGTAAAAAAAAAACAATTTTTAATTTTTTAGATTAAAAAGAAAACTAATTAGAGTGGTTGGAAAATTCAGATGTTAAAAACTAATTTCAACACCAGGGCAATTTCTTGATTCGGTTCGACTTACGATCATTAACGGTCACGGTGCAATGATCCTTTTAAATAATAGTTTGTATCGACACTAGACGTCACGCAGTTCGGACATCCACTCCATCTAATGTCTAACCAAGCGCAGTCCGTCGGTTAGAGCCAACCCGCTACTCTAAGCTCACGTCGTTCGGATCTTAGTGTGCGGGTTGCATGATAGAAATATCGATTATAATTAAACACTCACGCCGTTCGGAATGTTTAACTAGATTGTATGATTCTATAACAAAACCGAATTCATAGACAAACACGGCCCGTTATTTGTTCCTTTTATCAAAAATCAAAACTGGTTAAGGTTTTAAAACTTGATGAACTTTATTAGAATAATTAACAAAGTGACTAGTTTCATTAACAAACTAATATATATCCGGTAAAGTATCCGGATTTAAGATCAAGAAACACACAAACAAATCATTCAATAATTGGATCTCATAAAAGTTTCACATAATTTATGAACCAAATCAAAGAAAATAAACCCCAGTGTCGAAACTGACGGTTCTAGCCAGACATGATGGCTAGAACAATCAAGTTGTTCAAGAAACAAAACATAAACTAACAACTAAAATTACTTCCCAAAATCTGAATTGTTGCTTCTCTTTATCTCCAACTCAAAATTGCAGCCGTCAAAGAGAATGGTCCTCAATATGCGTCCAGGTTGTTCCCTTTTGTTCGTGATCCCTTTATTTCTGTTCCAGCCAACAATTCCCTCCTTTTCATGGGCTTTTCATTTTCTTTATTGTGGTTTATCTCTAGTTTAATTAAGGCCCGCTTCTCATTTAAATCATCAGAGCCCAACAATTTGCTTTAATTTCCATAACCAATTTTAGTCCAATTAAAATTCATTAACTTAAAACCCAATTTCATAACTTCATTCTTTCTAGGGCTGGTAAAATTGTAAGAAGCAAAGTACCTGCTATTTAAATTACTACATTTAAGAGAAGACGGTGATTTAGGTGGGAGGTGGGTGGTAGTTGGTGGTTAATGGTGGGGAAACAAAGAGAAAGGTGGGGGTGGGTGGGGTTGTTTTGTTTTTATAAAGTGGAGATGATAAAGGGTAAATTTGTCATTTTACATCTACTTAACGGAGAAAACTAACCGCCATCCACTCTAGGGACTATCCGAGTAACAAAGTGTCAAACCACAGGGAGCACCGGTGTAATTTTCAAAAGTTAGGGACTATAGGTTTTATTTTGCAAAATCACAGGGACTATCCATGCATTTTACTCAAAGAAAAATGTAAACTTTATTAAATAAATAAAAGAGTTAAATGCCATTTTAGTCCCTGTGGTTTGGGCAATTTTGCCAGTTTAGTACGAAGGTTTTATTTTTCGCATGTGGGTCCAAAAAGGTTCACCGTTGCCATTTTAGTCTACTGGGTTAACTTCATCCATTTTTTCTGTTAATGAGAAGGGCAATTTGGTCATTTTATATGTAATTCTGTTAACTAGAAGGACAATTTGGTCATATAAAATGACTGAGTTGTCCTTCTTGTTAACAAAAATAATGGATGACGTTAACCCAATGGACTAAAATGGTAACGGTGAAACCCTTTTTGACCCATGTTAGTTGCATTTTTAGGCACGTTTTTATAGCATATTAATATTAATATTTCATCACATATCATACATATTTCATAGTCATACCCCATTATTTTGTGAAACACTTGTTTTTGTGGAATGGAATTTACTTTGATTGTTTTTAATGTTTTTGCAGACGTGGAGCGATTGCCATAGACTAAAATGGGCGTGAGAAAGTTTAAAAAGTATTCATGGTAAAACAAGAAGATCAAAGCGGCCGTTGATCAAATTTATGTTCAAGCTGCAGGGTCGTCTCCGAAAATGTTTAAAAATTTTTTGGCCCTGTGCGAGATAAAAAATCGGGCCCTCCCCTAAATCAATTGTTATATAATATTTAATTTGGATTTAGTTGTTTGAAATTTTGGTCTTTTAAAACTGAGTGGGATATTTTGTCATTAGCTATTTATTGAAAAATGTCAAATAAAAAAATCTTATCATATGTACCAAGTTTTTAATTCATCTTCTACTCTTTTAAATTCGCTCCTTAGGAAAAACTGAAGCTAGTGCCCCCTATCAAACAACGTATCGTTACCAAACCTTAAAATTACCCACCAAATTGTAATTATAATGCTATGAACCAAAAGTTTCTTTACTCAAGCCACCCAGAATAAGTATTAGTTAGTTACCCTCATAATCTTAATTAAATAAATATTTTATTTCTACCAACATATTTCCTAGGTGCTCAACACATTTAAAAAATATGTAACGTTTTACAATTTTTTTCTATCTCTACAATTGATAAATACTAAAAGTTGTAATCGATTGTTATGTGTTGCACACCAATGACATTTTCTCTTTATAAAACTGATTTATTATAAAGAAGCTGTAAATTAATTTATGTCTTAATTTATAAAATTTAAAACATCCTTCACCTTAACAGAAAAAATAAACTGTGTTAGTGATTTGGATGAAAATTTATAAAAATTATGTGACAAAACTATTAATTTTTTTTTTCTAAAAACTGCATGTATATTCTTTTTTATTATATATGTAACAAAAATAATTAAATAAAAGAAATTAAAAAGGGTTTGAGTAAATTGCCAAAATCGTTCTTGTGGTTTTATATTTGCCAGTATCATCCAAATATCCTCAACTTAACAAAAAAAAAAAAAACTAAGTTAGTGGTTTGGATGAAAATGACAAAAAGTTACAAACGTTGGGGGCAATTTTGTACAAAAGTGTCATTTTGGACGAAAATGGCAAAACTGCCCAAACCTCAGGGGCGATTTTGGCAATTAACTCTCCTTTCTTTTTTGCTCGTGGGTTTGTGAAGACTGGGTTGGGTGAGAGGGTTGCGAGTTGGTTTGTGAAGTAGTTTGGGGAAACAGAGAAAAGGTGGGGGGTGGGTAAAAGGTGGGGGTGGGTGAGGTTGTTTTGTTTTTATAGAGTGGAGAAGATGAAAGGTAAATTTGTCATTTCACATCCACTTAACGGAGAAAACTAATCGTCATCCACTCTATGGACTATCCGAGTAACAAACTATCAAACCACAAGGAGCACCGGTGTAATTTCCAAAAGTTAGGGACTATATGTGTTATTTTGCAAAACCACAGGGACTATCTGTGCATTTTACTCTTTTTCTTTTTTATTTACAAAATCGCAATATAGAGATTTCATTAAAAAGATTATTAAAACTTAATTGAAATAAATAATAGCTATGTTCTTAATGAAAAATGTCTCAAAATTAAGGGTGGACCTAAGCCCAGCCAAAGGTGGGCGGGCGCACCCCCAGAAAAAAAAATTAGTGCTAAGTTCCGTTGGAAATCCCGTCCGTACCCCTTGGAATTTTTCGTCCGCACCCCATGGAATTTTCCGTACGCACCTCTTGGATTTTTTCGTCCGCACCCCTTAGGTAAAAAGTGTTATCAATTTATATTTTAAAAATATTCTTTAGTAAACTCCTATTTTATAAAAGATACTACCTAAATTATATTACTTTTAATACCTAAATAACTAAACCCAAATACCCAATACATTTAACTAGCCCACTACTAAGTCTTAGCCCAATAAACAAACCCAACAAATCAACTTAATACCTAAATAACTAAACCCAAATACCCAATACATTTAACTAGCCCCACTACTAAGTCTTAGCCCAATAAACAAACCCAACAAATCAACAATATTTCAAACTAAAATAAAATAAACAAGCCCAAAACCCTTACATATTCTATCATGCTCTCTTTATCGTCCTTGCACACCAGCGATCAGAACATCAACAACGACAACAGTGAATAGTCAGCAGCCGCATACCACCGTAATCAGCCACGGGTAAGTTTCTTTGTTATTTTTGATGATTTTTGGTTGATATTATCCACCTCCAGCAGCCTATTGTAGCCGCATACTAACCATAGTAGACATGTGCTTCGTTTTGTTTTCATTATGTTATGGTGGGTTATATTTTGTTAGTGATGATATTTTGCTTTTTTTTATAGCCGCATGCCACAGTACGTTTGGCTTTTTTTTAGTGAAGAACGTTTGGCTTTTTTTTATGGTGTATATGTTGTTTAGATGATTTTTAGGGTGATTTACATTATGATATTTAGGGCTTGGATAGTTGATACATTATGTAATATGTTATGGAGCCATGAACTTATAAATCATTTTGTTTGTGATAGCCGATAGGAACAATGAGTAGGGACGTTATGGCGCGATTTCTCAAGAGGAAAGTTGATACGTCTTCAAGAATTCGTTGATGTGGATACTTGCGTAATCGGATTGGCGATGAGAATTTAAGTGAAGGTTGTATATGTTACATAGAGAAAGAGTTGCTTAAGAAAGTAGGTTTAGATGATGTTTTGGATAGATTTCAAAAAATGAAAACCCGTAGGACGACGTTTTAATTATGTTTGTAACAAGGTTTGACGTGTTTTTGATGATTATATAAATTAAGTTCTTTTGTTTTACATGACCCGACTCGACCCGATACGAACCGATTTTTTATTTATATACCTTGGGGCCTAAAATTTTTAAAAATGTTCCGCACCCCCATGGAAAAATTCCTGGGTCCGCCACTAATGTTGGTTTATAGTTAAAAGGAAAAAAAAGTACAACAAAAAGGCCCAAAACACTGATTGCCCATTGAAAAACAGAAAACCGACCTGCAATTAGAGCCCAACCCAAAAACTAACCAGCCCTTAGTCCCTCATGTAACCCAAAGCCCAAAGTGAAAGGCTCACTCGAAAAGCTAAGCCAAACACCCCCATAATCGACAAACAGTTACAGTGACCCCAAACATTAGACGATCAGTCTCTCAAGACCATCGCCAATGCTAATTCTTCACAAACGCGCTGCCTAGCTCTACGTCAGCTGCCTGACCATCTTCACAGGCATGATGCCCTCTACGTCGGTTGTAACTTGTGGCCGCCGAGGAGAGGGTGGCGACAAGTTGACAACCTCACTTCTCCACGTAAGAAGGGCATCATGGGAATCGCATTGGCATTGGCGATGGGCTAAATATGTGTGTATAGGTTGATACACTAATGTAACCAATGAATGGACAGAACCAAAGTGATAATCTAACATAGCAAATCAAATAAATCATTTTATCATTGAACCCGAATCAGAACCGATCAAATACATACTAACAACTCGTTATCTATAATCTTATGGACCCTACTAACCAATGGAAACACACACAAAAACAATGAAAATGTATTATGCAATAACAAAACAAGTTTAACCAGAAAAACGAAAACCAAGTAACCAACCAACCAACAAAAACTTTCCAACTTTCATATACAAATATTCATTTACCAACCATTGAAGAACCCTCCACAATCAACTTCAAACGCTTCGCCAACACATCAAACTCCGCAACACGTTGATCCCTCCACCGTTTCTCAAAACTCATCTCCTTCTCCAAATCCGCAACCCTTCTCACATCAATCATCATCCTCATCTCCTTCAACGATCGATCAATCACTTCAACAAGCGTCGTAGAAGCAAACCGCACAATCCCACTTCTCAAATCATCCCCCAAACCCTTCTTCACATTCTCCACCCTCACTTCCTTTCCCACCACTTTAACATCACCCTCCAATTCCCCCTTTCCAACACCATATTTCGAACCACCAACACCATCACCCTTGTTATATTTCTCACTACAATTATCCGGTTTATCCGTCTTCCTAACCACAGACGGCAAAGCCAACACAGCCATCGTCTCCGGAACCTCAACCCCAACCCCTGACACACCCGCCTTAAACTCATTATCATCTTCAGCATTACAATCCAACTTTATACCACTAAACCGCAAAGACGGAAGATCTAGCTCCTGCTCTGGCTCTGGCTCTTGCTCCGGCTCCCATAACTGCTTCGAAAGATCATACAACGCACGATCCTGAACCGAAAGCAAATCTCTATCCAACCCATTAGCCAACCGGGAAGAAATCACCCGAAACTTTTTCCGCAGACGTCTGAGTTTCTCGGAGAGTTGGGATTTGGAATAGGGCTGGGGCATGCCGTGGGTGAATTGGGCGTAAAAGGTGCCGAGATCTTTAGGGAAGGAGAAGCCTTGATGGGAAGAATCAAGGAGGCCCTGGAGTAAGCGGATCTCGTCGGGTTCGGACCAAATCCGGTGGAATTTGAAAGGTGGGTTGGAGGGGGTGGCGTCATGGTGTTCGGGGATGGTGAGGATGAGAGTGGAATTGGAATTGTTGGGGTTTTTGCGTTTGATTGGGAGTTTACGAGAAGATGGGATTGAGGAGATGGGGCTGGCTTGTATTGGAGGGTTTGAGTTTGATGGTGGGGTGAAGTCCATGGTTCTGTGTTTTGTGTTTTGTGTTGGTGTTGGTGGTGTCTGGTTTTGAGTGGGGGTGAGGGTGAGGGTGAGGGGGGTGGGTTTGACCCAGCCAGATGTGAAGAGATTAGGTCAAGGTTGGGGATTAGTCATGATCTAAACTTGTGAGTTGTGATCCTATTATTACTCGGATTGATATGTGAATCGACCATAAGAATATTTGTTCATGAAAAGTTTTTTCTTAATTAATATTGTGAATCGACCATAAGAATATTTGTTGATGAATTTTTTTTGTTTTGCTCAAAATAGTTTTTTAGATATTAATAAGGGCTTTTTAAACACAAACAAGACAAAATCAATGTAAAAACAAAACACTAGTATATGAATGCTTAACATGTTTATTGCTTTAGATTAGTCATGGTAAAAACCAACGTCATAAGGAATTTGAAAATTAAAAATATATAAAAAAAAAATTGATGTGGATTTGCAATGTTAAGTTAAAAACATCGAAATAAACAATATAAATTTGAAATAGTAAGTGAACTTTAAAAGATAAAATGTAAAAATTTGAAATCGAGTTCAAACACTGGATCTAGTTCGCAAGTTCAGATAAAGACGGTTGAAATAAACTCATTTGGATATGTTATATAGTCGGTTCCCGATCAGGCTATGATAATAGTGGTGTTTGTTTTCTTGACTTTAAAACTTGTTTCAAGGCGAAAATAGGTGGCATTGGAAGGGTGAGCCATTGGGTCAATTCATAGCGATGTCCCTAAGACACGTATTAACGTTTGGAAATTTGACTAATGGAGAGTTAATGAACGTCAAGTGGACCAAATGGATTCCGATCAAGGATTGATGTTTCGTGTGGAGATCAGTTCAGAATAGGATTTCGTTATCTCCTTATTTATCTGCTAGATGAGTCACAATTCAGTGGGCAGTGTGTTGGTTCTTCTCTACAGATGAAGAAAACGCCGATCATGTATTCCAACCTTGTACATTTGCGATGGATGTATGGACATTGATTTCAGATTAGAGTGGATGGGATTTTGTTGGTTGTTTGTCTATCACACAACCGGCGTTTTATTTTAGTGGCGGGGTTGTATTCTATTCAACTCTATCATTGTGAATATGTTTAAAATATCACTTAAAATTGGTGCATTGTGTGTTGAGTGTGAATCCACTTGATCAAGTTGAGGTCAGAAAATGCTTTCTGATCAAAATGATAAGAGGATAAGGAGACACGGGTTATCCAACCTTCTCTGTGACCCATTATTCACGGATCTTGTTTTTTGACTTTCTTCTGTGTTTTAATCTCTATATAAAGAGATTGATCTTGTATCAGTTTATTGTACCCAAGCTTAATAAAAAAACCTCCTAGTTACCGAGAGTGGATGTATGTCACAACCGGACCGAACCACTATAAATCTTTGTGTTCTGATTGTGAGCTAAATGTGTGTGTGTGTTGATTGTGTTCGTGTGACCCGTTCGATCCCAACAACTGGTATCAGAGCACAGGCTCTTGTTGTTGAACACGAACAGAAACAGAACAAACACAGAGGTGTAGAAGGAGGAGGAAGATACTGACCTGTGAAACCGGAACTAGGGTTCCGATCAGAACCGTCGCCGCTCAGGTGAATCACAGCCATGATTCTGAAGCCGCCTCCGCCAGAACCGCCGCCGCCGCCAGAACTGCCGCCACCGCTGCCATCGATGTTTCTTCGACCATCGTCGCCCTAGCCGCAACCCGTCTTGATTCGTTTCATTGGCCAGAACCAGAAATCAAAGATCAGAAGCACAAATAGAAGCAGGGTGTCTTCTTGGAGAAGAATTGAGGAAGAAGAAGCACGTATGTGCTTTTAGTTCTGGTGAAAAAATTGAACTTCTCAATTTATCAGAAAGACCCCTCAACTTTATTTCTGGTGAGAAAATTGAACTTCTCAATCTAGCAGAAAGACCCATCAACTTTATTTCTGGTGAGAAATTTGAACTTCTCAATTTATCAGAAAGACCCCTCAACTTTATTTCTGGTGAGAAATTTGAATTTCTCAATTTGATCAGAAAGGTCCCTCAACTTTGACAAACATCCATCATAACCCACTACTACTTGTTCATTGCCATTTAAAGCACGAAACAGATAAGTATTTGTTTCTATTTATTGCTTCCGCTAGTATAATTATCCTTTAGCAGTACGAACTCGTTTAGTTTGTATCAAATTGATAATTATTTGTTAAAATGGCAGAAGATAGTAAAATCAAGATTGATAAGTTTGATGGAAGTGATTATGGATTTTGGAAAATGCAAATTAAAGATTTGTTGTATCAGAAAAGTTTGTGTTTGCCTATGTCGGGTGAACAACCGGATGACATGTATGATGAAGAATGGAAGTTGTTGAATAGACAAGCTTTGGGTGTGGTTAGGCTTTCTTTGGCAAAGAGTGTTGCATATAACATTGTCAATGAAACAACCACATATGGTGTATTGAAAGCTTTGTCCAACATGTATGAAAAACCATCTGCTTCAAACAAAGTATTCCTCATCCGACAATTGGTTAACACCAAGATGAAGGAAGGCATGTCGGTTACCGCTCACTTAAATGAGTTTAACTCGATTATCTCTCGTTTAGCCTCAGTTGAAATAAAGTTTGAAGATGAAGTACAAGCGCTACTCCTTTTATCATCATTGCCCGACAGTTGGTTAGGCACAGTCACAGCTGTTAGTAGTGCATCTGGCACTACCAAACTCACTTTCGAGAGTATTCGTGACTTGATAGTAAATGAAGATGTCAGACGGGGAAGCAGTGGTGAGACTTCTAATTCTAGTTCTTTATTGTATACAGAGAGTGGATGTAGGTCACAACCAGACCGAACCACTATAAATCTTTATGTTCTGATTGTGAGCTTAGTGTGTGTGTTGATTGTGTTCGTGTGACCCGTTCAATCCCAACATTGTGTACAACACCAAACAACTCTCGAAGACCAAACGGAAATTGAAGAACAAATACATGATGAAGAGGTGCAAGAGGGACTAAGTGATCCCTTATCCGACGAAGAACTAGCCTACGATGCATCGATGCGCGCAAACAATAGTTCAGACGACAAATAAACACCAAAATTGTTAATTGTAATTTTTAGAATTATGTTTTTGTATTTCAGTTTTCTATTTTCTTGTTTCGAAAACTATAAAAAAGTCGTATTTTATGTGTTTTTCTGTGTCCGTAAAAAAAATTAATTGTACGCTAAGAACCGGTTTACGAACAAAACCGAACCGGAATCATTCTTTCAAACTGACCAAACTGAGGGGTACTGAACTGGTTTCAAACCGAAACTGAATAAATTCAAACCAATCAAAGTAAAAACCGGTTCTAAACCAGTTTGGGTTTGAAAAAAAAACCGAGATGTGCTCTCTGATGACGTTCAAAACCGGTTCTAAACCAGTAAAAATATTCCCTTGTGTGACGATCCTCATTACCTGAGAGGCACGACAAGAACAATAATCTAGGGACTATTTATGCACTCCAGTCAACCGTTACTTGATCTGCAAAACCCTCAAATGTGTGGCTGTTAACTGATTGCCCTGAGTGTGTAGGTAAGGTGTTTGTTGAAATGCTTCAATAGGACCACTGTTGTTTTAATTGTTGGTAGTAGAGTTTTATGGCTGTTAATTGATTGACCTGGGTGTGTAGGTAAGGTGTTTGTTATAATGCCTCAATAGGACTAGTGTTGTTTTACTTGTTTGTAGTAGAGTTTCGTTGTTAATTGATTGTTCTGACAGTGTAGGCAAGGTGTTTGTTGAAATGCTTCAGCCGCTTTTACGCCGAATCATCAATCCCAACATCAAACTCACTCACTCACTCGATAACATTCCTCGGTTTCTGAATTGCATCGGTAAGGCTGCAGAGGAGGAAGAGAAGACAGCAGCAGCAATCACCGTCGTCTGCAAATCATTCCCGAATAATCTGAACTGGCAAACCCTGAACCGAAACCTCAAGGAAACCGATATCCGAAACTCATCCATCATCAACAGAGTACTCATTCAACTCAAAGACCCACCAAATGCTAAAAAGGCCTTATCTTTCTTCCACTGGTCTTCCCATTTCACCAACATCACACACCAAACACACACGTACGCTCTTGTTATACACATTTTGGTTAAAGCCAAGCTGATCAAAGACGCCAGCGCACTAATTGAATCGGTTCTCACCCGCTCTGTAACTGATAATGGTGTGCTCCCGTTGGTACATTCGTTTATGAATAGTTATGAGGTTACTGGTTCTAGTCCATTTGTGTTTGATGTGTTGGTACAAATTTGTTCGAAGTTGAGGATGATTGATGAAGCCATAGACGTGTGTGTTTGTGTGGGTGAACATGGGTTTAGATTGAACGTGATCAGTTATAATACTTTGTTGCACGTGATTCAAAAATCGGATAAAGCCGAGTTGGTTTGGAGGGTTTATGAGCATATGATTGAGAACAGAACGTACCCGAATGAGAAGAGTGTTGAAATTATGGTTGATGCGTTGTGTAAAGAGGGAAAGTTGAAGAAGTTTGTTGATATGATTGACAGGATTGATCGGAAGAGATGCTCGCCGAAAGTGATTGTTAACACATGTTTGGTTTTCAGGATGATTGACGAGGGCAGGATCAAAGACGGGTTGGTTTTGTTGAAGCGGATGTTGATAAAGAATATGATTCTTGATACCGTTTCGTGTTCTTTGATTGTGTATGGTAAGATAAAGCTTGGGGAACTGGAAACCGCATGGAAGGTGTATGATGAAATGGTTATGAGAGGATTTAAGGCGAATTCGTTTGTGCATACATCCTTTATCGGCGCGTATTGTGAGGCTGGAAAGGTTGAGAACGCAGGTGAAGTGTTTAACGATATGGAACGTGATGGTTTGCAGGTGTATGACGAGACTTACACGCATATGATCGTTGGTTGTTCAGAAGCTGGAAAAGTTGAAGAAAGCTTGAATTTTTGTGAGAGAATGTTGCAAAACGGATTCATTCCCAGTTGCTTGGCTTTTAATGAAGTGGTTGAGAGGCTAAATGGACATGAGAGTGTTCGTCGAGCAGATGACGTGTTGACCCTTTTGTTAGATAAAGGGTTCATGCCGGATGCAAATACATATTCTTATATTATTGATGGTTATGGAAGAGAAGGTGATGTTGAGGGAGTTCTCAAGCTTTACTATGAAATGGAATATAGGAAACTCTCTCCCGGTGCATCGGTGTTTACATGGTTAATCGTTAGTCTTTACCGAGCAGGGAGATTGGAAGAATCGAAGAAATATATGAGGATAATGAAAGCTCGGTCTTTAGTCCCGTTAGATTACACATATGATGCGTTTAGTTTTAGCCATCGAATGGACAAGAACACCAAGCCAAACCAATGTCAATCATGTAGTTGATTTTGGACTTGAACCTGAATGTGATGTGTTATAACATTATTTGTAATTCATGATGACAATATATTAACATGAGTTTTGATCATGAAAATATACAGAAACTGACATAACACAATTACAGTAGTTTTCAACTAAAATGTATATATGGTAGGCAATAAGTTGCATTCGGCCATCTAAAGAAACGTAGGAGAGAACAACAAACTCTATGTGAGGAACCAGAAACCAAAAGAACAAATTCGACAACGTTATCATAGATGCATTGATGGGTGTCTCCTTGATATAAATTGGCGTTAACCCATGACCTTTGGCCGCCATCCCTCAATCACGTCTTCTGTTAGCGGCATTGTTTTGATGAACGATTCCAATGAGAACACAGTCTGAAAACATAATAAATCCATATTAGTGAAACGTTTTGCAATTCTCCTCTACTTGCTTCTGATATACAAGGGGTAGTCACCATGTAATAATATCATGTTAGTTATAACATATTATGAAAAAGATAATCAAAGAACAGAACAATTAAGGCTGCTCTCATAAAAAAGATAACTTTATGCAATTCAACAAAGATAAGTGTACCTTCATGTATGTTTTCAGATGGGGAAGTGAATCCGGGACTGACCACTTCTTATAATGACCCAAAGCGATCTCCATATGGTACAGCTTCGGACCTAGCGACAAGTCTGCAGCAGAGATATCCTTTCCGTTGATAAACGGACCCTTCAACAAACACGTGAAAATAAAATTTAAAATCAGCAAATCTAATTCAACAAACAGTTTAATATATATGTGCGTGTGTGGAGAGATAGAACAGAACCCACATTTTCTTTGATGTAATCATTGAAAGCAGAGAGTTCATTCAGTAAAGCTTGCTCCGTTCCATCATTCGCATCTTTGCTTTTTAAGAAGCCAATATATGTCGAAAAGATCTTCGACCCGCTAGATATACGAATCAGAAATACCATTATTCAACATCAATTTGCAAAAATGAATGTAAACTGAACAAAGGGGAGACAAAGAGCATGAGTGTACACAGAAGCTTTCTCAGGTGGGGTCACCAGTGACGGGTCGGGGAACTTTTCCTCTACTGTCTGAGTAATAACATCAGAATCTGCTATCCATTTGTCATCGACCTTCGCCACTGGGACTTTACCTTCTGGGCTAATACTTAAAAACCTACATAAAACCAAGAGTGTCAGTCGTAGATCAAATTATGAAAGGTTGAAAGAAAACACGACATGTTATAAACGGAATACTGTATGATTACCAGTCTGGCTTGTTACCGAGATCAACTAACTTTAGGTCATAAGGAAGATGCTTCTCTTCCAGTGTAAGCAAAACTCTCTGTGTAAACGGACCTGAAACAACAGATATATAAAAATAACTGTGCACCCAATTTTTTTTACCAATTGTAGCCTTTGGTAATACGATTGTGATTATCAGGGGCAGAGCTACATGTATTGGAATGGGTCAAGCGACACCAATGATTTTTGAAATTTATATGACGCGTATAATACCCGATCTTTTTCATAGAATGACCACAAAAGGATAATTTGCCTGATCTATTAACAATTGTTGCATGTCATGGTAGTATAACCCTATTTGGCTACTTTGCGTCCTTTATCGTTCTCTAGTGGCGGGTTCGATGCCTACTTTGTTAGGATAATAATGAGTCAGGGACTGAAATGTTATATTGAGAAAGATAAAGGGTCTTAGTGTAAACAGTTGTTAGAGGTTAGTTAGCAGTTGTTAGAGGTTAGTTAATAACCGTTAGTGTTAGTTAGCTGCCTATAAATAATTGTAATCATTGTTAGAGGAGATTGGCTATGATATTGTTGATTTTTCCCTCTCTTTTGTTTCTTCTTCAATTTGTAGCTAACAAATTGGTATCAGAGCTACCGATTCTCGGAGCTTCTGTGTATCAATCACGATCGTAATCCGTCCGATTCATTCGATTCTTTGAAATTGATCATTGTTCGATCAATTTCTGTTGGTGATTTCGTTTCAAAAACCTTGAAATTGATTCCTTGTTCGATCAATTTCTGTGCGATTCTTTCAATTCTCAAATTGATCTTTGTTCGATCAATTGAAATTCAATTCAAAGAAGATGGCAACAACTCGTAATCAATCAATGGAACAGAGGATGCAAGATTATGATGTAGCTTTGGTTCGTTTGGAATCAGTAGCTACCAAAAATGCTGAGAATATAGCATCTATGAAAACCCAAATGGAAAATCAAATGAATGAAATCATTCAAAGTATTCAAGCTTTGAGCAACAATCAAGGTCAACAGGCACAAGTTCAGCAGATTGTTGGTCCTTATCATAACAGCAACAATAGACTCACAAAGATGGAGTTTCCAAAGTTTAATGGGGAAAACATTGAGGGATGGATGTGCAGGGTGGAACACTTCTTTGATATTGATGCCACCCCTGAAAATCTTAAGGTAAAGTTTGTAATAGTTCATTTGGAAGATATAGCTTTACTTTGGCATCAATCATTTGTGAAATCTAGAGGGGGTAGTATTGAGGGAATGTTGTGGAATGAATACAAGGGGTTTATAGTTGCAAGATTTGGGTCAAGTCTTAATCAATATGCTATGGGTGCATTGGTTGATTTAAGACAGACAGGTTCTTTGAATGAATTCTGTAAGGAATTTGATTTAGCTCTTACTAGGGTCAACATTTGTGATGAGTATGCTGTGAGTTTGTTCTTGAGAGCCATTAAACCTGAAATTGGCAATCCTGTTAAGTTGATTAGGCCAAGGAATTTGCCTGAGGCATACATGCTGGCCAGAATTCAAGAAGATAATAACACATCTCTTAGTCGATATAGTAAGCCCTTCAAAACTTCATTCTCTCCTATAAGTCGGTAGGAGGAACCAATATTCCATTGTTACCTGCACCATTACCTAAACCTAAACCTAAACCTAAACCTGTGAATGCTAGAAGACTATCTCATAAGGAAATTGAAGAAAAGAGGGCTAAGGGGGAGTGTTTTGGGTGTGATGAGAAATATACACCTAATCATATTTGTAAGAATAAGCAGCTGTTCTCTATTGAAATTATTGATATAGAAGATGACAGTAATGATGAAAATACCCTTCATGAAATGGTGATGAATCATGTTCAGGATCCGGAACCATGCATTTCATTGAATGCAATCATGGGAGTACCTTCTTATTCTACAATGAGAGTCATTGGGGCTATTGGTACAAAGCCCTTGCAAATTTTAGTAGATTCTGGATCCACCCATAATTTTTTGAATTTAGATTTGGCCTTAAGAATGAGGTGTCCTATTAAGGAAGTGGCTGAGTTGAACATCACTGTGGCAGATGGAACAAGATGTCTTGTACTCAATTGTGTGAAAACTTTAAGTGGATGATGCAAGGAAATTGGTTTAGTGCAGATGTCATGCTTGTTCCTTTAAGCAACTATGACATGGTTCTAGGAGTTCAATGGCTACAAATATTGGATGATATAAACTGGAATTTTAAGCAACTTACCATGAAGTTCAAGGTGGGTGATCAGTTGTTTGAATTGAAGGGTATTGGGTCAAATATAATGACATTATGCACTGCTGAAAAGATGAATGCATTGTTTTTTTTTTGGGTAAATGAGCTTTCGCCCGGCAAACTATTATAAAAATAAAATTGTTACATGTTTAAAGGGGCATACCCCCGCCAACCTAGCAGCGAAGTACCAGAACATGCTTTGGTATTCACTAAATCGGAAAACATACAACACCTACTAATTTTCAACATACTAGTAGGGATGATATCTTTTCCTCCCAAAATGCTAACGAAACACCAAACAACAACTATGGAATCTAGACTATTACAACAAAACATCACACTAAAATGATCTTCATTAACCAAGAGCCCGGTACCATCCTTGCTGATAAGCCATAACACTATAGCACGAGTAGAGGCCACATGTCGACGAACCATACCAACCTGCCAATGAGCCTTCAAAACAATGCAGCAGCAATAACTGAGAATGGGCCGAGAGTTTAACAATGATTGGGCCAAATCGTAAGCCCAAAACTGAAAAGATGAATGCATTGTTGAGTGACCCTAAAGGCATAGCAAGTACACAGCTGTATAGTTTACAAGCTTTGGATGCTGAGATTTTTCAGCATGAGACAAGGGTTGTTCAGAACAATGAAAATGAAGCATTGAATTCTTTATTGAAAAAGTATGATGATGTTTTTGCTGTACCTACTGTTTTACCTCCAAAAAGGGATTGTGATCACAGAATTGTTCTCAAAGATGAGAATATCACCATCAATCAAAGGGCCTATAGATATCCTGCTCACAAAAAAGATGTGATTGAAAGTCTTACTCAAGAGTTGCTGGATGCGGGAACAGTAAGGAATAGTCAAAGTGCTTTTGCTTCTCCTGTAGTCTTGGTTAAAAAAAAGGATGGAACTTGGAGGTTTTGTGTGGATTACAGAAAACTGAATGAGGCAACTGTAAAAGACAGGTTTCCTATTCCATTAATTGAAGAATTATTGGATGAATTGGGAGGGGCCACTGTATTTTCAAAGTTGGATCTTAGGTCTGGGTATCATCAGGTGAGGATGAATGAAAAGGATATCCACAAGACTGCTTTTCGAACACACCAAGGGCTCTTTGAGTTTGTGGTCATGCCATTTGGCCTGACCAATGCTCCTGCTACCTTTCAATCTATGATGAATGCTACCTTTAAGTCAGTAATGAGGAAAACTACACTAGTATTCTTTGATGATATTCTAGTGTATAGTCCTGATATGCAACAGCATTTGATTGACTTGGAGCAGGTGTTACAACTACTGAGGAAGGATACACTGTTTGCAAAGAAATCAAAATGTTCTTTTGTAGGGGCAAATGTGGAATATTTGGGTCATATCATTTCTGGGGCAGGGGTACAAACTGATCCTAAGAAGATTGAGGCTATCCAACAGTGGCCAGTGCCCAGTGCCCATTAGTCTTAAACAGTTGAGAGGGTTCCTTGGGCTGGCAGGTTATTACAGGAGGTTTATCAAGTCATTTGGAATTACAGCTAGACCTCTGAATGATCTTATGAAGAAAGATGGGTTCAAGTGGAACAATGATGCACAATTGGCTTTTGATCAGTTGAAAACTGCCCTAACCACTGCTCCTGTTTTGGCTCTACCCAATTTTTCTAAAGAGTTCATAGTTGAAACTGATGCTTCAGCTAAAGGATTCGGGGCAGTGTTGATGCAAGAAGGGCACCCTATAGCTTTCATAAGCAAGGCTTTGTCTATTAAGCAACAGTCTTTATCGGTATATGAAAAAAAACTGTTAGCAATTCTTATGGCAGTAAAAACTTGGCATCATTATCTGATAACTAAGAAATTTCTCATAAAGACTGACCAGAAGAGTTTGAAGCATTTGCTTGATCAAAAGATTACTACTCCTCTACAGCAAACATGGTTAGCTAAGTTGATGGGGTATGAATATGAGATAGTTTATAAGAAAGGGTCTGAAAATGTGGTAGCTGACGGTCTTTCTAGAGTACAAGGTTTGGCACTATTCGAGTTGGGAATGAGTTCAGTCAATCCACTGTTGTTGGACAAAATCAAGGGTACTTGGCAGGCTGATGAAAGGTTACAACTCATCATTCAACAAATTGATCAAGGTAAAGTAATTCCTCATGTCACTTGGGATGGTCAGTTGTTGAAAAGGAAGAATAAGTTGTGGGTAGGTAATGATGTGCAACTGCAGAATGACATAATTCAACTGTTCCATTCATCTCCTATAGGGGGGCATTCTGGGTATTATCCTACTTTGAAAAAGATAAAAGCTTTTTGTTATTGGAAAGGATGTTATAAACAGGTGTTTCAATGGGTCAAAGAGTGTTCTCATTGCCAGCAGGCCAAGTATGAACCAGTAGCTAGCCCTGGGCATTTGCAACCACTGCCGGTTCCAACACATGTTTTCACAGATGTCTCTATGGATTTTGTAACAGGGCTTCCTAAAGTGCAAGGAAAAGATACAATATTAGTGGTGGTGGATCGCCTAACTAAGTATGCTCACTTCATGCCTATATGTCATCCTTATACAGCTTCTCAAGTGGCCCAGATTTTTACAAATAACATTCTTAAACTGCATGGTTGTCCTATGACCATAGTATCAGATAGGGATCCAGTTTTTTTAAGCAATTTTTGGAAAGAGTTTATGAGATTGCAAGGAGTTCAGTTGGCCTATTCCACTGCTTATCGCCCTCAAAGTGATGGTCAAACAGAGGTATTGAACAGATGTTTGGAGACTTATCTGAGGTGTATGTGTATGCATTATACCAAACAGTGGTTGAAGTGGCTTAGCTTGGCTGAGTGGTGGTATAATACTACCTATCACTCAGCAATAAAAATGAGCCCTTTTGAGGCTTTTTATGGGTTTCCACCTCCCATTCACGTTCCCTATATTCCTTATGATACAACAGTGGAAGCAGTGGAATTTGTATATAGGGACAGGGAGGCCATGATTAATCTTTTGAAGGAGACATTAAGTCAAACAAGAAATAGAATGAAGCAATACGCTGATGCTAATAGAAGTGAGAGAACATTTCAAAATGGAGATTGGGTGTATCTTAAGTTGCATCCTTTCGTACAAAATTCAATACGAAATCAGAAGCATTCAAAGATTGGACCCAAATATTTTGGGCCATTCCTGGTGATTGAGAAGATTGGAAAAGTTGCTTACAAATTGGACTTGCCCAGTGATGCACAGCTTCATCCTATATTCCATGTGTCTTTGTTGAAGAAAGCTTTTGGTCAACATGCTCCAATTGTTCCTCTGCCTACTGATTCTCGTTTCTTGTCACAACCCAGATCAATTGTGGATCGGCGTTTGGTTCGGAAGGGTAATCGTATGGTGAATCAAGTCTTAGTTCATTGGCAAGGTTTACCGTTGGATGATTCTTCATGGGAGGATTTAAATGAGTTTGAATTGAGGTTTCCAGGCTTTAATTCTTGAGGTCAAGAATTCAAAACGGGGGGAAAGTATTGTTAGGATAATAATGAGTCAGGGACTGAAATGTTATATTGAGAAAGATAAAGGGTCTTAGTGTAAAACAGTTGTTAGAGGTTAGTTAGCAGTTGTTAGAGGTTAGTTAATAACCGTTAGTGTTAGTTAGCTGCCTATAAATAATTGTAATCATTGTTAGAGGAGATTGGCTATGATATTGTTGATTTTCCCTCTCTTTTGTTTCTTCTTCAATTTGTAGCTAACATGCTTCCAGCGGATTTTTGTTTTAACTTTCTATTCCTTTTTTTGCTAGCTGTTTTAATCTTAACTAAATCCTAAATTTTCAACTGAACTCAAGGAGATTTTTGATTGCCTTTTTCTACCTAATTGCCTTTTTCAAATTACAACCACATTTTAATTGTTTTTTCTACCCTAAAATGATGGTTTATTCAGAACTTCATAGAACGCAAAAGCGAGCAGCAATACAAAACTCACTTGTTTGAGAACGATGCATGTCGATGCAGTAATCTTCTTTACATGTACTTAGTTTAGTGGTGATATTATGATAATATCTTTGAATTCTAATCTCTATCTTAAAATCAAATAACTTTTACTTAAACAACTCAAAGCTTATAAGTAATTACATCAAGAACCACTGGTTGATTATCATCAAATTACAGAAACACATCATATCCAAATATCTAGGTTATTATTAAGGCAAAATATGTATCTAATTACAAAAATAATCGATCAGGCAATCATCTAATTACAAAATGTAATAGTGTTATCTTGATTACCATTGTGTTTTGTTCATAACAAGCCAAATTAAAGTAATCAACAAATAATTTGTAATAAAAACGTTAAATACTTACAATCGCCGAGCTTGTTAGGGACAGTGAGAGAAGATTTGGCGCAGACTTCGAGAGGAGCGGAAGACATGGCGAGGGTATTTCGCTTGAAACGGCGACAATTGGTGGGGAAAGAAGGGTTGCAGGTAAGGTGTTTGATGGAAAGCGTCAACGCCGTAGTGGGCGAATTTATTCTAATAGCCGACATTTGTGAATGCAGAATAATAGTTTAGTGCGAGTGTGGTTGCTGGAGATGAGGTTGGTGATTACGTGTGCAAGCTGTAACCAGAGCCAGATGCTTCTGGAATAGAATACTCTCCGGCTTAAAAGATTGTTCGCTAACAACCAATGATATCCTCATTGCTTATTGTATTGTGCTGTTATTTTTATCTAATAGTAAATTGTCTGTTCTCGTAAGTTTCTCTCCTTACGTCTCTCAAGTTCAACTAACACTAGCATCACTTTGAAGAATATTGAACATTGGACATTGGTGGTGGCAATGAAGTTTCGCCAGTTCAAAACCGAACCGAACCGGGTTTTACTACAGTGGGCCTTCTGGCGGCGGGTTTTCCCCAGAATTGATTGCTTGGTGACTCGGGTATGCATCCAACTCTGACTGTTATGGAAGAGGGGATTCATTTGCTCGATTGAGAGCATCACAGGATGCTTATCCGGTCATTTAGTCGGCCGTTCAAAAAAAAAAAGTAAATTGTGATTTTAGTCCATGATTTTTGTTCTTAATTGTCATTTTAGTCTAAGTTTTTTTGGTAATTGTCATTTTCATCCAAAACCTATTTTTTTCTTTTATTCAGTTATATATATAAAAAAATTTAATTAAAAAACCCCTAAACTAAAAAAATAAAAATACATATTAATATATATAAAACCTTTAATTTTCTAAAAATAGAACATTAATAAATATATTAAAAAAAACCTTTATTTTTTAAAAAAAATATTTGTATATACAATAAAAATCCACCAATTCCTATACAAAGATTCATTATTCATTTTTCATATTCTTTAATTTTTATAAATGCTTTTAAGTGATTATGGTTGTAAGAAAGAAGAAAAGAAACTAATATAAAAATATTGATTAAGTATTATTTATACTATCTTTTATAATACATATAAGGACAAAAAAAAAATTTACATAATTTTAAGACTTTAAATAATTACAATTTTTAAAACATTTGATACAATCCTTTGAAACATATTAACTTTTAAAGCAACTTCTCTACAAAAAATTAAATGGTTGTAACTTTTTCATACATTAATATTTGAGTTAAATGCCCGGATAGTCCCTATGGGATAGTCCCTATGGTTTGATCATTTTTCACCTTTAGTCCATAACTTTCTAAAATTACCTCTATAGTCCCCAACTTTTCAATTTTCGTTCCCGGATAGTCCCTGGCGTGGATGAAGGTTAGTTTTCTCAGTTAAGTTGGTGTAAAATGACTATAATGCCCTTGCCTTAAGTTTCTAAAACCATTTTGTTTTCTCTCTCTACAAAACCAGTTTATCTCCGACCACACCACCACCATTACCGACTCCACACCAACATAGCCACCACAACACTTACTCTTCTCTTTCAGTACTCTGTCTATCTTTTCTCTCTAAAAACCCAAACTTACCTATATTTCACCCTCTATCGGATCAGATCTCAGCAATCGACACCACCGCAAACCGCCATCGCCACCGAAGAGCACCACAGCCACCGCCATCGCCGAAGACAACCATTATCATCGCCGCTGGTTTGCATCGTTACTCGAGATCCCCACTGGTTCACTAACATAACTCCATTTCTAAGCCTTTGAATCGCTTAAACCATCTCTAACATTTGTAGCTACAAACCTTCTGATGGTAGCCAGAGAGTTTATCTGCCAAAGCTCAATTTTGTCAACATGTTTGACTTTTAGATAGACCAAATTCAACTTCAACATTTATAACAATAATTCATATTATGTATGGAAATTTGATAGTTACATCTATAACAAATACCAAAAATAAGTATCTTCTTGGTGTTTATTGAAAAAAAAAAACAATGTGATCAGTGAATTCTGTAAGGGCTAGGTTTGACATTAAAAGTCAAACTAACCTTGGTAGTGTTGAACACTACATTCTTGCAGTCAGGCTCAGGCAAGATACTAACAGACCAAGCAGGCAAGTGATAAGAATTGCCATTGAAGTTTACATTGGCATCGTCTTTTGTATCAACATTCGCGAGAAAAGCAAAACACCCCAGACCCACTTCTGCAATCACCTCCGTCATCGCTGCCACCACCGCCGCGGTGTTGATTTGGTTATTCCGATTTGGTTACAGGTGAAGGATTGAAGGCTTGTTTCAATTTGTTTGACATCTGTTGAACATGATTAATGGTGGTGGTTGTGAAGATGATTTGCTGGTGATGATGGCGGCGGTGTTGGTTTTTGCAATGACGGTGGCGGTGGCTGAGAGGTGATGGCGGCTGACCGTCTGTGGAGGTGGAGGTGATGGTGGTTGCGATGATGGTTTTTCGAAGGAGTTAGAGAGTAGAGAGAGAGATATGGCTGGTATTATACATAATACTTAATTTATTCATTTTGTTTTACTTAAGGGTATTATAGTCATTTTACACCAACTTAACTGAGAAAACTAACCCCCATCCACGTCAGGGACTATCCGGGAACGAAAATTGAAAAGTTGGGGACTATAGAGGTAATTTTAGAAAGTTAGGGACTAAAGATGAAAAATGACCAAATCACAGGGACTATCCGGGCATTTAACTTTTAATATTTTTTTTTAAAGTTTACATCATAAAAACGAACATTTTATTTTCTTTAATCTAAGTATGATATTGTTATAGTTTTTTTTTCTTATTTTAAAGAATTAACATGTTACGTGATAGGAGTGTTTGTGATTCCCGTTGCATCACACATACACCCCTATTAGTGGCTATAGTTTAATTAAATAGAGATAGATATGATGCAGGGTGATTCCCGCTGCATCTCACAAACACCCCCTATAGTTTAATACCAATGGGGGTGGTGGTTCATTGGTAAAGGCAAAACCTTTAAAACACCTAGAGTTAGGAAATGGGAGGTTTTAGGTTCAAGTCTCACAGACGACGGAGGATTAAAAGTACTTAGCCATTAAAAAAATGATGAATGTGATGTCATTAGTTTTTAAAATGTGAACAAATCTTAGATATAGATACGTTTTTGGCTGAATTATAGGGATGAAGATAAAGAAGTTATTGTTAATGCATTTACCCGAGGACTAGGTTAGCATACCAGTTGTTATGCCCAATTGTAGACGGACCCCACGTTTTAGGTTTTACTACGTTCGATATTCTTCCTTTGCAATCACAATTCTCTTAGTTTTCAATCTCTCAAACTGTCTGCTAGAATTGTATGATTTTGTGTTTTTTAAAAATCGTATACAATAAACGTGTGTCACGTATTCCCATGTGTCAATATTCTTAGCAATTTTTTTTACAAAAAAAGACCTTGCTTTTAGAATCTGCCTTATGCTATCATAATAATGGTTGAGCACACCCTGGCAAACACAGGCATTAGACTTTCTTCTCCTACCACATTATTTGAAGTTTCATTTTTAGCATTTGGTTCAACCTATAACCTGGTTTGACGGTTCAACACGAGTTTGCATTAGTATTGCTAAATTCTCATTAATTTTAGAATGATAAATTTTCATGTGAAAACAGTATTTGAATTAACGTAAATTCGTAGTGTAAATTCACAACTAAATTCACTTGGTAAATCTTTTAGTTGGGTTATGTTTAAGGCCAACACATTCCTGTATTGGTTAGTTGTGTATAACTTTTTAAACCAATTATGGTTCAAAAAGAGAGGATATGGGCCGGACATAAAATCCGATATGTATAGAGCCCATTTTGGTGATCATGGGCTGATCATCAAAAGCCCACTTCTTAGCTCTTTGATCAGTTGTTGTAGGTTGTTTTTATGGGCTAGTTGTATGTCCGGACTTGTGCCTCTCTTTTGTATTTCATTCTTTTTGAATAATGTTTATCGGGGTACAACGCTTTTTCTCTAGAAAAAAGTTAAAATGGTAGAACAATCAACGATATGTTCACATATGAAACTTGACTAATTCTTTAAAAAGCACTACGTAATAAGTCTTTACTAACAAATAGGTGTTTACTTAAAACGGACTACTATATTTATTTTTAAATATGTTTAAAGTATTTAATTTAAAACAAAGTCCTAACGAAAATACAAGAATAAAATGTAATTTAAGCCGGGTGGGGGTTGGGTCCAATTGGCAGAACCATTGGAGTTAAGGTGTTCTCTGCCCCTGAGGTCAAGGGTTTGAGTCCCGTCGAAGATGGATTTGGTGTAATTTTAGCCGTTAGAAAAAGTAATTTAAGCAAATTATAAGCTAAGTTTAGAGATCTTTAAATTGGTTTTCCTCTCTTTCTCCAATTCTCGACCTCCTGAGTCCTGTACACTGACGTGTGGAACCCCTCTTCGAATCTCCCCTACAATTGCAAGTTCCACCGACTTTCTTGGCTTTGCTTCGTTTTGTTTAGTGGGCTTTTCCACAACTAAGTAATTTCCAAGCGTGAGCCCAGCCCAAGAGGTATGAATCCCAATTTTCAACAAGACTTTTGCACGTTTAATTCACATCCCACTTGCCAATCTATTATAGCTCAATTGGCATTAGAAGAGAAGTTGAGATTTGAGTTTAATGTTATAGGTCTCAAGTTCAAATATGTCATAGGTCTCAAGTTCAAATCAAACTCCAAGCGGGTTTTACTGCATAGGGCCTTCGAGCGGTGTGTTTACCCCAGAACTGGAGATGATGGGTTTGGGCTACCCAGCACTGTTTGTGATCACGAGTGTATGAGGTCGCCTTTTGTCATTGGGTTACCCCACGCAGCCGGGCTTTTATTTGTTGGTCGTTCAAAAAAAAAAAAAAAAATCACAACCCACTTGACAACCCAAAACAAATATAAGCGCCGAGACAACTTGATTTTCTCTGTAAGCCACTTAGCTAATCATTTACTTGGCTAGTATTGTAATCTTCTAAGGTTAACTTCAATTAATCTTCGATTGTTTGATTCATCAAGTCTTGAGTATCTTTAGTTAATCTAAAGTTTTTCTCCTCCTAAGCATCAGGTTCGTTACTATTATAAGCTTTAAAATAGGTTATGATTATATTTTTTTGTTCATTTCAAGCTACGTGTTCGTTTTCAATGTGTATTTGTGAATCAACTTGTTGTTTATTAGTTTTAAGATTTAGTTATAAACTTTAGTATGCATACACATCTTAATATTACCTATTTAGAAGTCGAGTGTTGTTATGGTTTATCACCTATCGAGTCCGTTTAGTTAAATTTCATCACTATGTTGTATGGATTTCGTCTTGTAGCTTATATTGATCATACGTTCATACAATCCTTTGAATAGACCCTCTATGTTTAGTTCATTATATAACCACAAAAATAGTTAGTATATATAAATGGTTTAATTATAATTGGGAATCAACTCTATGATCAACCTAATATTTTATTTACAATTCTATTGATAAATGTTGTGATTATATAGTTTAAAAACTTTAGTTAGCTAATGATATCATAAAAAATCAGTTTTGATATTTTGAAAATAATTCCTATGTGTTTGATTGATAGCAAGTAAGTAGATTATTTAATATAATATTTGTTTAACTGTTCTGTAATGTATATTACTTTAATTTAATTTAATTTAAAATGCATTTGGGTTTTTAAGAGTAATAGAAGAATTTGAAAACTTTTAAAATAATATGAAATTTGTAACTTCTCAAAATTGAAAAAATAGAGTAGATAAGCACCCAGTCTTTTTCCAGGTCGTACTTTTAGATCATCATACTTAGGTGGTGTTTGTTTTTTTGGCCAGAAACATTTATGGCCACTTATGTCTGCGTCGCGCAGACGCGCGCATACGTTTGAGTGCTGCAACTTGTTTGTTTTCTCGCAGACCTTTCATTAAAAAAGGTCTGCGAGACCTCTTCTTGGCACAAACATTGACCCATGTCTTCTAAGGTCTGCTAACCTTCTCCTCTTCTCCCTCCAGACACCACCTCCTCTGCCACCACCTCCACCTCCGCCGCCCACCTCCACTCCGCCACCACCTCCCACCCCTGCTCCGCCACCACCTCCACATATCAACAGAATCAAAGAACACCATAAACCCCTGTTCATGTTCCTTCGACACCCTCAAATCAACAGAATCAAGAACACCTCCACCTCCGACACCCTCTCTCTCCTCCGCCGTCAAAACCCACCACCATCGTCACCGTCAATCCCCAAATCAAATAAAACCCCCAAATCCACGATCTCTCTCTCCTCCCTCTCTCTCTCTGCCTTCATCTGCAAATAAAACCCCCCAAATCGAAACCCCCAAATCCACCATCATCTTCATCTCAGAGAGAGAGAGAGAGAGAGGAGTGTTCTGTGGTGGTGGTTGCGACGGTGGTAGATGAGGGCAGAGAGAGAGAGAGAAGAGTGGTGACGGTGGTGGCTGTGGTGTAGTGGTGACGGTGGTGGCGGTGGTGTAGTGGTGACGGTGGTGGCGGTGGTGTAGTGGTGACGGTGGTGGTGGTAGATGAGGGCAGAGAGAGAGATCGAGGGAGGAGAGAGAGATTAGTGTGTGTTGTGTGTGTGAGAAGGGGTTTTGTAGAAGTAAAAAAAACAAACATTCTTCTCCTTGCAGACTGCAGACATTTGGTCCAACTCTTCTTCTGCAGATGCCTGCAGATGTGGTCCGCAGACTGCAGACCTTTTCCCGCAGAAAAAACAAACAGCACCTTAGTAAATCTCACCAATAGCAAAACAAATGTAGGGTTTGAGAAGGGTAAGATGTAGACAACCTTACCTCTGCCCCGTAGGAATAGAGAGACTGCTTCCAGTGAGACCCCCGACTCGATAGTAGTTTTGCATTAAGCATTGGACATACGGCATATAACATTCAACAATCGGGACAAAGACCGATTAGTGCATGTACCCTTTTGTCTTTCAACTATCAATGTCATCACATGATGCATAATTAACCGTTCTCAGTTTTTAACGTTATTTTCACGAAATTAGTAAAATAACGTTAAAATTAGTGCACTTTCACTTTTGCACACCAGGTCCTACTTTTAGATGCAGTTGTTAAACTTCGTATAATTTTTTTTTTATCAAAAATATTTTTTTTGTATAAACTTTAATTTAATTGAACATTAAATTTTAAGAAAAAAATTATACATATAGTGTTCCAAGCGGAAATACCAGTTTCTCTAGGTCTAAGTGATATAGTTTTTCAATCATATTACATACCTATTATTTCCAAACTGAAAAATTTTGGTATAATAATCCTACGTGCTCATTGTTAATTAGACATCATTGTCATTCAAAACCTGACTCGAGTTTACTCGAAAACCAATTAAACCGAATCCTATAAATTCAAATGTTATTCGGTTTGGTTATCATATAAATTTTCTATTGAAAAATTCGATTCACCCTATCTAGACTACCCGAAACTCGCTAAAATAACCCGAACAACACCCCTACTTTACTTGTTTTTGCTTAGGTTTTAGGTTCTTTTTTGGGACTTGGTTCAAAAAATAAACCAAAATTAAGTGAGGTTGTATTGAAAAAGTCAATGAAGTTCCACAAAGACAAATTATTCAGCTAAAAGTTTTCAATTCATGAATTGAATGAATGGGTTACGCCAAACTAACATATTTTTGTTTTCCAGAGCTAAAAGATGACACAAGTGGTAAGAAAAAGGCGAATGATACACATGTTTAGACTTCTCTTTTATATATCATTCCCACATGGACCTTTTTTTAGAACTGGGGTTCGAATTTTTGTCTTCTAGATATGGATAATAGTAGGCATGTGTAAGAATGTATGTATGGAAACTTATATGTATTTGGGTAGGTACACCTATATTGTATCCATGTATGTATGTAGGTATTGTATCCTTTGACTTTTCTTACACAATCCTCTATCTAAAGTTTCAAATTAAATGTTCTATTTTGCAAGTTTTCATGGTATCACCCGATCCAAGTTAGTAGCATCGATGACAACGACATGCACACATAAAATCCCGCTATAACACGCCGGCAGCCTACTAGTATGAAGTGATCAAATTGTTTCATCATCTTCAAATTTGTTTTCAGTCACTAAACGTCTTTTTATTGTTTATACAAATTACTTGTTTTAACTCATGATTTCTTGAAATCTATAAAAGACAAAAATAAGTCAATGTAATAGATTTAATAATATTAATCATGCATTTAAAATAATAAATAATGGGCAATTAAATGCATATAAATTCGACCAATCGAAAAGGTTGATTAAATTCAAGGAAAATGGACATAATGAAAATTGTGTCACGACTTTCGTAATCTCCTAATTATTTTTATCCACACATTATTAATTTGTTAAGGTGTTAATATTAACATATGGTAAAATCTTGTTTTAAAATGGTGTATACGAATCGTGTAAAATAAAATAAACTGACAAAGGCTGTGGCGCAGCCTTTGTCAGTTTATATTATTTTATACGGGCCGTATAAACTTATACGGTTCGTATACACCATGTTAAAACAAACATGATCGTATATAGCTTTATACGGGTCGTATAATGGTATACGACCATATAGATAAGATTTCCTTTTTTTTTTGGGTTAATATTCACATATTAGGGTTTCGGTCTGGCAGTCTATATAGTGTTCAGAACCATCAAATCGAACAGCTTCTACTATCAAGGAAAACACGTTTAAGTTTTCTTTCTACTTTGAAACAAATCCCATTTCACTAAAGAGAATGAAAACTCAGATAAACAACCATTCGATCTGGCAGTCTATGTAGTTTTCTTTTTTACTTTTAAAAAAATCTTATTTCACACGTTCGTTTTCGTCAATTGGACATCAGTTGATGTTAATGTCCTAGTTTGGTGGTTTCTTTGAGTTTTCTTCTGATAGTGCAAGTCATCTATCATCTGTCGTGCTTGCTAAAAAACGCAATGATTATCAAGAGTCTGAGTGTTGAGCTTCCTGTTCTCAAGTTCACAATGATTATCAAGAGTCTGAGTGTTCTTCTCTTTGAATAAATGAGATTTGTTAAATGAAATATGTGAAATGCCAGCAACAGTCTCTGAAACTTTCAATAATAGCATCATCCCATCATAAAAAGAAAAGGTAAGAAAAGAGCCCTTTCTATACACACACCCCTATAATTTTGTTTTAATGACCATTCGTTCTGGCAGTCTATGTAGTGTTCAGAACCATCAAATCGAACGGCTTCTGCTATCAAGGAAAACTAGTTTCAGTTCAGTTTTCCTTTTTACTTTTAAATAAATCCCATTTCACACATTTGTGTTCGTCAGTTGGACATCAATTGATTCAATTGATGTTCTAGTTTGGTGGTTTGTTTGAGTTTTCTTCTGATAGTGCAAGTCATCTATCATCAGTCTTGCTTTTGCTGCGGAGTTGTGGTCCACCATCTTTTCGTGTGGACAAATGAAATTTGGTGTTGAATCATTATTATTGTACAGTTTCAACATTCCTTTTCCTTCAATTTCCAGAACATTTTCCCCAAATAAACATTCTCGATATCAAAACATTGTTTAAGCAAGAATCTAGACTCAATGAGACCATACGCGACAAGGTGGTGGTTTTGGATGGAAGAGATTCACAGTTACAAGATTTTAGTTGGGTTACAAATGGGTTGTATCGGTTATTCAGATCTCTATTCGGTCATCTTTCCAAACTGCAACACACGAATATGTGGTTCCCAATTTGTAGCATATCATCACAAAGCCCCTGTGTTTACATGCAGTGTACAGTGTAAACTGGGATAATGGATAGATATAGTTCTCGAAGAATCTCGTTACGTATTCTTTCCTTTTGCTAGTTCACGAAGATGAAATAAGATCAAGATTAACGTAATGAAATAATGGTAACAACTACCAAGGGGATAACGGATATGGTAACAACTACCAAGGCGGCAATGGATATAGTAACAACTACCAAGGGGATAATGGATATGGTAACAACTACCAATGGGATATGGATATGTTGCTTAATTCATTTAGTTTTTGTTTGCCACCTTCAATCTCCGTTGCTTAATTAAAATTAACAAAGCGGTCTCGGCTACATGAAGCTTTGCATTCTCTTTGATGTATGTTTCAAGTTAAATCCACAATCAACTTATGTTGGTTAATTGTAAGTATTGCATTTGCGTTAATGAGATGTTAAATGTTTTACTTGCAAATATAAATGTTTTACTTCAAATTTTCAACCTCAGTTTCCAACATAACACGCCTCATTTCATCTTTTTTACTCTTTTCTTCAATTTCAACAAATCTTTTCAACAATCAGTAAGCAAATACACAACGGTTCTCTAATTCCAGATCAGCGATATTGTTGAATCTGTTGCTGCAGCTCTATACATTGATTGTGGATTTAACTTGAAACATACATGGATGGTTTGTTCACGTATAAGGCGTGTCAGAAAGACGAAAAGCAACTTGTTGTTTAGACATTTACTTGAACCGTTAGTCATGCTTGATGTCATTTTAGCTGAACCACAACCTATTACAACATTGTATGGAGCGTGTCAGAAGGACGAAAAGTAACTTGATATACAATACGATATTAACTCGCAGGTGACAAAACCATTGCAAGTGTCTATATGGATGGTACACTTATCGCATCCCGCTCTTCTGACACCAAAGAGAATGCAAAGCTTCATGCAGCCGAGGCCGCTTTGTTAAAAATAATAAAACCGAAAAATAATGATATGGGTCCACAAGCTATTGTTGATTTTAATGAAGCAACAGAGATTGAAGGTGCTAAACAGAAACTAAATGAATTATGCAACATTTCTGCATTTTATGTATCATGTCATCGACCAACTGCTCATCATGGCGTCTAAATCCTTGAATCTCAACGCTTCTCCTTACATTACTCATCATTTCGTGAATTCAAGTTCATTAAGAAGTAATGACCGCTGACTAATTAGTGGAAAAATCTCGTTCCATATTTTCTTCTTTTGCTAGTTCTCGAAGAATCTCGTTCCATATTTTCTCCTTTTGCTAGTTCTCGAAGAATCTCGTTCCGTATTTTCTCCTTTTCTTGTTCTCGAAGAATCTCGTTCCGTATTTTCTCGTTTTCTAGTTCTCGAAGAATCTCATTCCGTATATAGATTTCAATGATAGATGTCAATCATAGTTACACAAGGCAATTAAACCTTAGAAACACCATCTAAAAACTTATATAATATGCTTCATATATTAAACATAAATAAATAAAAAAATATTCCTCCATTCATTGCTTCACTTGACCCGAAAGATGATAACTTTCACCAAGGTGTTTATAATAAAACTTCAAGCATTCTGAACCCTAGCTACAAACAACCCGACAAACCCTAACTAAAAAACGGTTCCCATAAACCAACTTATACGCGATGAATCCTCTGTTAATCAACTTATTCCCACCGACGTAAAGTTCACCGTTATCTGCTCCATGTAGTGAATAGTTGATAGGATTAGACCACGAAAGTACTCCATCCGGTAGTTAACAGATGATCATCGGTAGGGTTCTGGCGACAACCCACATGGACAGTTGTTATGGTTCAGAAGACGATAACTCGTTATATGTATTATTATGTATCAGCCTGCGATTTCTTCTGGAGGGTCCACTTATGGTAGTGTTTTCCTTTTCTAATATCACCATATTCAAGCATTCTGAACCCTAGCTACAAACAACCCAACAAACTCCGGATACTAAAAGCGCTATCTAAAGAATTATTAAAATTTATTAAACAACAGGGCCGCAAAGCCCATTAACGATTGCGTGTTGTGGGCATTGAGACAACAACAGATAATGAGCGAATTGTTGGACTTCTTGTTCCAAATGCAGCTGTAGGATCCGTACTTAAAGGTCTCTCTCTCTCTCTCTCTTACATAGTTGATATGATTGGACTACGAAAGGACTCCATCCGGTAGTTAACCGACGAATAACAGTATCATTTAATAAAATTTAACGTACATACCGCATTCAAAGATCCTTGCATCACAAAGCCACTGTGTTTACATGCAATGTACAGTGTTCTAATATCACCATATTCAAGCATTCTGAACCCTAGCTACAAATAAATCAATAAACTCCGGATACTGAAAACGTTATCTAAAGAATTACTAAAATTTATTAAACGGCTGTTCTATTTTACGCAAAAAAAAAAAATTATATACGGGTCGTATAGCTTTATACGACCCGTATACAGATCTTAAAATCCAAAAAACTGATCAAACCTCAAAAAATAAACACATTTGACCGTATAACATTATATTGGTTGTATACACATGTATACAGGCCGTATAATGTTATACGGCCCAGATACATATAAAAAAAGATTCCAGTACATTTATTTCTGTGCAAACTCATTATATACGGCTGTATAACCTTATACGGCCCGTATACACTAGGGGATGTGAAAGTAAGATTACAGGAGTGTGTGTATAGAAAGTGCCTTTCTTAATTGTATGAGTATATTAATCTATATAATTCGATTTGACTCCCTTGTTCCATTGTCAAGACACACATCTCCATCGCACTACAACACACAAACACAAAAATCAATTTGAAACTCAACTCAAACTCAACACCAAGTCAAATCAATAGTAACTCTTAACTTTAAATAAAGTCAAGATCAAGAATTCAAAACACATTTAACTCAACGTTTTCATTTACAGTATTTGACATTCTAAAAATATGTTTAATTTCATTTACAAAGGTTGGTTTCATGTTTTACTCACTTTTGTTAGGGGTAGGTTCAAGGTGGTTCGGGTGTGGTGGAGTTGAAGGGCTATCTATCTTGGGGGTGCTCCCAGATGGTTTACATTGGTGATGCAAGTCCTTACCGGTGGTGGATGCAAGGATGACTGACGAAGGGCATTATCTAGAAAAAGCATATGACAATGTACCACGTGGACTGATGTGGGATAGTTTGGAGGGTAGAGGGTTACCTGGGAAATATATAGACATAATTAAGGATATGTATCATGGGACCGAAACTAGAGTCCGTGCGCCAGTAGGGGATACTGATTTTTTCCTGGTGGAGATATGACTCCATCAAGGGTCGGCGTTGAGTCCGTTTCTCTTTGCAGTTGTGCTGGATGAGTTGTCAAAGTCGATACAGGAGCCGATTCCATGGTGCATGCTTTTTGCAGATGATATTGTGTTAGTTGCGGAGACTAAACAGTGACTGAACGAGAGGTTAGGAGAGTGATGAGTGGCTTTAGAAGGCAAAGGTTTGAGAATTAATCGGTCAAAGACCGAGTACCTTCACTGTGACTTTAGTGGAACAGTCGATCGCGAAGACACTCAAATCACCATTGACGGTTAACCGGTGCCACAGGTTACCAGGTTTAAATATTTAGGATCGTTTATACAAAAGGATAGGGAGATAGATAGTGACGTTGTCCATCGTATCCAAGCTGGCTGGTGCAAGTGGAGATTAGCCATTGGGGTATTGTGTGATAGGAGGTTCCCAACTAAATTAAAGGGAAAATTTTGTAAAGTTGCAGTTAGACCGGCTATGTTATATGGAACCGATTGTTGGGCTATCAAAAAGACACTGACACACAAGTTGGAGGTGGCAGAAATGAGGATGTTACGGTGGATGTGTGGGCACACAAGGCTAGAGCGTGTGAAAAATAAGGTTTTTTGGGAAAGGCTATGGGTGGCTAGTATATCGAGTAAGATTAAGGAGGGGAGATTGAGATGGTTTGGGCACGTGAAGAGGAGGCCGGTGACGACACCGGTTAGAGTAGTGGACGCCCTTTGTGTGGAGGGTAGGAGGAGTAGAGGAATGCCCAAACTGACTTGGGAGGAGCAGATTAGGCAAGATTTGCTAGAGTTGCATCTCTCTGAGGACATGGTCCAGGACAGGAGTTCGTGGAGACGTAGGATTAAGGTTAAGGATTGTCAGAAGAGAGTAATGAGGCGTGGGAGATTTTTGTTTAAGAGGTTAATATTTCCTACTTTTCAGGTGGACTTTACATGCGTTTATCATTTTATATGTGTGTGTGTGTAAATATATATATATATATATATATATATATATTGCATTGTTTGCTTGATGTTTGGTTTCGAGCCGGGGGTCTTTTTGGAAGCAGCCTCTTTATCCATATGGATAGAGGTAAGGTCTGTCTACATTCCACCCTCCCCAGACCCTACCAATAGTTTGCTATTTGTGGGACTTACTGGGTACTGTTGTTGTTGTTATTAATATAAATCAAAATGGCAATAACAGGTAAGGATCCGAATTGCACGCCCTTTTAATTCCATTTGTTTTGTTTGAAAGAGGTAACACCCATGAAGATATTGAACTGTTGGAGTTTTATGAAGAAAAAAAAAACATAATAGTTAGAAGAATATAGTTGAAGAGCTCAGTAAGCATATGTCCCTGCCACAGATGATGCATCAATTGAGATCATGTTGTCACGCATGCCACAACAACAAATTTGTTATAATAGATTGATCTTTTTGAAAGTTTTCATGATTTTTTTTTACTTCTTATTAGTTTTATGTAAGTCCCACACTGGTAGTAAGTAGCAGAATTGTCTATCATTTCAACTAAAAAATAAGCAAATTGTCGCTCGCGCAGCAACGCGCGGGTTCCCCACGAGTAGTTATTAATATAGATCAAAATGGCAATAACAAATCATAACATTATTGGTAATTTAAAAACGGAATTAAGACGAATGAGATATCGATATTCGAAGTTGGGTTATTAGAAAAACCAAAGCTGTGAAATTTGGAAGAAAATGGATGGAATTTGTCCCACATAATAGGTGAGACAAAACTTGTGAGCCGCCTTTGTATTTTTTAAGGTCCGTTCGATGGTCACTGATTAGGTCACCACTAGCTAGTGAGGAGTTGCGAGTGGAACGCGTGCCACTACTCAGTTAGTGGCTTGGTTACCAATAATGCGTTTCCATTTGTTGCTCGGTTCTGAGTTGCTTCACTTGCGATTTAGCACACATATTGCAGCCATTCGTGGGTTACCACTTCTCGTCGGCTTCTACCATTACTATAACAACCCTTCTAAAATAATTCCGACACTCCTAAATACTTAGAATGTCCCTATACGTCTTAAAATACATCCCGTATACGAGAAATGGCTCAAAATACTTTTATATAATTAAAAATAAAATAAAAACAATAAAAACAAGTTTGTCGATGGCCGCGACAGAATACCCTTGGTTCTACGTAGGCCGCGAGCGAGGAGACAAACGACGTGACCCGGTGCCGCCACGTGTCAGAGTCGTGTCGAGTCTAGCATCCAAGTCAGCCAAGCTAGGGCCTACCCTAGCTGGCGTTGCGGGCCGTGAAGCCCTCCTTGGTTTCATCGCGGGGCACGACAAAGTGCTGTATCAACACTATAAATAGCCTCGATCTGATTTAATTGAATTCGTTCAAAATTTTCATATTCTCTCTTTATTTTCTGCATAGCAAATATAATATCAGGCATAATACCCCCCCTAAAGTAATGAAGTTCTGCCTCATTGTAAGTATTTTAACCCCCGGTTACGTATTAGATAGCCTGCCCGATCGATCTAGTGCTCTGTAACGGCTGTCGAGGCTCTGCCCGACGTAGTCGTTGGAGTTCTGTCTCGGGGAGGGTATAACTAATGTAAATATTGGGTTATTATACTAATGCGTATGCATTGTTTAAATTGTTATATTATAACCAGAAAATCACAGGAAAAAGTCTAAACTAGCAATGTGAGTAATCTACTTTTTGTAAACTTTTTTACAAACTGTTTTTACAAAACCTCAATTGTTTTTACATTATAATTAACAGTGATTGAGTATTTGTAATTCTACAATTATCGTCGGTATGTTGGGGTTTTGGATACAAAATTTGTTACTACACTGTGAGTAGTAACATGACCACAAGTTGGGTCGACAGTATCGTGGGTGGTAATTAAGGTAGAATAATAAACAAATGTAATTGCTGATTGCCCTCAATACTGTACAAGGATAAAATCTGTTTTGATTAAATTGGGATTCACTCACCAGTATTTCCCACTGACAAATGTTTTTAAAACGCGTTTCAGGTAACAAAATGTGAAAGCCAAAATAGAAGCCAGTTGGAGAGCATTGAAGGCTTGGAAAATGTGGCTATAAAAGTTACCTAAATAAAGAAAGATGTTTTATTCAATAAAATAGGGTTTATCCCTATAAACATGTTTGTAATAAAAACTTGGGTTTATCTCATTATGTTTATTATAAAAAGGTGGTATTTTACTCTGATAAAATATTTCCAAACTACGGTCCTGATGTAAATTCCGCTGCCAAATAATGATAAACACCGATACCACCATCTCTGAGTAGGCCGCGGCCGCCCGCCTCCCGAGGCAGGGGTCGGGGGTTGCGACAGAAGGTGGTATCAGAGCTACAGCATCTAATCTCAGCCAAAGAAGTGTTCTGCTAACATTGAAATTGTTAATTTTGTTAGGAAATAATCAATAAGACTATGTGCATACGTGCAGATTATTATTTTGTGTTATTTGACAATTTGTTAGTTTACAATATGAGTGACCAAGGACCTTCGGACGCTTATCGTCAACTGTCCAGTTCACCTAGGGACGAAGGAACCTCTTCCCAGCCGACCCCCTCGGGGTATTCGGCTGATACCGAAGAAGGAATTTTCGTGTTCAAAGCACAATCTGAGGAGCCATTCCCTCCTAAGAAGAGAGGATGGTTCAGCAGAGGAGCTCATGAGAGTAGAAAAAGGATGAGAAAATTGCAACAACAACGGGCCTTAGCAGCGGCCAATAGAGAAATGAATGTTCAAACCCAGGATATACTCAATAGGAGATTAGCAAATTTTCATATCTTAGCTACTACAGTTGCAGACCCGAATTTGGAACAACTCATAGCACCCCAGCCGTTACCACTATTTCCCACACAACCTATGGAAATTGAGCCAAACCCAGTAGACCAAAATCCAGCACCTGCTTTTGACCCAGCCGTGATTCCTAGAGTACAAGCACCTCATCCCCCAGACTATGACCGATGGTTTGACGACCATAGGGATTACCAACAACTTTACCCTATAGAGGAACCCACGCAAAACCAAGTAGCACCTTATCCAAACTTGGATCCTCTAGACCCATACTTTGATAATGACCAATATATCAGGGAGATTCTAGAGAACCCGTACCCACGAGAGGAACCGATGCCCCAATACCCTGAACCAATACCAGCACCCGCACCACCCATGAGCACTGAGAATGTGCAAGTACTCCAAACATTTGGTGAGGAGATATTAGAAGGAAGTGAGAGAATGAGACAGATAGGTGGGAGGCTCGTCTGGAAGTATGACGAGCGTAACATGCAGTTTTGGATGGACCCCCATTAAGTAATAATAATAATAATAATAAAATATATATATATACACACATATAATATGTTTGTATGAAAAAAAAGATAGATAATCATATAGCTACTGATGCCTACTAGTATTGTATTTTAATTTCCAGTTATGGTTTGTACTAGACGCATATATATATATATATATAAAATAGTGTAAAGGTCATAATGTTCGACGATTTTGGATCAATATGCTTGTTGTGTGATTGTTTGCATTGGATATTGTTTTGCGATATTAATACTTGGTAAATGTTTATAATCCTGATGGCCGATGCAGCAAATCAGGAAAACCAGAATAATGATAACCAAATAAATAACAGTGAAATTCGACACATTGTAACCCAAGGAATTAGAGATGTTATGCCATATATCATCCAACATGTTAAAGAAGCGAAAAATAATAACAGTAATAGTGGAAGTAAGCGAACCCATACTGAACCTAGTCACAGCGTGAACAATGGACCCTTTCTTCAACTGCCTATTCCAAAAAGAAGAAGAACCATGTCTTATGGTTGTTCTTACAAAGAATTCTGGTCCTGCAAACCAATAGAATTCTCTGGCAATGAAGGGGCCATTGCAGCTCTACGCTGGATAGAAAAGACTGAGGCAGTCTTAAAAATAAGCAAGTGCGCATAAGAAGATAAAATCATGTTTGCTTCCAATTTATTTAAGAATGCAACTCTAGAATGGTGCAACACTATCCTCCAATCCAGGGGAAGTGACAGGGTCTATAATATGGAATGGAATGAGTTTGAAAACATGGTAGAAAGGAAATTATGTCCTCCCAATGAAAAGGAACAGGTAGCTAATAAATTCTAGCACCTTAGAATGACTGGAGTAGATAGCAAGGGTTACACTACTACATTCTTTGAATATGCTAGAATAGTGCCAACCCTAGCATCACCAGAACCAGTGTTAATCTCCCGTTACATCTGGGGATTAATCAGTGAAATTAGACATGTAGTCAAGGGAGCTAGACCACAAACTATAGAAAAAGCTGTAGAACTAGCAAATACATTGACTGATGAATTAGTGCGTACCCAAGAAGAAAACCAAAGGAAGAACCTAGCTCAAAAGCTTACCCAAGAATTTCACTACGGTAATTCCAACCGTGGGAAAAATATAGGTGTAGAGGTAATTCCTACCTCTACACCTTACTGTAAAGCCTGTAAGAAGAAGCATTCAGGAAGATGCTCCACCTACTGCAATTACTGCAAGATAGCAGGACATAAGGAAGAAGATTGTAGGAAGAAACACAGTAATGGAGTATGCTTCAACTGTGGAGAAAAAGGGCATATCAAGCCGAACTGTCCGAAACTAGCTCCAGCCACGAACAACAAGACTACTAAGAATGCTAGAGCATTTGTTCTGACTGCAGAAGAAGCAAAAATGATTCCGGGCTTGATTACCGGTACGCTTTTAGTTAATGATGTTTTTGCCCAAGTATTATTTGACTCTGGTGCGAACCAAAGTTTTATTAATACTTCATTTTGCAAATTTCTCAATCAACTATTAACTAAACTCCAACAAGAATGTCTAGTAGAAACAGAAAATGGAGAATCCATTAAGATTACTGAAATCTTGCATGGAGCAAGAATAGAATTTTTAAATCAAAAGTTTATTGCAAATTTTTACCCAATGAATCTGGCAGGATTTGATATTGTATTAGGAATGGATTGGTTAATAGCCAATAAAGCCAGTATTCTATGTGATCAAAAGTCAATCCAAGTAAATTCACCAAAAGGTGAAAAGATCACAAATAAAGGGGATAAGCCAACTAGACCCACGAAATTCATCTCTGTGATGAAAACTACAAGTTATGCTAGGAAAGGATCACTAGTGTATATGATTTCTATAATCATTAACACTAAAGGAAAAAGAATTAAAAGATATTTCTGTAGTATACCAATTTTCAGATGTATTTCCAAAAGAAACTACCTGAATTACCGCCAGACCGGGAAGTCGAATTCAGAATTCATCTGCTACCCGGAACAACACCAATTGCCAAAGCAACTTACCGATTAGCACCAGCGGAGATGCAAGAGCTAAAGAAATAGTTAGATGAACTGTTGGAGAAATGATTCATACAGCCAAGCTCATCGCCTTGGGGAGCACCGATCTTGTTCGTTAAAAAGAAAGACGGATCAATGCGTATGTGCATTGATTACCGTGAATTGAACAAAGTCACGATTAAAATTCGGTACCCATTACCGAGAATCGATGATTTATTTGATCAGTTACAAGGAGCTCGATTCTTTTCTAAAATCGATTTACGCTTAGGATATAATCAATTAAAGGTACAGGAAGAGGACATTCCTAAGACCGCTTTCAGAACAAGGTATGGCCATTATGAATTTACTGTCATGCCATTTGGTTTAACCAATGCTCCACCCGCATTTATGGACATGATGAACCGAATATGTAAGCCATATTTGGATAGATTCATAATTGTATTTATAGATGATATTCTCATTTACTCTAAAAGTAAAGAGGAACATGCAGCGCATCTGCATGCACTTCTAAATTTGCTAAGAAAAGAAAAGCTTTATGCTAAATTTTTGAAATGCGAATTTTGGTTAGAAGAAGTGCAATTTCTTGGAAATTTGGTTAATCATGAAGGAATCCATGTGGATCCCACAAAGATTGAGGCGATTACTAATGGAAAACCCCTGAATCACCAACAGAGGTTAGAAGTTTCCTAGGACTAGCCGATTATTATGGAAAACCCCTGAATCACCAACAGAGGTTAGAAGATTGAGTATGAGAGACTGAAAAATTAGTCTCTGATATATAGAAATCAGTCCCTAATGGTTATCAGAGACTGATTTGCCAGTCCCCAGCTAGTCGTTGATACCTAGTACTAGATAGTGGTTTTAGTAACTAAAAATCAGTCTCCATTGCATGACACCAACAACGACTAACAGTCAGTCTCTAATACATAAAAATTCAGTCCTCAAATTGTCCCCTGATACCACATCATTTCAGTCTCTGATACATTTCTTTAGTGACTGTAAATTAGTCTCGGATACTATGATATTTCAATCCCTAATGTATAACTTTAGGGACTAAAAGTCGGTTCTCTAAACATGTCGATATTGTCCCTAATATTTTTTATTAGATTCGTAATTCATATCAAATCACTCTCTAATAAGGTGTTCTAAAGACTGAGATTTAGTCATAGATACCACATGATTTCAATCTCTAATATGCTTCTTTTAGAGACTAAAAATTAACCTCACATGGCATATCATTTTAGTCCTTAATATGTTTTTTAGAGACTGAAAAATAATCTTAGATACCGTGTTATATTACTTTCGAATATGGTTTTTAGAGACTGAAAATCAGTATCTCATAACAAATGTTTTCTGTCTCCAATATCATTATTATCTATCCTTAATATCTTCATTCAGAGACTACAAAGTAGTCTCCGATACTAAGTTTTCGATACCACCTTTATTCAGTCCCGAATATGAATTTACAGCCCTAATATATTTCATTTTAGGAGTGAAAACAATCTCCAGTATGATGTCGTTTCAGTCTCCATGTATCCAACTAACAATATCATAACACACCAATTGTAAAGTTTAAAACAACTTATAATTAAACATACAAATTAATAAACTCGGTTGATCAATTCTAAACTATAAAACAAATATTAGATAAATCAACTAATAAAATATAAGTCCTAGCTAACATCCTATGTCAGGTCATCCTTGTCACTATCACTAACATTGCTCTTTGTGTTGTCTCAGTTTCTCCTTGCTCTGTTTCAGTTCCTCCTCAGTGTTATAACCAGATTCTGATGATTGATATCACTTGAAGTTGGTTAATATGATTCAGCTACTGATATCATCCAATGATTTTTTTGGCACAAAATAAGTCCAACACCCATCTCCCATATGAAAGCCCTATCATTATGATATGCAGTCACCATCTTAAGTGCCATTACTGCAAGAAAAAACCAGTTTGTTATTATTTTGTTATATTAAAGGCATCTAACATTTCTAATATATAGGTCTCATATGATGCAAGGTAGAAATATATGATTTAACGACCCCAATAAAATTAAACTGTGGAGAAATAACAATAGTATCTACCTAATAAGAACACAAGTAAAAAAAGTCAGGGTAAACAAGTGACATCTTATCAAATATACTTAAAATAAAAGTTGGGTAAACAAGTTACGTCTTATCATAGTATTAATGTGAAACAACTTTATGACACCAACAACCATAGATGATCTGCTCAATGCTTTCATTTAGTTCCTTGTCATGCGGATTCTAGATTTCTAGATCTTTTTAGAAATAGAGATAAATACATAAACATAAAGAGGGTAGTTCTTGTTTAATTCTTCAATGTTCCATAATAAATGACAACTAAAAGGACTACTAAGTACGTAAGTAAACTACGCACAATAATCACCTTACTACTTCTTGTGTAACATGATACTTCAAATTTTCATTCCTAGTATGAATTATAACATAACTGCTTCTTACGGGTATAACAAATACATATCTTTATATCAGATTATCAACTGATCTGATCCACTCCTATTCTTCTCTTATATGTTGTGCTGCTGTGTAAACAAACCAAAACTCAGGGAATAAACCAATTCCATTTTCTAAAAAGAAACAACTAATATAACTATTACAATATGAAAAATGCAACAAGTTCTTTTCTAGCACAACAATTGCCGTCAGTTTGAAAGGAAGATTACCTCTTTTTTATCTCAGTAACAATCATGTCCAGATAGACCAATACCGAATCCCATTCCCATCCCTCTGATAGGAAAATGAATGTAGATACTAACCTTATGCACAAAGCAAGTTAATAACTCAGTAGCAAACACCTGTATTCAGATATATTATAAACATGAAAACACTCAAATGTTAGGGTTGTAAATGAGACGAGCTACTCTGTAGGGATGAGCATGGTACCGAAAGTAGCAGTACCGATAAACGGGGAAAATGGGCACATGTACCGAATATACCTGGTACCAAATGCCCATTACTCTGGCTTGAAAAACGCTCGAAATGAGCCAAGCTGAAACAAGCTTGAGCCCCAACCTAAAAGTAAGCTTGTTTAGTAAATGTGCTCGAGCTTCACTTTTCAAGCTATAGCTCGAGCCGACATGCAAGCATAAACTAGTCAGTTATTTATATATTTCTTAATTAATGAGTTATATATAATATATATATATATATATATATATATATAAAACTGTGAACCTATGTTGTCAAAAGCGAGTTAGGCGCGCGCCTAGGCGCTCAGGCGCAGCGAAGCGCAGCTAAACCGCCTGGTGGAGAGCTAGGCGCAAATCTGTGTCTTTTTTTTCAAAAAACGTACTCAAGCGCTCGCCTAGAGTTGGGCGCAGAAAGCGACCCTAAACCGAAAAAAAAACAGCCTAAAACAAGAAGAAACAACTTGAAACGTTAAATTAGAGCGGGTAGATAGTTAGGAACCTGGTTTAGCAACTTCTTCAAAATTCAACAGAAGGAGATATCATGATTTTTATAAACATTAATTATTGTTGCACATATTATAAAAAGATATCATGATTTTTTTACATTATATTTGTATATTAGTGTAAAACTCTTAATCTTATGCCCATTATATGTAATTTCCTTTATTTTTCTTACTATGGCGTCTTACCTAAAAAAACCCCTCGCTTTTTTTACGCCTTGCGCCTAGGCTCCAGGCGAGGCCTTTGCGCCTTAAGTGCGCCTAACGCTTTTGACAACATAGCTGTGAACTAAATATTATATATATATATATATAATGCTATATATAAATTTCTAAAAATATATATATAATTAATATAAACTAATTATTAAATAATTAATTACAAGACGAGCCCGAGATTGAAAAGTTACCCACAAGCCGAGCTTGATTCTTTAGAAGCAAAGCTTGATCTAAGCCGAGCTCGAGCTTTCATAAGTTAATCAAGCTCAAGCCTAGTCGAGCTCGAGTTCGGCTCTGCTGATTTGCACCCTTACTTAGTAGCAAACACCTGTAGAAACAAAAAGAAGTCCTTAATTGACATACACATACTTAAAGCAATCTTATACTAAATAATAATGTTGCATTATGTCAAACATTATCAAGCTATAATTTCAAACTAAGTGAGTGAATTGGTGCAAATGTTGAATTTCCCTCAACCAAATTAGGACCAGCTGGTTTAGTTCTTGATACCTTACCAAAGGAGAATGATTAACGTCCCATCAACCAGAACACCTTTTACCTTTGTGTCTATTTCCCATTCATGAAGAAAACTTTTGTAACCTAAATCCATATCTGCATTTAGCACGAAAGATAAGGAAAAAAAAAAGTTAACTTCCATTTTGTACTTCATATGATGAAACGACTAAACTCATACATCTCTTTTTTTATTGATTCGTAAATGTAATTAATATTTGTTCTTTATACAATTAAGTGTTATGTATCGTTTTCTTGAAATCAAATCAGCGAATATTGCAACTTTCAATAGATCGGTATCCAACAACATAAAAAAGAACACATCAAAATATAACAATGAATTGAAGATTGAGGGACAATCAAACCTGCTTACCAGAGATTTCAAACTTACCTCTTCCTGGTTCAACAATCCTGCCGCAGACGCCCGCTAGTACCACTGCAACCGATGAGTCCCCATGTTCCATCGCAGCCACCACACTCCCTGGTTCAGATTCCGTAACAAATGTCTCCCCTACAGCCACAGGAAACCCTCTCTGTTGAGGTGAGTGTTGATTTAGTCTAGGTAGGTTAAAGAGGGAGGGAGATCAAATTTTTGTGTCATAAGTGGGGATTAGGAGGGAATCATATGTTTTAATTTTTTCATTTGAGGAAAAGTGAGCGGGAAGGGTATACTTTTCTTTAGACTTTTAATAAATAAAAATAAAATAACTAATATTTTGGTTTATATGATATTTAGGCCGTGGGGTATGGTGGGGCGGGGGTTGGGCTTGGGTTGGGGCATTTGGTGACACGTGGAATGGGAGCCCCCTCACCGCCTGGTTACGTATCCGCTGGGTATGGCGGGGCGTGGGTTGGGCTTGGGTTGGGTGCACCGTGTGGCAGAATAATTAAAAAAAAATAAAAATACAAAAAAAATTATAAAAAATCACACAACAATTATAAAAAAAAGCCTACAACTTCATTAAAATTTAAAACATTACATAATCCTAAAAATTACAAAATAACAAACCTAAAACGTTAAAAAAAATTCAAAAAGGTCGATCTTGTCGAACACCTTTTTTTCCTTGCCTCGAAACTCTATGTTAGCCACCGCCACCCGGTCCTCGTGGCTTAACTCGCCACCGGGAACGGCTTCGTAGTAAGCCTTGAAACGCTCGAGCTTGGGCCGTAGCTCGCGCCATTTATGTTGGCACGCGTTGAGGTTGTGGCGGTCGTTACCGACGTTATGTCGGTAGGCTTCGAATGCTTCCACCCAATATTTTGTTTGGCCCGGTGGCCGACCCTTCATAGCGTTAACGACGCCTGTGACGAGAGCAATTTCCTCTTCATGAGTCCAGGATGCCATAGCGGGGTTGGGTTCGTGGGATGGGGTGGACCAGTGGGGTAGCGGGTTCGAGAGAAGTGGGTAGCTGGTGGGGTTGGTGGGTTCGTGGGATGGGGGGACCAGTGGGTTGGGGTTACAATATATAGGCCTTTGGGAGACCCGCGTGGCGGTTAGAGAAGATGGGGGACCGTTTGGGGGGACCGTTTGAATTTTAAAATTCAAAATTTAAAAAACCGCTTGACGTGGCGGGTGAGCCAATGAGATTCAGCCAACTAGCATGGCCATACCGCCCCACGCCCGGCTTGAAAGCCAAGCCCCAAGGGCCACGCCCCAACCCAAGCCCACCCGGGGTGGTGGCTTGGGCGTTTTCCCCCAACCCCCGCCCCATACCCCACGGTCTTAGGTGCTATTTGTTCTATTAAAAGGTAAAATGTTTGAAATCTGCGTACCACATCTGCAGACATCTTTAGCTGTAGCTGAAGAGGTGGACCAGACGCTGTAGCTGAAGAGGTGGACCAGACCTCTGCAGTCTGCAAGAAGAAGATTTTTTTTTGTTTTTTAACTTCTGCAAGCTGCTATAATCAAATAATTTATCAAGATGAATGATGGTGTGGGTGGCCGGCGAAGAGAAAGGAGGAGGAGGGGTGGCCGACGGAGAGGAAGGAGGAGGAGGGGTGGCCGGCGGAGAGGAATCAAAGTTTGTCCTTGTTTGACTAAGTGAGACTTTTTTTAACAAACATAGTATTGGTTGACTAATATCTTAATTAGTTCTATTTGGAACTAAGAATCATAACATGGTCAATCACCCTAATTGACATACATTGACTCTAGTTAACAATCTATCACCTTAATCGACCATTAGTGATACTAGCTAGCCATCAACGACCCTAATTAACCTACCAATGTATCTAATTGACCAATGTTGGCCTAACTAATAAATATGAATGACCATATATGACTATCAATGGCTCTAACTACTCACCATTGACCCTAATCGACTATAAGATTCACTATTTAACCACTAATGACTTTACTTGACTACAACTGCCACTGTTTAACCATTATAGACTATAATTAACCATCATTGATCATCAATGACCCAATTTGACCATAAGTAAAACTAATTGACGATAAACGATCCTAACTAACAATAAATGGCTCTAATTGACTATCAATGACTCTGATTGACCATCATTTAACCTAAGTGACCATCATTAACCCTAATCCAATAACATTTGCCTTCAATGGCTAACAATTGCCCTCATTCCTCGTAGTTGTCTCTAATTAACATTTTTTTACCAATACTGGCCATACTTAACCATCATTGGCTAATATTTCCATAATTGATCATGAATGATCATAACTAACAATCAATTAGCCTATATGGATATCATTTATCATAAAGCTAAAGGGTGTGGGGTCATGGTTGGGACATGATTCGCCACCTAGGAACATGAATGAAAGGCTACACCATCCCCTTGCTTGATCCACCATGGTTTCTTTTTTTTTTTTTTTTTTTGAACGGCAAATTTGGATCACTGACGGACCACTGGAGTATCATCGTGCCACCAGCGGAACCACCCGATCATATCCATCTCCACTAGGCATAATGCCTATACACCAATTCAGGAGGAAACCCAATAAAATGGGAAAAACCCCCTTGTGGTTGTGGGAATCGAACCCATGACCTATTGGTCCAAAGCCTTATCTCATCACCAAGATGCCACTAGGCTAGAAAGCTATGGATAGTGGTTATCCCATCACCAGAACCATGGTTTGCATGGATTAACCCATGGTCCCCCTTTCCATTTTCCAAGAAATCATTTCCTTTTTCTTAAGACAAAGATAAATTAAAATAAATAAAGGGCTAGTGGTCATGACCACACCCTTAGGGTAGTGGTTTTGGATGGTGGATTAGAGATTAGTGACATGACACTCACATAGAGGGTCATGGTGATCATGAGGGTCATGACCACACCCTATAGCTTAAGTGACTAGTAATGACCATCATCACCCTTAATTGACCATTAATGATTTTAATTGATCATCATTAATGTTATTGACCGCCAATGACCATACATGACCATTGACTCTAATATATTCCCTTAAAATTGGAAAATATGTGTCGATTATTAGGGACTGAAAATCAATCCCAAATTTGTTTATGTAGAGTACACTTCGGAGGCAATCGCTAATTCGATCTGTTTTAGAAATATTAATAACTGATTTTTAGTCTCTAATACCTATTTACTAGAGACTACAAAGAGTAACTAACATAAGTCATAATTAAATGAAGTGCCTAGTATCTTTTGTAACTGATAATTCAGTACTAGAAATTTTTAGGACAAAATTACAATTTATAATACAATTCATGGTGGAAAATGCGTTGAGTTTTAGTCTCTAATATGTTCTCTTAATAATTCATTACTAGAACTTTTAGGACAAAATTACAAATAGTTGGATACTAAAAGTCAGTTCTTAATCCTTTAATATATATAAGGCGTTTAAGACTGAATATCAGTCCTAAACTCGTTCTGTTTTTTTATTTTTTTGAAATATTAAGAACTGAGTTTTAGTCTCTAATATGTTCTCTTAATATTAGAGACTGAATATCAGTCGCAGATACATGTTCCCCGTTCCTTGTTACAAAGGAAAAATTTTGGGACTAAAATTTAGTTACCAAAGAAATTACAAAAGAAACTTTATATTGTGCAAACATATTTGAGACTGAAGTTTAGTCACTAATAATTTCCTTTACGAACATGCATTCAAAACTGAATATCAGTCTCTAATTCTGCCTGTCTTGAGAATATTGAGAACTGATATTCAGTCCCTAATATGTTCTCTCTATAATAGAGACAAAAGATTAGCCTCCAATACATTTGTGAATTTTTCATCATAGAGGGAACATATTTAAGACTGAAATTTAGTAGCCAATAAATTTCCCTCCAAAAGGTTATATGGCGTAAACACATTTGCGACTGAAATTTAGTCTCAACTAAGGTGTTAAGATATTAGCGACTGATTATCAGTCACTAAAATATGCCACGTAGAAATCAGTCTCCAATGTTATTAGTAACTGATAAATCAGTCCCAGATATTACATATTTAAGACTGATATATTAGTCCCTGAAAATTTAGTCTTTAATGGTCACATTTCTTGTAGTGTTAACAAAACTAACCTGTAAGTCTGTTAAGTTTGAATGGGGACCAAAACAAGAAGAAGCCTTTAGAATTCTTAAGCAAAGATTAACCAACGCACCCATACTAGCATTGCCGGAAGGAACTGAAGATTGCGTAGTTTATTGTGACGCTTCTAAGATAGGTTATGGATGTGTGTTGATGCAATGTCAAAAGGTTATAGCCTATGCCTCTAGAAAACTTAAGAATCGTGAAGAGAATTATACAACCCATGATTTAGAATTAGGAGCTATAATATTTGCCCTGAAAATTTGGAGACATTATCTTTATGGTAGTAAGTTTACTATTTTCACTGATCATAAGAGTTTAAGATATGTCTTTGGGCAAAAAGAGTTAAATATGAGGCAGAGACGCTGAATGGAAATTCTTAGTGATTACGATTGTAATATCCAATATCATGCAGGAAAAGCTAACGTAGTAGCCGATGCTTTAAGTCGAAAATATCATGAAAAGCCAAAAAGAGTGCGTTCTAAACTAAATCTGCAGATAGATTTAAACGAACAGATTAGAAAAGTACAAGAATCAGTAATCAAGGATGATACTGAAAAATTGAAAGGAATGATTAAGGAACTAGAACAAGGAACATATGGAATTTGGAGATTCCATAAGAAAAGGATTTAGATACCTAAACTAGGAAACCTAAGTCACAGAATATTAGAAGAAGCCCATAAGTCTAAATATACGATACATCCTGGAAGTGATCAGGTGTATCAAGACTTAAGAAAGACTTTCTGGTGGATAGGAATGAAACATGATATAGCAGCTTATGTTGCCAAGTGTTTCACAGGTTAAGGCTGAACATCAGAAACCCTCGGGTTTGTTACAACAATTGGAAATGCCTGTATGGAAATGGGAATTGATAACAATGGACTTTGTTACCAAATTACCCAAGACACGAAAAGGTAATGATACAATCTGGGTGATTGTAGATAGATTAACTAAATCTGCTCATTTCTTACCAATGAAGGAAACTTTCAGTATGGAACAACTAGCCAAGTAATATGTAAATGAAATAGTTTCATTACATGGAATTCCTTTATCTATTGTTTCTGACAGAGATAGCCGTTTTACTTCTCATTTTTGGACAAGTTTCCAAAAATCAATGGGAACCAACCTAAATCTAAGCACCGCTTATCATCCTCAAACGGATGGACAAAGCGAAAGGACAATACAAATGATGGAAGATATGCTTAGAGCTTGTGTAATTGATTTCGAGGGAAATTGGGACGATCATTTACCATTAATAGAATTTTCTTACAACAACAGCTATCATACCAGTATCAATGCTGCACCATTTGAAGCACTTTATGGACGAAAGTGCCGAACCCCAGTCTGTTGGGCAGAAATTGGAGAAAATCAACTATCTGGACCCGAGATAGTACAAGAAACAACATACAAGATTATTCAAGTTAAGAAACGACTAAAAGCAGCACGCGACCGACAAAAGAGTTATGCTGATAACAGGTGAAAGCCATTGGAATTTCAGGTAGGAGACAAGGTGTTATTAAAAGTTTCTCCTTGGAAAGGAGTGGTGAGATTCATCAAAAGAGGAAAACTAAGCCACAGGTATGTTGGACCCTTTGAGATTATTAAAAAAATAGGACCAGTAGCTTATCAGCTACAACTGCCAGAGGAAATGGCAGCAATACATGATGTATTTCATGTATGTAATCTCAAAAAGTGTTTAGCCGATGAATCATTAGTGGTACCTCTTAAGGACATAGAGGTAAATGAAAACCTTAAGTTTGTAGAGAAGCCTCTGCAGATTGAAGACAGAAAAGTCAAGAATCTCACACAAGAGACTAGTTCTAGTCAAAGTAAAATGGGATTCTAAGAGAGGATCAGAGTATACATGGGAGCTTAAATCCGAGATGCAAAAGAAATATCCACACCTATTCCAGTAGACCTCGAGAACGAGTTCTAAAACAAGGTGGGGAGGATATAACAACCCTCCTAAAATAATTCCGACACTCCTAAAATACTTAGAATGACCCTATACGTCTTAAAATATATCCCGTATACGAGAAATGGCTCAAAATACCTTTATATAATTAAAAATAAAATAAAAACAATAAAAACAAGTCTGTCGGCCGCGACAGACTACCCTTGGTTCTACGCGGGCCGTGAGCGAGGAGACAAAATGCGTGACCCGGGACCGCCACGTGTCGGACTCGTGTCGAGTCTAGCATCCGAGTCAGCCAAGCTAGGGCCTACCCTAGCTGGCGTCGCGGGCCGCGAAGCCCTCCTTGGTTTCCGTCGCGGGGCGCGACAAAGTGATGTATCAGCACTATAAATAGCCTCGATCGGATTCAATTGAATTCGTTCAAAATTTTTGTATTCTCTCTCTATTTTCTGCATATCAAATATAATATCAGGCATAATACCCCCCTAAAATAACGAAGTTCTGCCTCGTTGTAAGTATTTTAACCCCCGGTTACGTATTAGATACACTTCCCGATCGATCTAGTGCTCTAAAAGTTACCTAAATAACTGAAGTATTGGAAAATATGGCTATAAAAGTTACCTAAATAAAGAAAGATGTTTTATTCAATAAAATAGGGTTTATCCCTATAAACATTTTGTAATAAAAACTTGGGTTTATCCCAACATGTTTATTATAAAAATGTGGTATTTTACTCTGATAAAATATTTCATAACTACGGTTCTGATATAAATTCCGCTGTCAAATAATGATAAACACCGATATCACCATCTTTGAAAAGGCCGCGGCTGCCCGCCTCCCGAGGCAGGGGTCGAGGGTTGCGACAATAACCTTGAAGAAATTGACAGTTTCAGCTGACCGATTAAATGCATCGAAATGCATTACAAGATTTAGTGGCCAATATTGGTTTCTAATCTGCGATATGGACTTGAAAGTTCATCAATATATCACAAAAAAAAACATATATCGCACATACAATAACCTTCTCAACATATTAGAGATAAGCACCTCAAATTCTTTCTTTTTCCACAAATGCAAAAACACCAATAACATGGTGCAAGCTCGGGTGCATGAGCCACCTCCGACAATATATATTGCTTCGTCTATAATATCTTGGGAGACATAAGAGTTCTCTTAGATGAGACTCGAAATCCGCTTTAAGGGACCCTTGTTGAACACAATCATCGATCACAACCGTCAACAACTTGTTTTTTCAGTGATAGAGAAAGGACGAAGTAGAAGACTCAACCCGTGGATGACATTGGTTTGAATCTTTCCATTTATGTAATGTTTATATTTACATCTTATCATAACTAGGTTTATCACCCTAGCCGCGTTGCGGCAAACTTCTTTTGTTATTTAGTTTGTGTTTACATGTGTTTTGAAATCACTATGAGCGCGTTGCGCGCGAAACCACTAACAAAAATAAAAAGAAAATGTAAAAAACAGTAAAACATAATCGAAAGAAAATCAACCAAAAAAGATGTATGTTAATGATGTTATTCGTATGAAACCCGTGGTCAGAGATGAGCAAATAATACTGGGTACCGGTACCGAATTTCTCAAACCGAGGGATCCTAATTACCAATTCGCTACCGACTTTTGGCGTTCCTAGTACCGGTTTGCTACCGATTTTTACTTTCATATGCCTGTACCGTAACCGGTATTTTCGGTATTGGTTGCCACCGAGCTCATCCCTACCCCTGAAACTAAAAAAAGAAATCATTTAAAGTTGAAGAAAATCAACAAAAAAAAGTTGTACGATACCGTTGTTGTTTGTATGGCTCCCGTGATCAGGGATGAGCAAATGGTATCGTGTAGCAGTACCGAATTTCCCAAAATAAAAGATATTCAAACTTAATCCGGTACCGACTTTTGCCGTTTTCTGTATCAGGCTGGTGCCGATTTTTACCTTAATGCACCGATAATGAACCAGACCGTACCTGGATTTTCGATACCCGTATTGGTTGACACCAAGCTTATCCAACTAAGAAAGCAAAGAAAATAATAATAATAATTATATTACTATATATATATTATAGTAATATATTAAAACTACTATTCATTCAATTGTATTATTATCATATAGTAATAATAATAATTCGTTTTGGTAGTACAAGTTTTTATACATATAACGAAAGTATCCTTATTATATTTACTATTATTTAATATTATTTAAAAAAAAACACTTTGAAACAAGTTATTGAACTATTGACCCACAACATGATAAAAATAAATGCTTCTCTCACACAAAAGGCTAGATTGTTATTATTGAGACGACATAAAAGATGATCATTAAACGGTTGTACTATTTGTTAGGTTTTGAATTGACCTCTATTTCTGATTATGGAACATGTTCAATGCATAGGAAATAAAGCTTAATTTGATGAGTATATTGCAGTTTTACATAAGAACACTTGTGTCCCCTCCATTATCCTTTGTTTATGTGCACATTGTGCACTTTCATGGTCCATTCTATGTACATGATGTTGTGATACGTACATGTTTCTATTCGAACATAACAACTTGTTTCACACTCCAATCCACAAAAGCATAACAGAAACAAAGGTAAATAACCGAAACAACCGAAAAAATCAAATCATAATCGAAACTCATTAGATTATTTGGCGAAACAAAATAAGCCATAAACTATGCGTACCATAATGTCCTATTTTTAAACTAGATTATATGTAGAGTAAATTCGTGCAAAAATAGTTTAAGATAGAATGAGAGTCGTTTACTAAATTGTGGGTTTCACGCCTATTTTGGTGAAGTCGTCTCGTTTGTGTTTTACGAGTGTTTGTGAATTTAGAATAGTCTAGTAAAATGTATGAGGAAAAGTGTATGTTGAAGATTAAACAAACAAGTATAAACATGTCAAGAATGACACATAAAGAATGACGTATTAAAACAATTATTAACACGTAATAAAACATGTATTAACACATAAGGATAGTATGTCAAGTATGATACATAAGGATAAAAAAAGACATATACGTTTAAAAGGCTTAAAGAGAATAAATAAGAAACACCTAAAGTGGCATGCATGTAGTTTCAAATAAAACATAAGAATAAGGCTCTAGAACTATAGACTAGGTAAAAAGCATGGCAATTTTTCCTAATTCCCTATAGTTATGGCTCTGATACCAATCTGTCACACCCCAACCGATGGCGGAAACATCGGGATGAGACGAACAAATTGCTCAAAACTTCATAACACTATGTGACAATAATGATTTAAATTCGAATTTCATAAATTGACTAAATTGTCATACCTAAATTCAAGCAAGAACAACATTGTTTCAACATTACATCAAAATAACAAAAACAAATTTTAGGCGTGTATCTAAGTCCACCTAAATTGCATTCTTCGTAGCATTACTGAATCTATCAACCTGCAACATGTACATAAAATAATGTTCAATGCAAAAGCAAAGGCGAGTATACAAGTTTTGTTACATAGCATAATATAGTGTAAAAATGTGCTCATATCCAACATGATTCGTAATATGCAATACTAGTATGCTACATGGCGTACAATATGTTCAAACCCGAGTATACAACGCGTTAAAAATAGCCTAATCCCAAGAGTATAGCGGGGTGGTAGAATAGTTTAACTTAACAATACCCTCGAATACAAAAGGGGCGATGCGTTAATCCTATAGCGCTATAATTGTTAAGGGAGGCTAGCAAAGTTAATGAGCATATATCGACCAAATAGTTTACATAGCATACGAGAATAACAAGTATCACACATAGTTTCATGTTAAGCATGGATAGAGTATGTTTAAAATGGTTTGAGTATTATTTTGTATAATGTACATGTTGCATCCCAAAGTGATAAAAGTAAAAAGGGATCGAGTATACTCACGGTTTGGCAAAGTTGTTCCTTTGGTAATCCCGTGAAGAGTTGGAGGTTGGAAACTCCAAGGCTTCCTTAAAACACTTAGTGTTTTGTTTAGAACTCTTCGAGTTCTCTTCCTTGCTTGGAAGATTTTAAGAGAATTAGAGAGAGAAAATAATGGTTGGGACACTTCGTGTCCTTTTAGAATTCTTAGAATTAGAGAGGTTGAGAGAAGAATGGTGTGAAGAAAATGGTAGAAGGAGGTTAGTATTTATAGGTAGAGATGGTGAAAAAGAATGAAATATGATTGGAGGAGAATGGAGGTGGAAAAGTGAAATCTAATTGGTGGAGAGTGAGTGGAAGAAAAGGTGATTGAAGGAGGTGGAAAAAGTGATTGGAAAAAAGGTGATTGAAAGTGGTGGAAAAAGTGATTGAAGGTATTTCTTGTGTATAACTTATGTATAAAAGTATAATTTGAGTATTGATAATGTATGTATAAGTAATTATACGTATAACGAGTATCGGTTTGTGAGAAAACACGTATTTAAATAAATAATTAGATAATTAATTAAAATGAATAAATGATTAAATAATTAAATAGATAAATGAATAATTGTTTATTTAATAATTGAATATAGGATAAATATTGAATAAATATATAATTAAATACATGGTTAAATAATAAATGAATAAATATATAAATACATAATTAAATAATTTAAATAAATATTGGATAAATAAATGATTAATTATTTAAATGAATATGTATTTAAACGCGAAAATACGGAGCACACAATGGGTGTCTAACAATAGTTGCTACGTTAACCAAAGCATACCATGAATAATGTACTATGTAACTAACAGGTAGGTAATATAAACATAAACCATATCACCTAGAATGTTGAGTCTTGCACGTGGAGCGAAGCGTTGTTGTGGATCGTTGAGCACTGTACAGGTTATAGTCTGGTTTTACCAAAAGATTTTCCCTTTTAAAACCAAGTTCACTATAACCAATGGCTCTGATACCAATCTGTCACACTCCCAAAATCCACAAGCGGAGTATCACCGCATGGAGGCGTGACTGACCAGTATCAAGCCACCAATCATATTGAACAATGTAATTAAGTAATAAAACCAACCACAATATAATTGGTGTCCAAAAGAAAGTAACCAACTTTAAGTCAACAGCGGAAGCATAAAATGTATAACCCAAAACATAAGTAATAAATTCATAAAGTTTAAGTGTTTAACATGGAACTCAACCGTCCATTCCCACAATGACTCTTCCCCATGCAAGCTCCTGCTAAGTACCTAATGACCTGCAAAGCATGTAGTAACGAGTCAACAAGTTGAGCGAGTTCACAGTTGGGTGTTCGTTAAAGTTATTCCAAAAACATATTTTCCTTTAGCTGGCATCCTTGCCGTGGGGGTTACCCCATAGTTGAAAACATGATTTGTTTAATCCCATTTACTCTGGCTATCCAGCCGTGGGGGCTACCCCATGTTTACACTACTAGACTCGTTACCATATCGACAACTGACTGGAGTCATGTTTAAGTGCCCTGCGTCAATGTCTATCATCATTGACGTGCCCAGATCCATTAGTTCACGCCCGTCCTCTGCGGCACGGTGTGAGGCTTGTCAAACCTAAATTGCGCTATCTAACTAATGACCCGCTCGCCATTGGCCCGACGATTAAGTCGATATAAAAAGGAGGGACTTCGTGATAGAGTTTTGGTCTAGTGAACTTAAGACTGTCCCAAGAGGACGAGGAATTACATTCCTTAACCCATACTGTCCTACCCAAGAAGGACGAGGAAATCCATATTCCTTAACCCATTCCCAACCCACCGGGAATTACCATGCTTTGTAGAAAGTGTGAACTCACCTTAGGTTAGCTCGGCAGATACACAAAAGGTCAATTGAGCTACTAGTGGTCAACCACGTCCTAACATGGTTACCATACAAGTCAGGTCTAGGTTCAAGTAGTGGACATAAGTTTTACGCATAAACTAACAGGTTACAACACATAATGATCATGGCCAGCATATTCAACACGTTAACAGTCAAGTGCATAACATATCCGAACTTGTGCGATTCACCCATTGAAGCCCAAATGTATCCGGCCCAACCTGTTGTGTGTCCAGCATATCCTGGTGTGACTCACAACGGGTTGTGCGATCCAACATACCCGGCCCAAATAACATGATTCGAATTGTGCGATCCATTTGGCCTTGTGCGACTCGGAACCTCTTGTGCGACTGGATATTGGGCTTTAAGGCCCAATCAGCATAATGAGGTCCAACAAATGTGTATGGCCCAAGACTTGTGCGATCGGAACCTCCTTGTGCGATCCACTTGTCTTGTGTGATCATGCATAACTATTGTGTACTATGGGCTTAAACAGTTGCACCAATCTTGTGCGACTGTCTTGTGCGACCCATCACTTGTGTGATCCGATAAGATCTTGTGCGATCAAGGGTGGTCTTGTGCAATTTGTTATCCAATCCCCTAATTTCATGCAACCAGTTTCAGTCATTCAACAGTTACCTATTTTGCATTCATTGAATTAAAATAATAGTTTCCAATCATGTCAAAATCGATCCAATCAAAGGTTTAACAATCAATTCTTTTAGCACTAATCAACATTCAATCATAAGCATAATCGGATCAAACGGTTTAGTTTTCTTAATTCTCATATAAACATCAACGCTAATCAACCGAAACATTCATTCATATTATCAGCATTATCCGATTCGGTTGTGTTAATAATCATTACGAACCTAATTACTGATGTATCATCACAACATCAAGATCATACCAAAGCTTACATCAAACATACACATATTCTGAATCCCTATGTTTAAATCTTCTATCATTAACAAACCTAGTTATCACGAACAATCATGGTAAATCAATCATACGAGTATACAATGATGGGAAACTAACCGATAGAAATGTAGGATGAGATTGTATCGAACAAGAAAGTCTTCGATGGAGAGGGGATGTTTGTCGTCGGCTTCGAGAGTGAAGGAAGAGATAGTAGGGTTTATGTTTAAAGTGTTTAGCAAATAATGAGGAGTATACCCCCTCCTCATGAGGTTATGCGCATCAATGAAATGGGCCGAACCCACACATGGGTAGCCCTTTCGGGTTTCGAGCACACTAAATGTAGGCCGAGAAGGGTGTGAAGCAAAAAGCCCAAAGGCTTGTGCGATCGGGTTAGAGTTGTGTGGTTGGGTTCGTGTTGTGCGATCACATCACATAAACATATAACATATATTACACAATCCACATAACACAATATCATAACATTCCATTAAATCAATGCATCACATAATCACATAACGTTCAGACATGGTATATCAAAGCACACAAAAGAGTTCTAAAACACGAGTTGTCAAATTATCCCCAAGTTGAAAGAAATTTTGTCCCGAAATTTAGCACGTACTCACTGAGGAAGCTAGTTAAGTTGCATGGTTTTCCTGGGGTGTCACATCCTTCCCCAGTTGGTTTGGAAGTAGTAGCTTCAGCCTCAGCAGTGGTTTCGTTTTTCTCGAACAAATGGGGATATTTGTGTTTCATTTGGTCTTCGCGTTCCCAGGTAAACTCTGGGCCACGACGGGAGTTCCAACGAACTCGAACAAGAGGAATTCTGGTGCGCTTGAGAATCTTCACCTCTCGGTCAGTAATCTCTACTGGTTCCTCGACAAATCGTTGCTGATCGTCGATAGTGAGCTCCTTGAGAGGAACTATGAGGGTCTCATCTAACAGACACTTCTTCAGATTCGACACGTGGAAGACGTTGTGAACTCCGATGAGTTCTTCGGGTAGGTTCAGTTTGTAGGCCACTTTGCCTATTTTCTCTATGATTTCGAACAACCCGACTTATCACGGGTTAAGTTTGCCTCGTTTGCCAAAACGAACTACACCTTTCCAAGGTGAGACTTTGAGTAGCACTCGATCCCCAACCTGGAACTCGAGTGGTTTCCGGCGCTTATCAGTGTAGCTCTTCTGACGGTCACGAGCTGCTGCCATTCGTTGTCGTATCTGAGCAATCTTCTCAGTTGTGTCTACCACAAGTTCTGGGCCTGTGATTTGGCTGTCACCAATTTCTGCCCAGCAAAAAGGTGATCGGCATTTACGTCCGTACAATGCCTCAAACAGAGCGGCCTGGATACTGGTGTGGTAACTGTTATTATACGAAAACTCCACTAACGGGAGATGCTTTTCCCAGCTGTTACCAAAGTCGATTACACATGCTCGAAGCATGTCTTCAAGGGTTTGGATGGTGCGTTCAGACTGCCCATCCGTTTGCGGATGATACGCCGTGCTCATATCTAGTCGAGAGCCAAAGGACTTGTGCATCGCTTGCCACAATTCAGAGGTAAAACGCGTGTCACGATCATATATGATAGAGGTTGGCACCCTGTGCCTCGAAACCACTTCCTTTAAGTAAACGTCTGCTAAAGTAGAGAACTTGTCTGTTTCTTTGATAGCCAAAAAGTGTGCAGACTTAGTCAACCTATCCACTATCACCCAAATAGTGTCATTTCCGCGTTGAGATCTGGGCAGGCCAATAACAAAATCCATGGAAATTTGCTCCCATTTCCATGTCGGGATCTCTGGTTGTTGGAGTAGGCATGATGGTTTCTGATATTCAATCTTGACTCTCTCACAAGTCAAACATTTACTAACGTAAGTTGCTATGTTGGCTTTCATGCTAGGCCACCATTATGTAGTCCTTAAGTCGTGGTACATCTTATCTGAACCAGGATGTACTGAGTAACGAGACTTGTGCGCTTCATCCATCACAAGCTCGCGTAAGTTTCCATAAAGTGGAACCCAAATGCGCCCTGTTACGTAGTAAGCTCCATCTTCCTTTTGTTCTAACTGTTTCCTTGACCCTCGTAAGGACTCCGCCCTGATGTTCTCTGCTTTCAACGCTTCAACCTGAGCGTCTCGTATCTGAGCGGGAAGACTAGATTGGATGGTAAGTTGTAACGCTCGCACGCGCTTAGGTGTAGTATCCTTTCTACTAAGGGCATCGGCCACAACATTGGCTTTGCCCGGATGGTACTTAATCGCGCAGTCATAATCATTCAAGAGCTCGACCCATCGACGTTGTCGCATGTTTAACTCCTTTTGCTTGAAGATATGCTCGAGACTCCTGTGATCGGTGTAAATGGTGCACTTGGTACCGTACAGGTAATGTCTCCATATCTTAAGAGCAAAAACTACTGCTCCCAACTCCAAGTCGTGCGTAGTGTAGTTCCTTTCGTGAATTTTAAGTTGACGTGATGCGTAAATGATGACCTTGTCACGTTGCATCAACACGCAACCAAGTCCTTGGATGGACCCATCGCAATAAACTACAAAATCATCAGTGCCTTCAGGCAGAGAGAGGATTGGTGCGCTGCAAAGTCTATCTTTTAAATGCTGAAAAGCAGATTCCTGTGCATCACCCAACGTTAGGTGACGCCCTTCTGAGTTAGTGAAGTGAGGGGTTGCGTGATCTTGGAGAAATCCTTAATGAATCTTCTGTAGTAGCCCGCCAAACCCAAGAATTGGCGGATTTCTGTTGGTGTACAGGGTGCAGGCCAGTTCTTGATCGAGTCTACCTTGGATGGATCAACATGAATCCCATCCTTGTTTACTACGTGACCTAGGAAATGGACTTTACGAAGCCAAAAGTCACATTTCGAAAACTTGGCATAAAGCTGCTCTGCTCGAAGAAGTTTCAAAATAAGTTGCAGATGTTGCTCTTGTTCCTCCTGACTCTTGGAATAGATCAGAATGTCGTCAATGAAAACAATGATGAACTTGTCCAGGTAAGGTTTGCATACTCGGTTCATAAGATCCATGAAGACCGCGGGTGCGTTTGTCAGTCCGAAAGGCATGACCAAAAACCCGTAGTGCCCATAACAAGTTCTAAATGCTGTTTTGGAGACGTCCTCATCTCGGACTCTCAACTGATGATATCCCGATCTCAGATCAATCTTTGAGTAGAAGCTCGACCCTTGCAACTGGTCGAACATGTCATCAATACGCGGGAGAGGATAACGATTGTTCACGGTCACCTTGTTGAGCTCACGATAGTCAATACACATTCTGAAAGTACCGTCTTTCTTCTTCACAAACAAAACTGGAGCTCCCCAGGGCGAAGAGCTAGGACGTATGAAGCCCTTATCCAAGAGTTCTTGTAGTTGCGTAGATAGTTCTTCCAATTCTGATGGAGCTAAGCGATACGGCGCACAGGCTATTGGTGCTGCTCCAGGAGCTAGCTCGATCTGAAATTCGACTTGACGATGAGGTGGAAGACCAGGTAATTCCTCAGGAAATACCTCTGGAAAGTCACGTACAATAGGAATATCTTCTATCTTCTTTTCCTTCGCAGAGGTGTCGGTCACGAGAGCTAGAATAGCTGTGTGGCCCTTACGCAAGCACTTCTGGGCCTTAAGGAAAGAGATGATACTCACGACAACACCACTCTTGTCGCCACGAATCACGAGAGGTTCATCACCTGAACGGGGAATACGGACAATCTTCTCGTTGCAAAGAATCTCTGCTTGATGTTGGGATAACCGATCCATCCCAATGACAACATCGAAACTACCCAGAACGATAGGAATGAGGTCGATAGGGAAGGTCTGATTTGCAAGAACAAGACTACAACCCTTAACTATGTGTGTGGCTTCTAAACTTTTACCGTTTGCTAATTCTACCACATGCTTGGTGTTCAAAAGTGTTGGGGTACGCTTAAGCATCTGACTAACTTTTAAAGACACGTAACTAGTATCGGCACCTGAATCGAATAAAATAGAAACATAGAAGTCGTCCAGTAGGAACTTACCCATCACGACGTTGGGATCGTTCCTTGCATCACCCTGACCAATTACAAAAACATGACCCTTGGCACCATTGCCATTGTTGTAACCCCCATTATTGTTCCCATTTCCTTGATTGTTGTTGTTCTGATTCTGGTTCAGCTGGGGACAGTCTCTTTTGAAGTGGCCTTCAGCACCACACTGAAAACACTCTTTGTCGTTGCCTTGCTGTTGCTGATGCTGCTGGCGCTGATTCTGTGGGGCTTGTTGTTGCTGACGATTCTGATTCGCGGGGCGTAAACTCCTGCAATCCTTTGCGGCGTGGCCTGGCTTGTTGCACCGATGACAGTTACTCCTGGTGCATGGCCCGCTGTGGTGTAGGTTACAGCGATTGCATTTGGGGTGATTTCCCCTGTACCCACCTTGAATTTGGCTACCAGGTGATTGCTGACTAGGGCTCTTGTAGTCGTCAGTCCTTCGCTGCTGAGACTGAGACTGAACAGAAGTTGAACCTTTACTTGAAGTTCCATCCCATTTACGCTTGTTATCGCTGGGAGCATCAGAAGTAGTAGCACTGATACGCTTTGGTAACCTGTTCTGCTCCACCGCCTGATCAGTGAGACGATGAGCCAATCGAACAACTTGCTGGATGGTGGCGAGGTTAGCTAAAGTCACATGACTTTGAATCTCTGGCACTAAACCCTTAAGGTACAGCTCGATACGTTTAATGGGAGGATCCACCATAGTAGGACACAAGATAGCCAGCTCGTTCGATATTTTCGTGTACGCTTCAATTTCTGACCCCGTCATCTTTAAGTTGAAGAACTCTACCTCCAGCTTGTGAATGTCATCACGATTACAGTACTCTTCCTTGATCAATTCCTTGAAATCGTTCCATGGGGTGGCCTTAGCAGCAACCAACCCCAACATTTGGACCTGAGCGTTCCACCACGTGAGAGCTACACCTTCAAGAGTACCAGTAGCATACTTCACCCTACGAGCCTCAGGGCATTCGCACATCTCAAAAACAGATTCGAGTTTCTCGAACCAGTGGAGGAGACCTACAGCTCCTTCAGTACCATTGAAGGTACTAGGTCAACAGTCCATAAAGGTCTTGAAAGTGCACACGGGAAGTTGTGCAGGTTGACTTGTCGTGAGAGTAAGAAAGGACAAGGTTTAACACAAGGGTTGGTTCACGAGAGTAGGATCTAAACATCCTAGGATAGGTCGAAATAGCAGGTTATACCTCCTGCTGGAGCTGCCGCGAGCGCTGCAGCGACTTGCTCGTTGATCAAAGTCGTCAGCTGGGCTTGAGTTAGGTTGATACGTCCACTCATGATCTTCACAGTAAAGAGAGCACGAGTGAGAAAAGTGTCGTGACAATACGTAAGTGTGGAGTGACAGAAGAGAGTAAGCACACAATGGGTGTCTAACAATAGTTGCTACGTTAACCAAAGCATACCATGAATAATGTACTATGTAACTAACAGGTAGGTAATATAAACATAAACCATATCACCTAGAATGTTGAGTCTTGCACGTGGAGCGAAGCGTCATTGTGGATCGTTGAGCACTGTACAGGTTATAGTCTGGTTTTACCAAAAGCTTTTCCCTTTTAAAACCAAGTTCACTATAACCAATGGCTCTGATACCAATCTGTCACACCCCCAAAATCCACAAGCGGAGTATCACCGCATGGAGGCATGATTGACCAGCATCAAGCCACCAATCATATTGAACAATGTAATTAAGTAATAAAACCAACCACAATATAATTGGTATCCAAAAGAAAGTAACCAACTTTAAGTCAACAGCGGAAGCATAAATGTATAACCCAAAACATAAGTAATAAATTCATAAAGTTTAAGTGTTTAACATGGAACTCAACCGTCCATGTCCCACAACGACTCTTCCCCAAGCAAGCTCCTCCTAAGTACCTAGTGACCTGCAAAGCATGTAGTAACGAGTTAACAACAAAGTTGAGCGAGTTCACAGTTGGGTGTTCGTTAAAGTTATTCCAAAAACATATTTTCCTTTAGCTAGCATCCTTGCCGTGGGGGTTACCCCATAGTTGAAAACATGATTTGTTTAATCCCATTTACTCTGGCTATCCAGCCGTGGGGGCTACCCTATGTTTACACTACTAGACTCGTTATCATATCGACAACTGACTGGAGTCATGTTTAAGTGCCCTGCGTCAATGTCTATCATCATTGACGTGCCCAGATCCATTAGTTCACGCCCGTCCTCTGCGGCACGGTGTGAGGCTTCTCAAACCTAAATAGCGCTATCTAACTAATGACCCGCTCGCCATTGGCCCGGCGATTAAGTCGATATAAGAAGGAGGGACTTCGTGATAGAGTTTTGGTCTAGTGAACTTAAGACTGTCCCAAGAGGATGAGGAATTACATTCCTTAACCCATACTGTCCTACCCAAGAAGGACGAGGAAATCCATATTCCTTAACCCATTCATAACCCACCGGGAATTACCATGCTTTGTAGAAAGTGTGAACTCACCTTAGGTTAGCTCGGCAGATACACAAAAGGTCAATTGAGCTGCTAGTGGTCAACCACGTCCTAACATGGTTACCATACAAGTTAGGTCTAGGTTCAAGTAGTGCACATAAGTTTTACGCATAAACTAACAGGTTACAACACATAATAATCATGGCCAACATATTCAACACGTTAACAGTCAAGTGCATAACATATCCGAACTTGTGCGATTTAGCCATTGAAGCCCAAATGTATCCGGCCCAACCTGTTGTGCGTCCAGCACATCCTTGTGCAACTCACAAAGGGTTGTGCGATCCAACATACCCGGCCCAAATAATATGATTCGAATTGTGCGATCCATTTGGCTTGTGCGACTCGGAACCTCTTGTGCGACTGGATATTTGTGACAACTGGCACGAAACCGGTAATTTCCGTACACTTTAGTTATTATTCAATGACTGCAATTATGTGCTTAAATGTCAACACTGACTGATTACATGCTAAACAAGTGAATTCATGCACGTTGTATACTACAAAATATTGCTTTATGCATAAACGAGAGCGTTGCGTCAGAAATACTAGTAAACTCACCGGTAAGACACACTGTGTCAACAGAACTGCAGAAAGCAGTCAGACATTAAAATTGAGGCCTAGGTGTAGGTCCAACAACAACAATACATTAAAACCCAAGAATACATACAAGGGTTTACATATATACCATCTGGAAGCAAAAATAAGCACTAAAAAGCACCCGAAACGCACTTTAAGTGCAGAATTTTACATAATTCAGCTCTAAACAGCTTTTAGACATATGAATATTATGCGGAAATGTCGTTTTATTATCCAGAATATTTCCCCAAGTGTTGGGAATCGAAAGGAATACAAAAAGGTACTTAAAAGACACTAAAAAGTGTGATTTAGCACTTTAACGAATCGGTATCTAACCGAATAACCGGACTTTACCCGGAACACCAAAATAATGCTAGAAGCATTGTTTCTACTTTTCTGAGCTAGTTAGGGTCCCCGAACACCCTAACACCCGTTATATTACATCACACACTATTACACTAATTTAGATACCTAACAAAACTAACTAGTTACTAACCAAATGGTTGAAATCCAACCATATACCCCCCCCCTCATTCGAACGGTTCCCCAAGGGGGTGACCCACTTCATTTTTCTTGATTATTTTATTAAGTCTTGCCTAATATCTTGGAAACACTTTGTATGTTGGGTAATGGTGATTAATTGGTTTATAAGTAAGTTCAAGGGATCACCATTATCTCACTTCCATTCACAAAACACTTCACAAAAAAATTACTCTCTCTTCCCTCTCCTTGGTGTTCGGCCGAGAGCTCACACACACCCACCATCATCATCAAGTTTCGATCAAGACATTTTACATACATACCAAGGTGCAAGGTGACATACAAGGAGGCTCGGTGTTTTCGGAAACTCAAGAACCTCACTACGTTGCTTTTATCCACCTAGTTTTCGCTTTGATTCTTCCCTAGCCATGAGCTAGTTGTAAGTGCTTCTAAACACTCTCTTGTTCATGTTTAAGGTGGTTAATAAGAGATTTAACGGTTAAAACTCGAGAACACACAAAGACAAAACTAAAAGACTTGAAAGTATGATAAACTAGATGGATAAAGAGAAACTAGTTGTGTAAATCTTGTGAAACTTGTCTAGTTGTGAGTATGTGATGTTGTTTGTTAATAGAAGTGGGGTGGATCATCATCTAACCATACTAAATTATGTTCGAGAACATGAACTAGTAGTATGTTAGAATTAGAAATGTAAAAGATGATGAAACCATCCACCATGAACTTGAAACTTGAATAAAAATATTTTTTCTTGTAAATGAAGTTGTAAACTTGTGGATCTAAAGACCTACAAGTGGTTTTTCGGAAGAACCAAGCAAAAATATTAGTTTTGTTAAAACCCGGATCTTATCCGAACTAAAAGCATTTTTAGTAAATAAGCAGTGTGTAAACACTTGTGTAACAAGGGAGTTCAACAAAGAAATATTTTTGTGAATCTTGACTAGAAGTTGTGAAACTTCATATTCTTTAAAAATAAAGTTTTTAAGTAGCTAAACTTATTTTTAAAGGTAACAAGACTTACTAAATGTGCTAGTAAGTTACTACAAATTTTTACAAACTTTCAAGTTCATAAGTTGTGATTTATGCTTGTTTTGACAAGTTTGGAAATTAAAGATTGTGTTGTTGAGATTGTTGTTGATTTAAAAGAAAATAAACACATGTTTTGAAAACATGGGAAACCTCCATTTTTAGGGAAAACTCTGTCAACATTTTTATAAATTTTGACACTTAGAAAAATATAAGTTTTTGAGAAACTTATTCCTTAAAAATGTATCTAAAAATGTTACCAAGGTTTCCCTAATTTTTGGTGATAAGAAATGGTGATTCTTCAAGATTAAAAATTATGTTAAGTATGTATATTTTTGAGAGAAAAATATATATTATTTGATCACCAACTTTTGTGCTAAGTGTATATAGTATGTGTTATACGTGCTAGTGTATTAAGACTAAAAAATACACTAAATACTCACGAGAAGTATAAACACAAAAAAATACACATACAACATACAAGATACATAATTCGGGTGCAAAGTGAAAAATACAAAAGCTTATATTTATTTTTGAGAAAATAATAAGTAAGACACTTAGTTAAAAATATAAAATATTTTTAACACAAGAAAATATACACAAAAGAGAGTGACTGTGCTTGTGCGACGCAAGTCTAGTGACTAACGTTAAGAAAACGCGTATAGGTTACGACGTTAATTAAGAAAATCCGGTGAAGTTTACGACGCAAGGAACGCAAAGTTGTGAGTTCATGCTCCCCCTTTTCTCTTAACTGTTTTCAGTTTTATAACTTCGGGGGTGAAATACATGTACAAATATTACTATGTTTACAAATGGTATGATAATAAGAAGCACACTTGGTGAGAACGAGTACCAAGTGTGATGCGATAAAAGAATACGAGAAGCGCACTTGGTGAGAACGAGAACCAAGTATGAGGCGTTATGAGAAATGATGTGAGAAATCATGTCACGAAAAGGGTACATAAGCACCATTAATCAACAATATACCTAGACCGCAGAACAAAAGGTTAGATCTAACGGGTGCCGGGCAGCCACACTCTCGGTGAGGGCGAGTATCGAGTAGTGCTTTTGTGTCTCAGAATATGCCAACTAAATGCCTAAGGTTTGGTGACTTCCTATGTCGTGTCACATGTTAATGGCTTTGCAACCCATTAACAATCCTGATACTTACAGGAATACTTTATTTACATGAAATTCATACCATACTAAAACTTGATTAATACTTGAAGTACGTGGGGTACTCAAGAAAACTTGAATTATACTTGAGTACGTGGGGTACTCAAGAAAACGGGAATTATACTTGAGTACGTGGGGTACTCAAGAAAAACTTGAATTATACATGAGTACGTGGTGTACACATGAATACTTGATTGATATATGAAAACTTGATTTATACATGACACAAACTATGTTTTCATACAAAGTATACAAACGTGAAATACAAAAACTGCATGAATTCACACCAACATTATGTTGACGTTTTTCCAAAACTCACATGTATTTCAGGTAACTAGGATGGGTGTGCGTGCGGTCTTGCTTATGCTCGTGGATGTCGCTTATGTTTATCTTTAAATAAAGTTGTAAACTTTTTAAGACAATGTTTTACGTGACTTAACGATGTAAACGCTAAACTTATGTTTTCAAATTATGGTATTTGATGTTATTTTTACGAGCACGTAGCATGTTTACCTTTCGTATGCAATGAGAACCTTTCATGATCACACCTCGTGCTTCCGCCGCAGAAAGGGGTGTGACAGATTGGTATCAGAGTTGCGATTGTAGTGAACCGGGATTCCTTCTCGAGTCTAGTCTACAATCTCTAGGATCCTTTCACGAAAACAATTTTTCAAAAAAGTTTTCATTGCATAAAACGTTCCACGACATCCACTACCTGAAACTGTTTACATGAGTCTAGAAAAGACACTACGAGACTTAGGGTGCACCGAAGTAGCACTTATCTTTAACTGAGAAATTACTTGCAATTATGTGTGATAATTAGCATACTAGTAGTAGAATGTCACAAGAATACGTGACTTTAACTGAAAGCGATGGCCCATCTGAAGGAAGAAATACGAGGATGAAACGAACTGTGCGGACTGTGCAAGGAGTTACGTAATTATGGATGCATACATAATTATGGAATTCAGTACACAGAAACCACATCAAGTCTTGTCACGTATAGATTCCCTCAGTGCAAGCCTACTAAGTACTCTGCTAGAGTAATAATTGTTTGATGTCACGTATGTGGTATATACCTGTGAATATATATACTACTACTGTCTAGTATGACGATATCAAACAAATGTCTAACCCTGTTGTGTTATGTTCTGTCAGAACATGGCACCCAGGAAAGCTGTGAATGCTCGCAATGATAATCAACCTCCTCCTCCCCCACTGCCAAGAACTGCTGAAGAGCTGAACGCTCTACTGGAAGAAAGGATCTCCGCTGCTATCGCCCAGTATGAGGCGAACCGTACTCAAGACAGTGAAGGACCAAGCAATGCTAGACGTAACGGGCATGGAGATTCGTCTGGAGGGAACGCAGTTCAAGGCTGCACATTCAAGCAGTTCCTCGACTGCAAGCCGATGAACTATGACGGCACAGGAGGTGCAGTAGCCTTTGTACGCTGGACGGAGAAGACTGAAGCTACTATCCGCATGAGCAAGTGTATCGCGGATCAGCAAGTCACTTTTGCTACTGGGTTGTTTGTCGATGAAGCTCTGACTTGGTGGAACTTGCAAGCCCAAACCCTGGGCGATGATGCCGCTTATGGCCTAACTTGGGATGAACTGAAGGAAAGAATGAGAGAGAAGTATTGCTCTCGGGCTGAACTCCAAAGGCTGGAAACGGAGTTCTGGCACTTGACCATGGAAGGTGCTGACATTAATGGTTATACTCGAAGGTTCCACGATCTGTCTAGAGTGCTTCCCTACATGGTGACTCCTGAGTTCAAGCGCGTTGAACGCTACATTTGGGGACTGGCCCCAGAGTTTCGTGGCATGGTGACGTCGGCCAAACCACAAACAATCACAGAGGCTGTAACTCTGGCTGTCAGCCTTACTGAAGATTATGTTCGTATGAAGAAGCTATCACTGAACCCAACTGAGAAGACCGAGACGCATGCTGAGTCGTCTGGTGATAAGAAGAGAAAGCATTCGAACCTGAATCAAGCAACTCGTAACGACAAAGGTTTCAACAACAAGAAGCGTGACGCTAACCCGTCTCAGGAGGCAAAGACCCTTGCAACCAAAGCATACCAAGGCTCCATGCCTAAATGCCAAAAATGTAAGTATCATCATGAAGGAGCTTGTCGCATTCCAAGGTGCGACAAATGTGGTAAATTGGGTCATCAAACAGAAGACTGTTGGGGAAAAGGAAAGAACCGGAGTGGAAATGGCGCTGGTAACAAGAATGGTAACGGGAAGGGGCGGAACCAAGGATGCTTCAGATGTGGAAGCAATGATCATTTCATGAAGGATTGCCCAGAGGGAAACAATGCTCAGGCTCGAGCATTTGTGATTGGAGCAAAGAACGCAGGCGAGGACCCTAACGTGGTCACCGGTACGTTTCTCATTAACAATCACTTTGCATCCATATTATTTGACACTGGCGCCGATTATAGCTTCATGTCTGTGGAATTTAAACGCATGCTTGGAATAGAATCTAGTAGATTAGAAATTCCTTATTCCATAGAACTAGCCAATGGTAAACTTGTTGAATCGGGCGAAGTCGTTAGAGGCTGCTCATTAGAACTTGGCGAGTGAAATTTTAGCATCGACCTCTTACCTATTCAATTGGGTAGCTTCGATGTAGTAGTTGGAATGGACTGGTTGTCCAAGAACAAAGCTGAAGTTATTTGTCATGAGAAAATCATTCGCATCCCTTTGGCAAATGATGGAACTCTCATCGTACATGGAGAAAAACGAGACGCACCTCTTCGAATCATCAGTTGTATGAAGGCACAGAAGTGCTTAAGGAAAGGATGTGTTGCCTTCCTAGCACACGTGGTAGACAAGAAGGCTGTGGAGCCAAAACTCGAAGACATTCCTGTGGTAAAGGAATTCCCTGATGTTTTTCCCGAAGATCTGCCAGGACTACCTCCACAACGACAAGTCGAATTCCGTATAGACCTGGTTCCAGGAGCCGCTCCTGTAGCCAAGGCGCCCTATCGACTTGCGCCATCCGAAATACAAGAATTATCTACACAACTCCAGGAGTTGTTGGATAAAGGATTCATAAGGCCAAGCTTCTCGCCCTGGGGAGCTCTAGTATTGTTCGTAAAGAAGAAGGATGGGACACTGCGGATGTGTATCGATTACAGAGAACTGAACAAACTCACGATCAAGAATCAGTATCCACTACCAAGGATTGATGACTTATTTGATCAATTGCAAGGATCAAGCTACTATTCCAAGATCGACCTTCGATCTGGATACCATCAGTTAAGAATCCAAGAAGAAAGCGTGCCAAAGACTGCTTTCAGAACGCGATATGGGCACTACGAATTTCTTGTGATGCCATTCGGACTGACGAACGCACCAGCGGTCTTTATGGATCTGATGAACCGCGTATGCGAACCATATCTCGATAAATTCGTGATTGTATTTATCGATGATATCCTGATTTACTCGCGAACGAAAGAAGAGCACGAGCAACATCTCAGAACCATCTTGGAACTACTAAAGAAAGAGAAGTTTTATGCAAAGTTCTCGAAATGCGAATTCTGGATTCGCGAAGTACAATTTCTTGGTCACGTTGTGAATGAGAAGGGCATTCATGTAGACCCATCCAAGATAGAGGCAATAAAGAATTGGGAAGCCCCCAAGACCCCATCTGAAGTTCGGCAATTTTTGGGCTTAGCGGGCTATTATCGGCGATTCATCGAGAATTTCTCAAAGATGACAAGAAGTACGACTGGGGTTACAAACAAGAAGAAGCCTTCCAACTACTCAAGAACAAGCTATGCGATGCACCGATACTATCATTACCCGAAGGCACTGATGACTTCGTGGTATACTGTGACGCTTCACGACAAGGCTTGGGTTGCGTGCTTATGCAACGCCAGAAAGTCATCGCTTATGCTTCAAGACAATTGAAGGTACATGAAAGAAACTACACCACTCACGACCTGGAGCTGGGAGCGGTGGCATTCGCCTTGAAGATCTGGCGACATTATTTATATGGTACTCGATGTACAATCTTCACAGATCACAAAATCCTACAACACATATTTGATCAAAAGGAATTAAATATGCGCCAGCGGCGATGGGTCGAGCTGCTAAATGATTACGACTGTGAGATCAAGTACCATCCTGGAAAGGCAAACGTTGTAGCAAACGCTTTAAGCCGAAAAGAAAGGGTTAAGACCCTAAGGGTTCGAGCGTTGGAAATGACTATTCGAACGAACCTCACTGCACGCATTCGTGATGCACAACAAGAAGCCCTTAAGATGGAAAACCGTAATGCTGAATACCTCCGGGGTATGCTGAAATACATGGTGCCAAATGAAGAGGGAGCCTTATACTTTAAGAAGCGTATTTGGGTTCCACTCTATGGTGGCATACGAGAAGTCATCCTTGATGAAGCGCATAAATCGAGATACTCGATCCATCCAGGATCAGATAAAATGTATCAAGATTTGAAAGAATATTATTGGTGGCCGAGACTCAAGAGCGACGTTGCTGTCTATGTTGGAAAATGCCTACCCTGTGCCAAGGTTAAGGCAGAATATCAGAAGCCGTCCGGCCTACTACAACAACCAGAGATACCCATGTGGAAGTGGGAGCAAATCTCGATGGACTTCATAACGAAATTACCCAGAACCCCGAGAGGGCACGATATGATATGGGTGATAGTCGATTGGTTAACGAAGTCTGCGCATTTCCTACCGATCCGAGAAAAAGACAACACTGGAAAACTTGCTGAGATATACTTAAAGGAAATCGTGGCACGTCATGGAGTGCCGATCTCGATTATTTCAGACAGAGATGGACGCTTTGTCTCAAGAATCTGGCAATCCTCTCAGGAAGCCTTTGGATCTCAGTTAGATCTAAGCATGGCATTCCATCCACAAACAGACGGCCAGAGCGAACGGACTATACAAACGTTAGAAGATATGCTTCGCGCATGTGTCATGGACTTAGGCGGCAGCTGGGATACTCATCTACCTTTAGTTGAGTTTTCCTACAATAACAGCTATCATACGAGCATAAAAGCCGCACCATTCAAAGCTCTGTATGGCCGCAAGTGCCGATCGCCCTTATGTTGGGCAGATGCTGGAGATAAACGTATGGTTGGTCCTGAACTTGTACAAGAGACAACCGACAAGATTTCGCAGATCCGAGAGCGCATTAAGGCGGCTCAAGATCGACAAAAGAGCTACGTGGATCTGAAAAGAAAACCAGTAGAATTCGAGGTGGGAGACAAAGTGTTGTTAAAGGTCTCACCTTGGAAGGGCGTAGTAAGATTTGGAAAACGTGGAAAGCTGAATCCACGATACATCGGACCATTCAGAATATTGGAAAGAATTGGTACCGTGGCATACAAGCTGGAATTACCGGAAGAACTTAATGGAGTACATGATACGTTCCATGTATCCAACCTGAAGAAGAGTCCAACACAAGAAAATGTGATCATCCCAATGGATGAAGTGCATATTGATGACGCCCTCCGATTTACAGAACAACCCGTTGAGGTTACCGACTGGAAAGTCAACAAGACAAGGAGGAGCAGCGTAAAACTTGTCAAAGTACGTTGGAGCTCTAAGCACGGACCCGAGTACACATGGGAACATGAAGACCAGTTCAAGGAAAAGTATCCCCACCTATTCAAGAAGACTCCAGCGAGAGTTAGTTCAGCCTGAATTTCGGGACGAAATTCTTTTAACGGGGGAGACTGTGACAACTGGCACGAAACCGGTAATTTCCGTACACTTTAGTTATTATTCAATGACTGCAATTATGTGCTTAAATGTCAACACTGACTGATTAAATGCTAAACAAGTGAATTCATGCACGTTGTATACTACAAAATATTGCTTTATGCATAAACGAGAGCGTTGCGTCAGAAATACTAGTAAACTCACCGGTAAGACACACTGCGTCAACAGATCTGCAGAAAGCAGTCAGACATTAAAATTGAGGCCTAGGTGTAGGTCCAACAACAAGAATAAATTAAAACCCAAGAATACATACAAGGGTTTACATATATACCACCCGGAAGCAAAAATAAGCACTAAAAAGCACCCGAAACGCACTTTAAGTGCAGATTTTACATAATTCAGCTCTAAACAGCTTTTAGACATATGAATATTATGCGGAAATGTCGTTTTATTATCCAGAATATTTCCCTAAGTGTTGGGAATCGAAAGGAATACAAAAAGGTACTTAAAAGACACTAAAAAGTGTGATTTAGCACTTTAACGAATCGGTATCTAACCGAACAACCGGACTTTACCCGGAACACCAAAATAATGCTAGAAGTATTGTTTCTACTTTTCTGAGCTAGTTAGGGTCCCCGAACACCCTAACACCCGTTATATTACATCACACACTATTACACTAATTTAGATACCTAACTAAACTAACTAGTTACTAACTAAATGGTTGAAATCCAACCATATACCCCCCCCCCCCCTCATTCGAACGGTTCCCCAAGGGGGTGACCCACTTCATTTTTCTTGATTATTTTATTATGTCTTGCCTAATATCTTGGAGACACTTTGTATATTGGGTAATGGTGATTAATTGGTTTATAAGTAAGTTCAGGGGATCACAATTATCTCACTTCCATTCACAAAACACTTCACAAAAAATTACTATCTCTTCCCCCTCCTTGGTGTTCGGCCGAGAGCTCACACACACCCACCATCATCATCAAGTTTCGATCAAGACATTTTACATACATACCAAGGTGCAAGGTGACATACAAGGAGGCTCGGTGTTTTCGGAAACTCAAGAACCTCACTACGTTGCTTTTATCCACCTAGTTTTCGCTTTGATTCTTCCCTAGCCACGAGCTAGTTGTAAGTGCTTCTAAACACTCTCTTGTTCATTTTTAAGGTGGTTAATAAGAGATTTAACGGTTAAAACTCGAGAACACACAAAGACAAAACTAAAAGACTTGAAAGTATGATAAACTAGATGGATAAAGAGAAACTAGTTGTGTAAATCTTGTGAAACTTGTCTAGTTGTGAGTATGTGATGTTGTTTGTTACTAGAAGTGGGGTGGATCATCATCTAACCATACTAAATTATGTTCGAGAACATGAACTAGTAGTATGTTAGTATTAGAAATGTAAAAGATGATGAAACCATCCACCATGAACTTGAAACTTGAATAAAAATAATTTTTCTTGTAAAATGAAGTTGTAAACTTGTGGATCTAAATTAAGACCTACAAGTGGCTTTTCGGAAGAACCAAGCAAAAATATTAGTTTTGTTAAAACCCGGATCATATCCGAACTAAAAGCATTTTTAGTAAATAAGCAAGTGTGTAAACACTTGTGTAACAAGGTAGTTCAACAAAGAAATATTTTTGTGAATCTTGACTAGAAGTTGTGAAACTTCATATTCTTTAAAAATAAAGTTTTTAAGAAGCTAAACTTATTTTTAAAGGTAACAAGACATACTAAATGTGCTAGTAAGTTACTTCATATTTTTACAAACTTTCAAGTTCATAAGTTGTGATTTATGCTTGTTTTGACAAGTTTGGAAATTAAAGATTGTGTTGTTGAGATTGTTGTTGATTTAAAAGAAAATAAACACATGTTTTGAAAACATGGGAAACCTCCATTTTTAGGGGAAACTTTGTCAAAATTTTTATAAATTTTGACACTTAGAAAAATATAAGTTTTTGAGAAACTTATTCCCTAAAAATGTATCTAAAAATGTTACCAAGGTTTCCCTAATTTTTGGTGATAAGAAATGGTGATTCTTCAAGATTAAAAATTATGTTAAGTATGTATATTTTTGAGAGAAAAATATATATTATTTGATCACCAACTTTTGTGCTAAGTGTATATAGTATGTGTTATACGTGCTAGTGTATTAAGACTAAAAAATACACTAAATACTCACGAGAAGTATAAACACAAAAAATACACATACAACATACAAGATACATAATTCGGGTGCAAAGTGCAAAATACAAAAGCTTATATTTATTTTTGAGAAAATAATAAGTAAGACACTTATATAAAAATATAAAATATTTTTAACACAAGAAAATATACACAAAAGAGAGTGACTGTGCTTGTGCGACGCAAGTCTAGTGACTAACGTTAAGAAAACACGTATAGGTTACGACGTTAATTAAGAAAATCCGGTGAAGTTTACGACGCAAGGAACGCAAAGTTGTGAGTTCATGCTCCCCCTTTTCTCTTAACTGTTTTCAGTTTTATAACTTCGGGGGTGAAATACATGTACAAATATTACTATGTTTACAAATGGTATGATAATAAGAAGCACACTTGGTGAGAACGAGTACCAAGTGTGATGTGATAAAAGAATACGAGAAGCGCACTTGGTGAGAACGAGAACCAAGTATGAGGCGTTATGAGAAATGATGCGAGAAATCGTGTCACGAATAGGGTACATAAGCACCATTAATCAACAATATACCTAGACCGCAGAACAAAAGGTTAGATCTAACGGGTGCCGGGCAGCCACACTCTCGGTGAGGGCGAGTATCGAGTAGTGCTTTTGTGTCTCAGAATATGCCAACTAAATGCCTAAGGTTTGGTGACTTCCTATGTCGTGTCACATGTTAATGGCTTTGCAACCCATTAACAATCCTGATACTTACAGGAATACTTTATTTACATGAAATTCATACCATACTAAAACTTGATTAATACTTGAAGTACGTGGGGTACTCAAGAAAACTTGAATTATACTTGAGTACGTGGGGTACTCAAGAAAACGGGAATTATACTTGAGTACGTGGGGTACTCAAGAAAAACTTGAATTATACATGAGTATGTGGTGTACACATGAATACTTGATTGATATATGAAAACTTGATTTATACATGACACAAACTATGTTTTCATACAAAGTATACAAACGTGAAATACAAAAACTGCATGAATTCACACCAACATTATGTTGACGTTTTTCCAAAACTCACATGTATTTCAGGTAACTAGGATGGGTGTGCGCGCGGTCTTGCTTATGCTCGTGGATGTCGCTTATGTTTATCTTTAAATAAAGTTGTAAACTTTTTAAGACAATGTTTTATGCGACTTAACGATGTAAACGCTAAACTTATGTTTTCAAATTATGGTATTTGATGTTATTTTTACGAGCACGTAGCATGTTTACCTTTCGTATGCAATGAGAACCTTTCATGATCACACCTCGTGCTTCCGCCACAGAAAGGGGTGTGACAATATTGGGCCTTAAGGCCCAATCAGCATAATGAGGTCCAACAAATGTGTATGGCCCAAGACTTGTGCGATCGACACCTCCTTGTGTGATCCACTTGTCTTGTGCGATCATGCATAACTATTGTGTACTATGGGCTTAAACAGTTGCACCAATCTTGTGCGACTATCTTGTGCGACCCATCCCTCGTGTGATCCTTAAGATCTTGTGCGATCAAGGGTGGTCTTGTGCGATTTGTTATCTAATCCCCTAATTTCATGCAATCAGTTTCAGTCATTCAACAGTTACCTATTTTGCATTCATTGAATTAAAATAACAGTTTCCAATCATGTCAAAATCGATCCCATCAAAGGTTTAACAATCAATTCTTTTAGCACTAATCAACATTCAATCATAAGCATAATCAGATCAAACGGTTTAGTTTTCTTAATTCTCATATAAACATCAACGCTAATCAACCGAAACATTCATTCATATTATCAGCATCATCCGATTCGGTTGTGTTAATAATCATTACGAACCTAATTACTGATGTATCATCACAACACCAAGATCATACCAAAGCTTACATCAAACATACACTTATTCCGAATCCCTATGTTTAAATCTTCTATCATAAACAAACCTAGTTATCACGAACAATCATGGTAAATCAATCATACGAGTATATAATGATGGGAAACTAACCGATAGAAAGGTAGGATGAGATTGTATCGAACAAGAAAGTCTTCGATGGAGAGGGGATGTTTGCCGTCGGCTTTGAGAGTGAAGGAAGAGAGAGTAGGGTTTGTGTTTAAAGTGTTTAGCAAATAATGAGGAGTATACCCCCTCCTCATGAGGTTATGCGCATCAATGGAATGGGCTGAACCCACACATGGGTAGCCCTTTCGGGTTTCGAGCACACTAAATGTAGGCCGAGAAGGGTGTGAAGCAAAAAGCCCAAAGGCTTGTGCGATCGGGTTAGAGTTGTGTGGTTGGGTTCGTGTTGTGCGATCACATCACATAAACATATAACATATATTACACAATCCACATAACACAATATCATAACATTCCATTAAATCAATGCATCACATAATCACATAACGTTCAGACATGTTATATCAAAGCACCCAAAAGAGTTCTAAAACACGAGTTGTCACATTATCCCCAAGTTGAAAGAAATTTCGTCCCGAAATTTAGCACTTACTCACTGAGGAAGCTAGTTAAGTTGCATGGTTTTCCTGTGGTGTCACAAAATCGACCTTTGTAGAAGGTTGTATCGAAATTATATGTTCCACCCCCTGAACTTGCCTTTGTTGATAAAAAAATATTAAAAACTAATTTGTCCAGTGCAAAGGGGGGGGGGGGGGGTAGGTGCTGCTGGTTCAGAGAGTGGTTCAAGAGCTTCTTCATCAGGTATGGGCTGCAAGACCAAACCTGGAAAGATCGCTTTAAAGGAGAAGGAAGCTACTAGTAACACTCTCGGATACTTGTTTTCTCGTGGCTATTAATTGATTGGAAGAGAGAAAATGGTTGTTTCAGATTAGAGAGGGAGAGAGAGAGGAGTTTATATATGTTTTTTATTTGTTTTTTTCATTTTTTTAATGACAAGAATGCCCTCATGTGCAAAGCACATGATCATACTTAACCAAAAAATCTAACTGGGTTTGGCCTAAATGACATACAATGCAAGATTTTGAAACATATAGTACAGAACTTGTCAACTTTTACACTAAAGGACACCGCCTATAAAAGGGTGTAAACATAAAGCACAAAACTTATAATTTACTCTTATATGTATTATGGTTGTGGTTTAAATTCATTATCCATTATCCATTAGTAACAAACCTCAAAATCTATGTGGTGGTATTCATTTTACCCTCATAATATATAACTAGGTGTACACCCGTGTGAATACACGAGTTTATTCTAATAACGACCGGAATCAAATACTAAAAAATACTAAAAAAACATATTATAATATATTATTTAAATTCTTTGTGTTTAGTTACATATCTTTATAAAACAATGTTAAAGACAGTATGTGTTAGTGTACATGTTTGATATAGAAATAAACTAAGGTTTATAATCTGCAAAGTTTTTAGCTACATTGTTATGTAAAATATGATGTGAAATTATTTAATGAATTCACATTCGCATTATAGTTATGAATTGACAACAACATCAGGCATATAAATCATAAGTTGAGCTACAAAACATTCAGAAACAAAAGTCCTCTGTCATTGTTTCAAGCCAAATATTGACCTTGAAACCATATCTACAAGTGACGCTGAATTTCTTGATCTCAATACCCAACCTACCTGAAATTGACAATTACTATCCCGTAAGTTTCAAAACCACATTGAAAAATCATATATAACAACGTAAGTTTCGAGATGTATTAAGGAAAACCATTACCTGAAAAGTAAACGGAAAGAATGTGATGGCTTAATGATGGTTGCTGTCATTAGGTGCATTGAGACCTAACGTCAACAATTTAATAGCTTAAGTATAATTATAAGCTTATTAACGAATGAGACCAAATTAATTTAAAATTTAACCTTATGATAACCAAAAGACAATCTTTGTATAGTCTGAAACATAAGTCATCCTTCAACATGGATCATCAGCCAAATCAAATAATAAAAAACAAATTATATTCCTGCATGAGAAACAAAATGGATAAATTTAGGGAAAATGGTTGTGAAAACTGATAACCCAATAGTAGAGGATCTCATTCTAAAGCTCCGATAAATGCAAGGGTGTTCTCAAATAATGGTTCCTAGATATTTGAAAACCAACAAAGATCGACAAATGTTAACATCACTGCTTCTGTGGACATTTGTCGGTCTTCAAACATCTAGGAAGCATTATTTGAAAACACCCCTGAATTTATCGAGGCTATAGAATGAGATTCTCAAATACTGGATTATCATCTTTCAATCACATTTTCACTAAATTTATCAATCTTGTTTTTCATACCTCATCGAGTCAACCTATTCGCCTGCAAACAGATGGAGAAAGCTTGAAGTATAAGATGTACTTAATTATATGACACAGATTTTCACTGATTCAAGAATCTCAACACATCAGTTCATAATACTTTGAACCAATTTACAAACATCTTAATACCAATCCATAATTCAGATTATTAACTTCTGAATGCACTAACCAGTTTTTCCTGAAGAATTGTTGTTTGGTCTGTGTGATGTGGTGTCAATTGTACTGTTATTCCGCTTCTTGGCTGTATTTCTCGTGTATCAGCCAACCAAGATAATTAAAAAACAAATCAAACACTACAACAAAACAAAAATCATTACCACAAACAAAACGAATAAAAAAAGATGAAACCTTTATCAAACTATAAATTCTTGAAATTACAAATCACGACTAAGAACAAACATACCAAGAGCATCTTCAGGGATGGAAAAAGTACCTTATCTTTCTGATTGAACAACAATCGAGAATTGAGAGTAACCACCTGATCTGTAGGAGACAGTTACTTCAACCTTAACATCTTCACCGTCACTGTGTATCAATGGCCACACGAACCAATTTACAAACGATGATTCAACCAAATTCACAGTAAACTGGCCAATCAAACACCTGTAAAACAAAACACATGAATAGGTTACAAACGTCAATTTATATAACCGATCTATAAATGAAAAATTGGAAAACTTACCAACGTCATCACATACAGCTATATAGGCATCTCAGACCAACCAAACTCCATTTATAACTTAACGGCGTCCTCACAGCGTCAGCGAAGGTCATTCATGGTGAAGTTGCAAAACATTTATACTGTCAAAATGCCAGGCTCAGATTGTGCATAAAGATGACAACACCATGGCTGCAAGTGAGGTTGCATGAACAACTGCCATCCTACGACCTTGCCATACCATAATGCTATCTTCATTCAATTTTTACTCAGATCTACAAAATCATCATAGCCTCATGTTGAAAGGACAAGAAAATGTCAACATAATGCCCTTTGCATTCATTTTTACTCATCATCACAGACAACACTAAATGATTTGCTAAAGTAATACAAATGATTTGAAAATGTCAGACCTCGCGTATATTCGGGCAGACGTTTCCTTCATCATAGTTTTAGGCTCAGGTGAGAAGCATCCCATCAACATCATTGACTGAATATACCTTAGATAACATCAATCTAATTATCATCAACCAAACATCGATTACACCCAACGCTACCTAGAAAGCCGCAAACGGCAGCCGGCAACGATTAGGGCATGTTGCAACAACACGCCAGATCTCGCCATCATAGCCTCAAATGACAAAAGCATCTAAGGTGAACAAAACTGAACCGATCAATTTTCAAAATAAAAAAAATCCTAATTGAATCTTAATGTAACAACAGATACAGGTTCAATCAAAACAGTTCAAAATTCAGATGATACAGCTTTAGGTAATAATCTGTTTTTTTAGGAGGCAAAATTTGAAATGCATAGGGAGTTATTTTGGCCATTTAATGCACTCAGAACTAATCATATATCCTTCCAACTCTCTCTTTCTTCTCTATTCATGGTGAAGTTGCAAAACATTTATATTGTCAGACTGTCAGGCTCAGATTGTGCATAAAAATGACAACACCATAGCTGCAAGAGAGGTTGCATGAACAACTGCCATCCTACAACCTTGCCATACCATAATGCTATCTTCATTCAATTTTCACACAGTTTGCAAAATCATCATAGCCTCATATTGAAAGCACAAGAAAAGTGCACTTTGAATTCATTTTTATTCATCAACACAGTCAACACTAAATGATTTGCTAAAGTAATACAAATGATTTGAAAATGTCATACCTCGCTTATATTCGGGCAGACGTTTGCTTCATCATAGTTTTAGTCTCAGGTGAGAAGCATCTCATCAACATCATTGACTGAATATCCCTTAGGTGACATCGATCTAATTATCATCAAACAAACATCGATTACACCCAACGCTACCTAGAACAGCAGCGAACAGCAGCCGGCAACGATTAGGCCATGTTGCAACAACACGCCAGATCTCGCCATCATAGCCTCAGATGACAAAAGCATCTAAGGTGATAAAGTTTTACACGATCAATTTTCAATATCAAAAAAATCCTAATTGAATCTTAATGTAACAACACATACAGGGTCAGTCAACACAGTTGAGATGATACAGGTTCAGGTAACAAAAAGAAACCCTCTGTTGTAGAAGCAGCCAGTGAGAGTGTTTTGATGAAATTTTCTGGAGGGGTCGGTGACATTGTCGAGGGTTGTCAGGAAATGCTATCACTTAGCATTTCCTGACAACCCTCGACAACGTCACCGACCCCTCCACGTTTTCCACCAAAACACTCTCACCGGTTGCTTCTACAACAGAGGGTTTCTTCTTATTACCTTGAACCTGTATCATCTCAACTGTGTTTGACACATCCTTTGTGTCTTCCTCTCTTCCTTAATAGCTAAGAACGTGTCACGTAGGCAAATCGAGGTCATCCTCTAATCTCCCTTAATAGAATCCTGAATTCAAACCGTTAAATAATTAACTTCTTTAAAATTTAATTTGATCAATTTAATTGATTTGACACCAATCAAAACCAAAACTGATGCATTATTTACTAAATGATTTAACTTATTAGCAACAACATTTCAAACAACGTCACCTCTAACCTGATGTAATTTAAAGGGCAACATGAGTTATCTCAAACTTACCGATTATCAATTGCTCATGGATAAAATCCATTAACTGTTGGCTTGACATGCAATCCCTAAACACATGAAAGTAAAATAATTTAGTAATGATCCAAAAGATTAAGAAAGAAAAATTGGATGGCATAAATTATAGTGCCATTTCATATAAACCCTTACCAGATACCATCACATGTCAGCACAATAAACTCATCATCCTCACATAGCTCAAGCTAACAAACATTAAAAATGCCCATTCCACAACTCCCTATACATTTCAAAATTTGGCTCCTAAAAAACAATACTTTTTTCATAATAAATAAAATCAGATTATATAAATAGATTTTTATATATATAAATAAATCGTAATTATGACATCAGCGAGGACTACATGGCATACCTGAGAAGTTGACACGTAGGCATTTCTATGTCATCATCTAAAAAACAATACTTTTTTACAAGTGTAAGTGCGTACCTTGAGCTCCAAGCTACAGCAAGAAGAGGAATTTGGAGTTAATTCATAGTTGTATATATGAATAAAAGAGTGTATGGACTGGAAAAACATTGCAAATCTGCAATTCTTATCTAACCTGAACTGCTTATTCATCGGTTCAACTGTATATAAACCACGTAACTTTAAGTTGCACATTTTATTTTATTTGATTTCTATGATTTAAACCACGTAAATTTAAGTCGCACATTTAAAATTCTTTTGAGTAACCAAACAATCAACCCACGAACCGAGTAAAACAACCCAAACACCCGTTTCGTGGGTTCGACCCAAAACGGACCCAAACCCATTTAGACTAACCCACAAACCATGAATTAGCATCAATGTTATTTTGGAGCGTTTATCAACTTTTTTTACTCTATTGTGTTTAAATATTTTTCTTGACGTTCAGTTATAAATTTTGTAATTTTTTGGTACAATAAGTTATAGGGACTGTCAGTACCGGCCAAACGGATTATGACCAAACAACATCGGTGGTACCAATGTTGCGCCTCGTCAAATCAACCTTTTTCTATTTTAGCAGACAATACAACTCTGCATCTACTATTAGGCCACCAGACATCTCCAGAGCAGAAACAGAGGCATCACTGCATAAAAATAAAATAATACCATTTTAAACATAACAGGTTCCACATCTGAATCACTATATAATAGTAAAATAACATGGACAATAAGTTATTTTCTATCCTAATGAAGGCCAAAACAAACCCCGAATCATCTTTGAAGAGCTTGACAGGACCTGCAAAACAATAATAATCAAATGAGTACTTAAATTGTCCCTTGTTGTCTTATCAAGGAACATTTCCCCTACTAAAAACCAAACTGACTTCTAACCTACTACGAAAATCAAGTCAATATGTTATTTATACAACAAAATTAAAGAAACTGTACCCATTAAGAAACTGCCATCTAATTGTGCTTTATTTAAAAAAAGAATATGAAATTGCTGAAAATATAGAGTTACTGTATAACTTTGGCATTTAATTAAGATATAGAAGTAGAAACATTGAAAAGATAAATTCAATCATAAAAGTTGAAACATGGCATATGCTGTTAATTTGTTGGTAAGATAACCTTATTTCACTAAATGGCTGGGATTAATACTTTTTTTTACTGGCCAAAGGAGACTTCATTAAACCAAACCAAACAAAGAAAAAGCCTTTAGCAAGCTGCTAAAAGGCCCTTGTACAGGTACAACAAAAATAAAAAGCACAGAAACAACAATTAATCAAAGTTAAAGCCACTAAACCTGCACCAGTTCCGCTTGCGCCTTCGAGTCATCCACCAAAAAGTGTCAGTTTTGATTCTTGCACCACCATACTAACCGAAGTGTTCTGCCCTTTAAAAAGTCTATTATTCATGTGAACCCAAATACACCACGAGGTCATGAGCCAGATTACGTAGAGAAATTGTTCCTTCTTTTGATTGGTGTCCACTTTGATTCTAGCAACAAACTCTCCCTTAAACAAAAACACTAATTAACAAATCAAAAACTAAAACACCAATTTCTAGATATTAAACCTTACTAACCCTAGAAACACCAAAAGTTAACTAATTACATTAACATATCAACTGAATTTAGCAACAAACACTACCTTTAACAAAAGACTTAACTAAATCAAAAGTTGAAACACCAATTTTAACATATTAAGACATACAAACCCTAGAAAACATGAAAAGATCACCAATATCCGACCAACCAATGTGAGTAGGCTTCTGTTTATATGGTTACCTTCCTTCAATCGTGCACCTGCAGCATACATTTGAGATGCACGCTCACTGCCAGCAAGATCCACAAGACTCTGCAAGACAATGGATACCTCATAACTAAGTAATTGTGCAAGAGAAGATTTCTAAGTGTGTAGAGTTACCTAAGGCTATCGGAATTCCCTTCGCTCGTCGGAAAGATGCCGTTGTCGAGGCTCAGAGTTTACACAAAAACGAAAGCACCATGGCTGCAAGGGAGGTTGCAGATGAAGATCTACCATCCTTTAACCCTGCCAAGACAAGGTGCCATATTCAACAATATTTAATCAGAACTTCGAACTCATCATTGCCTTATCGAAAACTCTAATATAGCAAAAGGGGGAACAAACAACATGGCTACAAGGGAGGTTGCAGATGAAGATCTACCATCCTTTAACCCTAAGAAAAAAGGAATAAGTTAATCGATATTCAAATCCAACATGATTACAAAACACAACATCGTTATATCATGTATATGAGCTTCCTATCAGTTTAAGCTACCTTCGACTTTCTCAAATCTTTCAAAATTCAAGTCAAACTCAGAACTATTTCAACTTTGTGAAACGTACATCTTCAATAAAGTCACGACTAACAAAAACCGCGTAAATCAATAATCGGTAGGTTAGAGCAGATCCATATCTGAAAGATTCAGTGAGAGGGATTCATATCATCTATGAAACTTTCTTGACAAAGATGCTGATTCACCATCGGATTTCTTTGCCGATGACATTATTCGTATTGAAGCTTTTTGAATCGAGAAGAAACACAAACCCTAGAAATCCCCTGAACTTAGAAGAGAGGATAAGTAACTTTGAAGAGAGAAGAAAGAGAGAGTTGATTGATTAGTTCTGATGTGCATTAAATGGCCATACAACTCCCAATGCAATTCAAATTTGCCTCCTAAAAAATTTTCACTTTCTATATATTAATTAATAAACTCAGATTTTACTTTCTATATAATAAATAATAAATAATCGTAATTATGACATCATCGAGGACTACGTGGCATAGCTGAGAAGTTGACACGTAGGCATTTCTATGTCATCATCTAATCTCCCTTAATAGAGTATATAGATTATTAATATCTAAAACTTCATGTCAAAAAAAATCTCATAAGTCTACTTATGATCACCGATGGATCTATAAACCCATCTATACTATATAATAAAAGAAACCACTTTATGGACACTTGTCATCATATTAGGCCATCTCTTATAGATAATTATTATTTTAATTTAATCTCTTCTAATTAATTATAGATAACCCTCCTACTAAATATTATTAGTTTAATATCTTATGAATAATTATGATTTAGTTTAATCTCTTTCTCATTACCTACTTTACAAAGAAACTTTAATTCGAATCACGTTCTTGTGATAAAAGGAATTGTCATACTTTTTGTATAGGGAGGATATTATAAAGAAACAAATGAATTCAGTTGACGTCAAACAAATGAATTAACCCAATACAAACATGTGTCGATATGTAGAATCATTAACCCACTTGACGTTATATCCAATGTTACTAAAGAAGTGCACACATGTGCTCAACTCATATAACACATGATTTTCTTAAAAATGTAACTTTTTTTATTATTTAATATATTTTTTATTACTTAATATATAAAAATATATTTATTCAACCCGTGCAATACGAGAGGTTTTTAAAGATATATTGTTTTATTATTTAGTATATAAAATTCATTTATTTAAAATAAAATTAACTAATATTATTTATCAACGAAAACCAAACTTTGTATTAATATATTAAATATATTTATTTTCACTATACAAAATTACATTTACTCGACCCATGTAACACAGGAGGTTTTTTAAGATATAACTTTTTATTATTTGATATATAAAATTAGATTTATTCAATTCGTACAATACACAGGGTTTTTTAAGGATAGTATATTTTTTATTATTTAGTACAGAAAATTACATTTATTCAAACCGTGTAATGCACATATTTTTAAAGATGTAATTTTTTTATTGTTTGGTATATAAAATTACATTTATTCTACCCGTGCAATAAATGAGGTTTTTTAAAAATGTATTATTTTATTATATGGTAAATAATATTACATTTATTCGACTCGTGTAATACACATGATTTTAAAGATATAACATTTTTATTTGTCATAGAAAATTACATTTATTCAACCCGTACAATATGATTCTTATAGATATAAATTTTTATTGTTGAATATATAAAATTATATTTATTTAACCCGTACAATAAATAAGGTTTTAAAGATATAATGTTTTATTATTTAATATATAAAATTTATTTATTCAACACGGGGTTATAACCTAGTATTATTTTGAACAAACTTTAGTAACTCTCCTTTCACTTTGAAGAGAATATGCAAGGAAGGGAGACAACTCAAAATAATAATAGAGAATTAATAATAAAACAACTCTTTAATTTTTTTTCAAGTTTATCATTACAAGATGTCCTTATAAAATTATTTTCTTTTTATTTTCACTTTAAATGAAAAAAATAAAATCTGATTACTTTCATTAAGTTTTTTTTTTTTTTTTCAATTAAACTCAGTAATAATCAATTTTATCTTATTCTTTTCTACTCTTTTTTCACATGAAATTCGAGAATACGATGTTACTACCCTATATTATGTAATTGTATAAATGCTCTCATTGTTGCAAACTATATTAGTTGTCTTGTGTCATTTCAAAGAACATAAGGTTTGTTTTAATTAAACATCATATGCTCCTATGACAACATATTACTTGATCATTTATCAATTAAGTGACCATGCATAAAATATCTATAAATAGTTATGGATTTTTTTACTGAGATATTTGAAGTGAACGTAACACACATTTTCAAATAGTTAAACAGTTAATGAAAGCACTACGATTTAAGTGATTCAGAACCGATTAGATCCATCCTCCGGTTATCAAAACATTGCCTAAGTATTGTGTCTCCGCCGTAACATGTGTGCGTCCTACTAGTGTTGTGTGTGAGTACTTATATGTATTACATTTCTTTAACGAAAAATTTCTTTTAATCTCTATTGTTTATGAGACTTGAACCCAAAACCACCTCCTCTCAAATTCAGGTATTTAAAGGTTTTGCATTTACCAATAGTTCACCACCAATTGGTAAATAATGTCACCAATGGGATTTGAACTTCAGACCTCTGGGATGTAAACCAGAATCTTAACGTCTGCCTACGTCATATAATACATGACTTATTATTGTATTTTCCAGTGTTACTTATTAACATATACTGGTTTTTGTAATAAATTCAAGTTAGCTGTGCGAATTGTCATCCCGAAAAAAATACATCTTACATGAATTTTTTTATGGATTATGTGTGTGTGTGGGGGGGGGGGGGGTTGCGCGCTTTTGGATGATCATTTCCGCAATTCCAATTTAATATGGATTTTTTTGGGTGTTCACGGTTCGGTTATTAGAATTAACCAAAATTGTAATCGAAGTCATCGGTTCGGTTAATTTCGGTAAATATCCAAATTAAACAAGGGCTAAAAATTTTGCTTAGAAATACATGTAATGTATGTATAAATATATGAGATAGATGTATAAACATATGAAATGGAGGTATAAATACATCAAAATAAAGTATAAACAGGAAATACATGAAATGGAGGTATAAAAGCTAGAAATATATAAAATATAAATGGTTCGGTTTGGTTTGGTTTGGTTAATTTCGGTGAACCGATGGTACAAAAAAAAAACTAATAACTGATTTTCGGTTAATTCAGCTTCAATTAATTTATGTTCGGTTTCATCGATTTGCGGTTTAGTTTCGGTTAACGGTTCGGTTATTGATCACCCCTAGATTTTTTGCTACCTAGGGGTGGGCCTGTGTTCCCCTCGGTGCCAAAATGCCATATCATTATCCCATTACATCCTCGATACATGTTCTGTACCATGCTAACGATGGAGATGATTATATCCATTTATAAAGATTAGGGTCGTTTATAAAAATTGGGGTCGTATAGGAGAATTCAGGAGCGGCTATGTGCGACTAGAAAAAATGGGCCAATAAAATATAAACTTATATATAAAAAATCCAATAATATGACGATATCTGTGATAACAATAATCAAAACAAAAATACATGAAGTGGATGTATAAATGCATGAAATGAAAGTAGAAAACATGAAATACATGAAATGGAGGTACAAAAGCTAGAAATATATAAAATATAAATGGTTTGGTTTTGTTTGGTTAATTTCGGTTAATCGATGGTACAACAAAAAGTAATAACCGATTTTCGGTTAATTCAGTTTCAGTTCATTTCAGTTCGGCTTCATCGATTTTCGGTTTGGTTTGGTTTTGGTTAACGGTTAACGGTTCGATTATTGCTCACCTCTAGATTTTTTGATACCTAGAGGTGGGGCTATGTTCCCTTTGGTACCAAAATGCCATATCATTATCCCATTACATCCGCGATACATGTCATGTACCATGCTAACGATGGAGATGATTATATCAATTTATAAAGATTAGGTTCGTCTATGAGAATTCAGAGGTGGCTCTGTGCGACTAGAAACAAATGAGCCCATAAAATATAAACTTATATATAAAAAAATTCAATAATACGACAATATCTGTGATAACAATAATCAAAACAAAAGTATTGTAGTAAAATAATCTAATTTAATTAGTTAAACGAATCGAGAGACTGAATTCATAATTTACCCTCTTTGATCGTCATTCGTCACGTTCAAGGCTAGCCACTTAACAAGAACACAAGGTTATATAACATTGTTTAAAATCTATTATTTTTTAACTGTAGACCCCAATTTCGTACTATAATCAATTTATGTTTGTTGAGTAATGAACAAGATAATAAAACTCGTTTTCTTTCAAAAACAATTATATTTAGAGTGGCGTATCTTTATATTAACATAGTGAATGTTGATGGTAATCATGATTATGCCTGCAAGTCGACGAGGTGCCTGAGGTGAGCGATTCGATTGTCGTGGCTTTACGGAAGGAGGAAGCGATGGGCACTTGTTCAAGAGGGAGCAACAATTGTGATAGATAGCAGGAAGGCGGTGAATAGTGTTGTAAATTTTAGTGGAAAAGTGACTTTTCATTAACTTTTTTACACAAATAATTATATATAATTGTTGTTTGTTTTTTATATATATAACTCGGTTATAGACCCGTGTATTAAACAGATTAAATAAAAATAACTGATATACCTCACGTAAGTAAAAGATGGTAAATATCGTAAAAATTTGTTTATAACCACCCATAATCAGGAAAATATTAAGAGTAAATTACAAGTTTTGTTCTTTATGTTTGCACCAAATTACAGGCGATGTCATTTACCTTTAAAATTGATTATTTTTGTATTTAATGTTTCATAATCCTGCACGTTATGTCCTTTAGCCCTAACCAAGTTTTTTTTTTTTTTTTTGTTAAATCTGATCATGTGCAAGGCACATGAGGCCATTTTTGTAATTTTGTTTTTTAGGGAAATTTATGTAATTAAGTTAAAATAAATACCCCACCATCTTCATAAGTTGCAGACAATCATCTCCCTTTCTACCCTCTCTCACAAAAAAACCACAATCACCTCCACCTCCATCTCCACAGCCGTTGTCACCACTCCCCACCACCACCAGCACCGCCATCCCTTTCACCTCCACAGCCGCTGTCACCACTCCCCCACCACCGCCGCCATCCCCTTCCACCACCTCACCCTGTCGCCTTCTCCTCTCCATCCTTTCTTTCTCTTCGCCGGTTCCAACGGTCTTTGGGTGCGTTTTCCGGTGAGGTAGAAAGGTGGGAAAGTGCCCTAATTTGGTTCAGAGGAGAAAGAAGGAGGGTTTCAAAGGTTTTGTGTTTATGCCGGTGGTTGCTTAGGGTTTTGTATTACCATATTCGATCTGATTTATATCTGACAGATTAGGCTTAGAGAAAGTCATAAGAATCCAACTGAAGTTGTTACTATGCTTATGGATATAGTAAGTGTTCTTAAACTCTAACCCTGAATTAAACATCTGTATAGACTCATATTAAGCTAAAATTGGGATTATGATGATTCAGTTTAGTTTTACTATAGTTTGATATTTGGGGATTTTTTGTTTGTTTAGATGATTTCGTAGGTGGTGGCGGTTGAGAGAAACAAGGGGGGGGGGGGGGGGGTAGAGAGACATGTTGTTTATTTATGAAAAGGAGGGCATATGTTTTTGGTTTTTAGTAATTGATGAATGTTAATGTTGAATTTGGTTCAACAATTCTGTAATTTATGTTGGTTTTTAGTAATTGATGAATGTTTTTTGTTTTTTGTGATGGTGGATCAAAGGGGTGGATGTTGATAGTGATGTTGGAGACGGTGGAGTGAGTGGTGTGGTGGGTCAGGCGATGGTGGAGATAGTGGGTGGTCAGCGGCAGGTGAGGGTGGGAGGTGGTGGTGGTCGGCAGCAGGTGAGGGTGGGAGGTGGTGGCGGTAGGTGATGGCAATTGGTGGTTGGAAAGAGAGAGTGTGTGTGGGTGTGGGTGTGGGTGTGTGTAGAGAGAGAAATTGCAGGATAGGCTATGTTTTATTTGTTTTCTAAAAATCATTTATAAATTAGGATGTGAAAAGACAATGCTACCCTCATGTGCGGTGCACATGACATAACTTAACTGGAAATTATAATTGGGTTTGCCCTAAAGGACATAACGTGCAACATTATCAAACATTAAGTGCAAAAGTCATCAAATTTAAGGGTAAAGGACAACGCCTGAAATTTGGGACAAACATAAAAGACAAAACTTGTAATTTACTCAAATATTAATTTCTTTCTTTGAATTTAAAGAAAATAGAATGATTTTGAAATAAATTTACACAATTTAAGAGGCTAATATATCACAGATAATTATTGCTAATTTTCATTAAATATATAAGTTAAACTTACCACAATTTATATAACTTGAATTATAAACAATTTGAAATGGAAAGATACACATGAAGAATATGCTAGTACTGCTAAATGTTTTGTATTAGCTTGAGCACATATTTTATTAATGAATTACACTTTGAATAATGTTTGCTTTTTTTTTTTTTTTGCAAGCAGTAGTAAAGTTTAAACTTTTTTTAAATGACCATAAAAATTTGTATACTCTAAACTCTGAGGTTTTACAACTTTATTTCTTTAGTTTTTTCTTTTAGTTGCTATATCTAATGTCGATATTGTTATGAACAAAAACGATATCCATTGAAACTAAATTCCTGCTGCAACATGCAGGGGATGCTAGTAGTTATTACTTTATATTATACATATGTTATTGTTAGTAACTAAAGCAAATCAAACACTATCCGATTAGTTATCCCACCAGTCAAATGTAAACTCAAGTAGCTATGTAAATATCTTCTACAAAACAACTTAGTTATTATTGATCTTAAAGTGCAAGCATAAATTAATATATAATTTATTAATTATATACAGAGTAAATTGCCAAAATCGTCCCTGAGGTTTGGGCACGTTTGTCATTTTCATTCAAAATGACACTTTTGTACCAAATTGCCCCCAACGTTTGTAACTTTTTGTCATTTTCATCCAAACCACTAACTTAGTTTATTTTTTCTGTTAAGTTGAGGATATTTGGATGAAACTGGCAAATATAAAACCACATGGACGATTTTGGCAATTTACTCAAACCCTTTTTAGTTTCTTTTATTTAATTATTTTTGTTACATATATAATAAAAAAGAATATACATGGAGTTTTTAGAAAGAAAATTAATAGTTTTGTCACATAATTTTTATAAATTTTCATCCAAATCACTAACTTAGTATATTTTTTATGTTAAGGTGAAGGATGTTTTAAATTTTATATATTAAGACAAAAATTAATTTACAGCTTCTTTATATAATTCAGTTTTATAAAGAGAAAACGTCATTGGTGTGCAACACATAACAGTGGATTACAACTTTTAGTATTTATCAGTTGTAGAGATAGAAATAAATTGTAAAACGTTACATATTTTTTAAATGTTTTGAGCACCTAGGAAATATGTTGATAGAAATAAAATATTTATTTAATTAAGATTATGAGGGTAACTAACTAATACTTATTATGAGTGGCTTGAGTAAATAAACTTTTGGTTCATAACATTATAATTACAATTTGGTGGGTAATTTTAAGGTTTGGTAACGATACGTTGTTTGATAGGGGGCACTAGCTTCTGTTTTTTCTTAGGAGCGAATTTAAAAGAGTAGAAGATGAATTACAAATTTGGTACATATGATAAGATTTTTTTATTTGACATTTTTCAATAAGGTCACTAGCATTTTAGTTTTATAAAATTTAGAGGTTTAAGTAGATTTTATTTTTAAAAAACTGATCTATATAAAAAATTAGAAATTAATTTCTGTCTTAGTTTATAAACTTCGTTCGCCTTAATAGAAAAATTAACTTAGTGGTTGGATAAAAATTAATAAAAATTATGTGAAAAAGCTATTATTTTTTTCATATAAAAATTGCATGTATATTCTTTTTTATTATATATGTAACAAAATTAATTATATAAAAGAAATTTAAAAGAGTTTGAGTAAATTGCCAAAATCGTCTCTGTGGTTTTATATTTGCCAGTTCATCCAAAGATCCCCAACTTAACAGAAAAAATAAACTAAGTTAGTAGTTTGGATGAAAATGGCAAATATTTCCAAACGTTGGGGCCAATTTGGTACAAAAGTGTCATTTTGGACGAAAATGGCAAACCTGCCCAAACCTCAGGGACGATTTTGACAATTAACTCTTATATAAATATTCATTTAAATTCAAAAGTATATATTTGTTAATTCTCCGACCTTCGTAACTATATTTAAGAATAATTTATGTTTATACTTACTAATATTACGCCCAAATACTTTTTGTAACATAATGATGTGTAAAATGTTGTTTATATTTTGAAAACACCGAATTAAAAAGATCTTGCTAACTCAATTACACACAATTAGCAAGTGTATCGGTCGTTATGCAATCAAGTCGGTAAGACCGTGATCAATCCAAAGATACAATGTAGCGACTCCCGACACTGAACCTCTATCTCTACTGATTTTTAATGGATGTTCAGTTTTTACTACTACTAAAACTAATTAAAATACAAATCACACAAAACAAGCAATCCACACTACAAATTTTAGTGAAATAAGACAATGAGAAAACAACTACCTAGGCAAAAATCATGTTAACTCGCTCACAGTTCACGAAATTGGATAACTACGATTTGGCTACTGGGATCTTAAAATACACTATCGAGACCTAAACTGGATGTCGAATCACTCTCCAAACATGTCGCAATCTAGAATCTAGGTAAGGTATAAACTCACCGGTCTCGGGTTCAGATTAGATTTTGGTCTCTGTAAACAAATGCTTAGATACCCTAAAGCTGGATATCCTCTCAGTCCTTCCAGAAACAATACATCCGATATGTGTAAGGGATGCAAGGGGTAGTGATTCTAACACGAGATGCTAACTATATAGACACGCTAGGGGTGACTCACTTTTGTGCAGACCACGGTCCCGAATATCTATAAACCTAGACACACCGACATTTAATCTCCTCTCAGACTCATATACGGTAGAATGCTAAATTACTGAATAAGTTAGTTACTTGTTCCTAAGGTTTACTACGTCTAGCAACCACAAGATATATCGAAAACACAAAGTCTACGAAAATCACTAAACCCTAGATCAATCGACACACAACCAATCAACTAGAATTAAGTGGAACATGTAATAACATCATATATTGAGCATACATATACATTAAAAACCTGATTAGAAACACCTCTTATCATTACATTAACCAAATCATTAGTTATCCAAACAGAAAACTACTTTTTTTGAATGGATAATATTTCTTTACACCAATAATACTAAATTATTCCCCTTGCCCATGTTTGAACATGGGACCTCCCCGTTAAGAGGCATGTGCCTCTACCAAGTGGGCTACCCCACATTGGCCAAACTGAAAACTAATTGAAAGTCAGCAATCATCATAAGCCTAGGTAGCTATAAGAAACCTAACTACTCATGTTCAAAACAAAAGCAAAAGCAAGTTCAAAACTCATATCAATTTAATTTAAAGATAAATCGAAAGTATGAAAACTCAAATCTAACCGAAAGCACTTGAATTTAGCTGACCTGCTTCATCTATAAGATTTCTCCTTGCCAAAATCAACTAAAATCGTCCTTGGGAAGCTCTGGAATTCGTGAATTGCGAAATAGTGCCAACTAGGGCTGGAGACAAGTTATATAGGAACTCAAACACAATTTTCTGACATAATTAACCTTGGCGCGTCACGGGGGAAAGCATGGTCATGGGCCGCGACATGCCAAGCTCACAAAACAACAAAATAGTCGCGCGGTGTCAGGTTGGTAGCTTCTTGGTCTTGCAGGGGCATGTTGGTCATTTTTCTGGTGTCCATATCTTGGCGCGTCGTGAGGGAATACCCCTTCAATGTCGGAGATGCGCCATCATCATATTTTCCGCATTTTCTTCTTTTACTTCCCGAATCTCCTTTGTGCTCGTTTCTTTTTCTTTCTTACTCGCTTAAGCTCCATTTGCAGATGTTCATTAGCAAGATACAACATTATCTAAGTACAAGTTAATAAAGACCGAAAACGACTAAAAAAACTATCTAAAACTTATACAAGATATATGAATAAACTATCTAAAACTTATACAAGATAGATGAACAAATGATGATACGTCTGAATAGTTAAAGATACTTCATTATGTGTATATCATATTTAGCAATACTAGGTTAGAACCCCGTGTATTACACGGGTCGAATAAAAGTAATTTTATATACCAAATAATATAAACATATATATATATATATATATATATATATATATATATATATATAGGGAGAAGATCATGCGAGAACCACCTTTTATTGGGAGAACCGCGAGAACACAACAAAAAATGCCTAAAAATAGCTAAAAATCACACAAATTTTTTTAATAATATTTTTTATAAAAAAATCGCTACTTTTCGAAGCCAAATTTTTTTTTTTTGGCTTCTAAAAGTAGCGATTTTAAAATAAAAAATATAAAAAAAAATTTAGATTTTTTTTTATTTTTTTAGGTTTTTTGGGGGTTTAGTTTTTAGCATTTTAGCTTGGGGGGTGGGGGGTTTAGGTTTTGGGGGGGGGGGGGGTGGGGGGTTAGGTTTTTTTTTAGGTTTTTTGGAGGTTTTAGTTTTTAGCATTTAGCTTGGGGGGGGGGGGGGGGGATTTAGGTTTTTTTTTTTGTGTGGGGGGGGGGGGGTGTGGGGGTTTAGGTTTTTGGGGAGGGGGGGGGGGGGGTGGGGGTTAGGGTTTTTTTTATGTTTTTTTAGCTATTTTAGGTTGTGTTCACATTGGTTCTGGCGGTTCTCACAATAAAGGTGGTTCTCGCATGAGCTCCTCCCTATATATATATATATATATATATATATATCTCTTTAAAAATCTCGTTTATTACACGGGTTGAATAAATGTAATTTTATATATCAAATAATAAAACAATATATATTTAAAAATCTCGTTTTGTTACATGGGTTAAATAAATGTAATTTTATATATTAAATAATAAAAAATATTGTATTTTTAAGAACCCCGTGTATTGTACGGGTTGAGTAATTTAATTTTATATATTAAATAATGAAAAAGTTACATTCTTAAGAACCTCATGTGTTATACGGGTTGAGCACATGTAATTTTATATACCAAATAATAAAAAGTTATATCTTTATAAACCCTATGTATTATATGGATTGAATAAATCTAATTTTGTATACTACATAATAAAAAGTTATATTTTTAAAAACCCAGTGTATTACACGAGTTACATAAATGTAATTTTGTATAGTAAAATGTAAAAACGTTATATCTTTAAAAAATCTCGTTTATCACACGGGTTGAATGAATTTAATAAAATTTTATATCTTAAAAAAAACTAACGGATATACTTGATATACGATGGATGGGGTGATTGCGGTGATGGTTCTTATAAATGTCCGTAGCCACCCAGGTAGCTAAATGCTTGACATGTGCGCAAGTCAAAGCCGAGCATCAAAAGCCGTCAGGCTTGCTACAACAACCTGAACTTCCTACGAGGAAGTGGGAAATGGTAACTATGGATTTTATTACCAAGTTACCCAAGACAAGGAAAGGAAATGATACGATATGAGTTATAGTTGACAGACTGACTAAGTCCGCACGTTTCCTACCCATCAAGGAGACTTATAGCTCCGATATGTTAGCCCAGTTATACATTGATAAGATTGTAGCCTACATGGCATACCTGTGGCTACTGTCTCTGATAGAGATACTAGGTACACGTCGCATTTTTGGAAGAATTTCCAACAATCTTTGGGCACACGTTTGAATTTTAGTACGACTTACCATCATCAGACTGACGGTCAGAGTGAGCGTACTATTCAAACATTGGAAGACATGCTACTTGCATGTGCGATCGATTTGGGTGGTAGATAGGATAAGAACCTACCGTTAATCAAATTCTCCTACAACAATAGCTACCATACCAGCATTAAGGCTGCGCCTTTTGAGGCGTTATACGGTAGAAAGTGTAGATCGCCTAATTGTGGGGCAGAAGTTGGAGATGTCCAGTTATCAGGACCAGAGATAGTGTTCGAAACAACGGACAAGATTGTCCAGATTCGTGACCGTCTCAAAGCTGCCCGGGGTAGGCAGAAGAGTTACGCTGATCCTAAGCGTAAGGATTTTCACTTCGAAGTAGGTGACAAAGTCCTACTGAAAGTGTCACCCTGGAAAGGAGTGATGCGGTTTCGTAATAAAGGCAAGCTAAGCCCGAGTTACATAGGACCTTTCGAGATTATCGAACGTATTGGGTCAGTTGCCTATAAGTTAAACTTACCTGAAGAGCTCAGTGGAATACACAATGTGTTCCACATCTGCAATCTGAAGAAGTGCTTCGCTGATGAATCACTGGTTATACCACATACAGATGTGCATATAGATGAGAGCTTGAAGTTTGTTGAAAAACCCTTGTCGATTGAGGATCGACGGGTTAAGAAGCTTCGAAGGAAGCATGTGCCTATTGTTAAGGTCAAATGGGATGCCCGTAGAGGTCCCGAATTCACGTGGGAGGTTGAATCCACGATGAAAGAAAAGTACCCTTACTTATTTCAGAAAATCTCGGGTCGAGATTTATTTTAAGGGGGTGAGGATGTAACACCTCGAAAATTCACGTCCTATAATGTGTTGACACGTGTCATAAAGTTTGAACGTGTGAAAGAATGTTATAAAAGGACTAAAGTTGACAAACATGGAAAGTATGTGATTATACGGATTCTAAGTGTCAACAGTGAATAAATATACTTCATAATAACCCTACATGATGTTTATAACATCAAACGAATAAATCATGGATCATACGAAACTAAAAGTGAGAGATTACAAACTACAGGGGTTAAATGTGTCAACATGTTAAAGACATACCTCTGAGTGACCTTTTGACAAACCCGAAGCTTTGTAACTGTTAATTATGCTCACTAGAATGCACGATTAAAATTTCATAAAGTTTCGTTATCGTATGAGAAAGTTATGATCAAATTCGTGTGCGAGGGGTTAAAGTGTTAACGTTGAAAGTTAAGACTTTTCGGGTTAACCGGAAGGGTTCAGGGACTTGGCAAAGTGGGTATAAGTCCTAAAGTCTATGTGGGTATAGTATAAGGGGTCAAAATGCAATAATAAGCTTGATTACCCTTTCAATTAACCCAAAGGACAAGTTGCTAAATAATAAAAAAATAAAAATTCTGAAGTTAAGGGCCAGGCGGCCCGCTTTAAGATCTGTTAAATGGGACGCGGGCCGCGTCCGGAGCCCAGATACAGAAAACGGGGGCAGGCGCCTTTAAACGCGGTGAACCGATCTTTTATCGACATAAATGCTATGTGGGCGACCCCTAAACAGTCTTAGAGCACTAGGACACGTGTTGGAAGGTTGTGGTGTGTCCTAGACTTTGTTGTCAACATGTTATGGTGGATTAAACCACTATATAAAGCCATTAGTTGCAACAATCATTCTTCACACTTCATCTGCATTCTTGGATCATTTCTGGAGCTCTCAAGCAGGTCCAACTGATCTTAAGTCGTGCATAGGACTCTTGTAAGTCTACTAGTCCTTCTTTAATTAAGTTTAGCTTGTTTAATTAGCTAAAAGTCAAACCGTCGTAATTACGGTTTGACTTCGAGATTAGTCAATAATGGCTCAGTCATATCTCGAATTAAAAGTAGTTATGAGTTGGTATTTATGTGGGTAATAAAACCTCAAAAGGGTTTCCCCTGATCACCACTCTAACTAGTTCAAATGTCGGGTCAAACATGTACTTAAAAAGTCAACAGGATTCTTAAAATGTCATTTATGCATAATTAGCTATCTAGAACATATATAACCTGTTTGATCATTGTTATAACTTAGTAATTAGTGTAAGAACATGTCCAAACATGTTCAACCCGACTATTTCCTGTTTAGACCCGGTTCGGAACCGAAAGTCACATAGTTTGACTTTCACTTTGACTTTCAGTTCTGACCCGTTTAGGCATGTTTTAGAAATGCCTCAGAGATTTAATTGGATTAGGTTACATGTTAGAACAACCCTCTGTGATTATACACCTTGGTTCATTAGTTATCCAATTAATATGCATGTTTCCGTTAATTGCTCATATGTTGACCGTTATGCCCTTATTACCTTAAAACGTGATTTATGAAAATGTAAAAGTGTAGAAACCTTAATTACTGATATATAGACTTGTATGCAAATTTTGACATCAGTTTGACTTGTAGATTAAGAGTTATGCTCATTATCGCAAAATTAATGCTTTATGTTAATAAAATGGCGTAATTAGCGTATAGCCTACTTAAACATACTTTTTGATATCAAACTTAATACTCACTGATGTAATATATTATTTTGGGATTTTTAAAGATTTTTAATTGATTTTAGGCTGAGCATAACTAGTAGTCGTAGGCTTAATTCGGTAAATGTCGGTTTTGCCCTTACGGGCCATAAAATGAGTTTTACATATCTAAACAACTCCAAAACTTTTGCTACTGATCACATATGATAAATAAATTATTTTAAGCCTTCTGGAAATATAAAAATATCAGATTTAAGTATCGAACCCGGAAATGGCCTTTAATCGCCTTATTTAGCGTTTTTAGCGCATAGTATGTTTTAAAATCATATTGGACATACCCGGGTTGATACCCACTGATATAAGAGGCAAATTATAATATTTTAACAGTAAGCAAAGGTTGATAAACTCAGACTTCGGTTTTGAGCTTTGCGGCTTATGTGAAATTACCAAAACACCCCTACGGGGCATAGTTTGGTTAAAAATGATAAGTTTCACATATATGCCTTAACTTACTGATATAACTTAGCAAGTGGAGTATATTTACTGATTACATCAGACCTGTAACTCAGTTAAACATCTAAACTCTTTTACAACCTTTAAAATGACCAAACTACCCCTACGGGGCATAGTTTGTGTTTAAATTCGTTTCGGGCATAATGAAAGACATCCTACTGATGTTACAACATATTTGAAGCATATTAACCTAGGAAACCTGTATATGGCTCTTACGGATACCCGTTACACTTATTTCGCGTTCGGTTCGGTTTATGTAACAAGTTTACATAAATTAGCCGAAACGGGTCAAACCTTATCGGTTTAATCTCAAAATCCAGAATGTGCATGAAGGACCCATATTAAACAAGTCTCTGAACTTTTCGGATCTAAATCACATTCTATCCGGTCTTCGCTTAATCGTGCGTACGAACCGTATCTTTGAAACTAGCCGGTCTAAGCTTAAGCTTAAATAAAAGACCCGTTAGTATTCTAATAGGTTATATTAAACCTTCGTTCCAGATTAGGAGAACCAGTAAAAGCTACGTGCATTTTGCTTATTGTGATTAATACTTGCATCAGGTAAATACTTTTAACTTATTTTCCCTATACGGGCTTGGGTTACGGTATATAGCATACCGCTTGATCGGGCATCAAATCTCCACATTAAGTGGGTAGTTGAATAATTTGATCGGCTCGTTTAAACAGTCTTGTTTACTTTACAGCCTTTGGGGGGTTAATGGCCATGTCCCGGATATCCTTGGCATCATCTTACGAGATTGGCCACGACCTGAGCACGGGGTGTAGGCGTACACCTGTCAGTGTATAACTCAATAACGTGGTGTGTCTATTGATCTTTAACCCGGACTAGATCCGGGCTACTGAACGCATAAGTAACATGTAATTCGTTCACAAGATTATAATATTAAATAATTCTCCCAAGTTAAAAAGATTAATCTTGCCTCTGTGCATTTTAATCAAATTATAAAACATTTATGCCATGTGCATCCAAACCAATTTTTAAATCATTTTTCCAAAATGAGTCAGTTGATTGTATTTACCAGTGTAAACTGACGTATTTTCCCAAAAAGACTAAATGCAGGTACTAAACGTAATTGGTTGGATTGTCTCCTTAGCATCAATAAAGAGTCTCGCAAGCTTAAGATGCCTGAAGTCTGTTGAACTATTGTTTCCATTTTATGTTCGATCCTTCTGTGGATAAACTTTCGAATATTGTGACAGTTGGTATTACAATAATAAATTCGGTTGTATTATATTTTCAATTGCTTCCGCTGTGCTTAATAATATTGTGTTGTTTGACTATTATGTTGCTAACCATGACGTCACGATACTCCCCATCGGGCCCACCGGTGACACGTGGAAATTCGGGGCGTGACAGGTTGGTATCAGAGCCAACACTGAGTGAATTAAACACTAGCCTTTTGTGTTTAATCTCAGTTACACAATTGCACAATCTAAACTTTTGAGTCTAGACTTAACATAGGAATAATCTTAATCCTAATATGGAAATTTTTGCTTCCAATTTTTATTATTATTATTGGATACGTCGCCAAGCGAGGAAGCTGAATTAGGGATTCTCCACACCCGGAGCCTTGAAATGCTGAGCTTCGTATAGCGACCAAGATGAGACGTGCAACCAAGGAGAAAGCATTCAGGAATTGAATAAAGAAGAAACTCCTTTGCTGAAAATCGTTTCCTCAATAGTCCTTATAAGGACATATTTATCTTTTTAGTCCCTTCGAGGACAACATTATTCCTTTCAAGTCCCGCTTAGGGCAACTTTATACCTTTATTTTTATATAGTGGAATGATTAAGTTTAAACTTTCATTCTAAACAAGAATATTAAATAAATGGAAAATAACATTTCCTTTTGCAAGATCTACCATTATAATAAAATGGCAAAATCTAAAAAGGACAAGACCTAGCTTTGGGTCATATTAAGACCGGCCAAGATGGTAGTTCCATAATTAGATTTAGATCCATATTAACACCTCAATTTAAAATTGTTCTGCGTTAATTATAAATTAAGAATCTTAAGTGTGAAACCTAGCCTTCGGGTCAACTATGAGACCGGGCCAAGATGGTAAGACCTGTTAAAAAGATTCAAATCATAAATTAAGAATCTTAAGTGTGAAACCTAGCCTTGTGTCAAATATAAGACCGGGCCAAGATGGTAAGACCTGTTTAAAAGATTCAAATCCCTGTTAACATCTTAAAACATGTTAACACTCCCGGCAGATGTGATTCCTTGGAAATCACACACGTTATTAAGGATTCTTCAAAAGATTCCTAACCCAGTTTAATGATCTCCGAATCCTGGGTTTACATCATCAATTAAGATGATCATATTTTAACCATACGTGGTAATATAGTGCCTACGGGCCTTGCTCATTTCTACATGAGCCAAAATACAGTGGTAGCTATGACTCCCTGTCAGAAAAAGGTAATGAACTAGGTTCAAACCTCAAGGCTTTGATTCTCTGAAATCCTAGCTTATAATTTATAAATGTCCTTGTGACTAGGCCTATTGTGCCAGAATACCTTCATGCTTTGATTCTCTGAAATCATAGCTTATAATTTATATATGTCCTTGTGACTAAGCCTGTTGTGCTAATATACTTAAAGGCCTTGATTCTCTGAAATCATGGCTTATAATTTAAAATTGTCCTTGTGACTAGGACTTTTGTGCTATTAAATAAAACTGTTATTGTTGCTTTGATTCTCTGAAATCATAAGCTTATAATTTATAAATGTCCATGTGACCAGGCCATTGGGTGCCACAAATAAAACTGTTAATGTTTTATAATTAGGATAACTTATAATAGAAATCCTAAATATATATGATTAATAAATTAACCAAATATGGTTTTTGTTTACCATGGTTAATGAATTCCCCTAAGGGGCAATTCCGTAATAAACATCCCTTAGAAGGGAAGTGCCTACGGGCTATAGTTAATGTCCTCTGAGACTAAAGACAGTGGTAGCCTACAACTCCCTGTCAAGAAAAGGTAATGAACTTTGATTCAAACCTTAATGCCTCGATTCTCCGAAATCGTGGCTTATAAATTTGACTTGTCTACGCGACTAGGCCATTTGTGCTATTATTAACTTATGAATTAGGATTTATGATAAAAATCCTGAATGAAATAAATATCCTTCCTTCCCTATCAGTATGCATTTTAAAAAGAATCTTAAAGGTGAAACCTAGCCTACGTAGCCAAGATGATGAAACCTACCCAAGGGATTCAGATCCTTGTTAACACTTAAGAACGTGTTAGCACTCTTGAGAAATGTGATCCGAGAAAATCACAACAATCATCCTTATATTGGATTCTTCCAATTCCCTTATCTAGCCTGGTGATTTAGAAACCACGGCTTATATCATCCCATAACACGATCGTATTATAAACATCCGTTAGTGATGAAGTGCCTACGGGCTAAACTTGTTGTCCGATAAGACAACGACAGTGATGGTCTTTGACCTCCTGTCTAAAATATTGGACTATGTCCAAACATAATAGTCTATATGATCAATGCGATCATGACTAATATCATCTGATGCGATGATAGTATTATTAAACATCCTTTAGTGATGTTTTGCCTACGGGCTATAATATATTGTCCATTTGAGACATTGACATCGTTATCTTTATGATTCCTTGTCTAAGGTAGTGAGCTATGCTCGAGCCTAATAGTCTATATGATCAATGCGATCATGACTAATATCATCTGATGCGATGATAGTATTATTAAACATCCTTTAATGATGTTTTGCCTAAGGGCTATATTATATTATCCAATTGAGACAAGGCAATGGTAATCTTTTGTGATTCTTGCCCAAGGGGGTGAGCTATACTCAAATCCCATAGTCTATACTATCATTGCGATCCTGACTAGTATCATCGGTATGATGATCATAATATTAACATCCCTCGTGATGAAATGCCTACGGGCTATACTTTATTTAATATCGGTAAGACAAGGATAGTAGTGATCTTTATGATCCCCTGTTCAAAATGGTGTGATTATACCCAAACCTAAGAGTCAATATGATCGATGTGATCATGACTAATATCCTTAGCTACGATGGTTATATATAAACATCCATTTGTGATGTTGATTGGCTTATTTTTCTGCCAAATGAATCGTCTTTCAAGACGATGACAGTAGTAGTCTATGACTCCCTGTCCAAAGGTGAAGAACCACGTTCAAACCTTGAAGCCCTAACCTAATAAAATTGCGGCTAATAAATTAAGGTCCTTGATGATAGACCATCGAGTTATGTTTTAAAGTCATTCATGACAAGCCTATGTGCCATAATTTGTCATTCGTGACAAGCTAACATATTAAATGATAACATTCCGAGTGACATGCCTCGTGCCATATCTAAATGTCCTTTGCAACAAGGCCTTCGTGCCGTACAATCATTTATGTCCTTCATGACTGGGCTTTATGCCATATTTTTCTACGTCCATCGGGGCAGGCTTCTATGCCATATATGTATATATATAATAAAAGCCTTTGAGCTATTCATGATCGTTCGTGTGCCAAAGACAGTCGTGACATATGATCCCCTGTCAAACAAATATTGGACTCGTTCCAAGCTTTGAATGCCATTGATGGTCCTTTTGTGACCTAGGCTTAATATAATGGAAATACGTTTAATTAACATTCACTATGAATGTTCGGAACAGAATAGCCCATGCGGTTTATGAATGCCGTGACTAATCTAAGTCAGGTCATCAGGATGATGACTAATAATTGTTAAATCTTGGTGATTGGTACCAAGTTTCGAGTATGGAAAACTCGGATGAGGTAGACGACAGTCGCAATACTATTAATACGACGAATGTTAATAAAAACTACAAACGTAAACCTCAATATTGATGGATGTTTTAATATCCATTAGGAAATTTTTTTCCGATGTCCTAGTTCCGTTAAAATATAAGGACTCAATATAGTGATAAAAGTCGATTGGTTGCCTCGAAAAACCAAGCCCATATCGTGGGTGATAAGAAGCAATTAATTATCAAGACTCCTTATGAGACAACTCTCATAATTACACGTATCCGTACGATTAATCAAAATTAAAAAAAATGGTGGAATTGGCCGTCCCCGGAATCGAACCTGGGTCTAGGCCGCACCCTTTCGCGCGCCTAGCCAACTGAGCTAGGTGCCTAGTTTGTGAAACTTCCATTATTGATTAAATATAAGCACTTGTACAATAAACTTCCTTATCATTTATCAATGATAATTTCTGCTAAGTGTCCTGTTTTTAATACGGGCAATAATAAATCTTCATGAACCATAAACTTAGCAAAATTTTTATTATTATCCACAAGATATAACTACCAAGGAAACCATAGTAACCGATTCTTATAGATCGGCAAGGAATCCTTCCGAAAATCTAAGAGCACTCTTTCTTTGCATAGAGTACGACAACGTATGTTATTTTAATTATTTTTCTCATTTGTTTTTATCGCCTGCGAATGCCAAACTATGTTTGATAAAAGTGCCATATGAGGATTGGCGTATCCTAGTGTGTCCCATAGATTACTTCCATGCCTGATCAGTATGGAGGTTTAATACATGGAACCCTAAGATATCCCAATGATCATATTGTACTAAAGTCGACTAGTAGTATTCAAAGAAGATATCCAAAAATGGAAAAAAAAATTTCCAAGTAAATGTTCCCGATTAAGGAATTCGTGGACTTATAACATAAATGTGTCACTCATTTGACACGAACAATGATGGATGAACTGGAGCCTGAGATATGGAAAATCTCTGTAGCCTCTTTGCAATCATGAGTATCTTCTCATAAGTTTTCCCTGCTTACCTCCTGGAAGGCATAGTAGAATTAAGATTTGTATCCCGCCGTGGGCTGGAGTATTGTGAAAACTCCATATTGATTATGGAATAAACGAAACCTTGATTAAGTAGGTTTTAAGACATAGGCTCATATAGCCTGACTCAATATTCTGAGGGTTTTATGTTATTAAATAAGAAAGACGGTTCATATTGCTTATGCATACATGCCGCAACCCTAATTAGGCAACGATTAAGAATTGCCATCAGCTACCCAGGATCTAAGGGCAAACTATTGGTGGATAGGCTTGAAGAAGTCCGTAGCCACCCAGGTAGCTAAATGCTTGACATGTGCGCAAGTCAAAGCCGAGCATCAAAAGCCGTCAGGCTTGCTACAACAACCTGAACTTCCTACGAGGAAGTGGGAAATGGTAACTATGGATTTTATTACCAAGTTACCCAAGACAAGGAAAGGAAATGATACGATATGAGTTATAGTTGACAGACTGACTAAGTCCGCACGTTTCCTACCCATCAAGGAGACTTATAGCTCCGATATGTTAGCCCAGTTATACATTGATAAGATTGTAGCCTACATGGCATACCTGTGGCTACTGTCTCTGATAGAGATACTAGGTACACGTCGCATTTTTGGAAGAATTTCCAACAATCTTTGGGCACACGTTTGAATTTTAGTACGACTTACCATCATCAGACTGACGGTCAGAGTGAGCGTACTATTCAAACATTGGAAGACATGCTACTTGCATGTGCGATCGATTTGGGTGGTAGATAGGATAAGAACCTACCGTTAATCAAATTCTCCTACAACAATAGCTACCATACCAGCATTAAGGCTGCGCCTTTTGAGGCGTTATACGGTAGAAAGTGTAGATCGCCTAATTGTGGGGCAGAAGTTGGAGATGTCCAGTTATCAGGACCAGAGATAGTGTTCGAAACAACGGACAAGATTGTCCAGATTCGTGACCGTCTCAAAGCTGCCCGGGGTAGGCAGAAGAGTTACGCTGATCCTAAGCGTAAGGATTTTCACTTCGAAGTAGGTGACAAAGTCCTACTGAAAGTGTCACCCTGGAAAGGAGTGATGCGGTTTCGTAATAAAGGCAAGCTAAGCCCGAGTTACATAGGACCTTTCGAGATTATCGAACGTATTGGGTCAGTTGCCTATAAGTTAAACTTACCTGAAGAGCTCAGTGGAATACACAATGTGTTCCACATCTGCAATCTGAAGAAGTGCTTCGCTGATGAATCACTGGTTATACCACATACAGATGTGCATATAGATGAGAGCTTGAAGTTTGTTGAAAAACCCTTGTCGATTGAGGATCGACGGGTTAAGAAGCTTCGAAGGAAGCATGTGCCTATTGTTAAGGTCAAATGGGATGCCCGTAGAGGTCCCGAATTCACGTGGGAGGTTGAATCCACGATGAAAGAAAAGTACCCTTACTTATTTCAGAAAATCTCGGGTCGAGATTTATTTTAAGGGGGTGAGGATGTAACACCTCGAAAATTCACGTCCTATAATGTGTTGACACGTGTCATAAAGTTTGAACGTGTGAAAGAATGTTATAAAAGGACTAAAGTTGACAAACATGGAAAGTATGTGATTATACGGATTCTAAGTGTCAACAGTGAATAAATATACTTCATAATAACCCTACATGATGTTTATAACATCAAACGAATAAATCATGGATCATACGAAACTAAAAGTGAGAGATTACAAACTACAGGGGTTAAATGTGTCAACATGTTAAAGACATACCTCTGAGTGACCTTTTGACAAACCCGAAGCTTTGTAACTGTTAATTATGCTCACTAGAATGCACGATTAAAATTTCATAAAGTTTCGTTATCGTATGAGAAAGTTATGATCAAATTCGTGTGCGAGGGGTTAAAGTGTTAACGTTGAAAGTTAAGACTTTTCGGGTTAACCGGAAGGGTTCAGGGACTTGGCAAAGTGGGTATAAGTCCTAAAGTCTATGTGGGTATAGTATAAGGGGTCAAAATGCAATAATAAGCTTGATTACCCTTTCAATTAACCCAAAGGACAAGTTGCTAAATAATAAAAAAATAAAAATTCTGAAGTTAAGGGCCAGGCGGCCCGCTTTAAGATCTGTTAAATGGGACGCGGGCCGCGTCCGGAGCCCAGATACAGAAAACGGGGGCAGGCGCCTTTAAACGCGGTGAACCGATCTTTTATCGACATAAATGCTATGTGGGCGACCCCTAAACAGTCTTAGAGCACTAGGACACATGTTGGAAGGTTGTGGTGTGTCCTAGACTTTGTTGTCAACATGTTATGGTGGATTAAACCACTATATAAAGCCATTAGTTGCAACAATCATTCTTCACACTTCATCTGCATTCTTGGATCATTTATGGGGCTCTCAAGCAGGTCCAACTGATCTTAAGTCGTGCATAGGACTCTTGTAAGTCTACTAGTCCTTCTTTAATTAAGTTTAGCTTGTTTAATTAGCTAAAAGTCAAACCGTCGTAATTACGGTTTGACTTCGAGATTAGTCAATAATGGCTCAGTCATATCTCGAATTAAAAGTAGTTATGAGTTGGTATTTATGTGGGTAATAAAACCTCAAAAGGGTTTCCCCTGATCACCACTCTAACTAGTTCAAATGTCGGGTCAAACATGTACTTAAAAAGTCAACAGGATTCTTAAAATGTCATTTATGCATAATTAGCTATCTAGAACATATATAACCTGTTTGATCATTGTTATAACTTAGTAATTAGTGTAAGAACATGTCCAAACATGTTCAACCCGACTATTTCCTGTTTAGACCCGGTTCGGAACCGAAAGTCACATAGTTTGACTTTCAGTTCTGACCCGTTTAGGCATGTTTTAGAAATGCCTCAGAGCTTTAATTGGATTAGGTTACATGTTAGAACAACCCTCTGTGATTATACACCTTGGTTCATTAGTTATCCAATTAATATGCATGTTTCCGTTAATTGCTCATATGTTGACCGTTATGCCCTTATTACCTTAAAACGTGATTTATGAAAATGTAAAAGTGTAGAAACCTTAATTACTGATATATAGACTTGTATGCAAAGTTTGACATCAGTTTGACTTGTAGATTAAGAGTTATGCTCATTATCGCAAAATTAATGCTTTATGTTAATAAAATGGCGTAATTAGCGTATAGCCTACTTAAACATACTTTTTGATATCAAACTTAATACCCACTGATGTAATACATTATTTTGGAATTTTTAAAGATTTTTAATTGATTTTAGGCTGAGCATAACTAGTAGTCGTAGGCTTAATTCGGTAAATGTCGGTTTTGCCCTTACGGGCCATAAAATGAGTTTTACATATCTAAACGACTCCAAACCTTTTGCTACTGATCACATATGATAAATAAATTATTTTAAGCCTTCTGGAAATATAAAAATATCAGATTTAAGTATCGAACCCGGAAATGGCCTTTAATCGCCTTATTTAGCGTTTTTAGCGCATAGTATGTTTTAAAATCATATTGGACATACCCGGGTTGATACCCACTGATATAAGAGGCAAATTATAATATTTTAACAGTAAGCAAAGGTTGATAAACTCAGACTTCGGTTTTGAGCTTTGCGGCTTATGTGAAATTACCAAAACACCCCTACGGGGCATAGTTTGGTTAAAAATGATAAGTTTCACATATATGCCTTAACTTACTGATATAACTTAGCAAGTGGAGTATATTTACTGATTACATCAGACCTGTAACTCAGTTAAACATCTAAACTCTTTTACAACCTTTAAAATGACCAAACTACCCCTACGGGGCATAGTTTGTGTTTAAATTCGTTTCGGGCATAATGAAAGACATCCTACTGATGTTACAACATATTTGAAGCATATTAACCTAGGAAACCTGTATATGGCTCTTACGGATACCCGTTACACTTATTTCGCGTTCGGTTCGGTTTATGTAACAAGTTTACATAAATTAGCCGAAACGGGTCAAACCTTATCGGTTTAATCTCAAAATCCAGAATGTGCATGAAGGACCCATATTAAACAAGTCTCTGAACTTGTCGGATCTAAATCACATTCTATCCGGTCTTCGCTTAATCGTGCGTACGAACCGTATCTTTGAAACTAGCCGGTCTAAGCTTAAGCTTAAATAAAAGACCCGTTAGTATTCTAATAGGTTATATTAAACCTTCGTTCCAGATTAGGAGAACCAGTAAAAGCTACGTGCATTTTGCTTATTGTGATTAATACTTGCATCAGGTAAATACTTTTAACTTGTTTTCCCTATACGGGCTTGGGTTACGGTATATAGCATACCGCTTGATCGGGCATCAAATCTCCACATTAAGTGGGTAGTTGAATAATTTGATCGGCTCGTTTAAACAGTCTTGTTTACTTTACAGCCTTTGGGGGGTTAATGACCATGTCCCGGATATCCTTGGCATCATCTTACGAGATTGGCCACGACCTGAGCACGGGGTGTAGGCGTACACCTGTCAGTGTATAACTCAATAACGTGGTGTGTCTATTGATCTTTAACCCGGACTAGATCCGGGCTACTGAACGCATAAGTAACATGTAATTCGTTCACAAGATTATAATATTAAATAATTCTCCCAAGTTAAAAAGATTAATCTTGCCTCTATGCATTTTAATCAAATTATAAAACATTTATGCCATGTGCATCCAAACCAATTTTTAAATCATTTTTCCAAAATGAGTCAGTTGATTGTATTTACCAGTGTAAACTGACGTATTTTCCCAAAAAGACTAAATGCAGGTACTAAACGTAATTGGTTGGATTGTCTCCTTAGCATCAATAAAGAGTCTCGCAAGCTTAAGATGCCTGAAGTCTGTTGAACTATTGTTTCCATTTTATGTTCGATCCTTCTGTGGATAAACTTCCGAATATTGTGACAGTTGGTATTACAATAATAAATTCGGTTGTATTATATTTTCAATTGCTTCCGCTGTGCTTAATAATATTGTGTTGTTTGACTATTATGTTGCCAACCATGACGTCACGATACTCCCCATCGGGCCCACCGGTGACACGTGAAAATTCGGGGTGTGACATATAAAAAATATATGGCTTTAATGAATGACATGTGTGCTCTAATTGGTTTATTTTATTATATAGTATAGATACTATCCGACCTAGTAAATAAAGCAGTTGTATGAAACTATTAAATATTAATGAATAGTAGATATATTAATATATTATCTAGATTCTAACTAATATATTAATATTAATTATTAATGAATTAAAGGAGAGAACATGATATTAATTATTTATTAAAAGTTAGATTACAAAGTTAGGGAAAAGATGAAATAGGAAGTTTAGTTTGACTATGAAGAAGAGGAAGCAATAGGATTATAAGATGTGGCAAAATTTAAAAATAAAGGGGAAATGTATTTTAGTCTATTTTATTCAATCTTCTCACTTCGTCTCTCTCTGTAATTTCAAAACCCACTATTTTCAAAATTCACCATCTTTAACATTTTCTTCACTTTCTATCTTAATAATCACTACAATAAAGTGCGATTTTCGTCATCAATCAATGATTTAAACACCCAATCAACATGTTCTTCAACGTTTTTGAAGAAACCCAGTTTATTTCATACAATATCTCATTTTTTTCCCTTAATTTTGAAGTGAATCACTCGATTCAAATTTCGTTAATCGTTGAAGAAATATGAAGAAATCGGATTAGATCTATGTAAGAAAATTTTGAATTACATTTTTACGATTTGGGTTTTTGAATTGAGTCATTGCGTTTTACAAATGAATGAAAAAACATATTTTTTTTTTGTATTTTCAGTCCATTGCGTTTTAGGTAAAATACATTTTATGTGTTTTTAGTCCATTGTTTTTTAGGTAAAACACATTTTTATATGTTTTTAGTCAATTGTGTTTTATAATAAATATTTTGTTTTGTGTTTTTAGTACATTGTGTTATAGAAAAAACATATTTCTTTGTATTTCTAGTGAATTGCGTTTTAGAATAAACATTTCTTTTGTGTTTTTATTACGTTACTTTTTAGAAAAAAAAACCCACATATCTTTGTGTTTTTAGTCCATTACGTTTAAAAAAAAGACTTTTTTTTTTGTTTTTAATCCATTGCGTTTTAGAAAAAATGCATTCATTTGTGTTTTTAGTCAATTGCGTTTTAGAAAAAAAAAACATTTTCTTTTGTGTTTTCTGGCCATTGCGTTTTAGAAAAAAAAAACATTTTTTGTGTTTTCTGGCCATTGCGTTTTATAAAAAAAGACATTACTTTGTGTTTTCTGGCCATTGCATTTTTGAAATAAGACATTTCTTTGTGTTTTTAGACTATTGCGTTTTACAAAAAAAAAAAGACATTTCTTTGTGTTTTTCAGCCATTGCGTTTTAGAAATAACACATTTCATTTGTGTTTTTTGTCTATTACATTTTAGAAAGAAGACATTTCTTTGTATCTTTTGTCAATTACGTTTTAGAAAAAAAAATTTATGCTTTTTGTCCATTGCGTTTTACGCATCTGGGTTTTCGATTTTTTTTTCAAAAATATGGCAATAGTATACTCATTTAAATATAAAAAACGCTCGTTTTTTGGTGCAATTTTTATAAAAAAAAATGTAGTATAAAAGAGTTATTAACGTTTAAAAAACGGGGGGAATTGAAGGAGAGATAAACTATTTCTTTGGATTGACTAGAATACCCATATACAAACTCACGCGCCTCCTTTTTTTTTATCAATTGTATCTATTTAATCAAAACCCTTGGTTAATCAATTGATAGTTAAGCTTATTTTCTAGTTTTCTCAGCCAAAATCAACTTTGTAGTATACTGACCCTACAAAGTTATAAAAAATAGTAGCTACACTCTTAAACACGGTTTTTATATTGCTTGATTTGTGATGTCATATATTAATGCTTAATTTGTGTTAACTTTTTGTTACATTATGGTGTAATATGTTTTTATAAACGATATCATTCACACCGGTTTCCCATAGCCTAAAACGTACTTGAATCATTGATATTTAATAATTTTATAAATAAATTTGATTTGACAATGTGTCTACGCAATCTTAAAATTAGGTTTTAAAAATATTGTCATACAATCCCAAAAATAGGGTTTCTACCCTCTAATACCTCTTTATAAAACTTTAGCGATTATTTTTGTTCAAACAAGTTTGGTCACAAACGTCTTTGCATTTGTGTTCCTCTAATATGATTTAATCATGAGAACCAGAGGTCGATCTACTCATCCTAGGAACTTGTTTGGTTCGTAATTTATAGTGTTAAGTCACATACAAAATTCTGAAGTAACCCTACGGTGTAGTATGTTTTTATAAACGATATCATTCAGAGCGGTTTCCCATAGCCTAGAACGTACTTGAATCATTGGTATTTAATAATTTTATAAATAGGTTTTCAAAATATTGTCATACAATCCCAAAAATAGGCTTTCTACCCTCTAATACCTATTAAACTTTAGTGATTATTTTTGTTCAAACAAGTTTGGTCACAAACGTCTTTGCATTTGTGTTCCTCTAATATGATTTAATCATGAGAACCAGGGATCAATCTACTCTGAGTTAGGGGTTCCCAGGAAACTGTTTGATTCGTAATTTATAGTGTTAAGTCACATACAAAATTCAAATTCTGAAGGAACCCCTTTACATTTTGTAGCAGAACGTTATACACAAATGAGTAAGCTGGTCCACTGGTAAGTCTGTGTGCTTGTTAACACTAAGGTCACGAATTCGAATATGCTTACACTTGTTGTTTGTGGTTTTTTGTTTTTTGTTTTAATTCAAAAACGAATTAGATCTAGGGTTTAATAAGTTAGTTCGCCCTTTCCCCAGCCCCCTTTCTTCAGACAACACCCATGCAAAGCAAACACAACACCGGACGGGACGCCCTTCTCTCAACTTTCCGGCCACGTCGGCCGTGGCACAACCGTCGCCAGACGTCGGAGTTCCTTCAGTCTCCACGTAGCCCCTCTAGCGTCCCCAGTCCTCACTCAATCACTCTCTATCTCTTCAGGCTTCGACCATTCAGGTTCTTTTAACTTGCAATTTTACATGTTTGTTGATTTACATGTTTTTGTTGATGTTAACTTTCAGTTGTTGATTGAAAGTCTCAATTTATATAATAGTTTCATTCTACTAAAGTATGCTAGTAAGACAATTGCAGATTTGTATACCTTAACTAATATGTTGTACCATATATAATTGTTGTGGATTAAGCAATGAATCTTCCAAATCAGATAAGAAGTTAATCTGTTGTACCATATATAATTGTTGTGATTGATTAATTAACCCATCAAGTAGGGAACAACTGTAGGTATATTTTTTTTAATTCGTAAAGACCATCTTATTTGTGTTACATGTTTTTTAAATTTATCATGACGATGTTTTTTTCATTATTGTATTGTATTTTTATTTTGTGATGAACCTCGCCCGACCCGAACCGTCGAACCGACCGGTATATTTTTATGTTCGGACATGTGATTTTGGAACACTTAAAAAAGTGAACCCCTTGGCAAAAATTCCTGGATCCGCCACTGATGAGAACTTCATGGAGTTTATAACAATTGTTACTCAAAACATTAATTGATATAATTTTGTTTTCTAATCGAATTGAAATAGTAAATAAGTTTACTAATCCATTCATGCGAATCCAATATTATTATTTTACGAATTTTGCAGATCGCAGAACTATCGTGTTTTAGTTTTAGAATAAAATATTAGAAACCATCACTAGTGCTTTAGTGGTGGTCACGAGTATTTAAGTTCCACCTATGGTGGGTCCGGATGAGTTTTCCCCTTCAGGTCTCAGTTCGAGTCTTGGTGATAGGGGTTTCTCATTAAGGGGTTGAAGGGGTATAGTCCCAAATCCTGCGTCGACCAAGCAGGTCGCGCGCTAGACCAAACCCTTAACCGACTAATTTGGTAGCTTTACCAACCTTGCGCTGACCAAACAAGTGTAACCTAGGTCGCGCACGGGGTCAAGGCAAACGTAAGACCAGATTTCACACTTGCCTCCTTAGATGAAAACCTTCACTTCCTGGACCTTGACTGGCTTAATGGGACATTCCTAGTAACCGCACGGAGGACAGAAGCGTTGTCACACCCCAACCGATGGCGGAAACATCGAGATGAGACGAAAACTATATTGCAAGAGACTTCATAACGCTATTTTGTGTCAAGTATTTAATAATAACATTTTACATGGTTTGAACAGATTTTTTTCATGGCAATAACTAAGTATAAGCATATAAATTTAAACACGTATGATTGCAAGTATAACACGTATGTTTGCAAGTATAACACGTATGAGCATATATAGAGATCATTTGTATAAAATTCTAGCATGTATGTGTATTTGATTCAAAGTACATGTATTGCATCCCAAAGGTAATAAAGTGTAAAAAGGGATCTGAGTATGCTAACTATTTTGCAAAGCTTTCCCTGGGTGGTCCCGCGAAGAATCGCAGAGTTGGAGGATGGGACACTGAGGTCACCTTTTAGTTCTTGAAGAAGTCGAGTCTTGTCCTTGCAAATGCAAGGAATTAGAAAGAATTCGGAAATTATAGGATTATTGTTAACGTAAGTATAAATGAAATAAATATACATTTATACTTATTTTTATAAAAATTAATTGAATCCGTTAAACTTCGCTTTATAATTTAAACGCATTATAAATTATGGACTTTTACGAAAATCGGCCAGTGTTTCCTCTGTCTCTGGACGATCCCGACAACACAAGTTGTCGATATTATTTTCAAAAACTCAACAATTCAACAACAATATAATCATATAAATAAGAATTCTCGTTAAATACCAAAAGCGTAAGTAATTACTAAAACTATCGGTTAGACATTTCAAACAATAATTGTATGTGAACAATAATAGTAACAGTCGTGTGTTGTTAAGATTTTACCAATCTCGGACGAATCGGTGACCCGTCAGTGGGCTGGGTTTGACCAGTTGACTAAAGTGGACCGAACCAAAACCTGACTCGAACCAACCAAGTCTGAGTTGAAACTCGAATCGGACTGAACCGTGACTAGCTGACCCGAACCCATCAAACCTGACTTTGACCAAGTTTGACCATACATCACCCGAACACTAATTTGAATCAAACTAAACCCAAAGCTTGAACCTGAATAAAGAAAGAAAAAGAAACAAACCAAAACTTATCTAATCTTGAACCAAACTCCAATTCTTCCTGTTGTGATGTTACTGGTGCCGCCCATGACTCCGACGTCGGCCAGCAGTGGTGTCGGCCACCCGCACCAACATCGTCATCATCACGGTCGTCGATCGGAAGCATGTCGGAAGAACAATAACCATCACCATCATCAAAAAAAATAATAAATAAAAGAGAACAGGGTGGGGGATGTTACCATGACCTGTCATGAAACAGGCGCACCACCGCCACCGTCACGGTGGCGCTGCCATCGTCGGCTCCGCCTCGTTCTTCTCTCTCTCTCTCGACCTTCTTTCTCTTTCTCTCTACGTTTCATTGTCGCACCACCACCAGACGGTGGTGTTGGTAGTTGTCGTCGCCGGTTATACATCAGCGGAGAGGGGAGGGGAAACAGGAGGGTGGTCGGGTGTGTGGTTTAAGGCGGAGAGGGGAGGTGAGGGGTGTTGTGGGTGTGGTCAGCCGGAACCGACGCCGGAGGGGGGTCGCCACAACCGAACTCCGGTCGCCGGAGTATAAACGAGAGAGAAGGCAGGGGGTGATTGAAAGGGGCTAGGGTTTTTGCAAGGATGAGGAAGATGGGGGGTTTAGTTAGTTTAAATAGGTATAGGGTTTCTAGTGGGTTTGGGCCTAAAGCCCGATAGCGGCCCGTTCACGTTTTTAAACTTATTTTCGCATCCGAACTTTTAGAGAATGACGTCTAATATTATTTAAAGGTCAAAAATTATCGAAATGATGTTGGTAGTCGAAATTGGTCGCGTTCGCTTGTCGGGCGTGTTAAAAGTGCGTAAATTGCGTAGTTTGTTGTTTTAACTCCGTTTTTCGATCCGATTTCGACTATGATTCTAAAAATAGAAAAAACGAATAAACATTTTCTAAAAATGGAAATACGGAAATACGAGGCATTACAGTCTCCCATCCTTTAGGAAATTTCGTCCCGAAATTTATTCAAGGTGAAGACTTTAAGAAAAACTGGCATTTCGATGTATGTTTGGGTATAACTGAGAAATATGTTGTGAGTGATCGAAGTTTGTATTGAATATAATAGGGGAAACACCGAATTTCTCATGGCACATTTTCGTGAAGGTTCGGTAATATGGTCGGAACACTTATATATAGGAAGTACCATCGGCGTATCCACCATGTTCGTATTATGTTACGTCTGTTTCGCGACTCGGTGTCATGTTACGTTCCGTGTTAGGATACACAGTCGAACCTACTATGGTTTTCATGCATCTACCAATATAATTTCGTATGCATCCGCGATTATTTTGGTATGTGCATGATCCGCATAGCTTGTATTAATAGTGTACGGGTCAGGGTATATAAATGTATTACAAGTGAGAATGATAACGTATAGTAATTTAAGTATGTATGCATGATTGGCATTTAAGTATGAGAGAGGTCATAAGGTGCAAGTATATGTATGAGTATGATTAAATTATTTGAATAGTCCACATGAGATATTTTAGTTAACTAGATTAACGCATTACTGGCATGTGATCTCACTGGTTAAACCATCGTGTCCGCAAGTATGTATGTATGTATGAATGACTTAACATGACCGCAAGTCCATGAGGCGGGCGTTACTCCTACAGTGCTACACAAGCGCTATATATATTAAGGTGCGGCTTGATCAAAGTTAATGACAAAATGTCTGTCACACCCCTTTCTGCGGCGGAAGCACGAGGTGTGATCATGAAAGGTTCTCATTGCATACGAAGAGTAAACATACTACATGCTCAAAAATATCTTCAAATATTACATTACTGAAAACATATGTCAAGTGTTTACAACACGAGATAACATATTGTCTTAAAAGTCACAACTTTATTTAAAGATAAACAAAGCGACATCCACGAGCATGAGCAAGACCACGCGCACATCCATCCTAGTTACCTGAAATACATGTGAGTTTTGGAAAAACGTCAACATAAAGTTGGTGTGAATTCATGCAATTTTTGTATTTCACGTTTGTATACTTTGTATGAAAACATAATTTGTATTTTGTATAAATCAAGTCTTTTGTGTACACCACGTACTCATGTATAAATCAAAATATTTCTGTATGTATCAAGTGTTAATGGGTTGCAAAGCCATTAACATGTGACACGACATAGGAAGTCACCAAACCATAGGCATTTTTCTGTAGTCGATTCACGACTGAGACACAAAAACACTGCTTGGTAAAAGAGTGGCCAAGAGTGGGGCTGCCCGGAACCCATTAGATCTAACCTTTTGTTCTGCGGTCTAAGTATGTACACGATTAATGGTGCTTATGGTACCCTATTCGTGACACGATTTCTCGTATCATTCTTGTATCCATCATACCATTTGTAAACATTGTAATATTTGTAACATGTATTTCACCCCCGAATGTATAAAACTGAAAACAGTTAAAAGAAAAGGGGGGAGCATGAACTCACAACTTTGCGTTCCTGTGCGTCGTAAACTTCACCGGATTTGCTTAATTAACGTCGTAACCTATACGCGTTTTCTTAATGTTAGTCACTAGACTTGCGTCGCACAAGTACAGTCACTCTCTTTTGTATTTGTATTGTTGTGTTAAAAATATTTCATATTTTTAACTACGTATCTTACTTATATTATTTCCTCTAAAATAAATATAAGTCTTTTGTGTTTTGCACTTCGCACCCGAATTATGTATCTTGTATTTTTATGTTTATACCCCTCATGAGTATTTAGTGTATTTTTAAGTCTTAATACACTAGTACGTATAACACATACTATATACACTTAGCACGTAAGTTGGTGATCAAATAATATATATTTTTCTCTCAAAAATATACATACTTATATCCATTTTTATTCTTGAAGAAATCCTCATTTCTTATCACCAAAAATTAGGGGAAACCTTGGTAATATTTTTAAACACATTTTAGGGAATAAGTTTCTCAAAAACTTATATTTTTCTAAGTGTCAAAATTTATGAAAATTTTGACAGAGTTTCCCCCTAAAAATGGAGGTTTCCCGTGTTTTCAAAACATGTGTTTATTTTCTTTTAACACGTCAACAATCTCGTCATTCAACAATAAACAATATGCAACTAGTTAAAATAGATATAATCGCAGAAGTACATGAACTTGTGGTTTTTCCAAAATAGGTAGTATCCTTCCATTATTTTTAGTGGATCTTTGTATAGATCAACTTTGTTTCTTGAAAGTCTCGCTTTTAAAGAAGTTACATCTTAACAACTTCCGGTCAACATTTACAAAAATAGTTATTTTGTCGAAACTTTGTGTTACACAAGTGTTTACATACTCGTGTGTTTGCTAAAATCATTCTTTTTCATGTAAGACTCGGCTTTAGAAAATACGATTTCTTGGACACTTGGTCCTTTGAAAGTACCGCTTGTAGATCCGTAGATCTACTAGTTTCGAACACCATTTCATAAGTAAAATCGATTTTACACAAGTTCAAGTTTGATGTGTGGTAGAGTTTCATCACCTAACCCTTGTTACACTTAAACAAGCTTTATGTCATAATCCATGATCATGACCAATCCGGGTTAAACGATGATCCGAGCTACCACCACATAGATCGGGTCCAAATAATCACACAAATCAATTACTACAAGATTTACACAACATATGAGCTTTTAACCATCACTTTTAGTGTTTTTAGTAGACTTTTAAGCTTCAACTTGTATGTTTACGAGTGTTAACCGTTACAAATCATTTTAACCACGCCAAAATAGTTCGAGAAGGTGATTCAAGCAACTTACTACTAGCTCGAGGCTAGGGAAGAATCTAAGTGCAAAATGAGTGGATAAAAGCAACGAGTAGAGGTCCTTCGCCTTCCGAATGCACCAAGACTCCTTATACGTGATCCTTAATGCTTGTGCGAACTTGGAATGTGAAGATCAAAATCGAAATTATGATGGGTGTTGAAGGGGGTGTTCGGCCGAAGCCTTGTAGAGAGGGAGAGAGAGGTGTGAGTTTTTGTTAAGTGTGGTGAAATGATCATGTGCTTATGCCTAGAACTTATAGACAAAATCTAAGGTGTTTAACCATTGGATACTATGTCTAATTGATTTTAGACATGAGAGATTAAAATATTCACAAGGTACAAAGGGTGTCCCCCCTCTTGGGGACGGTTTGGTTAGGGGGGGGGGTATCCGGTTCCAAATCAACCATTTAGTTAGCATGTAGTTTGGTTAGTTTAGCTAGTTTAGGGATTAACCCGGTTACTAGTGTGTTGTGCTTTACAGTGGGTGTTAGGGTATTCGGGGACCCTAACTGGCTCAGAAAAAGATAAGTAATGTTATTAACAATATTTTCGTGTTCCGGGTATAGTCCGGTTGTTCGGTTACACACCGATTCGTTAAAGTGCTAAATTGCACCTTTTAGTGTTTAATAAGTATCTTTTTATAACACTATCGATTCCCAACACTTAGGGAAATATTCTGGATAATAAAACAACATTTCTGCAAAATATTCATATGTCTAAATGCTGAATTATTGCTGAATTGTATAAATTCTGCACTTAAAGTGCGTTTCGGGTGCTTTTTAGTGCTTATTTTTGCTTTCGTATTGCATATATATTAAACCCTTGTATGTACTCTTGGGTTTTAATGCATTCTTGCTGTCGGACCTACACCTAGGCTCCAATTTTCATTGTCTGACTGCTTTCTGCAGTTCTGTTGACACATAGTGTCTTACCGGTGAGTTTACTTAGTATTTTTGACGCAACGCTCTCGTTTGTGCATAAAGCAATATTTTGTAGTATACAACATGCATGAATTCACTTGTTTAGTATGTAATTAGACATGGCTGACAATTAAGCACATAATTGCAGTCATTAAGCACTAATTAAAGTGTACGGAAATTACCGGTTTGAGCCAGTTGTCACAGTCTCCCCCCGTTAAAAGAATTTCATCCCGAAATTCAGGCTGGACTCACCCTCGCAAGAGTCTTCTTGAATAGGTGGGGATACTTTTTCTTGAACTGGTCTTCACGTTCCCATGTGTACTCGGGTCCGTGCTTAGAGCTCCAACGTACTTTGACAAGTTTCACACTGCTCCTCCTGGTCTTGTTGACCTTCCAGTCGGTAACCTCAACGGGTTGTTCCGTAAATCGGAGGGCTTCATCAATATGCACTTCATCCATCGGGATGATCACATTTTCTTGTGTTGGACTCTTCTTCAGGTTGGATACATGAAACGTATCATGTACTCCATTAAGTTCTTCCGGTAACTCCAACTTGTATGCCAAGGTACCAATTCTCTTCAATATTCTGAATGGTCCGATATATCGTGGATTCAGCTTTCCACGCTTTCCAAATCTGACTACGCCCTTCCATGGTGAGACTTTTAACAACACCTTGTCTCCCACCTTGAATTCTACTGATTTCCTTTTCGGATCGGCGTAGGTCTTTTGTCGATCTCGAGCTGCCTTAATGCTCTCTCGGATCTGCGCAATCTTGTCGGTTGTCTCTTGGACAAGTTCAGGACCAACCATACGTTTATCTCCGGCATCTGCCCAACATAAGGGCGATCGGCATTTGCGGCCATACAGAGCTTCGAACGGCGCGGCTTTTATGCTCGTATGATAGCTGTTATTGTAGGAAAACTCAACTAAAGGTAGATGAGTATCCCAGCTGCCGCCTAGATCCATGACACATGCGCGAAGCATATCTTCCAACGTTTGTATAGTCCGTTCGCTCTGGCCGTCTGTTTGTGGATGGAATGCCGTGCTTAGATCTAATTGAGATCCAAAGGCTTCCTGAAATGATTGCCAGATTCTTGAGACAAAGCGTCCATCTCTGTCTGAAATGATTGAGATTGGCACTCCATGACGTGCCACAATTTCTCTTAAGTATATCTCTGCAAGCTTTCCAGTGCTATCCTTCTCTCGGATTGGTAGGAAATGCGCAGACTTCGTCAATCGATCAACTATTACCCATATCATATCGTGCCCTCTCGGGGTCCTGGGTAATTTCGTTATGAAGTCCATCGAGATTTGTTCCCACTTCCACACAGGAATCTCTGGTTGTTGTAGTAGGCCGGACGGCTTCTGATATTCTGCCTTAACCTTGGCACAGGTTAGGCATTTTCCAACATAAACAGCAACGTCGCTCTTGAGTCTCGGCCACCAATAGTATTCTTTCAAATCTTGATACATTTTATCTGATCCTGGATGGATCGAGTATCTCGATTTATGCGCTTCATTAAGGATGACTTCTCGTATTCCACCATAGAGTGGAACCCAAATACGCTTCTTGAAGTATAAGGCTCCCTCTTCGTTTGGCACCATGTATTTCAGCATACCCCGTAGGTATTCAGCCTTACGGTTCTCTTCTTTAAGAGCTTCTTGTTGTGCATCTCGAATGCGTGCAGTGAGGTTCGTTCGAATCGTCATTTCCAATGCTCGAACCCTTAGGGTCTTAACCCTTTCTTTTCGGCTCAACGCGTCCGCTACAACGTTTGCCTTTCCAGGATGGTACTTAATCTCACAGTCATAATCGTTCAGCAGCTCAACCCAGCGTCGCTGGCGCATATTCAATTCCTTCTGATCAAATATGTGTTGTAAGCTTTTGTGATCTGTGAAGATTGTACATCGAGTACCATATAAATAATGTCGCCAAATTTTCAAGGCGAATACCACTGCACCCAGCTCCAGGTCGTGAGTGGTATAATTTCTCTCGTGAACCTTCAGTTGCCTTGAAGCATAAGCGATGACTTTTTGGCGTTGCATGAGCACGCAACCCAAGCCTTGTCGTGAGGCGTCGCAGTATACCACGAAGTCTTCAGTGCCTTCGGGTAATGATAGTATTGGTGCATCGCAGAGCTTGTTCTTAAGTAGCTGAAAGGCTTCTTCTTGTTTGTGACCCCAGTCGTATTTCTTGTCTTTTTGGGTAAGGGTTGTTAGCGGTTGAGCTATCTTTGAGAATTCTCGATGAATCGCCGATAATAGCCCGCTAAGCCCAAAAATTATCGAACTTCAGTTGGGGTCTTGGGAGCTTCCCAATTCTTTATTGCTTCTATCTTGGACGGGTCTACATGAATACCCTTCTCATTCACCACGTGACCAAGAAATTGTACTTCGCGAATCCAGAATTCGCATTTCGAGAACTTTGCATAAAGTTGCTCTTTCTTCAGTAGTTCCAAGATGGTTCTGAGATGTTGCTCATGTTCTTCTTTCGTTCGCGAGTAAATCAGGATATCATCGATAAATACAATCACGAATTTATCGAGATATGGTTTGCATACGCGATTCATTAGATCCATAAAGACCGCTGGTGCATTTGTCAGCCCAAACGGCATCACAAGAAATTCGTAGTGCCCATATCGCGTTCTGAATGCAGTCTTTGGTACGCTTTCCTCTTGGATTCTCAGCTGATGGTATCCAGATCGAAGGTCGATCTTGGAATAGTAGCTTGATCCTTGCAGTTGATCAAACAAGTCATCAATCCTCGGTAGCGGATACCGATTCTTGATTGTGAGCTTGTTCAGTTCCCTGTAATCGATACACATCCGCAGTGATCCATCCTTCTTCTTCACGAATAATACTGGAGCTCCCCAGGGCGAGAAGCTTGACCTTATGAATCCCTTATCCAACAACTCCTGAAGCTGTGTAGATAATTCTTGCATTTCGGATGGCGCAAGTCGATATGGAGCCTTGGCTACAGGAGCGGCTCCTGGAACCAAGTCTATGTGGAATTCGACTTGTCATTGCGGTGGTAGTCCTGGCAGATCTTCAGGGAACACATCAGGAAATTCCCTCACCACAGGAATGTCTTCGAGTTTTGGCTCCACAGCCTTCTTGTCTATAACGTGTGCTAGGAAAGCAACACATCCTTTCCTTAAGCACTTCTGTGCCTTCATACAACTGATGATTCGTAGAGGCGCGTTTCGTCTTTCTCCATGTACGATGAGGGTTTCATCATTCGTCAGAGGGATGCGAATGATTTTCTCATGACAAATGACTTCAGCTTTGTTCTTGGACAACCAGTCCATCCCGACCACTACATCGAAGCTACCTAATTGAATAGGTAAGAGGTCAATGCTAAATCTTCATTCACCAAGTTCTAGCGTGCAGCCTCTAACAACTTCGCCCGATTCGACAAGTTTACCATTGGCTAGTTCTATGGAATAAGGAATTTCTAATCTACTAGATTCTATTCCAAGTATGCATTTAAATTCCACAGACATGAAACTATAATCGGCGCCAGTTTCGAATAATATGGATGCAAAGTGATTGTTAATGAGGAACGTACCGTTGACCACATTAGGGTCCTCGCGTGCGTCCCTTGCTCCAATCACAAATGCTCGGGCCTGAGCATTGTTTCTCTCTGGGCAGTCCTTCATGAAATGATCTTTGCTTCCACATCTGAAGCATCCTTGGTTTCGCCCATTCCCGTTACCAGCACCATTTACATTTCCACAATTGTTCCTATCATCAGCCCCATTACGATTTCCATTCCCGTTCCTCTTACTCCAGCAGTCTTCAGTGCGGTGACCCAGCTTTCCACACTTGTCACACTTTGAGATGCGACAAGCTCCCTCGTGATGGTGTTTACACCGATGGCATTTGGGCAAGGTGCCCCGGTATCCCCTTGCTGGAGCGTCGTTCATAGCTGCAAGAGATTTCGCCCCTTGAGGCGGGTTAGGGTCACGCTTCTTGTTGGAACCTTTGTTGTTACGAGTTGCTTGATTCAAGTTTGCATATTTCCTTTTCTTGTCGCCAGACGACTCAGCATGCGTCTCGGCATTTTCTGTTGGGTTCAGTGATAGCGTCTTCATTCGAACACAATTTTCAGTAAGGCTGACAGCCAGAGTTACAGCCTCGGTGATTGTTTGTGGTTTGGCCGACGTCACCATGCCACGAAACTCTGAGGCCAGTCCCCAAATGTAACGTTCAACACGCTTGAATTCGGGAGTCACCATGTAGGGAAGCACTCTGGACAGATCGTGGAACCTTCGAGTATAACCATTAATGTCAGCACCTTCCATGGTCAAGTGCCAGAACTCCGTCTCCAGCCTTTGGAGTTCGGCATGAGAGCAGTACTTCTCTCTCATTCTTTCCTTCAGTTCCTCCCAAGTTAAGCCATAAGCGGCATCATCACCCAAGGTTTGGACTTGCAGGTTCCACCAAGTCAGAGCTTCATCGACAAATAACCCAGTAGCAAAGGTGACTTGTTGATCCGCGGTACACTTGCTCATGCGGAAAGTAGCTTCAGTCTTCTCCGTCCAGCGCACAAATGCTACTGCACCTCCTGTGCCATCATAGTTCATCGGCTTGCAGTCGAGGAACTGCTTGAAAGTGCAGCCTGGAATTGATTCAACCAATTCACATGTGAGCAATCGAAGAAATAATGAAACAAAGACCGTTCATAAATTTCCTCATGCTTAGCACAGTGTCTTAAGGTTACCTTGAGCTGCATTGCCTCCAGACGAATCTCCATTCCCATTACGCCTAGCATTGCTTGGTCCTCCACTGTCTTGAGTTCGGTTCGCCTCGTACTGGGCGATAGCAGCGGAGATCCTTTCCTCCAGTAGAGCGTTCAGCTCTTCGGCAGTTCTTGGCAGTGGGGGAGGAGGAGGTTGATCGTCATTGCGAGCATTCACAGTCTTCCTGGGTGCCATGTTCTGACAGAACATAACACAACAGGGTTAGACATTTGTTTGATATCGTCACCCTAGGCAGTAGTATCATATATATCCACAGGTATATATACCACATAAGTGACACCAAACAATTATTACTCTAGCAGAGTACTTAGTAGGCTTGCACGGAGGGAATCTACACGTGACAAGACTTGCTGTGATTTTTGTGCACTGAATTCCATAATTATGTATGCATCCATAATTACGTAACTCCTTGCACAGTCCGCACAGTTCGTTTCATCCTCGTATATCTTCCTTCAGATGGGCCATTGCTTTTAGGTAAAATCACGTAAACTTGTGACATTCTACTTCTAGTACATGCTAATTATCACACATAATTGCAAGTAATTTCTAGTCAACGACAGGTGCTACTCAAGTGCACTCTAAGTCTCGTAGTGTCTTTACTAGACTCATGTAGACAGTTTCAGGCAGTGGATGTCGCGGGACGTTTTATGCAATGAAAACTCTTTGAAAATTGTTTTCATGAAAGGATCCTAGAGATTGTAAACTAGACTCGAGAAGGAATCCTGGTTCACTACAATCGCAGCTCTGATACCAATCTGTCACACCCCTTTCTGCGGCGGAAGCACGAGGTGTGATCATGAAAGGTTCTCATTGCATACGAAGAGTAAACATACTACATGCTCAAAAATATCTTCAAATATTACATTACTGAAAACATATGTCAAGTGTTTACAACACGAGATAACATATTGTCTTAAAAGTCACAACTTTATTTAAAGATAAACAAAGCGACATCCACGAGCATGAGCAAGACCACGCGCACATCCATCCTAGTTACCTGAAATACATGTGAGTTTTGGAAAAACGTCAACATAAAGTTGGTGTGAATTCATGCAATTTTTGTATTTCACGTTTGTATACTTTGTATGAAAACATAATTTGTATTTTGTATAAATCAAGTCTTTTGTGTACACCACGTACTCATGTATAAATCAAAATATTTCTGTATGTATCAAGTGTTAATGGGTTGCAAAGCCATTAACATGTGACACGACATAGGAAGTCACCAAACCATAGGCATTTTTCTGTAGTCGATTCACGACTGAGACACAAAAACACTGCTTGGTAAAAGAGTGGCCAAGAGTGGGGCTGCCCGGAACCCATTAGATCTAACCTTTTGTTCTGCGGTCTAAGTATGTACACGATTAATGGTGCTTATGGTACCCTATTCGTGACACGATTTCTCGTATCATTCTTGTATCCATCATACCATTTGTAAACATTGTAATATTTGTAACATGTATTTCACCCCCGAATGTATAAAACTGAAAACAGTTAAAAGAAAAGGGGGGAGCATGAACTCACAACTTTGCGTTCCTGTGCGTCGTAAACTTCACCGGATTTGCTTAATTAACGTCGTAACCTATACGCGTTTTCTTAATGTTAGTCACTAGACTTGCGTCGCACAAGTACAGTCACTCTCTTTTGTATTTGTATTGTTGTGTTAAAAATATTTCATATTTTTAACTACGTATCTTACTTATATTATTTCCTCTAAAATAAATATAAGTCTTTTGTGTTTTGCACTTCGCACCCGAATTATGTATCTTGTATTTTTATGTTTATACCCCTCATGAGTATTTAGTGTATTTTTAAGTCTTAATACACTAGTACGTATAACACATACTATATACACTTAGCACGTAAGTTGGTGATCAAATAATATATATTTTTCTCTCAAAAATATACATACTTATATCCATTTTTATTCTTGAAGAAATCCTCATTTCTTATCACCAAAAATTAGGGGAAACCTTGGTAATATTTTTAAACACATTTTAGGGAATAAGTTTCTCAAAAACTTATATTTTTCTAAGTGTCAAAATTTATGAAAATTTTGACAGAGTTTCCCCCTAAAAATGGAGGTTTCCCGTGTTTTCAAAACATGTGTTTATTTTCTTTTAACACGTCAACAATCTCGTCATTCAACAATAAACAATATGCAACTAGTTAAAATAGATATAATCGCAGAAGTACATGAACTTGTGGTTTTTCCAAAATAGGTAGTATCCTTCCATTATTTTTAGTGGATCTTTGTATAGATCAACTTTGTTTCTTGAAAGTCTCGCTTTTAAAGAAGTTACATCTTAACAACTTCCGGTCAACATTTACAAAAATAGTTATTTTGTCGAAACTTTGTGTTACACAAGTGTTTACATACTCGTGTGTTTGCTAAAATCATTCTTTTTCATGTAAGACTCGGCTTTAGAAAATACGATTTCTTGGACACTTGGTCCTTTGAAAGTACCGCTTGTAGATCCGTAGATCTACTAGTTTCGAACACCATTTCATAAGTAAAATCGATTTTACACAAGTTCAAGTTTGATGTGTGGTAGAGTTTCATCACCTAACCCTTGTTACACTTAAACAAGCTTTATGTCATAATCCATGATCATGACCAATCCGGGTTAAACGATGATCCGAGCTACCACCACATAGATCGGGTCCAAATAATCACACAAATCAATTACTACAAGATTTACACAACATATGAGCTTTTAACCATCACTTTTAGTGTTTTTAGTAGACTTTTAAGCTTCAACTTGTATGTTTACGAGTGTTAACCGTTACAAATCATTTTAACCACGCCAAAATAGTTCGAGAAGGTGATTCAAGCAACTTACTACTAGCTCGAGGCTAGGGAAGAATCTAAGTGCAAAATGAGTGGATAAAAGCAACGAGTAGAGGTCCTTCGCCTTCCGAATGCACCAAGACTCCTTATACGTGATCCTTAATGCTTGTGCGAACTTGGAATGTGAAGATCAAAATCGAAATTATGATGGGTGTTGAAGGGGGTGTTCGGCCGAAGCCTTGTAGAGAGGGAGAGAGAGGTGTGAGTTTTTGTTAAGTGTGGTGAAATGATCATGTGCTTATGCCTAGAACTTATAGACAAAATCTAAGGTGTTTAACCATTGGATACTATGTCTAATTGATTTTAGACATGAGAGATTAAAATATTCACAAGGTACAAAGGGTGTCCCCCTCTTGGGGACGGTTTGGTTAGGGGGGGGGGTATCCGGTTCCAAATCAACCATTTAGTTAGCATGTAGTTTGGTTAGTTTAGCTAGTTTAGGGATTAACCCGGTTACTAGTGTGTTGTGCTTTACAGTGGGTGTTAGGGTATTCGGGGACCCTAACTGGCTCAGAAAAAGATAAGTAATGTTATTAACAATATTTTCGTGTTCCGGGTATAGTCCGGTTGTTCGGTTACACACCGATTCGTTAAAGTGCTAAATTGCACCTTTTAGTGTTTAATAAGTATCTTTTTATAACACTATCGATTCCCAACACTTAGGGAAATATTCTGGATAATAAAACGACATTTCTGCAAAATATTCATATGTCTAAATGCTGAATTGTATAAATTCTGCACTTAAAGTGCGTTTCGGGTGCTTTTTAGTGCTTATTTTTGCTTTCGTATTGCATATATATTAAACCCTTGTATGTACTCTTGGGTTTTAATGCATTCTTGCTGTCGGACCTACACCTAGGCTCCAATTTTCATTGTCTGACTGCTTTCTGCAGTTCCGTTGACACATAGTGTCTTACCGGTGAGTTTACTTAGTATTTTTGACGCAACGCTCTCGTTTGTGCATAAAGCAATATTTTGTAGTATACAACATGCATGAATTCACTTGTTTAGTATGTAATTAGACATGGCTGACAATTAAGCACATAATTGCAGTCATTAAGCACTAATTAAAGTGTACGGAAATTACCGGTTTGAGCCAGTTGTCACAATGTCAACCCAACATTTAACGCAAGCGCCATCTAATCATGGCACATGTCATCATTTTGTTGCCATGAAAAGATCCGTAATGTATAAAGCGTCATCTAATCATAGCACATGTCATCATTTCGTTGCTATGAAAAGATCCGTAATGTATGAATGAATGTCTTGACATTACCACAAATCCATGCGGCGGTGCGCTACTCCTATAGTGCTTCACAAGCACTACATATGTCAAGGTGTGGCTTCATCCGAAGTTAATGACCAGTTTATCACATAAAGAACGTCCAGTAATCCCGAATCAAGTATAACGTATTAGTAGGCGTGTATTAATTTATTGTGTAAAACGATGATTAGGTAAGAAGTATTAAATCGCATAAAAGTTAAGTTAATATAAAAGAGAGGCTTGATAAGTATTGGAGTGCTTCAGGTTTAGAAGCTTCGACTCTTCCAAAGTGCATCGCAAGTCCTTTCGAATCAGGGAGACATGCTTTGGTCTAATAGGCATAATACTCTCGTCGCCAGGCGATTAACGGTATTTTACCCTTCCGGTTAGTACATGTCTCTAATTTGATCGAAAATACGAAACTTTGGCGAGATTGAAAATCGAAGAGTGGAACCAGTCACCAAGGTGTGGATATCAATCCTAGCTTGACAATTTCGTCCCTAAAATGTGGTTTGTTGAACGAAACAAGATAAAACCTCGACTCATTAATAAGGAACCACTAGAGTATGAAATGGAAGTTCCCACCAAGATACGGATATCACTCCTGACTTGATGGTGAAATTTCGTGCAAAATAAAATGTAAGGTGGATTGAAATTCATCACCAAAGGCGGGAATCACCCCTATTCTAGTGAGTCGTTTCGATTGTGGAATATGAGTATCTTCAAGTATGTATTGTGTGAAATGTCTTAGAAAAGACGCATCGTTTATTTAGACAAAAGGAGAGGTAGAAGCAAAGAGGAAGAACTACATATCAAGCAAAAATTTGAAATGGTCGAGTTTTGGTACTTAGACTATAGACTAGGTCGAACATGGCAATTCTACCTAATTCCCTATAGTTATGGCCCTGACACCAATCTGTCACACCCCAACCGATGGCGAAAACATCGGGATGAGACGAAAACTAGATTGCAAGAGACTTCATAACGCTATTTTGTGTCAAGTATTTAATAATTACATTTTACATGGTTTGAACTAGAATACCACAGGATTAAAATAAATAATGCACAATAAGTATTCAAATAATTAAATTTCATTTCATTGATAATTAATTATTACAAGTATTGAAAACAGAATACAATATGTTTGAAAATAAAGTACAGTACAACAAGTATTAGAGTCTAAATGCGTTTCTAGGCAATCCTACGAGATTCCTTGCATCGTCCAAATCCTGCAATACATGTTAAAGCATAGATCAATACAAATAGTATTGGCGAGCATACAAGTTTGAGTATAAATATAAAAATGTTTTAAACATATTTTTTTTCATGGCAATAACTAAGTATAAGCATATAAATTTAAACACGTATGATTGCAAGTATAACACGTATGTTTGCAAGTATAACACATATGAGCATATATAGAGATCATTTGTATAAAATTCTAGCATGTATGTGTATTTGATTCAAAGTACATGTATTGCATCCCAAAGGTAATAAAGTGTAAAAAGGGATCGAGTATGCTCACTATTTTGCAAAGCTTTCACTGGGTGATCCCGCGAAGAATCGCAGAGTTGGAGGATGGGACACCGAGGTCACCTTTTAGTTCTTGAAGAAGTCGAGTCTTGTCCTTGCAAATGCAAGGAATTATAAAGAATTCGGAAATTATAGGATTATTGTTAAAGTAAGTATAAATGAAACAAATATACATTTATACTTATTTTTATAAAAATTAATTGAATCCGTTAAACTTCGTTTTATAATTTAAACGCATTATAAATTATGGACTTTTACGAAAATCGGGCAGAGTTTCCTCTGTCTCTGGACGATCCTGACAACACAAGTTGTCGATATTATTTTCAAAAACTCAACAATTCAACAACAATATAATCATATAAATAAGAATTCTCGTTAAATACCAAAAGCGTAAGTAATTACTAAAAATATCGGTTAGACATTTAAAACAATAATTGTATGTGAACAATAATAGTAACAGTCGTGTGTTGTTAAGATTTTACCAATCTCGGACGAGTCGGTGACCCGTCAGTGGGCTGGGTTTGACCAGTTGACTAAAGTGGACCGAACCAAAACCTGACTCGAACCAACCAAGTCTGAGTTGAAACTCGAATTGTACTGAACCGTGACTAGCTGACCTGAACCCATCAAACCTGACTTTGACCAAGTTTGACCATACATCACCCGAACACTAATTTGAATCAAACTGAACCCAAAGCTTGAACCTGAATAAAGAAAGAAAAAGAAACAAACCAAAACTTATCTAATCTTGAACCAAACTCCAATTCTTCCTGTTGTGATGTTACTGGTGCCGCCCATGACTCCGACGCCGGCCAGCAATGGTGTCGGCCACCCGCACCAACATCGTCATCATCACGGTCGTCGATCGGAAGCATGTCGGAAGAACAATAACCATCACCATCATCAAATAAATAAATAAATAAATAAATAAAAGAGAACAGGGTGGGGGTGTTACCATGACCTGTCGTGAAACAGGCGCACCACCACCGCCGTCACGGTGGCGCTGCCATCATCGGCTCCGCCTCGTTCTTCTTTCTCTCTCTCGACCTTCTTTCTCTTTCTCTCTACGTTTCATTATCGCATGGTTGTCGTCGCCGATTATACATCAGCAGAGAGGGGAGGGGAAACAGGAGGGTGGTCGGGTGTGTGGTTTAAGGCGGAGAGGGGAGGTGAGGGGTGCTGTGGGTGTGGTCAGCCGAAACCGACGCCGGAGGGGGGTCGCCGCAACCGAACTCCGGTCGCCGGAGTATAAACGAGAGAGAAGGCAGGGGGTGATTGAAAGGGGCTAGGGTTTTTGCAAGGATGAGGAAGAGGGGGGTTTAGTTAGTTTAAATAGGTATAAGGTTTCTAGTGGGTTTGGGCCTAAAGCCCGATAGCGGCCCGTTCACGTTTTTAAACTTATTTTCGCATCCGAATTTTTAGAGAATGATGTCTAATATTATTTAAAGGTAAAAAATTATCGAAATGATGTTGGTAGTCGAAATTGGTCGCGTTCGCTTGTCGGGCGCGTTAAATGTGCGTAAATTGCGTAGTTTGTCGTTTTAACTCTGTTTTTCGATCCGATTTCGACTATGATTCTAAAAATGGAAATACGGAAATACGAGGCGTTACAAGCGTAGCTAATCTAAGGGCAAGTACCAAAGGTACAAGTGGTAGAACAATGGACCAATGAGCGTCCAACATGCTGTATCTGATCATGCTCCACGATTGACAATCGTACAGGAGATAAGAAGGTACACATGGACGCTTACGTGGCACCAATCAGCGTGCGCCGACAACTGCACCACGATCTCCACTAAGCCGCTGATGACAGAACAGACAATAAGGACAACGGTCAAGCCACGTGGATCCAATTGGCTTGCGCCAGCTCTCCTCTCGCTCAGAAGCACCAACGGTCGTGGCAGAGGGGACAAAATGAATATTCCTTGCTGTCGACTTCAGGCACAAGGCATATCAGCCCATCTCCGTTCACACCACTCCGGCTATAAATAGGAACCTTTATCTATAGGTGTAAGTATCCACTTCCTTGCTCTCTCACTCTCTTAATTACATACTTAATCCCTAAAACATATACTTATTTTCACGCCGGAGAGTGGTTACGAGGAGAATCCTCCTATTCCCATCGTAGCGAGCTTAACAGGGTGTTTAGTGTTTTGCAGGAGAATCATCATCACAACTTGGACGAGTCAAAAAAGATTAACCATATTTGTCGAGGCACAACCCCAAACTAATCACCAGATTAGTTCCGTGTTTCTTCAGGGGTTTAAATTGAGGATCTATTGTGCGAGGGGGCTCTCTAGCGCGAACCTGATTAAGACAAAGTACGTTAGACTTCCCGACATTCGCGAATAATTCACACCTTTAAAAAAACAAAATATTAGAATTTAAAGTTCCTTTTCTATTTCCAAGATAACTTATAACACAAATCCAAAATAGTTTAGTATTGAGAAAGAAGTAGTGTATGCAAATTGTTAAATGAAAAATTCGAATCGATTGTTTGGCTTTGCTTAGATGATAACATATCTTTATGAATAACCTCAGGTTTTCAAACAGATTGTTAACTACTCTAGTTTGTATTTTCGAACCGAGCTAACTTGTGAATATATCCTTTTAAATGTCAAGAGTTCTCAAGAGAGAACGCATCTAAACACCTACCACGATAAGAGATTAAGAGAACGATTTCGGCCATGTAGGTCATCACAAGAACGTTTTCAGGCCATACAACATTATTATCCTGTTCATATTTTGTCACCAAGAGAGATTGGTTGAACCAAGTCCAAATCAATACATTATTGACGTAAAGGACTATTCATCATGTAAGGTGACCTACACTTGCATCAATGTCAGCTGATTATTGACTCATGTAAGAAACGTGCAAAAAGCACACTTTCAAGCATACAAGGAGGCCCATTTCAATATCTGCTAGATACGGCAATAAATTCTTCCAGATCTTCAGATTATGAGGTCATTATTACATTCACATTACAATTCGACGCGGTCTTGAGCCATGATCTAGGGGTTTAGTGATATGATGTTTGTCCCTTAGACTGTGGGTGTGGAGGAGCTTGGATTGGGGGCATCGCTCGACATGTGGCAGATGTGGGCTTCACCAGTCCACACCCAAAAAAGTGAGGTGTGGGAACGGCGTGGCCAGGGCGGCTTGGGGTGCCATGTGGTTTATTTATTTATTTTTTTTAAAGTTGACGATTATATAAAAAACACAACTTATATTAATTTAAAAAATAAATAAATAAAATACAATCCTAAAATATAAAAAATCTACTTAATAAATCCTAAAAAATAAAAAAATCAACTTATTAAATCCTACAAAAAAATTTTACAAAGAACGGTAAATATTAAAATGGGGAACCGACTTAAACTCCATATTCCTGTCGTGCCTGTACTCGATCTTCGCGATCTCCACTCGATCGTCGTAGGTCAAGTCGCCTGCAGGGACACGATCGAAGCAAACTTTAAACCGATCCAACCTCGGTTTGAGCTCATGCCATTTGTGTGGACACGCGTTTAAGTTGTGACGCCTGTTCCCAACGTGTTGTTGGTATTGTTGGAACGCTCGGCCACAATACGCGGTTTGACTGCGTTGTAGGGTACGTTGTGCGTCCACAATCGATGTCACTAGTGCTATTTCCTCCTCTTCGGTCCAATGCACCATTTTCGACTTTTTGGTTATGTTTGGTGGAAGAAGAATGGGAAAAAATGTAATTTTTGGTTTGGGTTTGGGTGAGTATTTATAGGTAAAAAAAATGTAATTTATTTTTAAAAATTTAAGTTACCATATGTAACCGTCAACCCCAAACGGCTACATCGAACCGACCAATCAAAGCCAGTCATGTCACACTGCCCCCCACCAGGCTCAATCCCCATGCCAGCGGGGCAACACCATGGCCACCGTTACCACGGTGTGGTCTAGGCAGCGTTTTGGGCATTCTGCCGTGCCAACTCACGCCCCAAACCTCGCAGTCTTACAGAATTGGTATAATTTCAACTCCATGTAAGTGCAAATTTACGTGGTATTTAAGTGTAAGAAATTGATGTTAAATTGGAGCTAAGAAAGGACGTCCGGGTTGTATTAGAATTAGAGCTAAGAAAGGATGTATAATTAAAGAGTTAAATTGTTTTACTATAATTTGTTTGTAACTTAACTACAACTCATCAACCAGTTCAAAATGGGTTATATATGTTAACTTATATCATTGGTTAAGTGCAACCATGTAAGGGTATACTATTTCGACACAAATAAATAAATAGGTCGTGTTGTGATGGTAAACTTTCTTAAAGCAGTGACGGAACTAGAAATCTATATTAGTATAGCATGGGCGAAGTATAGAAGGGGCGGGGAGGGGCCCCAACCCCCCGAACTTTTCGCTCAGTAGTGTTATATATGTAGTTTTCGTATATAAATTTTTGGGTATATACGTTTTCACACCCCCCCCCCCCCCCCCCGCGGGGTCATTCAGGTCAAGCTTCGCCACTGATAATATGCTAACATAAATGTTCATAAATAAGCTTATCCAATAAACATTCGTTTTCTCAGTCCCAGTGCTTTTGATTCAGGTTATTCAAGATTATTTTTATTTTAAAAATTCATGTTATTTAAGATCGAATGTGTTTATTCAAATTCGGATAATTATTTTTTAGTTTTGATATTACTTGGATCTAACTAGATTTCAACACGTATACATTCATGTGTTTTAGGACGAGAATTGTCACATATATTTAAAGTTTATTCATCATCTTGCGTGGTCTAAACATTAAGGTAATTGAGAATTACATATTATCAGTATTTGTAGGGCCCCATACCTTGTGGTGTGGTGGTGCTAACTTTGGTGGATAAAATTCTAACATGGAGGTGGGGAGTTCGAATCCCCTTTGGTGTACTAACTAACTAACAATTTGCCGGTCAAAAAAAAAAAAAAAAAAAAAAAAAAAATCAGTATTTGTAGGATAAGGAATAATCTGACCTACTCATGATATTATAGATTTCATAGGTTTGATACTGATTATGATTTTTGGGCCACAGTTGTCACTTTCATATATTCGTGTGTATGCCCCTAACTCTATTTGACGGAAAACTCATGTTTTTTGTTAAAAGAAAACCTCAGATTTTATATTTAAAAATCTAACAAGTTCTCATCAGCAATCTCTTGACTCCTTGGTTCCGCTGTGCTCGTAAAAGCATAAATCATATGTAGGGCTGTAAACGAACTGAACATTCAACGAACAGTTTGTGAACCGTTCGGCGGGAAGTTCGTTTACGTTCGTTCGTTTAATTAATGAACAAACATGAACAAGAAATTTCGTTCGGTTAGATAAATGAACGAACACGAACAAATGTCTCGTTCGTTCAATAGCGTTCATGAACGTTCGGTAACGTGTTCGTGAACATTGGTTCATGTTCGTTTGTTTATGCTATTAAAGGTTTTTTAGCATTTATTTATTTTATGCAAACTTTTTAAATCCTTTAATTCTTATTTATCTCATTAGCCAAATAAATAAATAGGAAACCCTATCTTCACCTTGTATTTCCACCATTCCACTTTCCTTCTCATTATTCATATCGAAAAATACCATCGGCCTTCGTTTAACAATTAAGGCCTCAAGGTCTAGCGCCGCTCCCTCTTACCATCCACCTCTAACCACCATCGTCTTCGCCGATTTTATTTGTGTCAGTTTATGTTCGTGAACTGTTCATGAACATGTTCCCTTCCTTAATGAACGAACACGAACAAAAAATCTTGTTTGGTAAGTGTTCATGAACCGTTCGTGAACAAACTATATCCTTAAAGAACAAACACGAACAAGGACTTGTTCGTGTTCGTTCGGTTCGTTTACAACCCTAATCATATGAAAAGAAGGAAACGTCTTACATGTCTGATACATGTGCATATTAATTGCTCTATATTTTCTTCACTATACATTTCTTGGTTTTATAGAATTTGCATAGATTCGTGCAAACTGACTAGCACGCACACCTGCATGTTGATCAAATATCCGTCTTAGCCATGGAAAATGGTTTGAAGGAAATGACTTCGCATGCAAATGAAGATTATGTAAAAAAGCGTTTTGACAGGGAATCAACACATGCGCATGTGTATTTAGTCATAAAAATAGTCTCACATACAGATGTTACATAAAATTTAAAGGAGAAATGATAGAGGAGAGATAAAACAATAAGGGTGTAGGAAGTGTTTATACACTTTGAATTTTGAATAGGTAAACGCTCAAATCATCCAATCAAACAGTGTCACGTCATTTTATCTATTTTGTTTACCTATTGCTCAAAATCGTTAGCGGTGGTTAGACACTTTGGAATATGTAAACTATTTAAAAGAAAAAGAAAAATGTGTGATTGATTGAGAAGACATGGACCCCACCACACACCCCCTCTCTCTCCCCTTCCCTCCCTCTCCCCGATTCGGTGAAGGTTCACCGAAAACACCCTCCATTTCATTAAACTTGATCGACAAAGTTGGTTGACATTGGTCACCAATTCGGTAAACTAGTGTTTACCGCTACCACTCCATATGCCCTAATAATTCAGTTAATATCATATCCTTGAATCCTTATGCTTTGAAAATTTATGGATTGCAAACTGCATGATTTTGATTATCTAGTGGGATTACCTTGCGTTATGCGTGTAGGTATTTGATCGGTGTTGGTTCGGTTCGTTACATTACCAGCATTAGCTATGGCAACAAAAATAGGAACGGGAACCATAAGAAAAAAACACCGTTACCACTTACGATGACACCGATAATGGTACCAGCTAATGTCGAAACAGTTTTAAGTAAAACTTATACTGAGACGAAGATAACACGTCGAAACTTCATACTCAGAATTTTATAAAATATCTTGTTTTAACAGTTATGAGCAAAAAAAATATACTCAAAAGTAATTATAATAATAAGTAATACGTTTGTGCTTCAATCGTTTGTACATTACCATTCGCAACTTGGTTTTGAGTTTATATTGATATGTAAATAAAAAATAAGCATGTCGCAATGGAATACTCAAAATTTTATAAACATCGTATTTAAAGAGTTATAAAGCAAAAAAATTAAATATAAAACAAAATAATGCGTTTATGTATTGGTTACATATAGATTAGTATTCTCAGCCCGATTTTGAATAATATTTATATCGACATGTAGATAAAAATAAAGAATTTTCTTCAACGATATATGTCATTGTATAAAACAACGCGCATTAAAAGTTGCAAGATAAATACTAAATTAATTTAAACTAATTATGAATATTACGATATAATAAATAGGGAAAAGATCAAATAGGAAGATTAATTTCGCTAGGAAGGATAGGAATCAATAAGAGGATGACATGTGGCAACATTTAAAATAAAGAAAAAGGGTATTTTAGTCAATCCAACCCTTTCTTCTTCCTTTTCAAAACCCACTAACTTCAAAACCCACCATTTTCAAAACCCACCATCTTCAACCAGGTAAGAAATTCTTTAATTTCATTTTTACGATATGGGTTTTTGATTTAGTCATTGCGTTTTACGATCTTGGCGGAGGTCCAGGGGCAGCGCCCCCGGTAGCGGGGTCCCAGGGGCGACAGCCCCTGGCGGGGTCCAAGGGGCAGAGCCCCTGGCTGGGGTTGAATGCATCAGAAAAATTAATTTTCTGTAAATTGCCTCTGGAAACTGCATTGGTCCAGACAGTTCACATCACAGACAATTCACTTTCTTTGGTGTTTTCTGGCCATTGCGTTTTAGAAAAACACATTCTTGAAGTGTTTTTGGTGCATTGCGTTTTAGGTAAAACACTTTTTTAGGTGTTTTCAGTCCATTGCGTTTTACAGAGAACACTTTCTTTTGGTTTCTAGGCAATTGCGTTTTAGAATGAGTCATTTTTAAGTGTTTTCTGGCCATTGCGTTTTACAAATAAGACATTTCTTTGTGTTTTTTGTGCATTGCGTTTTAGGTAAAACACTTTTTTATGTGTTTTCAGTCCATTGCGTTTTAGAAAACAGATATTTTAATTGTTTTCTGGCCATTGCATTTTACAAATAAGACATTTCTTTGTGTTTTTTGTGCATTGCGTTTTAGAAAGTACATTTTCTTTTGAGTTTTTAGGCTATTGCGTTTTAGAAATAAGACATTTCTTTGTGTTTTCTGGTCATTGCTTTTTACAAATAAGTCATTTATTTGTGTTTTTGGTGCATTGCGTTTTAGAAAAATGTCATTTTTTAGGTTTTTTTTTCATTGCGTTTTACGTAACTGGTTGTTTTTCTATTGCGTTTTACGCAACTGGGTTTTAATTTTTTTTTTAAATATAGCAATAGTATACTCGTTTTAAAGATAAAAAAACGCTCGTTTTTTTGGTGCAATTTTTATAAAAAAATAATGTCGTATGAAAGAGTTATTAACCTTTAAAAAATGGGGGGGGGGAATTGGAGGAGAGAGAAACTATTGGCTTGGATTGACTAGAATGCCCCTAAACAAACTCACGCGCCTCTTTTCTTCTTTTCAATTTCCCTGATTTAATCTTAGCCCTTGATTAACTAAATGGATGGTCAAGATCACTTCCTAGCCTTCCTAGCCAAATTAACTTCCTATTGTATCTCCACCCATAATAAATAACTTAAAATATTCACAAACAAAGAAACATGTGTCAAATTGAGAAAAAAAAACTTTAGTGTTGTGCCAAAAAAAAAAGAGTTAATTACATTGTTTGTCCCTATGGTTTGCACAAATTAACAATCTAAGGTACTAATAGTTTAAAATCACTTCCTGATATACTAACTTCCTATTTTTTTAACATGTGGGCCTTGTGGGGGTATTAATTACATAGTTGGTTCCTGTGGTTTACACAAACTAACAATCTAAGGTACTAATAGTTAACCAGGGAATCAACGTTAATTCCCCCACATGTTAAAAAATGGAAAGTTAGTACCCCTAAGACGTGATTTTAAACCATTAGTACCTTAGATTGTTAGTTTGTGTAAATCACATGGACTAACTATGTAATTAACTAAAAAAAAACTTAAGCAATGTCTTGTAGCAATAATTTGTTCTTTAATATTAGTTATTATTATTATTACTATCTCGTCGTAGGGGGCCGCTAAAATGAAAATCACCCACAGTTAAGAGAATTACGAGAACCACTTTTCAACCATTGATCTTTGAACATAGATGGATGAGATTAAAAATTATAAAAATAATATTAAATTCTTTTTGACTTATTATATTTTTAATATTTTAATTTTAAAAGCACAGTTTCGTAAATTTGAATGTTTTTTCTTATTGTATATATTATTTTTTATTATTTTTTTGTCTTATTAAATTAATTGTTTTTAATTAAATATAGATTTTTTAATTAAAAAACATTTTAAATCTATTTTTTTACAAAAAACAATCTTTGTCAGGATTTTTTTTACAAAAAACGTTTTTATGAGCTGGATTTATTACGAGCCGTTTTTTATGCCATGTTTTTACGCGCCGTTTTTACACGCCGTTTTTACGCCCGGTTTTACGCGTCGTTTTTTTACGCCCGGTTTTACACGCCGTTTTTTACGCCCGATTTTACGGGCCGTTTTTAACGCGCCATTTTTACGCACCGTTTTACGCCCCCTTATTCACGCCCCGTATTTACGTGTCGTTTATCACCCGGTAATTTTACGAGCCGTTTTTTACGTCCCGTTTTTACGCGCCGTTTTTTACACCTCGTTTTTTACATGCTTTTTTTACGCGTCGTTTTTTACTCCCCATTTTTTTACACACGTTTTTAAACTTTTTTTTTACGAAAACTATTTTTACGGTTTTAACAAAAAAAAATTACAAATTTTTTTACAGAAACTTTTTAACAAAGAAAAAAATTTATACGAAGTTTTTTTACGGGTTTAACCTTTTTTTTTTTAAATTTACACACACGTTTTTCAAACTTTTTTACGTTTTTTTTACTAAAACGTTTTTTACCAAATTTTTTTTTTCATAAAAACATTTTTTACAAAAGACAAATTTATACGAAAACTTTTTTACGGTTTTAACCTTTTTTTATAAAAACCTTTTTTTTTTACAAAAACCTTTTTTTACACACACGTTTTTAAACTTTTTTTTACGGTTTTAAACTTTTTTTTATAATTTTTTTTTACAAAATAACAAAAAGATAAGAGAGAAATGTGAATAGAGAGAAATTGAAAAGACTTTAAAAAGAAACTTTAATGAGGAGAGAGAGATGATTTGAAGGTTTTGATTAAATGACTATATTACCCTTTTGGTTGTCATTATCTGATTGGTGGATAGTGGTTCTTGCAACTGGGGGTGGTTTTCATTTTAGCGACCCACTTTTATATAACACTATATAACACCATATATAGGTAGAGTATCATGTACATTAATTCAGAAGTGTGAGAAGTGTATTATGACACCATATATAACACTGTATAACACCATATAAACACAGTATAACACTATGTAACACCATATAACACCATATAACACTATATAACACTATATAACAAATATAACACTATATTTTTTCTGATAGTATGTCTATGATAGATGTATAGTGTTATATATTGTTATATAGTGTTACATAGTGTTATATGGTGTTACATAGTGTTATACGGTGTTTATATGGTGTTATATAGTGTTATAATACACTTCTCACACTTCTAAATTAATGTACACTATCCCTACCCTATATATATATATATACACATACATAGGGGACCGCTAAAATAAGAACAACCTCCAGTTGTAAGAACCGTGAGAACTACACCGTACGGGGCGAGGTGGACCAAATTTTTTTTCATAAACGTAGATGCATGTATTATAAACACATTTGTAAAAAAAATTCAAAAAAAAAAAATGTCGGGTGTGTAGTTTTGAGCACCCAAAGTTTGCGTTTACAAGACTCGTAAATTTTATTTAAATTTACGGTACCCGTAAACACAAACTTGTGGTGTTCAAAACTACACACACGACATTTTTTTTTTGAATTTTTTTTACAAATGTGTTTATAATACAAGCATCTACGTTTATGAAAAAAAATTGGTCCAACTCGCCCCGGATCAAAAAGTTCTCACGGTTCTTACAACTGGAGGTGGTTCTTATTTTAGCGGTCCCGTATATATATATATGACGAGAGCAGGGGATTGGGTTCATGGAAGAATTGCACAACGTCACTTGTTTGAACACAGACATAGACTCAAGAATGGCGTTGATGCAGAACATGTTCAAATGGAGGCTTCAGAATCTTCAACAACAAGAAGCCGATGAAAGTGAAGGTGATGACATGGATGAAAGTCTAGATGAAGACTCCAAGGAAGAAAACGACGGAAGTTATGGATACTTCTCGGATAAAGTACCTTCTGACGAAGAGTTTTAATATTTTTTTTTGTTGGTTTTCTTCTTTGTGATCTTTTTTTAAGATAATTAAATGCTATATTTCTCCATTTAGTTTCAAAACGCAAAAAAATACTACAAAAAATTTTTGCTTACAAAACGCAAAAAATAAAAAAAAATATTTTTCCTGTTTAATATTTTCTCTATTATTGTATTTTGTCATCTTGGTCTACATAAAGCCATTAAAAAAACGCCAAACTTGGAAGATGGGTCGTCTATCACCCTAAAACTGATAAAGCTGAACAAAACAGTAAATACACATAGTAACTGAAAAGATGGTTACTTTATTATTATCATTTATGATAATAAAAATCCCTCTTAAACTATGCGCCAAAAAACTCCTATAAGAGAGAGGTCTCTACACAATGAATTGATCACACCCAGAAAACAAACGCCATGTTTCCTAGAAACTACTCACTTTAAACGCCAAAAAAATAGTTAAAAAAAACCACAGATGGCAAAGTTTTCACTGAATGGATTCTTCTCTGAGGTGGGTATCTCTATAAGCTTTTGCTGAATGAGATGGACAAATATTCAAGAAAAATAGACTGATGACAATGATATGTCATCATGTGAGCTTTGTTTTTTATGACTATATGCATGGAATGAAGGGATCAATACCAGTGTAAAATGCTATTTTGGACTCCATTATTATAAATAGCATTCAAGCAGGAATTGATCTTTAATGACATGTCACCAAACAAGAATATCACACCAAAAAACAGGATGCCACTAACAAAAGCTTCGTCTAAAAAGACGGGCGTTATGTAGGAAAGTTAGCATCTAGCTAAGGTATTCAAAGGTTCAAAACGCCAAAACAAAATTCAAGGAGAAGAGTCTGATGACAGTGTAGATTTGGATGAGAAATTAGATTACCATTTTTTATTTTATTTTTTCATTTTCTATTGCTCTGTTATCTAATTATCTGTTTTTGTTTTCTAATTCTCTACTAATAAAAAAATTATTAATATATAGTCAAAAACTACAAACACCAAAACACTAATAGTGTGAAAACTATGAAAACTTGTTAATGTATTAAATGCAACAAAAATTTGACTAAACGCCATAAAAAACATTTGGTCTTATTGTAATCTTATGAAAATATTAATGAATCGTAATAAATTATTAACAACGCCACGAACGCCAAAAAATTGACCAGGGAAACGCTATAACGCCAAAAAAACTATCTATGTGACAGAAAAACAATTAATTCAACGTGACAGAACTAAAGAAAGAATAAAACGCCAAGTAGTTAATGAATATAATTAACGCCAAAATAATCTTAGAAGCCAAAAAGGAAGCAGCATGTTATGCAAAGTGAGGGAATAAAAAAAGATTGAAAAGACAAAAAAAACCCCTCACGCCCTGATCATATCCCGCGCCACGTGTTGGGCCGGGATCCGTTCTCACATTTTAGGGCGTTTTCTCCTGATCCCGTACCTATATATATATATATAGATTAAGGATCCTATAAAAAGGGCAAGTTTGTGAGAAGTGTAAGAAGTGTTTTACAGCCTTAGATCTAATTTTTAATTGATGAGATCAAAATGGCAAAAATGTAAATTGTATTTAATTTTTTATGACTTATTTGACTTGATAGAGGTATAAGTGTCAAAAACATAATTTAATTTAAGAAACTATATCAGTTACATTTTATTTCCACGATTTTTATGCAAAAAATAGGAATTCTCTCCTTCCCCACCATACTCCATCGAAGATTTCGGCATCCAGACACCAAAAAAACCCGAGACGTCCTTCTAACAACATCCACGACTTCTTTCTTCTATGATTTCCTCATCTCCTAATTGTTCCTTCCTTGATTGTGCTTGGGTACAAAACACCATGTGTTTACGCAAGTGTTTCTTATTTGATATCTGGAAGAAATATTTTAAGATTTAAGGCATGGTGTTTAATATCTGGAAACATTGTATAGTGATTCAAGTCAGGGTGTTTTAACATCTAGAAACATTGTATTGTGATTCAAGCTATGGTGTTTTAACATTTAGAATAATTGTATTGCTATTCGAGTTATGGTGTTTTAACATCTGAAATAACAGTAATACGATTCAAGCGTGGCGTTTTAAACAGCAGGAACCATTGTATTTGTGATTTAAGACATGATGTTTTAACATCTGGAACGCAGGTTGTAAAAACACCATGGATTGAACTACAAATTAATTTAAAACACCATGTTATGAATATGTTCTGATGTTTGTGAATGATGGAAAACATCATATGCGATTAAAACACCATACCAAGAGCAGTTTCTGGAACGCATGTTGTAAAAACACCATGAATTGAACTATGAATTTATTTAAAACACCATGTTATGAACATCTTCTGATTTTGTGAATGACGCAAAAAAAAACTTGAAATAAAGTAGGAATGATGTTATGAACGGTTATCAAGCTCTTAAATCAAGGATTTTCTCTCTCCAAATTCATAACTAGAGATTCATTACCATATTTGAATTGTTGATGCATTTATAATTATGCCCTTAAGTCTTAATTTTAATTAGTGCCACATGTCCTCACCATATTCCTTCTTACACTTCTCACAAAAACCACCATTTTTACAATAACCTCACTATATATATATATATATAGAGGCCAGTTACGTACAATACGGCTTAACGTACATCACGTACGACAGATAATTACGCACTTTCATTTGAAAATCACGCACGTTATAAACTAAACAACCCAAATCAAGCATGTTGGAAAACATTAATCACGCATGATGAAAACAATAATCACGCACGTTGTCGTACGTGGTGTACGTTATGATGTATTGTATTTTACACTTTTCCTATGTATATATATATATATATATATATGGTTAGGTTAAAATGAGAACCACCTTGAGTTGTGAGAATCATGAGAACTAGGTCATCTAAAAGGTTTTCAAAAAAAAAAATCTCAAAAATCTTTAAAAAAAAATCACTTGTTTCGGCAAATTGTTTTTTTTTAAATGCCGCTTACACAACTTTTCATGAGGTGTAAAAAAATATTTATCGTCGTACCAAAATTTACATCAGCATGTAAACAAAACTTACATCGGGCAAACCTACCGACTCGACATTTTTTTTTTGCTTTTGTTTACAGTAGTGTTTATAATATTTTCATCTACGTATCTGCAAAAAAATGTGGCCCAACTCGCGCGAGAAGTAGGAGTTCTCGTGGTTCTCACAACTCGTGGTGGTTCTAATTTGAACCAATGCCTATATATATATATATATAGGGCATGGATGTATAGAAAACTTATTTGTGCTAAGAAAACCTAGGAAACCCAATCTATAACCATTGATCAAGATCATCCAATGGCTCATAAATTTTGAAGCCTTTTTGAATTAAATTTAATAGAATGATGAGGTCAACAAAAGTACTTGAAGGGTATTTAGGTAAAATCAACCATAATTGTAGTACATTATATATATTATAATATTATGTGATTTGACATGCATTAAAGGAGGTGCACGAATATCTATAAGAACTAATCAAATACCCCAACCTCATTTCAAACATTTCAAAATACTCAACCCAAATTCATCTCTTTCTCTCTCAAACAATCGATCTTCCCAAAATCCACCGGAGAAGAAAAGGGGCACCGGAGAAGATGATCTGACCGGAGAAGATAAGGGGCACCGGAAAAAGGTGTTTTGACCAGAGAAGATGATCTGACTGGAGAAGATGATCTGACCGGAGAAGAAAAGGGGCACCGGAGAAGATGATCTGACCGGTAAAAGTTGCCGGAAATGGAAGAAAGCAAGAACTAAGTGCAAAAGCAAGTAAGTTTGGTTCGATTTTTTATCAGTAGGTGTTTTGGATCGGTGATGATTTTTTCTTTTCTCCAATCGGTAGGTGTTTTGATCTGATAAATGTTGGGTTTTCTGTTTTTTCCGATCGATAGGTGTTTTGGTCCGATCGGTGTGTGATTTGATCGGTGGTGATTTTTGTTTTGAATGAGACTAGAAAGTGTTAATGTTGGTTTTTATGTTTTTTTTTTCCAATCGGTAGGTGTTTTTTGGTCCGATCGATGGTGATTTTTGTTTTGAATGCGACTAGGAAGTGTTAGTTATTTTGAGTAGAAATAGTCTCGGGTTATTTTTTTTTTTTTGGATTGCCAACTTGCCAACTGCACGTTAAAACTATTGATTTGTAACATGTGTTAAACCCGTCTTGTTTACTGTCAAAAACATGTGTTAAACATGTCTTATATTTTTTATCAAAAACATATTAGGTAACATGTGTTAGACCTGCCTTGTTTTCTGTCAAAAACAAATTAGGTAAACCTCTGATATTAGGGTACAAGTCTATGGGCTCAAAAGCATATAAATATATTAGCGTAACATGTGTTAAACCTGTCTGATATTAGGGTACAAGTCAACAGACTAAAAAGCATATAAACATATTAGCGTAACATATGTTAAACCTTCTTATTAGGGTAGCATGTGTTAAACCTCCCTGATTAGGTAAACATATTAGTGTAACATGTGTTAAACCTGTCTCATTTTTATCAAATGATGTAAACGTGTGTTAAACATGTCTTATTACCATGTGTTAAACCTCTCCTATTAGGTAAACATGTTAGTGTAACATGTGTTACACCTGTCTTATTTTTATCAAATTATGTAACATGTGTTAAACCTGTATTATTTTTATCAGATTAGTTAACATGTGTTAAGCTCTCATATTTTTTCCAAGTTATGTAACAAGTGTTAAACTTGTCTTATTTTTATAAAAATAGGTAACATATGTTAAACCTGACTTTATTTTATCAAAAACATATTAGGTAACCTGTTTTATTTTAATGAAATTAAGTAACATGTGTTAAACCTGTTTTATTTGTAGCAACAAAGAGAGTAACAAGATCGCAAACTGGTAAGATACCGAAAAAGCGAAAGAAAGTAGACGAAGAAACGGACGATGAATGGGATGAAGAAAGAGAAGAAGCTGAAGGGGAGGTCATGCGTAGGAAAGTTGCGGACGAAGTATGCCACTCATATTCTGTTGTCGCCCTCTAACACTTTGAACGGCACTCATATCCTGTTGTCGCCCTTTAACAAATGGGAGCAGGAAAATGAAGGAGGTGAGAAAGTTGCGGATGAAGTATGCCACTCATAATATTCTGTTGTCGCCCTCTAACACTTTGAAAGGCAAGATAGAAGCTGCCTCATTTATGGGAGGGCGCTGAGTGTGGTAGTGTTGTCTTTTCTACAGTTTTTGTGGGAACATCTATTGTGGTTTTTGTAGTTATCTTGGGTACCACAACTTTTGTTTATAACAAGTCAACTGGCTAGTGATATATGCGTGGTGGTTTTTGTAACTATCGTAGTCACCACGAATTTTGTTTATTTTAAATTATGGCCATAACCCAAAATCCAATATGACCATTCTGGTCTTCTCTGTAATATGTTGGTGTCTGGATGTTAAATAGTTATGGTGGGAAATGTATTTGGTTACCAGTTATCAGTTACATGTGTTATTTGTTAACATGTTTTATTCATTACCAATTGTAAGAAAAGTAGTAGACGAGCATTGGGTGGTCAACATATTGTTTCAATTGTAACCTTTGATACTAATTAACAAGTGTAACATGTGTTACACAGGATGAAGTAGAAAACAAGGTACATACCTTTAATGTTACTTGGAAACAATAAGCAATTGTAACATGTGTTACACATCTTACGTAAATAAATGCAGTACATGGTGGAACATGTAAGTAACATGTGTTACATACGATGTAGTGAATAAAAACAAGGCACATATATAGTGAATAACATACATATACATGTAACATGAGTAACATGTGTTACATACGATGTAGTGAATAACATACGTATACATGTAACAAGAGTATATGCACCACAAAGGCATACGCATGTTACATGTGTGTATGAAACACACTTGGTATATATAAAACACATGTAAGTATCTATAGATTTTATTTAGAAAACTTGGGAAACTCTAACCTCCCGAATTTTAAAAAAAAATATATACACATGTTATATACATGTTTTTAAGGGTTTTGGGCAAAAAAAATCAAAAAAAGCGCCGAGTAGATATTTAAAAAAAAAAATAAACAAGTTTTGGTGTAACACGTGTTACAAATATGTCAGATGAATGTAACACGTGTTACACCAAAACTTGTTTATTTTTTTTTTAAATATCTACTCGGCGCTTTTTTGATTTTTTTTTTGCCCAAAACCCTTAAAAACATGTATATAACATGTATAATTTTTTTCAAAAAAAAAACATCGGGAGCTTTGAGTTTCCCGGGTTTTCTAAATTAAAGTGGGTTTTCTATACATCCTTCCCCTATAAAACACTTAGTATATGTAACATGTATACATCCAAACATGCTAGTACATATGATTTGTAACACACGTTACAAAAGTAAATGCATCACATGGGAATCATTTTCATCTAATATAATCGAAGTAATCACATAAAAGTAATCACATGATGGTTTGATTGGTTACCGAATTGGTTACAGAGGTGCACCCTTTTAAAAAACAAAAATAGGTCATTAAACATAAAAAGTGGTAAAGGTAACATATAAAAGTGGTACCAAAATACATGTTGAAACACGAGCGGGATATTGTTTATGTTTCACATGAAACGTACATACGTTAAACTAAGTAACGAAGAACATACTGAGCTTCACCAATCATGTTGTACCTGGGAAAAAAGAGGGTAGGCGGTTAGCACAAAATCATGTTACATGTCGGGGGTAACACATGTAACAAGTGTCAGAACTCCAAATAAAATGCATAGTCTTATTCGAACCCTTTACATTATCCAGATACATGTCACAATGCCTGTTGTTATTTGAAAAAGATAGACAATTTTAAAATGTGTAACACATGTTACAACTACCTATTCTTTTCAAGTAACAATGAAAAAATATATCTTTACTGTTACTTCAAAACAAGATATCTTTTCAAGTAACAATGAAAAAAGATATATTTTCAAGTAACAATGAAAAAAGATATCTTTACTGTTACACATGTAAAAACCATATGTAACATGTGTAATGTGGCTATACATGTGTTATCCTCTAGCGTAACATATGTTACAAACATATGTAAAAACCACTTGTGTAACAAATGTAAAAACCATATGTAACATGTGTAATGTGGCTATACATGTGTTATCCTCTAGCGTAACATATGTTACAAACATATGTTATATATGTGCAGCTCCGTCAGTGTTAGTTTAAACTTGGTAAAATTGCATATGTAACAACATTACATCATCCAAAACGTCACATCAATTGATAAATAAGTAATATATGTAACTAGCAGTATATGAGACTAGTGTAACAAATTAAAGGGATAAATAGGTACACGTCATATTACATCATGTTATATTATATTTGCATATAAACACTTGTCATTCTCATGAAACTTAATAAAAAGAACATATGTGCTAACAAACATGTTTCTTGTATATGTTAGATATTGAATTGGTAAATAAAAAACCACAAAACCTAATTACATTAACAAGTGTATACTCATGTGTTAGACAAGAGGCTATAAACGCAAGTAAGATCAACATGTAACATGTGTATACATGTCTAGCCCACTGGGTGTAACACATGTAACACCCTGTATGCAACATATGCAACCCTCAGTGTAACACGTGTTACAACATATATGACAAACAGTTTAGAAATTTTAGCATTAATCTTCGTAAAAATATCAATATACTCTGTACAAACAATTTAGAAAGTCAACATTAATCTTCGTAAAAAATATCAATATACTCTTCACTTAAATGTAGCTGATAGAAATGTAACATATGTAGCAAATTATGCCCGTAAAAAACACGAATTTCTATTTGTAAAACAAACCCGATATCCGATTAAATTATGGACTTTCTAAAGGTAATGAAAATGTAATATCGGAGTGAATTTATTCAAAAAACAACTAAACAACAAAGAAATTTGAAACATACATCGTAAAAATTATGGATTTTCAAACTAATTATCTACCATCAATGGTGATGCTGAATTTAAACAAAACCAGAAAACAAATTAAACCAAATCCAATTTATAAACCCTAAAAAAAACCCAGCTCACCCCCCCCCCCCCACACAAAAAAAAAATCCAACTAAAAGCAATCATTAACTCAAAATCGCTGGACAAACAATTTAGAAATTTAACATTAATCTTCATAAAAAATATCAATACACTTTGAAAAGAGAAAAATACAACATACAAAAATTTCTTCTAGATCTTGATTTAAAAAATAAAATAAACAAACTAGCTCTTATTTTAAATCTACCAAACGTTATACAAAATATAAATCTAAACAAATTACATAAATAACAAAAGTAAGATCTTTAAACCTGTTTTTAAACCTGTTTCTCTCTCACACACTTGTGTGTGTTCTTGGTGTCTAGGTGAACAAGATGAAAAATGTTGTTTCTCCTTCCAAAACATTAGCTTTCTCTCTCTAAAAAACAGAAACAAAGATGTGATTAAAATGACACCGAGCTTCCTTTTCTTTGAGAGCTTTGATGGGGGCTTCGATCTTCAATGGTGGCTTCGATCTTCAGATTTGGTGGCTTCGATCACCGATGAAGTTGTTACGGAATACACGTCTAGGAGAGTACGCACTAAGATCATCCACAAAGTCATGTGGGTCACCCATGAAACACCGATAAAAAACTAGAACTGTGTTTGAGTTTGTGTGTGAGAGAGAAAGAGATGAGAATGATCAATGGAGGGAAGATGAAGATCTCTTGAACTATAGAAAGTAAGGTGGGGTGGGAATCGAGAGAGAAAGGTGAAGTTGGTGGGGTGGGAATCAAGATGACATGGGGAGTGGAAAAGGTAGGTAAAGTACAAAAAAAGTGATTTGATATGGATAGGTTTATCAAATGACGAAATTGCCCTTTAGACATTTGAATATAGAAAGTGAGGTGGATTAATCTTGACCACACATAACAAGTTTCCCAAGTTTTCTAGATTAAATGGGTTTTCCATAGATACTTACACTATATATATATATATAGGGGATGGATCATGAGAAAACTAGTTTAAATGAGAAAACCAAAAAACTAACCAAAAAAGCCTAAAAAGCATACCATTTTTTTTTTACAATTTTTTATAGAAAAATCGTTACTTTTTATGTATGGAAAAAAATTTTCAAAAAAAATTTTTTTTTTTTTGGTTGTACTGCACATGTGTACTAATACATAAAGCTTAAACCACTTAACCCACCCCCCACCGACACCCCCCAAAAACCTAAACCCCCCACCCCCACCCCCCAAAAACCTAAATTCACCATCCCACCAAAAGCCTAACCCCCACCCCCCACCCTCCCGAAAACCTAAAACTAAACCCTAAACATAAACCCGAAAAAAAACCTAAATCCCCCCACCTCCACCCCCACCCCCCAAAAACCTAAACCCCCTCCCCCCACACCCAAAAACCTAATCCTAATCCTAAACCTCCAAAAAAACTAACCCTAAAAGCTAAACTAGACTCAAAAGGCTAATTTTAAGCATGTAATGCAATTGTAGTACATGTTATATTGCACATGTGCACTACTATAATAATAGTATTGAAAACAAGACGACACCATAAATCTTTTTTTATGTTATAAAAAATATGCTCGAATATACTTGAATGAAAGATACAAAAATTTGTGATCTTATGGTGCCATTTTTGTTTTAAAATGATAACGCATGGAGAAATGGGAAATGTTTGAAAAGTTATATATATATTTTTTTCAATTTTACCCCTCCTTCATTAAAAGTCCCCCCCCCCCCCCTCCTTCATTAAAAGTCTCCCCCCTCCTTTTTAGTGGTTTTTAGTTAGTTTTCTAGTTTTATCATTTATATCTAGTTTTCTCATGATCCTCTCCCTATATATATATATATATATAAAGGGTGGGGTTCGGCTACAAAGTCCATTTTTCCTACAAAGTGTACAAAGTCCTAAAACACCAAAATTTCAGCCAAAAAACACACTTAAAACCCACAAATAACAGAGTGAAGATCACTAAAACACAATCTCCAAACCCTAACAGACCATAAAAACTTCAAACACACCAATGTAGAACTATGAATATAAAACACAACATGATAATCAACATAAAACACAATAATGTTAGTCATTCGAAAATCAAAGCCTTATCATCCAAAACACAACACAAAACCCACGAATATGACGTTTTAGTAATCTTCACTTTGTTATTTGTCGGTCTTGAGTGTGTTTTATGGCTGAAATTGTGGTGTTTTGTGACTTTGTACACATTGTAGGAAAAATAGACCCTGTAGCCAACTCCCACCCTATATATAAATACCATAATGTTAGCCATAAAACACACCTAAACCCAAAGATAACAGAGTGAAAATTATTAAAACATCGCATCTATGAGTTTTTTTTTTTGTTTTTTTTTTTTGAGTGATAAAGTTCTAATTATCGAGTGGTTGACATTATTGTGTTTTATGTTAACTATCATGTTGTGTTTTATATTCGTTGTTGTATAATGGTGTGTTTGAAGTTTGTATGAACTTTTATGGTTCTAATATAGTGTTTTAGTAATATTCACTCTTTATTTGTGAGTTTTTAGTATGTTTCATGACTGACATTATAGTATTTTATGACTTTTTACACTTTTTAGGATTTTTAAACCTATAGCCGAACTCCACACATATATATATGTATAGGGTTAGGTTCATTTATGAACAGCCCCCTTGATAGTGAACTGTGTGAACTAATCCATGCCCTTGATTATCAATACAGAAATGTAAATTGATAGCCAGGATTTGATGATGAAAATACACTAGTGTATTTTACGATTTGATGATGTAAATCAATGGCCAAGATTTGTTCACTCACTTCATAAATACACTAGTGTTCAATCTAAAACCTCACCATATACATATACATTCAGGTTCCTGTAAAAAGGATGAAGTTTGTGAGAAATATCATAAGACGACACGTGACATTATTTAATTTTATGGATTAAGGGTAATAAGGTAATTAACTTCAAAAACCAACTTGATTGTAAAATAGATTGTAACCGCTTTAAGAGTCATTTTAGGAGATAATTCTTTTTTTACGTATCAATAAATGATCATGGTGTTTTATCATCTGGAAAGTTTTTTTGTTGTTTTGCAGGTATGAAACACCATACAGATTCCAAAAACACCACGACTTGAACAGTATTACAGTCATCATTATCGGTTACACTTGTGCTTGCTATTTGCTCTAGTATTCGTCTTAGTTCTCATTAGTTAATTTAGGTTATTAGTTAGTTAATTAAAATAAACAATTAAAAATCCAAATTAATTTTAGCTAGTAATTTGGTTTAGATTGACTTTAGAGTTTGCCATGTCTAGTCCCTAGGTTCGATACTTGGTTTTGCTTCTTTACTATATACGTCTGGTACACTTACCCTTTGTGTATAGTTTTTAGGTAATTAAATCTTTTAAAACTTGGTCATAAATTGATGTCATGACCCCGACCCTACCCCGGGCGGGAGCCGCGCGCAGATACGAGTGGTACCAGTGTTTATTAAATTATCGCAACGAAAAATTGATCTGGACCGAGTGTTAGGAAAAATATCAGAGTTTCAAAACACCAAATTTTCATTTCATAACTGTGGGGTAAAACCCGTATTTATATAAAGAATTTTCACGGGGATAAATCCTTGATTACAAAAACACGTTTTATTCAGGTTTACATAGCCACTTATTTAAGCTGAAGTGCTTCACGACACTTTTCTTCACTTCACAATAATTCACATGAAATGCGTTTTAAAAATATTTGGTCAGCAAAAAATACTGACGAGTTCATTCAGTTGTAAAAACACATTTGTTATAATTACAACATTAAGAGTTTTTATATTTAAGAAAACATTTAAGGTTTTGAAAGCACTTTGATAAAAAGAAAGAATGACTCACATTGCAGATTTTGTTGGGTTTTTCACATGTTATCAAAGTGATTTTATCCATATAAGATCAAAAAGCAGCGGAAAAGTTATTTAAAACATGTTGCATTACAAGATATAAAACTCATTTATATGCAAAACCCAATACCCGGATCCATATACGAACATGCATACTATCAAACATTGATGCTTATTGAATGGTAATCTTCAAGAGTAGAAGACCTCAAGCTTGTATACCCCAAGCCTTCCAACAAACACCTTGATTTTAGCTAGGATTTTTTACACTTAAGATCAAACTTGAAACCCCTCTTGAATAACCATACATGGCCGAAAATTTCAACGGAAGAAAGAAGTTCTTACACTTGATTTTTATGTCTTGAAAAGTATGTTAAAGGTATGAGAGAATGATGGAATATAATCACCAAATCAAGTTGTGATATTATGAGATTTTTGCATGTAAGGCCCGGCCATAAGGCCTTCATTTTGACCAATCAAAAAATTTTCCTTTTTCCAATTTTATGTCTTGTATTATATTTATAAGTTTTATAAATATAACATCACATATTTATAAGACTTTATGCAACAAATGATAACTTATATAATGTTATTTAACCTATTAAATAACAAAATAACATATTCTCTCAAAATAAATTATCCATATAATTTATTAGTTTCTCAAGTGCAATTATTTAGAAAACCAATTTCTAAATATTCTAAGTGTTAATATTTATTTGTTTGATCATATCATAAATAAATATTATAAGTGTTTGTCTAGCTTGTTATTAGGTATGACCCGACTTGGATCATAATGTACTAGCCACATCAATTTAATATGTGTCTTGGGTATATAGAGTCCAACAATCTCCCACTTGCACAAGATACATAGAAAATTGATGCAAGCAGTAAATACCACCTAACTACAGTTTACTACCCCTAATACATATGACTAAGTGCCATTCAATAACATCATCCCCTTCAAGTCCCTTACTTGAGCATGATTTAGGTGTATCTATCATTTATCCTTTCGTTACAGATGTCATGTTAAATCCAGAGACATAGAGTGATCACTCTCTGTTGATTTAACTTTAGCAGGCCTTAGACATCTTACTCTCAACGAATAAGAGGAACAACTCCCTTCTTGACTACATACGCCTCTCACAATCACCTTGTACCACACCTGAGCTTAGCCTTATGTACTGTCATATTACTGACAAAGAAGAACTAGGTCAAGGTATAATATTTGGCGAATATCAAGACCTAATATGTATCTCAAGTCAGAGGATACTATGATATTCACATTTACTCAAATTTACTTATGATCAATCACAAATGATTCCATGCAGTAACATTTGAGAGCGGGTCAGTCCAATATTTGTATCCCACAAATATCTATGAACCTTGGCAGCAACACTTTGCTCTATATTCATACCTAATGAATATCCACCAATCCAAGTTCATAATAGTCTTACATTCATATTTTTTCCCACAAGTATGATCGACTACGGACATTTAGAATAAGTAACTTATTCATGGATTTAAACATGCTAAAATGGAACATAACTCAACATACCATGTGAGAGAGTTAAAATAACAATTGCTCCAATATCCAAATACAAAATAGATCAAATCCAATCACTAGAATATCGAAGTCCTAAGGCACAAGTATGACCCTTCATGCTTTGCCCGTTCAAGGAGCTTCGTGAGTGGATCCGCAATATTTTGATCGTTGTGAACTTTGCGAATACATATCTTTCCCTTTTTCAACTTCATCCCTTATGTAGTTGAAACTCCCCTTAATGTGACTAGTCTTTTGATGTGCACGAGGTTCCTTGATTTGAGCAATCGCACCATCGTTATCACAAAAGATCTCTAGGGGTCCTGAATGGTAGGGACTACCCCTATATTGGTAATAATTCAAGTGGCAGATCCATATGAATCATCTCGATCAATGAAGTGGCGATGTATTCTGATCCTGTAGTGGATAATGCTACCCTGATTGTGATCGAGAATCATCTAGATCAGTTTGGAAACTCATATCCTTGTAACCCTTTATAACGAGTTCCTCTTTACCAGATCCATATATTAGAAATATGTCTTTAGTCCTTCTAAGGTATTTCAATATACTTTTAGTAGTCATCCAATGACCATTACTTGGATTTTTCTGGTATCTTCTCGTCATGCTTAAAGCGCATGACTTGTCTGGTCTAGCGCATATCATTGCATACATAATGGATGCTATAGCAGACGCATATGGGATTCCTTTCATTCTTTCTTGCTCATCCCTTGAGCTTGGACATTGAGACGCACTCAATATTGTCCCTTCTTGAATAGGTACCAAACCTTTCTTAGATTTCTCTATCTTGAACCTTTTCAAGACTTTGTCAATGTATGCACTTTGGTTTAAACCTATCAAGCGCCTTGATCTATCCCTATAGATCTTTATTCCCAAAATATAGGCGGCTTTTACAGGATCTTTAATGGAAAAACAACTCCCAAGCCAGGTTTTATACCTTCCATGGTTGGAATGTCATTTCCAAATAGTAGAATGTCATCGACATACAGTACTAAGAAAGTGATGATGCTCCCACTAGCCTTCTTATACACACAAGCTTCATCACCGTTCTTGATGAATCCAAAATTCCTAATTTCTTCATCAAAATGGTGATTCGAACTTCTCGATGCTTATTTCAATCCATAGATTGGTTTCTTTAACTTGCATACTGTTGGTGCATATGTATGTTGACTTCGTCTTGTATCGAGTCATGTAATATGTTAGATAGAACAAGACACGTAGTTCGAGAAAAACAGGAAACAGGCCAAAACCAGCAGGTTCACATGAAGTGGCCAGTTCGTGCGAACTGGGCCAGTTCATGCGAACTGGACATGCATGTTTGGTGCGAACTGGCTTTCCCTATATATAGGTGTTCTTGGTTCTTCATTTGTAACTTTGGATTCCAGTAACGAAGCTCTGCCGAAGTGTCGCCAAGCTTGTAAAACATTGTGATATCAATCTAATCGACAGTTAATCTACTTCTTTGTGTGAATCAAGTTGATACAACAACATCGATACGTCTGTTTCCGCCTTTCGTATTGATCGAGAACTCTTCTGAACATCTCGTTTAATCGATTCACCGATCCTACAAGTGGTATCAGAGCTCAGGAGGAAGAGTTCTTACCATTTCAGCTTGTTTTCACCGATAAATCTCACTTCTACTCATTTTTCTACATTTTTTCATCAAATCAGAAAGTTTTCACGGTTAAAATGAACTAAATTTCATATATAACACGTAAAACATAGTTTTAATCAATCCCTGAAAAAATCAGAACTTAATTCAACCTAAAACCTGATCTAATTTGATAAAAACACATCAGTTCGTTTGAACATGGCTCAGATCGTGTGAAATTAGGGTTTCAGTTCGCACGTATTGCTCCAAGTCGCACGAAGTGGACTCCAAGTTCGCACGGATTGATCAGTCAGACTACCAGTTCGCACGAGTTGACCTATTTAAGTTCACACGAGTTGATTTACTTCAGTTCGCGCGAGTTGAATAACTTCAGTTCGCACAAGTTGGTAGTGTGGTTTAACATTGTGACATTCCAGTTCATACGGTTTGGTTAAAGGGTGTCCAGATCGTTTGAAATCTTCCCAGTTCGTTTGAAAAGTCTGGTTTTGTGAAATCTCGATACTGAAACATGGACAACTAATTTTATAATGCTTTTGCTACTGCCCCGGGTACTCCTGTTACCGTTGATCAGAGTGTAACTATGGAAAATGAAATGGGAACGTTGCAGAAACCCCCAAAGCTGATGAGCATTGAAGAATATTATAGTTGCCAAGAACGGTTTGAGAATTGGGTTCAAGCAAATCATCTAAGGTCTTGGGAGTGTATTGAAACTAAGTACGTTCGACCTCGTAATAATGTGGGAGTTACAAAGAATATTTATGAATTTACAGAAAAAGAGAGAGAAATGTACAAGGCAGAAAAGATGATGATCAGTTTACTTCAACAAGCTGTGAAAGAAGACATTTTCATATTACTTCAACATGATGATAGTGCACGTTCGATTTGGGAAGCACTTCGTACAAAATTCAAAGGAAGTACGGAGATGATCAAAAATAAAAAGTCACTATTAAAGAAAGAATTTGAATTGTTCTCAAGTTTGTCGGGTGAAACTACAATGACTCTTATCGAGAGATATTGTCATTTAGTACGTTCAATGAGTCGGTTGGATATCACGAAAGATCGTGAGGAATGGGTTGAAAAATTAGCTGATGCTTTACCTCAAAAAGAATAGGGTACATATCTTAAGATTTTGAAGAATACCGGAGAGTATGATAGATTGACAATTGCTCAATTCTTTGAAAAAGTTGAAGGACAAGATCTTGAACAACAAAAGATCGCTAGAATGAACAATTCAAGTGGTCAACAAGATATCAAGATGTATTTCAAAGGTAATGTTCAAAATGTTGAAGCTAGTCCAAAGATCCAAACCGCTTTCAGCGCAGAAAACTCATCCGGATCACTCAATCAAAGCTCAATCAACAACAGTGGATTTTCTTCATATCCGAGTGTTAAGCCTAATCAGTCTCAAAGCTCAAACAATGGTAATGGTCATGTGTTACAATGCAACATTGCGTTGCATCTTCAAAACGGTCAAAATTTCTCTGAAGAAGTCGCTAAAGGTCATATGACATTACCAGTTACCGTGTTAGAATCATATGAGAGTTTGGTTGCGGGAAGAATCGGAAATCCTATGTTAACAAAATAGGATTATGATCAGATTGATGCTGAGGAAATGGAGCTAATGGATATTAAGTGGTGTTTAGCGAGTGTGTTGAGGAGAGCTGAGAAATTTAAGCAGATTACAGGAAGAGATGATTTACGTGATGCTAATGTTTCTACTTTAGGCTTTGATAAATCTAAAGTTACTTGTTTTCGATGTAGGGAAAAAGGACATTTCAAGAGGGAATGTACCAACCGAGAAGCAAGTGGAGTTCAAAATCCATTCGGCAACAATGATGATCATCGAAAAGCGATTTATCATCAAATTGCTCAACAGCCGCATCAACAACAATCGTCACAAACTTCACATGCTAGGAAGGATCTGATTGAAGAGCCATCAGAGAAAGCTTATCAAGTTAATCAAGAAGATGAAAGATTTCCAGAAGGATTTAGCCGGGACAAATATATTCCGGCTGAAAGTAACTCAAAGTTTAGAGCATTTATTGCACAGATCATTCAAGAGCCAGAGTTGATGAAAGAATGGATGGATGTGTTTGCAGATGATGATAAAAGTCAAGATGGAGAATCTGTTTCTTCGGAAGATAGTTTAGAAAAGACACCAGTTTTTGATCAATCATCAACTGATAGCAGTGATGATGATGAAGAAATTAATCAAATAAACATTGGTAAAACTTATCTATCTCCTAAAAGTTTCAAATTTTATTTTGCAGATAAATTGGAGAAGCTAAAGGAGAAACGATCAGCAAAAGAAAAGAAAAAGGTAAGATGTGAGAATGTTGTTCAGGAGGAAGAAAAGAATGAACAGAGTGAAGAGGTTAAAGTTGCTGAGAAGATTGTTGAGATTGAAAAGATTGTAGAGATCACAAAACCATTTCTGAAATGTTTGGAACCATGCAAACATTGTGAAGAGAAAGATAAGAAGTATAGTGAGCTCGACGATATGAAAGAAAAATTATTGTTCGACGTTAAGTACGTGAAAGAATCTTATGATGTGCTGAACAGAACAGTCAACCAATTGGAAAAGACAAACTCAGAAAGAGAAGATGCTTTGACAATGATGAATGCAACGATGATGTCTAAGCAGAAGGCCATCAATCACTACATTGATGAGTGTGCAAAGTTGCAGCAAGAATTTGAGACTGAAAAGATTGAGAATGAAAGAATCAGACGATTGCTAATGTATTATTCAAGTTCTGATTACTTGATTGATATAATCTATCCAACAGTTGCAGGTTTTGAAGCCTTTCAAGATAAAAAGTCGGAAGATACGGATATTGGTAAGAAACAAAGTACAAATTATAACAAGTGTCCGCCTCCGATCTGGGAAGGTTATTCTCCCAGAAAACCAAATTCGGAAGAAGTCAAAAAGGCAGTCAATATAAAGTTAAAGTCTGAAACAACTGATGAGTTACCAGACAACATTGACGTCACATTCAAATCGTCTGACACTGATCATGAGTCTGAGTTAATAAAGAAAGTGGTCGATCAGGTGTTGGATAAGGATGAGGAGTCAGAGTCAAATTCTGAATCTGAGAGTTCAAGTTCATCAGTCAACAGTTCGAAATCATCAGTCAAAAGGGTTTACAATAAAGATTTTCTGTTATCAAAAAATAATTTGAATAAAGAAACATTCAAAATAGCATATACTTTGAATGATTCAGACAAATTATATTCTGATGAGGAATTTCCAATTAAAAATGTGAAAATTGAAAATATCAAAACAATTTTTAAGTTGATAAAAATAAAGTTTTCAGAAATAAAAGATAAAATGGGATTTTCAAAACCTAAATATACTTCTAGAGTTCAACAACGTTTAAACAAGAAGAATGGTTTCAGTCTAGGTCATCAAAAGAAACCGAATCATAAAAGTAATTTCAAAAAGAAGGGGTTGGGTTTTGATGTTGAAAATAATCAAAATATTAAAGATTTTAAATAAAAAATTGTATTTGTTTCATGTGCTTCTTCAGAAGAAGATAAAGAAAAAGCTTTCTGGAAACAGTCTAACAAGGAGTTTCTTGCTGAAAAACAAAAGTTTGAGAAGACTGTGTTTGGAACCAAAAAGGAAACAAGAACTTGCTATAGATGCAAAATAGTTGGTCACATCGCCTGGAATTGTCCAAAGGCAACCAACACACAACAGGAATTTCTTTCTAAACTCAAAGAAAAAGTTGTTGATAAAACTGAACCACCAACGGACAAATTAAAAGTGTTTAAAAATTCTACATTTGAAGTTAGTGAGAGTTCAAAAAGGTTTTACAAAAGAAGTGTGAATCTGAACAACCACAAGTGGGTTGTTAAGAAGTCAGAAGCACTTTCTGGCGATGAATCTGACTCGTCAAAGTCAGAGGAGCCACAAATTGATCTAAAAAGAGAAAATGCAATTCCACCAATGGATGATGTCAACTTTCCACCATTGCGGACTGAAAATTTTAAACAAAAAGTTGGAAAAGTTGAGATCTCGAATCAATTCTATTCTGAAAAGAAAGAATTTGATGTCGAAAAAGCGTTTAATGACAAAGTGAAAAATATTTTTGAAAAAATGGTCGATGGTAGGGCCAAAGGGGTAAAAGATTTCTATCAAGCAAAAAGGAATGTTCAAAGGCCAAGTGAAATTGAACAGTTTACACCCAAAGCTGGTCAGGCTAGGGTGTCTGTATTCAATGCTTAAACATCCGGACTTGCCGGAACTCCCAGGTTGGTAATTGGGGAGTAGGAATCGACATATTTCTTGAGAAATTCACATCTGTGAGATTTCGACTTACAAGTGGTATTGTTGATAATAACCTAAAAGTGTCATAATTCTTGAAAAATGTTTTGTGAAAAACTTACAAGTGTTAGATTTTTACAGTGGTTAAAAGAAAAGGAAAAGTGATTGTTCCTACAAGTGGTTAATCAAGGTCATTAAGTTGAATTTGATTTAACTGTCATACAAGTGGTAATTTGAAAACAATGTGATGAAACCCCATGTTTGTGAAATGACAAACAATCTAATTTTCCGAAAAAACCATTTGATTAAAATAAACTTAAGTGTTTTGAAATCATAATGGGAAAATAGTTTGTTGTCAGGGGAGTTCTGATTGTTTATGCCAAGTGGATGGAGAATTAAAGCAATTCACATCAGTTTGTCAGTTTATTTGTACAGTTTATTGCGTTTATTTTCAAATTTTCCCAGAAAATCAAAAATTGAAACATGTTTTTGATTTTAGGGGGAGTAAAAAATTTAGAAATTTTGAAAATTTGAAAAATCCAAAAACGTGATAAAATATAAAATCCAAAAACATTGTAAAAACAAAATGAGTTTTGTTGTGAAAAAGAGGAAATGATAGTACATCAGTAGACAATCACAGTACACTAAAGAATTGGAAAGTTAAAATGTGATAAACGGTCTCACTGATGATATGCCAGTAGGTTTTTACACGCTTAGTAGATTGTGTTCGAGATATAAACCTAAATATCAAACACTTACTTATTTCGTGGGGAACATCTCTCGGATATATAGGTAACCCCTGAAATCTTGTTTGAAGGGCTTTTTATTTCTGACATACTAGGTCTTTGTGCGTGATGATATCTGGGGTATTATACCAGGACTTCTGATTTTGCGGGAGCAATAGCCTAGTCCTCGTATAATACTTTGCACTGCTTTATTCTTAAAGCCCACCGTCAGCATAAAAAATGATGAAACATTGAAAAATGCTAATCATGTGCTGTTGAAGAAAAGATTCTCTAAAGGGAATACACCTAAATTCGAGCCATCATCTCTCTGATTTTGCGAAAGAAATAGCCTGAGCTCTCATGGCCTCGCATTTACCCCTTACAGATATCATTAGTGTGCATTCACCTGTAAGACTGAATATAGGAGTCCGGATACGGGAGTATATTCTGAGGTGGGACACGCGAATAAGTTTAAGTCCTTAAAACACTAATCACGTATCTCGAAACAGTTGAACTTTGTGTGAAAATTTAAGTGGATCAGTATACTGACAATCTAAGTGAATCGTTTAGTACTTAAAGTGTTTAAAGCTCAACGGTGCTAGTGATTTGTCAAAAACTGATATGATCCTCTTACACAAACTCACAAAAATATTGTTTGTAAATATTTTCTTACTGCTTTTCATTAGTATGTTTTAGCATAAAATTTTGAAAAAATCAAAAAGATTTTATTTCATCTTATTTTCGACAACTGATGTTGGAAAACTGATTTTCAAAATTACGAGTGCTAAACATGATGAACAATGGTTTGGGAGAGTTTGTTTGAAGAGAAATGATTAAATGGTTCATTAATTTGAAACCAAAATTTTGAGTGTTTTAAATACAAGTGGTTTAATTTGAGAAATGTTAAACGATATCTACAAGTGGTTTCTAAAATGGTTAAATTTTATAACTTGTGAGATTTACTTTTGGGTAGAGTTTTGTGCAGATCCCCATGTCTAAGCCTGAGCAGAGTTTGAGCCAGGGTACGATCCCGGAACAACTTAAGAGGAAGTCTGTTAACAAAGTTCGAGATAGAAGCTGCTGATGCTGAAGAACTTAAGGAACCAAGAGACCTGATCAAGAGAATTAGAGAGAGGATAGAGCCAGGTTGAGATTCTGATAAAAGATAGAGAAAGATTAAGGATGCTTACAGAGAAAGATACTTTGGAGAGAGCGAGAAGACTGATCAAGACTGAAGACTCGACACACTGAAGACTTACACTGAAGACTCGTCAACATCCAGGGGGAGTTTGTTGGTGCGTATGTCTGTTGACTTCGTCTTGTATCGAGTCATGTAATAGGTTAGATAGAACAAGACACGTAGTTCGAGAAAAACGGGAAACAGGCCAAAACCAGCAGGTTCACACGAAGTGGCCAGTTCGTGCGAACTGGACATGCATGTTTGGTGCGAACTGGCTTTCCCTATATATAGGTGTTCTTGGTTCTTCATTTGTAACATTGGATTCCGGTAGCGAAGCTCTGTCGAAGTGTCGCCAAGCTTATAAAACGTTGTGATATCAATCTAATCGACAGTTAATCTACTTCTTTGTGTGAATCAAGCTGAAACAACATCGATACGCCTGTTTCCGCCTTTCGTATTGATTGAGAACTCTTCTGAACATCTCGTTTGATCGATTCACCGATCCTACACATACTTTGTTAGGATGTTTTGGATCGACAAAACCTTTAGGCTGAATCATATAGACATCTTCATCAAGATATCCACTGAGGAAAGCAGTTTTGACATCCATTTGCCAAATCTCATAATCATAATACGCAGTTATGGCAAATAATATCCTAATTGACTTTAGCATCACCACGGGCGAGAAGGTCTCATCATAATCAACACCTTGAGTTTGAGTGAAACCTTTTGCTACAAGTCTTGCTTTATAAGTATCCAAGTTACCATGCATATCAGTTTTCTTCTTGAAAACCCACTTACTTCCAACTATTTTGGAGTTAAGAGGTGCTACAACCAATTCCCATACTTGGTTGTTATACATGGATTGCATCTCTACATTCATGGCTTCAAGCCATTTGTCACAATCGGATTTTGACATTGCATCATGGTATGTGGTTGATTCACCCGAATCTACCACGTAGCATCCATTCATGAAGAATCCATATCTTTCAGGTGGATTACTAATTCTACCAGATCTGCGAACGTTTTGTGTATGTTGATCAATTGATCATTTTCAACAACCTCTTGTTGAGTGCTAGTATCAACCAAACGTGTATCGGCTTGTGGTTCTCAATCCTCATCAAGTTCCACTGTCTTACTAATTCCTTCCACAAGGAACTTAGCTTCCAAGAACTCAGCCTTTCGAGCAACAAATACATTTTGCTTTGTTGGATCGTAGAAATTATATCCTATATCATCTTTAGGATATCTTACGAAGATACACTTAGTGAATCGTATTCCAATTTGTTTGGGGTGAATTGCTTCATATAAGCTTTACAACCCCATACCTTCAAATATGATAATGATGGAGCCCTTCCATGCCATATTTCAAAAGGTGTCTTATCCACTTTCTTGGTTCGGGCCATATTTAATATACAAGTGATGCGTGTGAAGTGTTATATATATTAGGTGTATATTTTAAGCCCTTTTAACACTTTTTTAGCCAAGTTTTAAATTTATAAAACACGATATTTTACTAACACTAAACACACATATGGGCAAGTGCACCCATCGTGAGCGTAGTATAGCGTTGGTAAGATACCGAGGTCGTCCAAGGACGCAAGAGCTTTTAGTACCGGTTTATCCTCAACGTCTAATCAAAATAAAAAGTTTAGAAAAATGTTTTAAACTAAGAAAAATAAAACCTAACTAAAATGCTGAAAATAAAAAATAAAAAAAAACAGATAGACAAGATGAATCACTTGGTTCCGACTCGTATCTAGTATAACCTTTGATTATTTCCGCACTTTTGCACATATTTAAGAGATTATCTTAGTTATTGTAGTAGGCCCCTCTTTTGAAGGTGACGTTACCCTCACCCCAGTAGTTTGAGTCAGCAAGGATACAATCCTAAAATGGTGGATTATTGGAAGATAATTAATTAAGTTATTAATGCAAATTATGGTAGGCCCCTCTTTTGGAGGTGACGTTACCCTCGACTAAGTAGTCTGAGTCAGCAGGGATACAGTCCTAAATAGCCGGGTTATAGTATTAATAGTAGTTAACTTATGAGGGGATCAAAGAGTTTGGACCCCCGCCATCCAATACCGTGAAGCATTGAAGGAGGTCCTACTAAATTTGACCCAGGTCCATTGCAGGACCTCTAAACGCTGAACAATGGCAAGACCTTTACCAAACCGTTCCCTTAACCCCCGACCAGGTAGCCAACATACCTCCATATAGACCGTGGAGATATGAATGGTGAAAATCTTTTATTTTATATAGACAGTAAAATAATGCCAAGACACCACGGACAAACGATAAGGAAAGATCACCTTCAACATAAGTAACTAGTTATTAAAGTCATTAATACAAAACCAAATAAAAAGTGCAAAAGATTAGAAATAAAAAGTATTATACTAGACACTTTGTCTTCACCAAGTGATGTAAGAGACTTAGGCAAACATGGCCTTGATTGTCAAGAACTCTTACGATCAATCTTGGATCCCGAGACGACTCACACACTCTACGATGGACAATGGATGATGGTGGTGGATGATGGTGTTGTGATGGTGGTGGGTGGTGGATGAAGTGTGAGAGAGGTGGTGTGCCAAGGGATGAGTTGAAATGAAACCAAGCACTCCTATTTATAGGCTGAACAGAAGGCTGGGCACGGCCCCGTGTCCGCTGGACACGCCCCCGTGCCTGTCTGACACCCTCTCTCTTCATTAATTGTAATTCGCAATTACAATTAATGCGCCTGGTGTACTTTCGCCACGCCCCCGTGTTCACTGGACACGGCCCCGTGGTGGGCAATAGAAGCTTCTATAGGTTTGTCTTTTCTGCTGCTTCTTGGGCACGGCCCCGTGCTGGCTGAGCACAGGGCGTGTTCAGTCTTCTGCCTTCTCTATTTTGCTTGGGAAGATGCCGTTGAGGGGTCGGGCAGTCCACTTATGTTCCTTTTCTTGTATTTATGTTGGATTTAGCTGTCTTTTTGCTTCTTTTGTGATTTTGAGCTCATTTAATCCTGAAAATACAAAAGGAAGACAAAAACACTCTTTTTCCAACATTAGTACTAAAAAAGGGTTAGTTTTATGCCTCATTTGATGTAATTTATATGTTGCATTTTACACACATCAAATACCCCCACACTTGAACTTTTGCTTGTCCTCAAGCAAAACTCTTTAATATGTGGCTTACACTCCCAAATGGAATGGGTAGAAGAGAAGGTTTTGGCTTGTCATAGAGTGTTGGGAATCCAAGATCTTTTTGGGTTTTATTTTTATCTATTTACAATCCTATTCGTTATGATTTGTTTAGAACGTTTCATAGGAGAAATGACTTATTTGGGCATAACATGCCTTTTTTAAAATTCCATTTATATACAAGTTCACATACCTCACGGGAGAAATCACTCACACTCGGCCGAATGTGTATTTTTAGTGAATCACTCGAGAGCGGCATGGAGCTTACTCCTACCATAGGCTTGCCAAGCAATCAATCCTCCTCCCTTTTAACTTATATACCTTTGTAAATATCAAGAGGACTTTGTGGGTTAAGGGTTAGGCTTGGGTTAAAGGTAGGTGGTTGGGAAAGTGGTTAGTGGTTAGTAGAAAAAGGGTGAAAAAACGTAACAAGTGTCGGTTTTCGTAGGACTTTCTATTTTTGTAACTTTTATTTTGATGAAGCTATTATTCAAACAAAGTTATTTTTGATGAACTTGTTTGTTTATCTTTTGCTTCATCATCAACACACATTTTTTTTTAACGATCATACGAAAAACCGAACTTGTTACTAAAACAAAGGGTTAAAAATAAAAAAGGTTTTGGTGGGTAAAAGGGTGTTTGGTTTGGGTTATGAAATGAAAAGGTTTAGGCTCAAAGGGGCTAACTAGGGGGATTTTTGGGTAGGTGGTAAAAGAAAAAGAAAAATAATGGTGTAGAAATAAAAAAGGGTTAGTCCTAATGCCTCCATCATTTACTTACTCGGGTTTAAGTTGATAAGGACCGGGAATGTATCGTCATGGCAAGTTCTAGAGTCGTAAGAAACAAACGGCTATTCACACAAGAAACGAAAAATGAGCATTTAGTTTAATGATATGTAATTGTATGCTCAATAAAGGCTCAAAACTCACTTTTGTGGGAATGGGTTTTTATGTGATCAAGTATATATAATCAAATTTTAACTAAGTTTGCCATGCCTTTTCATAATTTTCTTATGTTGGTTCTTTTTATCACTACGCTATCGGTTGTAAATTCGTAAAAATATAACCTTTTTGAGAACTTGAATTTCCCAAGTTAAACCTAGACAAGTAAAAAAAATGAAAATTTTGAAAAAAATTTGGGGTGATTAGCGGTTCCAATAGAGTTTTGTGTAAGGCTTGTATTTAAGACTTGCAAGATTCAAGGTTTTAGCATCCCCCCCACACTTAAATTACACATTGTCCTCAATGTGTCCCAAAAATAAATTTTTAGGTTGATTAGATGTGTAAAATGGTGTTAAAAGCAAAGATTTATGTTACTGGTAGTCTGGACACGGCCCCGTGTTCAGGTGCCAGTAACAGAAATTAAAGAAAAGAAACAGAAGCCTGGACACGGGGGTGTGTCTGGTGAACACGGCCCGTGTCCAGTTACCTGAACTGGGCATTTTTCTGCAGGGGGTTCAGCACGGGGCCGTGTTGGTTGGACACGGCCCGTGCCGAGCTTACTGTCATGGAGAGATTGATGCCGGGTTGCCTTGTCCTTGTGCATGGGGTCATTTTTCTCGTTCCCCTTTTCATCCCTTACCACCATGAGTGTGTTTTATTTATTATGAACCATCCAAACTTTAAAAACCATCATTTCATTGCACTCATAGAGAGACCTTACATAATCCTAAATTAAGATAAAACAAAAACTTAACTAAATAGGTCAGGAGGTACACGAGGTTATCATAAAGATTTCTACTATTTTAAGAAAATTTCGAGAATAGTTTCCCGATACAGTAGGACTTTTAGCCGAATGATTCCTTCCCTAAACGTTGTTTAAAGCCATTCTTCGATCTCCCTAGGAAGGAAGAATGCGGCTTCATTTTCCTCAGCAACTGGTGGCTGAGGGGGAGCATTCACCGGGACTCCTTGCACCACCCTTTGCGGAGGCTCTTGGTGCATGGCGTACCATTCGGCCGGAATGATGACTTCGGGCACCACGTTCCACGCCCTTTAGGTTATTATAGGTACCAAAGGCGGGGAGGCGAGAAGGTTTAACCTCTGGTGCAAGAGGTTTACCTCTCGGAGACAGCCCTCCAGCCCCACTGTTAGATGGTTGATACGGTCGACCAATGCTTCCTCCACTCCCGTTATTTCGTCAATAGCCTCCCTTAGGGCGTAAACATAGTTTACAAGAGAGTCTTCTGCTGTCGATGATCTCCTCCCTTGTCGGTTACTTCTTGAAGATGATCCGCTTGTTCTGCTTGCCATTTTCTGTGAAAGAAACCGAAGAAAGCTAAATTTTTACAAAACAGTGCCTCGGACACGGCCGCGTGCTCGCTGAGCACGGCCCCGTGTCTATTTGTCTGCAGGATTTTAGGCTAAGGAGTCTTGGAGTTTTAAATTATTTTCATGATTTTTAGCTGGGTTTTAAGCTTAGATAATTTAAAATAAAGTTATACAACTAACTTTAAACAAGAATTCTTAGCAAATAATCTTGCAAACTTCACATAGAGGGTTGGAATCATGGGATTTCCAAGCTTCCATGGAGGAAATGTTGAAAAATTTTGAAAGAAGAGGAAATGAATAAAAGTGGAAGGGACAAGATGGTCCTTGGGAACCTTCTTTTAGCACTTACCTAGGATGGTATGAGTGAAGATCCCAGGAATCTTTGTCTATTGAAGTGGTCAAAAATGAGCAGGAATCAGGCTGCATTTAAAGAAAACGACAGCGCACTGGACACGGCCCCGTGTTGGCTGGACACGGCCCCGTGTGCAGAGGAAATCCTGACACATTTTGTCCGTATTCTGACAAAATCAGCAGAGAATCTTTTAGGTGAGCACGGGGGCGTGTTGACCTGGACACGGCCCCGTGTCTGGAGGCTGTCTTATGGAGTTTTGTTACTTCTAAGGATCTCGTCGATATCGGGTGGTTCCTTACTGGTTGGAACAACTCCAAAGTGCCTAAGATACCTTAATTGTCCTAGACTAAGGCGAGAACGCAAGAGGTTGTCGGTGAGGGTAATTCCTATTTTCATTCTAGGTGGACAAGTCCAACCCTTTCCCGGGCTCTCGTTAAAGAAGGTGTATGCCGAATCGCTCAGGTCTATGTATGCACCGAACGAAGTCGATGGAGAGTCCTTCACGGCACAATCGGCACAGGGACGACTATCGTCCAAGTCTTTGCTAGGTATGAAGGTATTTTTGGGAGCAACGAGGTTGTCGGAATGCGGTTCCAACATTTCGTTATGGTCATCGTCTTGAGGTGGATCAATAAAGTCCTTCCTAAGCTCCTTTGACCAATTTAGAATTAGCTTTTCTAGTTGAAATAACTCGTCAAGGAGCATTTCCCCTAGAATATCTGGCTGGGCGCATTCGAGGGAGAGATAGGGCTTATTTTTACTTTCGCCCCTCTTAAGGTTATAAGAAATCGGTGGGTACATGTAGTGGGGCCTATAATTTAGAAAGTAACATTCTAATTCTCTATGTTCGCCTCCACATAATTGACACCACGTACCATAAGAGTGCCGAAAGTAAAAACAATTACTATCACTCATGTTTATGTCAGAAATTACCAACCGCCGGGATCTAACGGTTCTGTTTTCAGTAAGTGAATCTTGGGCACGGGGGCGTGTTGAGTGAGCACGGCCCCATGTTCAGCTTACTGTCTGACTTAAAACAGGATTGCCAGTTCCAATGATTTAGCACGGGGGCGTGTTCAGCGGGCACGGCCCGTGCTGAGCTCTGCAGAAGCTGAAAAACTAAGACAATCCTAAAAAAATTAAAAAGAAAAATAAAAATATGATTAGGCCGTTGATTCCTAACTTTCTTAAAATCCTTGTGTCCCCGGCAACGGCGCCAAAAACTTGATGCGTGTGAAGTGTTATATATATTAGGTGTATATTTTAAGCCCTTTTAACACTTTTTTAGCCAAGTTTTAAATTTATAAAACACGATATTTTACTAACACTAAACACACATATGGGCAAGTGCACCCATCGTGAGCGTAGTATAGCGTTGGTAAGATACCGAGGTCGTCCAAGGACGCAAGAGCTTTTAGTACCGGTTTATCCTCAACGTCTAATCAAAATAAAAAGTTTAGAAAAATGTTTTAAACTAAGAAAAATAAAACCTAACTAAAATGCTGAAAATAAAAAATAAAAAAAAAACAGATAGACAAGATGAATCACTTGGTTCCGACTCGTATCTAGTATAACCTTTGATTATTTCCGCACTTTTGCACATATTTAAGAGATTATCTTAGTTATTGTAGTAGGCCCCTCTTTTGAAGGTGACGTTACCCTCACCCCAGTAGTTTGAGTCAGCAAGGATACAATCCTAAAATGGTGGATTATTGGAAGATAATTAATTAAGTTATTAATGCAAATTATGGTAGGCCCCTCTTTTGGAGGTGACGTTACCCTCGACTAAGTAGTCTGAGTCAGCAGGGATACAGTCCTAAATAGCCGGGTTATAGTATTAATAGTAGTTAACTTATGAGGGGATCAAAGAGTTTGGACCCCCGCCATCCAATACCGTGAAGCATTGAAGGAGGTCCTACTAAATTTGACCCAGGTCCATTGCAGGACCTCTAAACGCTGAACAATGGCAAGACCTTTACCAAACCGTTCCCTTAACCCCCGACCAGGTAGCCAACATACCTCCATATAGACCGTGGAGATATGAATGGTGAAAATCTTTTATTTTATATAGACAGTAAAATAATGCCAAGACACCACGGACAAACGATAAGGAAAGATCACCTTCAACATAAGTAACTAGTTATTAAAGTCATTAATACAAAACCAAATAAAAAGTGCAAAAGATTAGAAATAAAAAGTATTATACTAGACACTTTGTCTTCACCAAGTGATGTAAGAGACTTAGGCAAACATGGCCTTGATTGTCAAGAACTCTTACGATCAATCTTGGATCCCGAGACGACTCACACATTCTACGATGGACAATGGATGATGGTGGTGGATGATGGTGTTGTGATGGTGGTGGGTGGTGGATGAAGTGTGAGAGAGGTGGTGTGCCAAAGGATGAGTTGAAATGAAACCATGCACTCCTATTTATAGGCTGAACAGAAGGCTGGGCACGGCCCCGTGTCCGCTGGACACGCCCCCGTGCCTGTCTGACACTCTCTCTCTCTTCATTAATTGTAATTCGCAATTACAATTAATGCGCCTGCTGTACTTTCACCACGACCCGTGTTCACTGGACACGGCCCTGTGGTGGGCAGTAGAAGCTTCTATAGGTTTGTCTTTTCTGCTGCTTCTTAGGCACGGCCCCGTGCTGGCTGAGCACGGGGCGTGTTCAGTCTTCTGCCTTCTCTATTTTGCTTGGGAAGATGCCGTTGAGGGGTCGGGCAGTCCACTTATGTTCCTTTTCTTGTATTTATGTTGGATTTAGCTGTCTTTTTGCTTCTTTTGTGATTTTGATGCTCATTTAATCCTGAAAATACAAAAGGAAGACAAAAACACTCTTTTTCCAACATTAGTACTAAAAAAGGGTTAGTTTTATGCCTCATTTGATGTAATTTATATGTTGCATTTTACACACATCAACAAGGCACGAAGAGCAAAGCGTAAACCCAAAATGATAGAGATAATGCGTTCCTAGCCATAGATCGAACCATATCCAATAGAGTTCGATTCCTCCTCTATCAGAACGAAGAACTTTGATTGTTTTCTTGAGTTGATTTTCTACTTCAATTTTGACGTCTTTGAACATTTCAAATGCCTCATCCTTGTGTCTTAAAAAGTACACATAACCATAACTACTATAGTCGTTGGTAAAAGTAATGAAGTATTTTTCACCATTCCTAGTCATTGGCTTAAAAGGACCACATACATCCGAATGTATGATACCTAATAAATCTTTTACCCTTTCCCACTAAAGGGTTCCTTTGTCATTTTACCTTGTAAACAAGGTTCACATGTATCAAATGAACTATCATCATTTGTCTCCAAAAGACCATTCTTTTGAAGTGTTTGCGTGCGACTTTTGTTTATATGACCAAGGCGACAATGCCAAAGATAGGTCTCCCTCAAATCCATTTTTGAGTTTCTTGGTGATTGTTTGGTACATTGAATTATCAAATGATGTATTATCATGAACCAATTCATAAATACAATTTGAAGGCATAGCTTTAATGTAAAAGATGTCATTCATCGAAATATAAATGTCATTGTTTACAAACTTTAAATCAAAACCATGTTATTTCAAAAGGGAAACTGAAATTAATCAAACTAGGAGCATACAAAACATTTTTCAAAATGATTTCTAAACCACTTGGAAGTTTCAAAACATAGTCTCCTCGGGCTTCAACATGAACTTTCGCTCCATTGCCCATGAAAAGACTAATGTCTCTCTTCTTGTAATGTCTATTTCTTTTGAATCCTTGCAAAAAATTGCAAACATGAGTTCCACATCTGGAATCTAATACCCATGTGTTTGAAGAAATAACATTAAGGTCAATATGTATCATAATGATTGTACCTGAGGTCTGCCCCGCATCCCTCTTGATTTTCAACTCTTTGAGATAGGTTGGACAATTCCTTTTCAAATGCCCTATCTCACCATACTCAAAGCATGGATCGTTTGTGGCAACCTTTTCCTTCTTTTCTTTTGGTTTCGGTGGTTCTGCTTTAGCCTTTCTTTTCTTTTTCCCTTTGAAGGTCCCCTTTCTTTTTGCAACATTTGCCTTGGAGTCAGGGTGATGCCCTTTCTTGTTTCCACCCTCATTGATCGTTAGAATGGGTAAAGCCCTTTTACCATATCGAGCCTTTCGGGGTGATCAATGTGGCTCTTATCTTAAAGATATAAGATGAGACCGATTGGGTTTCCTCTATTCGACATGCTTGAAGCGCCCGAACCGTTTCGAAGCGTTCTACCCTTGCTTGTTGTAGGAACATTTCCTTCAGTTGGTTAATCATGTCGTACGCTCATGATGTTCAAAATCCTTTTGAATCTCAGGAATCATAATTCCCAACATGAGGCAAGAGGCTTGTATAGAATCCACAATATACTTAATCTAATCGTTATAGGCATCCTCATCTTCCATAAGATGTTCATCAGGAATAGGATCGTCCAACACATAGGATATCTTCTCTTTCTTGAGAACGATAAGTTTCGATACCAATCCATGAAGTGTTATGATTAAGACGATCCTTTTCAAGGATTGTTCTTAGTGATAGGTTACAGACGGTTTGGGTAATTGTTAGCGGCCATCTACAAAATTTTACAAGGTTCAATTTTAGTATTTTCGATATTATTATATTTTAATCATTAATACCCTTTCATGTCTCATAGACAATTAATAATTAAAATCTAGAATCCAACGTTACATTTAAATATTGGTTAGGTGACCTTTATCCCTTTATTTAAATTAACAAGGTAGTCGACGTTTGACAATTGTAACTCTTTGCAACTTCTAGCCATATGTGATCGGTTAAACATCTTTATGTTTAGTTGGCATGTTTAATCCCATCAACACCTTTGTCAGCCATGCTTCGGTGACCCTAAGCACATGGTTTCCAAATCAATTCGTCCAACTTACACACACATGTGAGTTTACACACATAAGTGGTTAGGTGACCTTTATCCCACAAACATAGTAACCCCACCTTGAACATACAAGTTCCCTCAAATGTGGTTAGGTGACCTTTATCCCACAAACAAGTTCCCAAGTGATTCGAGTGTTGTATAAAAGGATGGTGTTCGACTTGTTTTATAAAAGGGGTTTTTAATATTTCAAAATTCTTGTTTAGAAAATATTATGTACCATACATTTGCATGCATTCAAATAAATGGTACTTAGGTGAAAACAAATTTTCAAGGTTCCTTTTAATAAAACCCATTTTATTATAAAATCATTAACTTTTAATAAAACCTTTTATTAACCACTTTAATGATTTTGTAAAGAACCAATTTTAAGCTTGTTGTTGATTATTAGTTTGTTAAGCATGCATATCGACATATCATCCAAACAACATAAATAAGAAACCACACAAGCACAATACACATATCAACAGGTGCATAACCATAGCCAACTATTTTTTACAACACTTGTTAGCCGAAACAAGTGTGCCAAAAGGTCCTTCATAAGGGGTGAATATTGACACAAGTAATGTGTCGTTGAACTCCCACTTGATCCCGCATCCAAATGCTTCAAGTCTTCCTTTTGTATTGTGATTTCTCCACTTTCTTTGGGTTTCCAAAATGTCTTTAAATTCAGCTCCAAACTCCTTTGGGCTCCGAAAATGTGTTTTGGTTATTGGGCTAAAATCCCATTAAGAACTATGAAGTCCTTTAGGCCCAAAACTAGCCAAAACCAAAACGCATTTTTGTGTGCATCTTCTTTTACAATAAAATTATCTTATTACATTTTTCTAGTAAAATAAAATGCAACTAATCTATTTACTTACATACCAAATGAAAATAAATAAATTACATATTTTACAAATAGAAGAACAAAGATAATTAATTATTACAACCCAATTTATTATTAAATATAAATCACAAACACAAACATTCAACATATTCAAACACAAGGTCATGGCTAGGTTATGAACACCAAAATATACATCTAGATATACATAAAATTCAAGAAGCAAAAATGGTTCCCTTTTACAACCTACTTTTCGGCCAAGAATGAAAAACCGAAAAAGTTGGTTTTTGTCCAAACAAAACAAATCATCCATATGACATAATTTTTCAAGATTCCATTATGCATGAAAGAAAATAATCTTGAAAAACAAAGGGAGAACCATGTTTAAAATTTCGGCCATAGGGTTTTAACCAAACCCGAAAATTTTAAATCCATTAAAGCATGCACTCATATAAGCGGCTCTTGATGCCATTGTTGGGGTTTTCACATGTTTATCAAAGTGATTTTATTCATATAAGATCAAAACACAGCAGAAAAGTTATTTAAAACATGTTGTATTGCAAGATATAAAACTCATTTATATGCAAAACCCAATACCCGGATCCATATACGAACATGCATGCTATCGAACATAATCATAGGGTGTTTTGGAATACTACCTTCCAAGAGTAAAAGACATGAAGAGGATGATGCTTCTTGAATGGTAATCTTCAAGAGTAAAAGACCTCAAGCTTGTATACCCCAAGCCTTCCAACAAACACCTTGATTTTAGCTAGGATTATTTACACTTAAGATCAAACTTGAAACCCCTCTTGAATAACCATACATGGCCGAAAATTTCAAGGGAAGAAAGAAGTTCTTACACTTGATTTTTATGTCTTGAAAAGTATGTTAAAGGTATGAGAGAATGATGGAATATAATCACCAAATCAAGTTGTGATATTATGACATTTTTGCATGTAATCTAATTAGAGGAAAACCCCCTTGGGAAGCCCCATAGGGCCGGCCATAAGGCCTTCTTTTTGACCAATCAAAAAATTTTCCTTTTTCCAATTTTATGTCTTGTATTATATTTATAATTTTATAAATATAACATCACATATTTATAAGACTTTATGCAACAAATGATAAGTAACATAATGTTATTTAACCTATTAAATAACAAAATAAAATGTTCTCTCAAAATAAATTATCCATATAATTTATTAGTTTCTCAAGTGCAATTATTTTGAAAACCAAATTCTAAATATTCTTAGTGTTAATATTTATTTGTTTGATCATATCATAAATAAATATTATAAGTGTTTGTCTAGCTTGTTATAGGGTATGACCCGACTTGGATCATAACGTACTAGCCACATCAATCTAATATGTGTCTTGGACATATAGAGTCCAACAGATTTAGGGTGTCTGTACTAGCATGCTGGTTAACGCCTGATTTCCTAATTAAACACACAATGCACACGTATTAATGTACTAACTCAACTCAACTTTAACGATAATCACGAGATCAAAACCCACAACGAATGACAAAGTATAGCCTTATTCAGGCAGTACTTAAACATCAGTTGGATCGGTTTCAATCGATCGGACAAAGTACCGTACCAAAGATTCGAGTTATTACCCTGATAACGGGCAGAGTTTTCGTACTCCGAGTATTTTGTGGGTATAATACTAAGTAGTATCGAGAGAGAAAAGAAAAGATTTTAAGCGGATTGAAATGTAGTATGAATGCTCAATTTATAGCTGAAACATGGGAGTCTCGCGCCCCGCCAAACCCCCTAGCTAGGGCATAGCTGTCATGACTCAACTAGTAGCTTGTACACGTGGACGACATGTGTCTTAGGCGGTTATGACAGTCTCGCCACCTGCGAGACTTTGATGTAAGGCTGTCGTGCCTCGCGATAGCCAATCAAACATTATATTTTTCATTTTTTCATGTCGAGTTTCATCGTACATGTGTGGAGTTACGATTACGGATTTATGTGGAACCTATTTAAGGATTGTTACATTCTCCTCACCTTATTATAAATCTCTTCCTCGAGATTCATTAGAATAAGTAGGGATACTTTCGTTTTATTTTGGACTCTAGCTCCCATGTGTATTTCGGTCCTCTTTTCGAATCATATTTCACTTTGACCAGAACTAATATCTTGTGTTTAAGATTCTTAATATTTCTGTCTTTAATTTGTAGAGGTTTCTCAACAAACTTCAGATTCTCATTTACCTCTATGTCTGGAAGAGGTACTATCAATGTTTTATCAGCTGAACATTTTTTTAGATTACATACATGAAATACATAATGTACACCTGCCATTTCTTCTGGTAGTTGTAGCAGATAAGAGACTTGTCATATTCGTTGGATAACTTTAAATGGTCTGACATACCTCGAGCTTAACTTTCCTTTCTTACCAAATCGGACTACTCCTTTCTAAGGAGAAACTTTTAGTAGCACGTTGTCTCCAACTTGGAATTCTAATGGTTTGCGTCGATGATCGGCATAGCTCTTTTGACGATCTCGTGTTGTTTTTAATCTTTCCTTGATTTAAGTTATCTTGTCAGTTGTTTCTTGTACAATCTCAGGACCTGATAATTTACTTTCTTTTATTTTTTCCCAACATACTCGAGTTCGGCACTTTCGTCCATAGAGTGCTTCAAATGGGGCAGCATTAATGCTTGTATGATAACTACGGTTGTATGAGAATTCTATTAGTGGTAAGTGATCGTCCCAATTTCCTCGAAAATCTATTACACATTCCCTTAGCATGTCTTCTAAAGTTTTGATTGTCCTTTCACCCTGTCCATCTGTTTGAGGGTGATAAGTTGTACTTAAGTTTAATTGTGTTCCCATAGCTTTTTGGAAACTGTTCCAAAAATGAGAAGTGAAACGACTATCTCAATCGGACATAATGGCTAGTGGAATTCCATGTAATGAAACTATCTCATCTACATATAGCTTAGCTAATCTTTCCATACTAGAGGTTTCCTTCATGGGTAGGAAATGAGCTAACGTGGTTAGTCGATCCACAATCACCCAGATTGTGTCTTTACCTTTCCTTGTTTTGAGTAATTTAGTAACAAAGTCCATTGTTATCAATTCTCATTTCCATACTGGGATTTCTAATTGCTGAAGTAAACCTGAAGGTTTCTGATGTTTAGCTTTAACTTGTGAACAGGTTAAACATTTAGAAACATAGCTAGCTATATCCTTTTTCATTCCTATCCACCAAAATTATTTCTCAAATCTTGATACATCTTATTGCAACCAGGATGCATTGTATACCTGGACTTATGGACTTCTTCTAAAATTCTATCTCATAGGTTTCTTTGGATAGGTACCCAAATCCTTTTCTTATGGAATCTCCAAATTCCATCAGTTCCTTTTTCTAATTCTTTCACCATTCCTTTCATTCCTTTAGTATCATCCTTGATTGTTGTTTCTTAGGTATTCTTTAATTGCTTCATTAAATCTATTTGCAGCTTTAATCTAAGAGCACATACCCGTTTTGGCTTCTCGTGATACTTACGACTTAAAGCATCAGCTACTACATTAGCTTTACCCTCGTGATATTGAATATCACATTCGTAGTCACTTAAAATCTCCATCCATCGTCTTTGTCTCATGTTCAATTCTTTTTGCCCAAAAATATACCATAAGCTTTTATGATATGTAAAGATGGTAAACTTACTACTATACAGATAATGTCTCCAAATTTTAAGGGCAAAAATTATCGCTCCTAGCTCTAAATCATGAGTTGTATAGTTTTCTTCGTGTTTCTTTAGTTGTCTAGATGCATAAGCGATCACTTTCTCGTGTTGCATCAGGACGCATCCTAATCCTAATCTTGAAGCATCATAGATGACTATAAAATCTTCAGTTCCCTCTGGTAATGCAAGTATTGGAGCGTTTGTTAATCTTTGCTTCAAGGTTGTAAAGGCTTTTTCTTGCTTGGGTCCCCATTCAAACTTAATCGACTTACATGTAAACTTGGTTAACGGAACGACTATTTTTGAGAAGTTTTGGATAAAGCGTCGATAGTATCCTGCTAACCCTAGGAGACTTCTGACTTCTGTATGTGACTTAGGGAATTTCTAATTAGTAATTGCCTCAATCTTTGAGGGATCTACATGAATTCCTTCATGATTAATCAAATGGCCTAAGGATTGCATTTCTTGCAACCAGAATTCACACTTAGAAAGTTTAGCATACAACTTCTCTCTTCTCAAAAGTGTTAAAAGTGCATCCAAGTGCTTACTGTGCTCTTCCTTGCTCTTGAAATATATAAGTATATCGTCTATGAAGACAATCACAAATTTATCCAGATACATTTTACATATCCTATTCATCATGTCCATAAATGTTGCGGGAGCATTTCTTAGACCGAATGGCATGACTGTAAACTCGTAATGGCCATACCTAGTTCTGAAAGCAGTTTTAGGAATATCTTCTTCCTGTACTTTTAGTTGAAGATATCCAAAGCGTAAATCAATCCAAGAGAAATATCGAGCTCCTTGAAGTTGATCAAATAGATCATCAATCCTAGGTAATGGGTATCGATTCTTGATTGTAACCTTATTCAACTCACTATAATCGATGCACATACGCATTGATCCATCATTCTTTTTTACAAACACACAGATGCTCCCCAGGGGGATGAATTTGGTTGTATGAATCATTTTTTTAGCAATTCGTCTAATGGCTTCTTTAATTCCAGCATCTCCATTGGTGCTAAATGGTAAGGTGCTTTAGGGATTGGCGCAGTTCTAGTGATCAAATGAATATTGAATTCTACTTCTCTGTTAGGAGGTAATCCAGGTGTCACACCCCAACCGGTGGCGGAAACATCGGGGCGCGGCACTGAGCGAAACAGATTGTCCAAGAGAATCCATAACAACTATTAAATTACCAAATATTTAACGTTCACGTCCCATAACATAAACATATAAGATAAAACAGTTGTTACAGATATTGTTTCCAAAGACAAATAGCAGTTCCGACAACTCAGATTTATTTAATGTAGTTTCTAGACTCCCTAGCTTGATTCCACAAAAGCAAGGCATAGCGTAGCATAAGCATCCTAAACACATGTCACGTAATTAAAAAAAAGTCAATACACATAGTGTAAAGGTGAGCATACACGTTTAATAGTATAAGAGCAACGAAAGCGATTTACGCATAACCAGCATGTAACACGTAATAATGCGAAGCTAGTAAGTTATCGACAATGAAATATGCACAGACATGACTGCGAGTTGTAGAGTGCGCAACGGATATCACCACTGTGACACGTGAAGAAATACCCTTAGCAAACCCCGTCCGCGACAGGTGTTGAGTCCAAACTATAGTACTATCGTTGCTAAGGTGTCAGACAACAATCACCGTGTAAACATAACATACAAGCATTCATCAAATAACACGTATAACATGCGAGAGCGGTTATCGTATAAAAAGTGTTTGCGTTGTGTGATCGTTGTGATTTGATATAGGTAACGTATGTAACTCCCAAAAGTGCTTAAAGCAAAAAGGGATCGAATATACTCACAGAGCGTGTTTAAGGAATAAATACAGTCTTAGATTGAAGGGAGCGCTGAGAGATTAGCCTGAACACAGTACGACGGTATAAGTGTTGAACGGTGCGTAAGACGGTGTCGAGTGAGCTGAGTGACGAATAGTCATCCGATCGGATGGCCTTCCGAACGGATGACCATTCGGTCTGAGGGTTGTCCGCTTGGAATGGATGTGTTTGTGTATGATGGGACATTGAAGTTTTCGTTGTAGCATTTATAAAAGTGAGTAGTATCTCTACCTTTCAGGTCGTCCGGTCGGACGGTCATCCGGACGGATGGTCGTCTGCTCGGATGGTGATCCGAGTGGAGGTTTAACATTCTTTGAATATTTGAAAGTTGATTAAATGTTGAGTCTCAAAAGTCATCCGATCGGAATGTCGTTCGATCGGATAGCGATTCGATCGGATAGGGATTCGATCGGACGGCAATTCGTTTGGAGACCTGTTTATTTTGTAAACTTGTAAAAATTCGTTAAGTTTTGAAATTCGTGCAATTGAACGGAGACGGTATGATAACGTGTTAAACAACGAAAACCCCATCAAGTCTGAGTTATCCGATCGGATGGGAATCACCCCGTCCGATCAGTAACTGTTCTTGACGGAACTTCATGTTCAATCCATAAGTCGGTTGTCTCTTCGTTAGAAATCCATTCTCTATCCGGGTTTTCTACCAAAGGATGAGTGGTGAACCTGAACGAGTCCAGATCCTAACGGTTTTGAGTGAAAGAGTGTAAAAGAGTTGAAAGAAGTTTAAATCAGTTGGAAAATGTTTAGATTATAACGAAATTAATGTTTAAACATGTTGAAATCACTTAGATCTGAGTTTTTCTTGGTGGAATGAGGTCACACCTTGGTGTTCTTGAGAACCCATGATGACATCATCCTAGAACAGCCCAAATCCACCGATTTCATGGTGAAAAGTTGAGTTTTGTGGGTGAAATTGATGAGAAAGTGTGTGTAGATGATAGAAGTACAAGATTTGAGGTAGAAACTTACAAGAATCGCGAGGAATCAAGAGAAAATAGCCTGAAAGTGTGTTGGTCGAACGGGAGCTATCACATCACATGAACAGTGATGTGACAGGTGGTATTTATAGATGTGAGGGTGAGAAAGGCGGTGCAAAGTAGTGGATCGGAGGGCCATCCGATCGGATGGTCATCCGATCAGATGGTCATCCGGGCAGATGGCCATTCGATCGAATGGTCCTTCGATCGGATGGGAGGTGCGAGTTAGTTTCCGACTTTTCGTTTAGTGCGTTGAGTGTTGCGATGCGGTGCGAGTAAGCGATGCAATAGTATTACATATTAGTTACATAAATAACATAACTACTAACAACCATAAAAATAAAACTTGTTATTCGAGTCCGCGATGAGATTGCGTTGTGGTAGAGTTGCAGTGCGTTTGCGAATAATCACCTCAAACAATATAAACATGCACAACTAACACATAAAGGCACACATACGTAAAACAATATCCATAACCTGCTATTCGAGTTGTGATGCGATAGCGTTAGCGTTTAACTACGTTTATTGCATTATAACTCCACATAATACAACTAAGCAAGGAATGACAGATCGAATTAGCAATATTTTCTTCCTTTGACTTTGACTTTGACTTGTACTTTGACTTCAAAAAGTCAGGTAATTTTCTTGCAATAACTTAGGACCGGTAATTTGCGCATCCCCGATCTCATGCCATACAATAGGCGATCGACATTTTCTTCCGTATAATGCCTCAAATGGCGCCATTTGAATGCTAGAGTGATAACTGTTATTGTACGAGAATTTGACTAAGGGTAAATGCGAGTCCCAATTACCACCAAAATCTATGACACACGAGCGAAGCATGTCTTCAAGGGTGCGGATCGTGCGTTCAGTCTGACTATCGGTTTGGGGATGGAAAGCGGTACTTAGATTAAGAGTAGTACCGAGAGCAGATTGAAACGTTTCCCAAAGGCGCGATGTAAACCGACCATCGCGGTCAGAGATGATATCATGAGGTGTCCCGTGTCGACAGATGATCTCGTTGGTGTAGATCCGTGCTAATCGTTCTACCTTAAAGTCTTCTCGTATCGGCAGAAAATGAGCAGATTTAGTAAGACGATAACCCAGATGCTATCGTGACCTGATGGCATGCGCGGAAGTTTCGTTATGAAGTCCATAGCTATACTCTCCCAATTCCACATAGGGATCTCGGGTTGTACGAGTAAGCCAGAGGCGCGTTGTTGTTCAGCCTTGACCTTCGAGCAGGTTAGGCAATTCGAAACATAGATAGCGATATCCTTCTTCATGTCCGGCCACCAGTACCTGTAGCGAAGGTCCTGGTACATCTTATCGGCACCGGGATGAATGGAGTATCGAGACTTGTGGGCTTCGTTTAACAGAATCTCTCGTAAATTGGTGCGTTTGGGAATCCAAATTCGGTCAAGATAATGGAATATACCATTCGATTTATTCACCAGTTGTTCGCCGTCATTGATGATCCTTTCTTTCTTCAAAGTGTGTTCGGTAAAACAAGCGTGTTGGGCATCGCGAATAAGAGCTTCGAGATTGTGCTGGGCTTGGGTATTAAGAACGCTATGCAAATAGCTTTGTCGACTGAGAGCATCGGCAGCGACGTTCACTTTGCCTAGATGGTAACGAATCTCACACTCGTAATCGTTGAGAAGTTCAACCCATCGGCGCTGGCGCATATTCAATTCCTTTTGGCTCAAGATGTGTTGTAGGCTCTTATAATCTGTGAAGATCGTACACTTAGTACTGTATAGGTAGTGTCGCCAAATCTTTAACGCAAAAACAACTGCACCAAGCTCGAGATCGTGGGTCGTATAGTTCTTCTCGTGGATCTTGAGCTGACGAGAGGCGTACGTGATAACCTTGTCCTGTTGCATGAGAACACAACCGAGACCGAGGTTAGAGGCATCGTAATAGACCATAAAGTCGTCGTTTCCGTCGGGTAATGCGAGCACACGAGCGTTGCAGAGCATAAGCTTGAGAGTTAGAAAGGCTTCCTCTTGTTCTGTTCCCCAAACAAAAGGTTTGTCCTTGTGCGTAAGAGAAGTAAGCGGGACAGCGATTTTAGAAAAATCAGCGATGAATCGACGATAATAACCCACAAATCCGAGGAAAGAACGAACTTCGGATGGGTTCTTTGGTGTAACCCAACTCTTAACTACTTCAATCTTCGCAAGATCGACATGAATACCTTAACTATTGATAATGTGACCGAGGAATTGAACCTCCTCGAGCCAAAATTCGCACTTGGAGAACTTGGCATAAAGGCGGTTCCCTTGGAGTAGTTCAAGAACCAAACTGAGATGTCGCGCGTGTTCGGCTTTTGACTTGGAATAGATCAGGATATCATCAATAAACACGATGACGAAGCGGTCGAGATAGGGTTTACACACGCGATTCATTAGATCCATAAAGACTGCGGGGGCGTTAGTAAGACCAAATGGCATAAAAACAAACTCGTAGTGACCGTATCAGGTTCGAAAAGCTGTTTTGGGTATATATTCCTCTTGAATTCGTAACTGGTGATAGCCAGAGTGTAAATCAATCTTGGAAAAGCACGTAGCACCTTGTAATTGATCAAACAAATCATCGATTTGAGGTAAGGGATAGTGATTCTTGATGGTAATCTTATTCAATTCCCTGTAGTCGATGCACATCCGGAACGATCCGTCCTTCTTTTTGACAAAAAGGACAGGTGCGCCCCAAGGAAAGGTGCTAGGGCGAATGAAGTCTTTATCAAGCAATTCCTGGAGTTGACTCGAGAGTTCGCGTATTTCAGACGGAGCGAGTCGATAAGGAGCTTTAGCAACAGGATTAGCTCCAGGAATGAGGTCAATTCGAAAATCGATATCACGAGATGGCGGTAAGCCAGGTAAATCATCAGGAAAGACAGCAGGAAAATCACGAACCACAGGCACTTCTTCCATTGTCTTCTCTTTCTTTTCCTTCTCCGCTACAATGATGCGTGCCAAGAAAGCTCTGTATTCCCTGCGAAGATACTTGCTTGCTTGGACACACGACATGAGTTATAATTTCTTCGAAGCGATTTCTCCATAAACACACAATTGGTCACCGTTTGCGAGAGAAAAGCGAATCATTTTATTGATACAAACAATTTCAGCATGATTTTCACGCAGAAAGTCCATCCTTACTTTGACGTCAAAACTACCGAGTTGCATCGGAATAAGATTGATCGGAAAAATGTGACTGTTGAGCTCGAGAGTACAATTACGGAGAACGGAACTAACAGTGACGGTTCTTCCAGTGGCAACTTCTACATCGAATGTCGATGGGAGATTAACGCGTTTACGGTTTAGGAGCCTTTCGATTCGAACGATACAAAACAGTTATCGGCTCCAGTATCAAACAAACACGAAGCATATATACCATTTACGAGAAACGTACCATTAACCACGTTGTTGTCTGCTTGGGCCTGACGGGCGTTGACCTTAAAGACTCGCCCGTGGGCTGCTTGTTGAGCTGGTTGCTGCTGCTGCTGTTGGTGTTGTTGTTGTGCTGGCTGCTGTTGTGGCTCTTGCTTCACCACTCTGTTCGGGCAGACGTTTACGAAGTGGTTAGGATCACCACACGCATAACAGGCTCTTGCGTGAGCAGTGGGAGCAGGAGCTGCTTGTTGTCCCTAAGGAGCGTAAAGTAGAGCTGGCGGGGCAGGAGCTTAAACTTGAGCTTGAGCTTGATGGGGACCAGTACGGCAGTTGGCAGTAAAGTGCCCGTATAGGTTGCAGTGAACACAAAATCGACACGCGATCCTAACAAGATGATGGTAAGTACAAGTAGGGCAGAGAGGGTGTGGACCAGTATATGCACGCTTGGCCGGTGACGGGTAGTCCGTATGACAACCCTTAAGTGGTATAAACGATATTAAAATCCCACATTTAATCGGGTAATTGTCTAGAATTAGATAACTATGGTTGCTTGTGTTTCAGGTACATTTGGGGCTTAAAAGTGTGGGAATGAAGCTTCGAATATGCGCGACTGGATTGGAGATTGAAAGACGGAGAATAAATGAAAAAAATCAATTATTGGTATGGAATAATTAAGAGGATAGCATTATAGAGGATGAAATTACGAGAACGTAGGCGAAAACGGTGAAGAAAACGGAGTTGAAACGAAAAAGTTATGCTGAAAACAAAATTGCATGTTGAAGCCTAGCGTAATTTATGGTAGATACCGTAAATTACAGTAGCCCCCAGCATTTTTCTTCCACCGTAAGGCAGTAGAGACCCACCGTAAGCTATTCCAAGCCACCGTAAGCTACGGTGGCCACCGTAGCTTACGGTGGAGGCCAACGAGAAATGTGTAACTGCCCTAATTTATGATGTTTTATTGTGTCTTTTGAAATCCAATCATGTTATTCGTTTAGTAACTGGTTAGGGGGCGATTTTGGGGTGTTCCAAGGTGTTCTTGAGTGGTCTAAACATGGAGACTTTGTTTTTTATTCCATTTGACAAAGGTTTGATTGTTATGCCAATTCACGACACTATGAGCGGCTAGGTTTGCTTGGTGATCGTCTTGAGTGTAAGGTTTTATTTGTGACAATTATGTTTGTTCTTTAATATCTGGAATATTAAACTATGCATGTGTTGTTAGTTTATTATGATGTTTTATTGGATGTTTGTAAATTGTTGATGTATGTTTGATCATAGTTCTAAACCATACGTTCTTGGTGTCGTTGGCAATCGAGATATCATGGGAGGGATTAGGGTTGGACATATGTTGATTGGTCATCGGGTAACAACCTCGAATTCTAGGAATCCGAGTACTTAGTTCCCTTTCATCACAAACAATTGATCTTGCATGAGCTATGTCTATGTAGTTCTTTCCAGTTGAACATAAACCTTGATTGTCACTTAAAACCTGAAACTCGGGATGATCACTATCCTCTTATCCAGTTACAAAACTTGACTTTGATTTGTATTCTAATTTAGTAATTCTAGATAATTAAAACCAATCAACCCAAACATTGAAATTTACATTTCTTGTAATTTAGATTAATCTAGTTAGTTAGACATACATTGAGATAGCACATATTCCACAAACTCCCTGTGTTCGATACCCACTTACCGCTAGCTAATTAGTTGTAATTGGATTAAATTTGATTGTGACCACGACATCACATCAAATTTTGGCGCCGTTGCCGGGGAGTAGTGCGCAACGTGTGTTATCTTGTGTATTAGTTAAAAAAATAAAATAAAAATCCCAAAAAGATTTCCTTTGATGTTCGTGATTTACACTTGGTAGTTGAGTTGTGTTGTGCAGGATGACAGTGCATTACACAGATTTCAGCTTCTCTAAGTGTATATTATGCGGGGGTCCACGTCATCCGTGTATTGGTTGCCACGAGGCCCATTACAGGAGGGCACATGGAAAACCGGTGTCTTATGTTTCACAGCTTCCACCTCCATCATACGCTGATGATTATGACTTAGAGATGGAGGTTGATTATTACTCGGATGGATATGATCGGGACGAGGACGTTTATTATGAGACAAGGACGGATGGTCTATGTTTTTGTTGCGGTCTCGATCACACTTATGATTATGATGTGTGCACGGTGTATTCAGAAAACCCAAAGTATTGGAATAAAAAAATTATGGATGCGCACATCTTAAGTCCGTATCAGGGATATCGACTATATCATCACAAAGAATATTCTGAGCCTGAGGGTGTTTATACTTATCAGACCGAGGAGGAGAAAGAGCTTGTTATATTGGAAGTAACTTTGTCCAAACTCGAGCGGTATTTATCAGCACCTAACCTTTTCGATGAAGATCGAATCAGCTGTTTAGTTTCTAAGTGTCAGAATTTAAAAATGAAGATAGAAATAGAACAACGCCTTTCACCAATACCAGATGATATTAGAGATTATTCTCACATGAAGGAGGAGGTTGTGGAGGATAATACCACACCAATGAGTCCTTTATCTGATGAAGAGTCACTGGTGGATCAGATGGTGTGTGCAGATGATGAGGCAGAACAGTCTGAGGAGATGAATATGTGTACCGAACCTCTTCCCATATCAATCATTCAAAATAACAAGTGTGGGGAAGAGGGTTCGAGGAAGAAGATGAGAAGGGTGAAACTACAAGACATCAGGGTATACATCATGAAGTGGATTAGAGAAACCCGCAAGTGCAGTCTAAACATGCCAATTATACTGAAAAACCTATGGAGATGGCATGTAAATTTCCGGGCATTTGTTGGAAATGTTTTGGGTAAGTGTGCATTGAGACCACCGTAACGCTTATCAGGTATAGTCTGGCTGAAGACCTTTAAACTTAGCGCTCTCGGGAGGCAGCCCGAGGATGTAGAGTATTGTATTCGTGTTTTATTTTGTTTTGTTTTGTTTTGTTTTGGTGTTGTGTTTGTGTTTTGGCAGGTTACTACATTTCAATCCTCGCGGATGCAATGATTCAAGTGTGGGGATGTTTGGCAACATCACCGCTGAGATATCACAGAATCCAAGAGATGCTTATGTTCCTGTCCGATCACCGCGGCTGCATCACTACCAACACTGTTGATTTACGGATCAGGTCGTCTTTTGTTCTCATTTTGTGCACCATTGTATATATTCATGTTTATGTTCATGGTTGGGTGGATGGGTGGTGTTTTGATATGTTTAGTGATGGGTTGTGAAAGTTGGTGGTGTTTTTAGTAATAAGAATAAAAAAACAAAAAGAAATTTGGGTTTGAGTGGAAAAGCTACAATTGATTTTGTAGTGGTTTAAGCGATCTTCCCTTCAAAACCATACATTGGGGACAATGTATCCCAAGTGTGGGGATGAGGGGAAATTTTGAAAAAAATGTGAAATTTTTAAAAATCAAGCGAAAAATGGTCCAAATTGAACAGTTTAGTATTGAATTGCATGACACACCGGCAACCCATATCCCCTTGTTCTTTCTTGGTGAGAGTTGAGCCACTACTTGAATTTATTAGAATACATTTTTTCTTGATGAGAGTGGCAATGGGAGGTGCTGCATTAGAACTTGTGCTTGAATGCGGTTTGAGGCCTTATCTTGATATGCATGTGAAAAGGATAAGGGAAATTAGGTAGCCTCGTCTTGGTGTGTGCGAGTGTGGGATTTGGGGGGTTGGACCTCATAAGTTATATATATGAGCATGGTAGCGAGAGGGGCGGGGGTTTGGACTTTAGTAGCCCATTTGAGCTTTGAGCCGATCTTTTGTTAACCCGTGCCTACTTTCTCTTAAAAAATTAACCCGTATTTGACTCGGTCTATTAGTATAATCATCTTGTTCCAGTATGCTTGTTTGTTATGTTTGTTAAATCGAAAGAAAAAAAAAAGAAAAAAAGAGATATAAAAAGAAAAGGAAAAAAAAGAAAAAGCAATGAAAAATGAAAAAAATGAATGAGATAGTTTGTATATAGTTGTTTATGTTTTGTTTTAGTTAGAAATAAAAGACCGGGTTGAATCGTTAGCTACTTCTCATATGTATTTCCATTTCCAACCCATTTGCCTTGCCACGTTACAACCTCTAAGTTCCTTTGATTCACGTGCATATTTAGCAAATCATTTAGGCGAATAACCGATTTAATTACAAGCTTATTGTCGTGCAACCACCCATTTGCTTTAAGTGTGATCTAGCTTATCTTTGCTAGTTATTGCTTGTCGCCGAGAGGAGAGTTTTGTGAGGGGTGTGTCATGTGCAATTTTAAGAAAGAGTCAGTAAATGAGGACATTTGATTGCTTGGTTTGTGCTTGATCGCTTGAATAAATTGTGTTTTGTTGAACGGGTTGCTTGGGGCAAGCAACGGTTAAGTGTGGGGATGTGACGGGTAGTCCGTAGGACAACCCTTAAGTGGTATAAACGATATTAAAATCCCACATTTAATCGGGTAATTGTCTAGAATTAGATAACTATGGTTGCTTGTGTTTCAGGTACATTTGGGGCTTAAAAGTGTGGGAATGAAGCTTCGAATATGCGCGACTGGATTGGAGATTGAAAGACGGAGAATAAATGAAAGAAATCAATTATTGGTATGGAATAATTAAGAGGATAGCATTATAGAGGACGAAATTACGAGAACGTAGGCGAAAATGGTGAAGAAAACGGAGTTGAAACGAAAAAGTTATGCTGAAAACAAAATTGCATGCTGAAGCCTACCGTAATTTACGGTAGCTACCGTAAATTACGGTAGCCCCCAGCATTTTTCTTCCACCGTAAGGCAGTAGAGACCCACTGTAAGCTATTCCAAGCCACCGTAAGCTACGGTGGCCACCGTAGCTTACGGTGGAGGCCAACGAGAAATGTGTAACTGCCCTAATTTATGATGTTTTATTGTGTCTTTTGAAATCCAATCATGTTATTCGTTTAGTAACTGATTATGGGGCGATTTTGGGGTGTTCCAAGGTGTTATTGAGTGGTCTAAACATGGAGACTTTGTTTTTTATTCCATTGGACAAAGGTTTGATTGTTATGGCGATTCACGACACTATGAGCGGCTAGGTTTGCTTGGTGATCGTCTTGAGTGTAAGGTTTTATTTGTGACAATTATGTTTGTTCTTTAATTTCTGGAATATTAAACTATGCATGTGTTGTTAGTTTATTATGATGTTTTATTGGATGTTGGTAAATTGTTGATGTATGTTTGATCATAGTTCTAAACCATACGTTCTTGGTGTCGTTGGAAATCGAGATATCATGGGAGGGATTAGGGTTGGACATATGTTGATTGGTCATCGGGTAACAACCTCGCGTTCTAGGAATCCAAGTACTTAGTTCCCTTTCATCACAAACAATTGATCTTGCATGAGCTATGTCTATGTAGTTCTTTCCAGTTGAACATAAACCTTGATTGTCACTTAAAACCTGAAACTCTGGATGATCACTATCCTCTTATCCTGTTACAAAACTTGACTTTGATTTGTATTCTAATTTAGTAATTCTAGATAATTAAAACCAATCAACCCAAACATTGAAATTTACATTTCTTGTAATTTAGATTAATCTAGTTAGTTAGACATACATTGAGATAGCACATATTCCACAATCTCCCTGTGTTCGATACCCACTTACCGCTAGCTAATTAGTTGTAATTGGATTAAATTTGATTGTGACCACGACATCACATCAGCCGGAGGTGCATTGGTCACTGGCGCCGCTACTTGGCGGTTCTGGTTCTGCTGTTGGACAGGAACAGCATTGAGAGGAGCGGTAGTGACATCACAGTTCTTGTTTTTGTCGTTGTTCTTGCGCTTGTGACGTGAAGACTTGGAAGCTTGTGGTGCGGCGGTTTCAGCGGTGGGAGTAGCGGTAACTTGATGGAGACTCTAGGTGGTTTTATCGAAGTAACCAGCCCTAACTCGCTTGTCGTTGATTTCTACAGCGAGTAGATAAGTCTCCTCGATGGTAGTTGTCTTGGCGGCTTGCACGAAATCAGCAACACAATCTGGTAAGGAACGGATGTATTTCTTGATGGTGATATCAGCAGTAGAGACTTGGCCAGGGCAAATGATTCTTAGCTGCTTAAAGCGGGCAGTTAGACCAGCATTTTCGCCACCTTCCTGCTTAATGTTCCAAAACTCGTCCTCCAGCTTCTGAAGCTCATGGGGAGAGCAGAATTCCTTCATCATGATCTCCTTCAACTCCTCCCAAGTAAGCCCATAGGCTGCGTCATTCTCCCGCCTGTCCCTTTTGGCAGTCCACCAGTCCAGAGCCTTGGACTGGAAAACGCCAGTTGCGTTAACAGTGCGAAGGTTATCAGGGCAGCCGCTTTGGCACATAGTGACTTCAATTGAGTCGAACCTTTGAAACATGGCACTGGGCCCGTCTTCTCCGGTGAACTCTTTGGGGCCGCATGCCTTAAACTGCTTGAAGCTAAAAGTAGACTTAGGCGAGTCAGTCCTTGATTCCTCAGAGGACTTGCTAGCATTTTCATTAAGCTCACTGACAATTTGCGGAATGACCTTAGCAATCTGCTTAGCGACTAGCGATGCGATGTGTTTGTCAGCGTTGTTTCGGCGAGAAGCGCGAGCAGTGTGAGATCCAAATGATGACATTGTCTGCATCAGACATCGTCATAGGATTCAGACGGGATCTCGATTAAATCTAGTATAGTCTAGCGTATCTCCATGCGCTACTTTTATACACATATAAAGCTTAGGAACACATCAATCATTTTGGCACATGAATCACATAATCACAGAGGCACATAATCACATAAGCATAGAAACACATAAGCACATCAGCACATAGTTCACATAACCACTTTATTTTGAACGTATTCACCTACATATTCTGCACATATTCAATTATCATTCAAGGCTGTGAAAAGCGATTCGAGAGTTGCGAATTCGAGTAGCGAGTAGCGATTGCGAGTAACATAAGCGATTTGTTAGCGTATTGAGATAAATGTGTAATGTGTAATGTGAGTTGTGTGTGTATATCGAAGCGAACAGCGAAAAGCGAGTAAATCATCAAAACTAAAATATAATTAACACATAAAATTTCATAAAACATGTAAAATCTCACATAAAAGCGATAATTCACAGAGTCAGCGGTGGCGATCCTCAGAATCGAAACACAAAAAAGCGATAAGCGTAAAATCAGCGAAAATTAGAATGTCTTGGGTGTGCGAGACTTTAACTACTCAAAGTTATTTGACTACTCTCAAGGACTTCGAGTACACGCATTGGCTTAGTAGATGTGCTCTTGCCTCAATCTGGGCGATCGACAGGCATCCTTTCGGCCATTACGCAACTTAGGTCGTTGGAATCCTTCGAGACCTTGGTGAGAGTTTTGTAAAAAACCAAAGTATAGAGCGGATTAAGTCATTAAGATGCGGGTTTCACCCCTAACTTAACAACTTTCTTCCTGTTGGTGTGATAAGATCACGAGATAGAGAGGGAGACTTGCGTCGAAGTATGGATTTTACTCCTAATTCAACGCAAATCCTCGTGTTTATAATGAAAAAGGCGTGTCAGGCGAGCAATTTGTCAAGAGTTTGCGGTTTCACACCTAGTCTTAACCAATCACTCGTTTATGCGGATATTTTTCAGAAATTGTGTGTGTTGCCAGCCTTAGGAAAGGCTGACCTTGCGCGAAGCAGTAGTATGCGATGTTCGCGCAAGAGTGTAGAGTTCAGCAAATTCGAGCGAGAATTATCAAGCAAGCTCCTACATAACCCCTTACTGGGTTTGCACAAGTTGGTATGTTGGTACTTAGACTATAGACTAGGTCAATTCTAAGACATCGACCCGGAATAGGTCGAGTCTTGCATAATTCCCTGTAGTTATGGCTCTGATACCAATCTGTCACACCCCAACCGATGGCGGAAACATCGGGGTGCGACACTGAGCGAAACAGATTGTCCAAGAGAATCCATAACAACTATTAAATTACCAAATATTTAACGTTCACGTCCCATACCATAAACATATAAAATAAAACAGTTGTTATAGATATTGTTTCCAAAGACAAATAGCAGTTGCGACAACTCAGATTTATTTAATGTAGTTTCTAGACTCCCTAGCTTGATTCCACAAAAGCATGGTATAGCATAGCGTAAACATCCTAAACACCTGTCACATACGTTAAAATAAAAGTCAATACACATAGTGTTAAGGTGAGCATACAGGTTTAATAGTATAATAGGAGCGAAAGCGATTTACGCATAACCAGCATGTAACACGTAATAATGCGAAGCTAGTAAGTTATCGACAATGAAATATGCACAGACATGACTGCTAGTTGTAGAGTGCGCAACATATATCACCACTGTGACACGTGAAGAAATACCGTTAGCAACCCCCGTCCGCGACAGATGCTGAGTCCAAACTATAGTACTATCGTTGCTAAGGTGTCAGGCAACAATCACCGTGTAAACATAACATACAAGCATTCATCGAATAACACGTATAACATGCGAGAGCGGTTAGCGTGGAAATGGGAATTGATAACAATGGATTTTGTTACCAAATTACCCACGACACGAAAAGGTAATGATGCAATCTGGGTGATTGTGGATTGGTTAACCAAATCTGCTCATTTCCTACCAATAAAGGAACCATTCGGTATGGAACAATTAAAAAGTTGTATGTAAATGAAATAGTTTCATTACACGGTATTCCTTTATCTATTGTTTCTGATAGAGATAGTCGTTTTACTTCTCATTTTTTGACAAGTTTCCAAAAAGCAATTGGAACCAAGCTAAATCTAAGCACCGCTTATCATCCACAAACAGATGAACAAAGTGAAAGGACAATTCAAACAATGGAAGACATGCTTAGAGCTTGTGTAATTGATTTCGGAGGAAGTTGGGATGATCATTTACCATTAATAGAATTTTCTTACAATAACAGCTATCATACCAGCATCAATGTTGCACCATTCGAAGCACTTTATGGATGAAAGTGCCGAACTACAGTCTGTTGGGCAGAGATTGGAGAAAAGAAATTGTCTGGACCTGAAATAGTGTAAGAAACCACAGACAAAATCATTCAAGTCAAGGAACGACTGAAAGCAGCACGCGATAGACAGAAAAGTTATGCTGATAATAGACGAAAGCCGTTGGAATTTCAAGTAGGAGATAAAGTGTTGTTAAACAAGGAGTTGTCAGATTCATCAAAAGGGGAAAGCTAAGCCCCAGGTATGTTGGACCTTTTGAAATTATTAAAAGAATAGGACCAGTAGCTTATCAGCTACAACTGCCAGAGGAAATGGCAGGAATACATGATGTATTTCATATATGCAATCTCAAAAAGTGCTTAGCTGATGAATCACTAGTAATACCTCTTAAGGATATAGAGGTAATTGAAAAGCTTAAGTTTGTAGAGAAGCCTCTACAGATTGAAGACAAGAAAGTCAAGAATCTCAAACACAGAAGACTAGTTCTAGTCAAAGTGAAGTGGGATTCCAAGAGAGGACCAGAGTACACTTGGGAGCTTGAATCAGAGATGCAAAGGAAATATCCACACCTATTCCAGTAGACCTCGAGGACGAGTTCTAAATTAAGGTGGGAAGGATATAACAACCCTCCTAAATTTTTCCGACACCTCTAATATATTTATAATATCCCTATACTCCTTAAAATATACCCCGTGTACGATAAAGAACCCTTAATACCTTTATATAATTAAAATAAAAATAAAAACCAGTTTTATTAGTTTCTGGCGGGCCACGAAGACTCTCTCCTAGTCTTACGCGAGCCGCGACAGGTCAATATCAGGGAGCACCCCTGAGCTGCCACGTGGCAGCATCGTGTCGAGACTAATGGCCGATTCAGCCAAGCAACGGCCTACCCTAGCTAGCCTCGCGGGCCGCGAAGCCCTTGGCTGAAGCCTACGCGGGGTGCGAGAAACCTGAAATCAGGCCCTATAAATAGATGGCATCGACTGTTAGTTGAAGTCGCTCACATTTCGATCTTTCTCTCTCGAAATACTATAGTATAAAATCTATAATCGGGTATTATACCCCCTAATTAACGAAGTTCTGCCCCGTCGTAAGTATTATAACCCCGGTTACGTATTAGATACGCTGCCCGATTGATCTAGTGCTCCGTAACGGCTGTCGTGGTTCTGCCCGACGTAGTCGTTGGAGTTCTGTCTCGGGGATGGTATTACTAATGTAAATATTGGGTTATGATACTAACGCATGTGCATTGTTTAATTATTAGATTTTAACCAGGAAACCATCAGGAAAAGTCTAAACTAGCAATGTGAGTAATCACCTTTTTGTAAACCTTTTTGCAAACTGTTTTTACAAAACCTCAAATGTTTTACATTATTATTAGCAGTGATTGAGTATTTGTAAATTCTACAATTATCGTCGGTATGTTGGGGTTTTGTATACAAAATTTGTTACTACACTATGAGTAGTAACATGACCACAAGTAGGGTCGACAGTACCGTGGGTGGTAATTAAGGTAGAATAAAATAAACAAATGTAATTGTTGATTGCCCTCAATACTGTACAAGGATAAAACCTGTTTGATTAAAATGGGATTCACTCACCAGTATTTCCCTTTGACAAAATGTTTTTAAACGCGTTTCAGGTAACAAAATGTGAAAGCCAAATTAGAAGCCAGCTGGAGAGCACTGAAGGCTTGGAAAAGTGGCTATAAAGTTACCTAAAATAAAGAAGATGTTTTGTTAAATAGGATTTACCCCTATAAAAATATGTGTACTTGAAACTTGGGAATTTCCCATGTGTTTAATATTATAAAAGTGTGGTATTTTACTCTGATAAAAATATTTCCTAACTACGGTCCTAATGTAAAATTCCGCTGCCAAACTGATAAACACCGATACCACTGAAACTGGTCGCGGTCGTCCGTTCCCGGACAGATAAGGGACGGGGGTTGCGACAGAAGGTGGTATCAGAGCCTAGCCACTGATTTCAGCCAAAAAGGTGTTCTGCTGACATTGAAATTATAAATTTTGTTAGGAAATAATCAATACAACTATGTGTATACGTGTATATTATTATTTTGTGTTATTTGACAATTTGTTAGTTTACAGTATGAGTGATCAAGGACCTTCGGACGCTTACCGTCAGTTGTCCCACTCTCCTAGGGACGAAGGAACCTCTTCACAGTCTACCCCCTAGGGGTATTCGGCTGATACCGAAGAAGGTATTTTTGTGTTCAAAGCACAATCTAAAGAGCCATTCCCTCCTAAGAAGAGAGGATAGTTCAGCAGAGGAGCTCATGAGCGTAGAAAGAGGATGAGGAAATTGCAACATCAAAGGGCCCTAGCAGCGGCCAATAGGGAAATGAATGTGCAAACCCAGGACATACTCAATAGGAGATTAGCTAATTTTCACATATTAGCTACCACCGCTGCCGACCCTAATCTAGAACAACTCATAGCACCCCAACCACTGCAGTTGTTCCCAACACAATCCATGGAAGTAGAGATTGACCCAACTGACCAAAACCCACTACCCGATCTAGACCCAGCTGAAATCCCTAGGATACCAGCACCCCATCCTCCAGACTATGACCCGTGGTTTGACGACCACATGGATTACCAGCAACGCTACCCAATCCCAATAGAGGAGCCCATGCAAGATCTAGTAGGACCCTACCCAGACCTTGGCCCTCTAGATCCCTATTATGATAATGACTAATATATCAGGGAGATTCTAGAGAACCCGTACTCTCAGGAAGAACCTATGCCCCAGTTTCATGACCCAATACCAGCCCCAGCCCCACCCACGAATACTGAGAACCTACAGGAACTCCGAACCTTTGTTGAGGAAATCCTAGAAGGAAGTGAGAGGATGAGACAGATAGGGGAACGACTCGTCTGGAAATATGACGAGCGTAATATGCAATTCTGGATGAACCCCTATCAGTAGTAGTAGTAGTAGTAATAATAATAATAATAATAATAATAATAATATATAAATATATATGTGAGTATGTTTGAAAAAAAAATTAATATTTTCCAAACTAAGATAGATAACCCTATAATTATTGATGCATACTAGTATTATATTTTCATTTTCAGTTATGGTTTGTAATAGATATAGATGCATAATATAAAATAGAGTAAAGGTCGCAATGACGACGATTTTGGATCAATGTGTTGTTGTTTGATTATTCGCATTCAATATTATTTCATGATATTAATACTTGGAAAATGTTTAAAATCCAGATGGCCGACAACGCGAATCTGGAAAATCAGAATAATGAAAACCAGATAAATAACAGCGCTATTCGACATATAGTATCCCAAGGAATTAGAGATGCTATGCCAGCTATCATTCAAAATGTTAGGGAAGCAGAAAATACTAACAGTAATAGTGGGAGTAAGCGAACATATACTGAACCTGATCACAGCGTGAACAATGGACCGTTAATTCGATTGCCAATTCCAAAAAGAAGAAGAACCATGTCTTATGGTTGTTCTTATAAAGAATTCTGGTCTTGTAAACCAATAGAATTCTCTGGCAATGAAGGAGCCATTGCAGCTCTACGCTGGTTAGAAAAGACTGAGGCAGTCTTAAAAATAAGCAAGTGTGTAGAAGAAGATAAGATAATGTTTGCTTCCAATATATTTAAGAATGCAGCTCTAGAATGGTGTAACACTATCCTCCAGTCTCGGGGAAATGACAGGGTTTATAATATGGAATGGATTGAGTTTAAGAATATGGTGGAAAGGAAATTATGTCCTCCTAATGAAAAGGAGCAGATAGCTAACAAATTCTTAAACCTTAGAATGACTGGAGTAGACAGCAAGGGTTACACTACTACATTCTTTGAATATGCTAGAATAGTGTCAACCCTAGCATCACCAGAACCAGTGTTAATCTCCCGTTACATCTGGGGATTAATTGGTGAAATTAGACATGTAGTCAAGGCAGCTAGACCACCAACTATAGACGAAGCTGTAGAACTAGCAAACACCTTGACTGATGAACTGGTACGTACGCAAGAAGAGAACCAGAGAAGGAACTTAGCCCAAAGGCTTACCCAGAAATTTCGCTACGGTAATTCCAACCGTGGGAAAAATATAGGTTCTACCTCTGCACCCTACTGCAAAACCTGTAAGAAGAAGCATTCTGGAAGATGCTCTACCTACTGCAAAATACCAGGACACAAGAAGGAAGATTGCAGGAAGAAACCCAGTAACGGTGTATGCTTCAACTGTGGAGAAAAAGGACATATCAGGACGAATTGTCCAAAAGTAGCTCTAACCATGAACAACAAGATTACTAAAAATGCTAGAGCATTTGTTTTGACTGCAGAAGAAGCAAAGATGATACCGGACGTGATTGCCGGTACGTTTTTAGTTAATGATTTTTTTGCTGAAGTATTATTTGACTCTGGGGCAAACCAAAGTTTTATTAATACTTCATTTTGCAAAATTCTCAATCAGCCATTAACTAAACTCCAACAAGAATGTCTAGTAGAAACAACAAATGGAGAAACCATTAAGATTTCTGAAATCTTGCAGGGAGCAAGAATAGAAATTTTAAATCAAAAGTTTATTGCAAATCTTTACCCAATGAATCTGGCAGGATTTGATGTTGTATTAGGAATGGATTGGTTAATAGCCAATAAAGCCAGTATTCTATGTGATCAAAAATCAATACAAGTAAATTCACTAAAGGGTGAAGAGATCACAATTAAAGGAGATATGCCAACCAGACACATAAAATTCATCTCCGTGATGAAAACTGCAAGTTGTGCAAGAAAGGGATCAATAGTGTATATGATTTCCATAATCATTAACACTAAGGGAAAAGAATTAAAAGATATTCCTGTAGTGTCAGAATTTTCAGATGTATTCCAGAAGAATTACCAGAACTACCGCCAGATAGGGAAGTCGAATTCAGAATTCATCTGCTACCAGGAACAGCGCCAATTGCCAAAGCACCTTACCGTTTGGCACCTGCAGAAATGCAAGAATTAAAGAAACAGTTAGACGAACTGTTAGAAAAAGGATTCATACAGCCAAGCTCATCACCATGGGGAGCACCAATCTTGTTCGTCAAGAAGAAAGACGGATCAATGCGTATGTGCATTGATTACCGTGAATTGAATAAGGTCACGATTAAAAATCGGTACCCATTACCGAGAATCGATGATCTATTTGACCAACTGCAAGGAGCTCGATTTTTCTCAAAGATCGATTTACGCTCAGGATATCATCAATTAAAGGTACAGGAAGAGGACATTCCTAAGACCACTTTCTGAACAAGGTATGGCCATTATGAATTTACTGTCATGACATTTGGTTTAACCAATGCCCCAGCAGCATTTATGGACATGATGAACCGGATATGTAAGCCATATTTGGATAAATTCATAATTGTCTTTATAGATGATATTCTGATTTACTCTAAAAGTGAAAAGGAACATGTAGCGCATCTGCATATACTTTTAAACTTGCTGAGAAAAGAAAAGCTTTATGCTAAATTTTCGAAATGTGATTTTGGTTAAAAGAAGAGCAGTTTCTTGGACATTTAGTTAACCACGAAGGAATTCATGTAGATTCCACAAAGATTGAGGCAATTACTAAATGGAAAGTCCCTGAGTCGCCAACAGAGGTTAGAAGTTTTCTAGGATTGGCCGGTTATTATAGAAGGTTTATTCAAGATTTTTCTGGAATAGTCATTCCCTTGACTAAGCTAACCTGTAAATCTGTTAAATTTGAATGGGGATCAAAACAAGAAGAATCCTTTAGAATTCTTAAGCAAAGATTAACCAACGCACCCATACTAGCGTTACCAAAAGGAACTGAAGACCTTGAAGTCTACTGTGATGCTTCTAAGTTAGGTTATGGATGTGTGTTGATGCAACGCCAAAAGGTTATTGCTTACGCGTCTAGAGAACTTAAGAATCATGAAGAAAATTATACAACACATGATTTAGAGTTAGGAGCTATAATTTTTGCCCTTAAGATTTGGAGACACTATTTATATGGAAATAAATTCGTAGTTTAAGGTACATTTTTGAGCAAAAAGAGCTGAATATGAGACAAATAAACTGGATGGAATTTCTTAGTGATTATGATTGTAATATCCAGTATCATGAAGGAAAAGCTAACATAGTTCCTGATGCTTTAAGTCGAAAGTATCATGAAAAGCCAAAAAGAGTACATTCTCTTAAACTAAATCTGCAAGTAGATTTAAATGAACAAATTAGAGAAGCACATGAATCAGTTATCAAGGACGATACTGAGAAATTGAAAGGTATGATTAAAGAATTAGAACAAGGAACAGATGGAATTTGGAGATTCCATAAGAAAAGGATGTGGATACCTAAATTAGGAAACCTACTCCACCAAATATTAGACGAAGCCCATAAGTCTAAATATACGATACATCCTGGAAGTGATAAGATGTATCAAGATTTACGAAACAATTTCTGGTGGATAGGAATGAAAAAGGATATAGCAGCTTATGTTGCTAAGTGTTTAACATGTTCACAGGTCAAAGCTGAACATCAGAAACCCTCAGGTTTGCTGCAACAATTGGAAATGCTTGTATGGAAATGGGAATTGATAACAATGGATTTTGTTACCAAATTACCCAAGACACGAAAAGGTAATGATGCAATCTGGGTGATTGTAGATAGGTTAACCAAATCTGCTCATTTCCTACCAATAAAGGAAACATTCGGTATGGAACAATTAGCTAAGTTGTATGTAAATGAAATAGTTTCATTACACGGTATTCCTTTATCTATTGTTTCTGATAGAGATAGCCGTTTTACTTCTCATTTTTAACAAGTTTCCAAAAAGCAATGGGAACCAAGCTAAATCTAAGCACCGCTTATCATCCACAAACAGATGGACAAAGTGAAAGGACAATTCAAACAATGGAAGACATGCTTAGAGCTTGTGTAATTGATTTCGGAGGAAGTTGGGATGATCATTTACCATTAATAGAATTTTTTTACAATAACAGCTATCATACCAGCATCAATGCTGCACCATTCGAAGCACTTTATGGACGTAAGGGCCGAACTACAGTCTGTTGGGAAGAGATTGGAGAAAAGCAATTGTCTGAACCTGAAATAGTGTAAGAAACCATGGACAAAATCATTCAAGTCAAGGAACGACTGAAAGCAGCACGCGATAGACAGAAAAGCTATGTTGATAACAGACGAAAGCCGTTGGAATTTCAAGTAGGAGATAAAGTGTTGTTAAAAGTCTCTCCTTGGAAAGGAGTTGTCAGATTCATCAAAAGGGGAAAGCTAAGCCCCAGGTATGTTGGACCTTTTGAAATTATCAGAAGAATAGGACCAGTAGCTTATCAGCTACAACTGCTAGAGGAAATGGCAGGAATACATGATGTACTTCATATATGCAATCTCAAAAAGTGCTTAGCTGATGAATCACTAGTAATACCTCTTAAGGATATAGAGGTAATTGAAAAGCTTAAGTTTTTAGAGAAGCCACTACAGATTGAAGACTGGAAAGTCAAGAATCTCAAGCACAAAGGACTAGTTCTAGTCAAAGTGAAGTGGGATTCCAAGAGAGGACCAGAGTACACTTGGGAGCTTGAATCAGAGATGCAAAGGAAATATCCACACCTATTCCAGTAGACCTCGAGGACGAGTTCTAAATTAAGGTGGGAAGGATATAACAATCCTCCTAAATTTTTCCGACACCTCTAATATATTTATAATATCCCTATACTTCTTAAAATATACCCCGAATACGATAAACAACCCTTAATACCTTTATATAATTAAAATAAAAATAAAAACCAGTTTTATTAGTTTCTGGCGGGCCGCGAAGACTCTCTCCTAGTCTTACGCGGGATGCGACAGGTCAATATCAGGGCGCACTCCTAAGCTGCCACGTGGCAGCATCGTGTCGAGACTAGTGGCCGAATCAGCCAAGCTAGGGCCTACCCTAGCTAGCCTCGTGGGCCGCGAAGCCCTTGGCTAAAGCCTACGCGGGGAGCGAGAAACCTGAAATCAGGTCCTATAAATAGATGGAATCGGCTGTCAGTTGAAGTCGCTCACATTTCGATCTTTCTCTCTCGAATTACTATAGTATAAAAGCTATAATCGGGTATTATACCCCCTAATTAACGAAGTTCTGCCCCGTTGTAATTATTATAACCCCAGTTACGTATTAGATATGCCGCCCGATTGATCTAGTGCTTCGTAACGGCTGTCGTGGTTCTGCCCGACGTAGTCGTTGGAGTTCTGTCTCGGGGAGGGTATTACTAATGTAAATATTGGGTTATGATACTAACGCATGTGCATTGTTTAATTATTAGATTTTAACCAGGAAACCATCAGGAAAATTCTAAACTAGCAATGTGAGTAATCTCCTTTTTGTAAACCTTTTTGCAAACTGTTTTTACAAAACCTCAAATGTTTTACATTATTATTAGCAGTGATTGAGTATTTGTAAATTCTACAATTATCGTCGGTATGTTGGGGTTTTGTATACAAAATTTGTTACTACACTGTGAGTAGTAACATGACCACAAGTCGGGTCGACAGTACCGTGGGTGGTAATTAAGGTAGAATAAAATAAACAAATGTAATTGCTGATTTCCCTCAATACCGTATAAGGATAAAACCTGTTTGATTAAACTGGGATTCACTCGCCAGTATTTCCCACTGACAAAATGTTTTTAAACGCGTTTCAGGTAACAAAATGTGAAAGCCAAATTAGAAGCCAGCTGGAGAGCACTGAAGGCTTGGAAAAGTGGCTATAAAGTTACATAAAATAAAGAAGATGTTTTGTTAAATAGGGTTTACCCCTATAAAAATATGTGTACTTGAAACTTGGGAATTTCCCATCTGTTTAATATTATAAAAGTGTGGTATTTTACTCTGATAAAAAATATTTCCTAACTACGGTCCTGATGTAAAATTTCGCTGCCAAACTGATAAACACCGATATCACTGAAACTGGTCGCGGCCGCCCGTTCCCGGACAGATAGGGGACGGGGGTTGTGACAACCAGGTAGATCTTCTAGAAAAACATCGGGGTATTTCGATACTACAGGAATTTCCTTCAGTTCCTTGCCTTTAGTGTTAACGATCACTGAGATCATATACACTATGCCTTGCTTCTGTGCATAACTTGCAACTTTCATCACTGAAATGAATTTTGTTGACTTGGTCGACTTGTCTTCTCATATAAGGATCACCTCTCCTGTTGGCGTACGAATCTCAACAGAATTTTGATCACATAGGATTCGAGCATGGTTGGCTACTAACCAGTCCATTCCTAATACTACATCAAATCCTGCTAGATTCATAGGTAGTAGGTTTGTCATGAATTTATGTCCTGACAGTTCTATCTTTCCTTCTTGAAGTATGTCATGTGCATCGGTGGAGTTTCCTTCTGCCGTTTCTATCCTACAAGCTTGACTAAGCTTAGTTAATGGTTGATTAAACGCTTGACAGAATCTAGTATTTATAAAACTTTGATTTGCATTAGAGTTAAATAATACTTTAGCATAGACGTCATGAATAAGAAACGTACCGACGATTACGTCGGGAATCATAGCTGTCTCTTGTGTTGTAAGCATGAAGACTCGTGCGTTCTTCTTGGCTCCGTCTGCGGTTTTTGCTTTGTTATCAGGTGCCTTTGTCAGTTTTGGGCAATACGGGCGAATGTGACCCGTTTCTCCGTAATTGAAACAGATATTAGTATTCTTTCTACATTCTTCTTCTTTGTACCCAGGTGTTTTGTAGAAATTGCAGTACCTATTACACCTTCCTGAATGTTTTCTTTTGCAAAATATGCAGAGAAGCAATGCTGAAGACTGCCCAACTCTTCTCTTGTAGGTATTACAAGAGCGAAAACCTTGGGTAATTTTCTGGGCTAACTCTTTCTTCTTGTTTTCTTCCCTTGTGCGGATTAATCCATCAGTCAAAGTATTAGCCAGTTCGACTGTTTCCTTAATATTCTGAGGTCTAGCAGCCTTGACTATGTCGCGGATCTCATTAATTAATTCCCAAATATAACGAGAAATTAGTACAGATTTTGACGAAGCCAGAGTTGGTACCATCTTGCGTATTCGAAGAACTTTGTTGTATACTCATGACAATTTACGTCGACCGTTTTGTGGTTTAGGAACTTGTTAGCCATTTGTTTCTTTCCATAAGGGGTACATAATTTCCTTTCTGCCATTTCTTTAAACTCTCCCCAGTTCATAGCATAGGCCATGTCGCTTCCTTTTGCCTGAAAAATAGTATTCCATTACTCTAAGGCTTCTTCCTTAAAGAGATTGGAAGCATACAACACATATGCTGATCTTAAGAATAGCTTCCGTCTTTTCCAACCATCGCAGAGCAGTCGTAGCTCCTTCACTGCCTGCGAACTCGGTTGGTTTACAAGCTAGAAATTCCTTGTAGGTACATCCGGAAGTCATTGCCTTCATTTTCTTAAGAAATGGGGCTTTGATAATATCATCATTGCCTCCATTTACACTGTGGCTAAACTGTCATTACGAGTACGCTTGCTACTCACAGCCTTAGTGTGCTCTTCGGGGTTTTTAACAGCTTCAATAATTAATGGGATAGCGTTAGCTATTCCCTGGGCGATTATGTTTTCTATGGCATCTTTATCTAGGGGATTTTCTTGATTATTCTGGACTGATTGGTAAACTTCGTTTGACATCTGAATTGCAAACATATTCCACAGATTAATATCATAGAATAGTTAGCAAATAAGCAAAATATCGTAAACACAATTACACAAATAAGCAGAGCATATTGTCCAAAAACGTCAATCATTGCGACTTATAGATTTCTTATATATAATATGCTTCTTATATTTTACAAATTTTATCACATATATATATATATATATAGTGTGTGAGGTTCATTGGGGAACACTAAAAAAGTGGGGAACAGTGGGGAACCGGCTCAAACGAACTCCGATTGGACTCATTCCAGCGGCGTTAGAACTGTCTCGTCAAACCCTAACTAGGATCTCTTAACTCTAAACCCTAAATATATTAGGGTTTGGCTTTTAGGGTTTAGCTTTAGGGTTTAGCCTTAGGGTTTAGCTTTAAGGTTTAGAGTTTAGCTTTAGGGTTTAGGGTTTGGCTTTAGGGTTTAGCTATAGGGTTTAGCCTTTAGGGTTTAGCTTTTAGGGTTTATAGTTTAGATTTTACGGTTTAGCTTAGGTTTTAGCCTTATTTTTTAGCTTTAGGGTTTAGAGTTTAGGAGTTAGGATTTAGGGTTTAGGGTTAAGAGATCTTAGTTAGGGTTCGACGAGCCTGTTCCAACGCCGCTGGAATGAGTCCAATCGGAGTTCGTTTGAGCCGGTTCCCCGCTGTTCCCCACTTTTTTAGTGTTCCCCAATGAACCTTCCCCTATATATATATATATATATATATATATATATATATATATATTAGTTTTTTCTACAAAATACAGAAAACATAATACACAGATATATATTATGGGGGTTAGTCTCTTGTTAAAAAACGTTGCTCCCTCTTGTCGTATTTCCAGACGAGATTTTCTCCCACATGCCTGATCCTACTTCCCGTATCTATTAGTTTCTCGCCGTAGTGGTGAAGCTCTCATTTTCTGGATTCATCGGGGGAAACGCCACAGGTTTCAGTAGGAATTTTGGGTAGAATTGATAAGGGTCATTTATCAGATTTTGGAATACCCAATCATTGGTCCACTACTCTTCAACCGGATTGGGGAGCTGCTATTGTGGAATTGCTGGTTCTGGAATTATCGGCTTAGGGTTCCTTGGCATTGCATGTTGAGCGGGCATGTTCAGATTTATTTCCTCGGGTATCGGCCTGAACATCTCACAGTTAGCAAGCCTTTGATCTAACTCATCCCATGTTAGCGGCATAGAGGTTGGATTCGAACTTTCACCTACAATTTCTTTTCCTTTTGTTTCTCCTATTCTTTTTGTTTTTGGTGCAGCTGGCGCTTTCTTCCTTCCTCTTTTCCATTCTAGTATTCTCTTCCACGTTTTCGGTGGTGCTTTTGGTAACAGTTGCGCTTAAAAAATCATCGGTTCATCTGCATCAGCTTGGTATCCAGATTGATTCTTAGCAGTTTCCATATCTGTGTGATTAACATATATACTTTGGAGCGCCTCTGGTAGTTCTTTAGTGCTCGTACTGTTAGTCAAAAATAATAAAAACAACGAACTCCAAAAATCGAATATATAATATTTGATTAGTATCACAGATTTCACAGAAGTATTTAATCAAATTTCTAACTACTAATTTTAAGTATTTTCACGATACTTAATTAGCTTAAACTAGTGGCTCTGATACCACCTTCTGTCATGACCCCCAACCCTATTCCGGGCGGGAGCCGCGCAGACACGAGTGGTACCGGTGTTTATTAAATTATCGCAGCGGAAAACTTATCAGGACCGGGTGTTAGGAAAAATATCAGAGTTTCAAAACACCAAATTTTCATTTCATAACCGTGGGATAAAACCCGTATTTATATAAAGGATTTTCACGGGGATAAATCCTTGATTACAAAAACATGTTTTATTCAGGTTGACATAGCCACTTATTTAAGCTGAAGTGCTTCACGACACTTTTATTCACTTCACAGTAATTCACCTGAAACGTGTTTTAAAAACCTTTGGTCAGCGAAAAATACTGGTGAGTTCATTCAGTTGTAAAAACACATTTGTTATAATTACAGCATTAAGAGTTTTTATATTTGATTATATCTATCAATTACTCAAATCAATATTGCGACTGGGGCAAATCCATGTGCTTGTGGTCATATTACTATTGGCTAACTCGTCGTCCAATAGTAACGCTAGACAAGTAATGTATACAAAACCCCACATACCGGCAGTAATTTCAGAATACGAAGACTTAATTACTGTAATATAACTTAAGAAAACATTTATGGTTTTGAAAGCACTTTGATAAAAAGAAAGAATGACTCACATTGCAGATTTAGTGTATCTGTACTAGTCTGCTGGTTAAAGCCTGATTTCCTAATTAAACACACAATGCACACATATTAGTGTACTAACTCAATTCAACTTTAACGATAATCACGAGATCAAAACCCACAACGAATGACAAAGTATAGCCTTATTCAGGCAGCACTTAAACATCTGTTGGATCGGTTTCAATCAATCGGACAAAGTACCGTACCAGTGATTCGAGTTATTACCCTGATAACGGGCAGAGGTTTGGTACTCCGAGTATTTTTTGGGTATAATACTGAGCACTATCGAGAGAGAAAAGAAAAGATTTTGAGCAGATTGAAATGCAACATGAACGCTCAATTTATAGCTGAAACATGGAAGTCTCACGCCCCGCGATACCCTAGGGGTATCCCATCGTGCCCCGCCAAAACCCCCTAGCTAGGGCATAGCTGTCATGACTCAACTAATAGCTTATACATGTGGACGACAAGTGTACGACACGTGTCTTAGGCGGTTATGAGAGTCTCGCCACCCGCGAGACTTTGGTGTAAGGCTGTCGCGCCCCACGACAGCCGATAAAACAATATATTTTTCATTTTTTTCATGCCGAGTTTCATCGTACATTTTTGGAGTTACGATTACGGATTTATGTGGGACCTTTTTGAGGGTTGTTACAATTGAGTACACATTCACACACATCAGTCTCATAAAAAGAAACTTGATAAAACTCTTTCTCTACGCCAAACTCTCTCTAGAGGATCTCTCAAAGTGGCTAACCTAACAAATGAGATAAAAACTTGTTTAAATACTCATCAGGCTAACTTTCCCTACATGGGCTCTCCATGGGCATGCCTAGCCCACATGACCTAGATAAGGCTCAAAATACTATAAACCCATTAAAAGCTAACCCAATAAAGTCCAAACTGTAACCCATAGCCCATCAATTGTATTTGATACATCAGTCTCATATATTTAGGCCTAACATAGATCCTGACAAAATAAAAGAGGAAGCAAGAAAACTTTTTAGGGACAAGTAACAAGAGCCCAAAAGATGAAGACCAACTTGTGTAATCGATTTTAGTAGGTTCTCAACTGATCATGCCGAAAAGCTAATTATACTATTTTCATTGGAGGAAATAAAATCAGCAATATGGGATTGTGGTGGAGAGACAAAGTTCATGGGTCATACAACTTCTCATTAAACTTTATTCGTAAATTTTGGGTGCAATGTCAGCCATATGTCAAAGCGGTTTCAGCTCAATTCTTTGTCGATGAGTAGATTAATAGAGGATCCAATTCATCCTTTTCACTCTCATCCCTAAGATAAATGGTCATTCTTTTTTTTTATTAGTTTAGACCAATTTCCTTAGTCGGAATCATTTACAAAACCATTGCAACGATACTTGCTAACATAATTAAAAATTCGATGTTGTATTGACGGGGTAGTGTTCAATTAGCCTTTATTGAAGGTCATAATATTTTGGACTGGCCGCTTATTTTAAATGGGATTGTGTCTTGGTAGAAATTTTCTAAAAAAAGGATTTGGTATATTAAAGTTGTCTCTAAAAAAAGCTTATGACACGTTTAATTGGAATTTTCTTGACAACATTTTGAATACATGGGTTTCCCGACTTTATGGATGAAGTGGGTAGATAAAGGATGTTTAGTTTCGAGAAGGTCTTCCATGATCATTAATGGGTCACCCACTAGATAGATATTAATTAGATATTTATTTGAAAGAGTTATCAGCAAAAATGGGTAAATAGAAATGGTTGTGGAAGGTTTGTATTTATAGGCGAGGCAAAGGGATCAAGAAAAGCAAACTCTGACCAATCTAAGGTTGATCTATCGACCATGGATCTCCCAGTTTTTGTCTTTCACTTTGTTTTGAATCTTGAGTGTTGTGTAACGACTATAATTTTCCCTCAACACCTTATACACACCCATACGTCTAATCTTTGACTTTTCAAAGCAACCCTTTGACATCTATCAACATAGATGTTTACTTTTCAAAGTCCAGGGGTGCCTTGGTGAAACATGTTGCATTATTTCCATTTATGGAATCTCTGTCTCCTAACATCATTACATCCTGCAAATGAAAAGAAAGCAAGTAGATGCTTCCATTTTCAAGTTCAAAGTCAACCCAATTGATTATCAACTTGTTTGATTCAATTGGGACTTTTAGTAGCAAGTATTTCAAAGAAAATTTAACTTAAGTTTTAAGTTATAGTTAATTTTCTCTCTAATTCCTAGTCAATTTCTTGATGTATCATGCATTGATATTTGCAGATGCTCTTTCATACTTGAGTTTTGTAGTCTTTAAGTCTTCATCATATATTACTTTGGTCATTCACCTTTGCATATCACAATATGTTCCACTTGGTGATTGTTGTTCTTGATGATTTGCAATTCATTTCCCAAGTTGTGATTCATAATTCATTTTCCAAGTCTTGACCATTCTAGTCTTGATTCATCATTTGATCTTTGAATTTGATAAGCCTTGTGTGTGATGATCTTAATGCTTTGTAAATCATTAAGTGTTAAGTGACATACATGTAGTATATGTGCATCCTTAATCAACAACCATTAAGAAAACTTATAAATTCAAGACATTAAAAAATGGCATCGTTTTGGATTTTACTATTTCATAATCTATTCTTAATCCTTGTTTCCCAACACAAACATCGTTCTATTCACTAAATGGTGGTGGAAACTCAAACTAAACAAGTGACAAAGTTTCAAAGGCTATTCATGAGAATTATATATGGTACAAAACGGTTTTGATTAAAAAGACAATAATGGTGGTTTGGAAGAATATAGTCCCGATAGAATCGGAGTTGTGTAACGCAGATTTGGGTATACATACCAAAATAAAAGGGAGCCTCAGAAATAGGAGAGGCATCTATTTTTGGACATACTGCAGGATAGAATAAGGTGTTCTTTGTATGGAGAGGGGAGGTGGATAGGATTGCAACCAAGTTAGCTCTAATAGAGGATTATGCCTTAACATGAGTACTAATGTGCAAATGTGATATCCGACAAGAAGACACAAACCATGTCCTAGTCAGCTACATGTTTTCAAAGGCAATCTGGTGGCAAATATGGGTTTGGTCTAAACTACCGATTCCAACCAAGTTTGACTCTGTTAAAGAGCTACTTAATTTTGTATCATTCGTGAACGGTTCATAGGTCATAAAGAAAGTGATTTGTGCTATCTAGAATGTAAATGTTATTAGCGAGTATGGTGTAATTTCAATTTCAAATGAACCAGGTGTTTCTTGTTGTTTGGCTCTTCTACGGCTTGATAGAAGTTGCTAGTTTAATGTATACTTGGTTTGAACGTACTTGCTTGCCATCCAAAAAAATATGGCCTATTGTTGTTACGAAACAGAAGGTTGATGTTATATACCACATAAGGTGCGAGTATTGTGTAATTTCAATTTCGAATAAACCAGGTGTTTCTTGTTGTTTGGCTCTTCTAGTGGCTTGGTGGAAGTTGCTAGTTTAATGTATACTTGGTTTGAACAAAGTACTTGCTTGCCATCCAAAACAATATGGCCTATTGTTGTTTCTAATCAATAGGTTGATGTTATATACCACATAAGGTGCTAATCGTATGTTTATGTATTTCCAAAACCATAAAAAATGCATTAGGATGATGTTAGAATGAGTTTTGTCTATAAGTACTTATTTTAGAAACTTGTTACCAAATGAGAATAACAAGGGTTGTGTGATCTAACAACTAGCCAATGTGATGACCATCTAATAAAATGTTTGGAAATAAAGTTCTTTAAGAAAAAAAAAATGTTGTATCCGAGATGCAGGCCCGGCTTTGTGGGCTTGGCAGCCCGGGCAGACGCCAAGGCCCAAAAGATTTTTAGGGCCAAACAAAAATTTAGGGTCAAGATTTTTAAATGAGTACTGTTATCTTAAATGTTTAATAAATGACTTTATTAACAAAAATGAAGCTAGTTTAATGATTAAGAATTAAGATACTCAAATTTGAAAACCAAGGTCATGAGTTCTAAACCCTTCATTTACATTTTTATTTCCTAAACAATTTTCAGTTGATCTCATGCATTTTTTATTTCCTAAAGTGTTTTGAACTATGAATTCACTTAATTAATTGACTCTTCAATTTTGTTAACAAGATGATTATATGATTAATTAGTTAATGTTTTGGGTTATAATCTTGAGGTGTTAGTTCAAACCCCATGATTAGCATGTCGTATTGTGGTTTTTTGATATATATTTGATGAGTTTATATTATACCAATTTTTTTGTTTCGCCCGGAACCCAAAAATTTTTTTATCATTCTCGGAGACGGCCTTGGCGAGATGAATTCCCTAATCGTGATGTGACTAGTCGTTACAAAGTGAGCGACCCTTCTCTAAGGTGTATATCTTAGATCCAAGTCGGTCCAATTTGTGTATTGGTGTGCTATTTTTCCTCTTATTATGGTAGAAGTTCATAATTTGGTGTTTATTTGACATCATTGCATCACACTTGAGATTGAAGTTATGATAAAGTGCATAAAAGCTTTGAAAGTATTTTGAAAAAATGAATGTGGATTTTGGTACAACTATGAATATTGTACTTTTATGATTGCAACTCGAAGAAAAACAATCATTACTGAAATAAATTATCCTCTAAAAGAGTTACATATAGGCTAGCAAGTAGCAACACATTTTCTAAACACTCGCACTGAATTTTATTCAAATGAAAGTAAAAAAAATATCAACAAAAAAAAAAAAAAAAAAAAAAAAAAAAAACTAACACCAGTACACAGTACTCCCCGTTTAAACAGGCAACAACTAGTAGTGGGAAAAAGCTTAAAAAAACTGACTTGGGTGTTTAAAATGTAAATTGCGAAAAGGCTTGATTTGACCCTCGATCCATGTCTCCACTGAGTTCACCAACTCGTTCTCCGAGTCGACTCACTTCACGTTTCAACAACACTGCCAGGTTGCCAAGCTGAAGTTGCAATCAATGGTCTAGTGTGCCACCCCAGCATCAAGCACCCGTCGTTTTCTTCCACCCTGTACCCATCGCCACCCGCGAACAAAGCCAAAAGCATACTCGCTTGTTTGAACGCGTTGGATCCAAGATGCACCGGGTTGAACCCGGCCGAGTTCATCCGAATTCGCCACTGAGTCAGCGTCTCATGCCGTTCGACTCGGTCGGTACCTTCACAAGCCACCACGTTACATATCTGGCGACCTAAATACACTTCCGACATCTCCAAATCTAGACTGTTGGACTGAGTCAACGCGGAACTCTCCAACGAGTCAAACATTGTTGAGTAGTAATGTAACGCCTCGTTAAACCTGTCTAGAAAAACGGCGTCGTTGTGACCCGATTCCTGTTCCACAAAAGTCACTATCTTGGGTTTCATATCTTTAATAGAATTCAACACTTTTTCAACGGCCGCTGGTCGTGCGAGGAGGCGGTGAAGCTCGAAAACCGAGTTCACCGCCACCACTTCCTCATCCGTTGGGCGGATATCAAGCATACCAGCATCGATATCCGCCAAGGAATTAGCCACAAAACCTCTAAACTCGAATTCAACTCCAATCGTGTCCGCTAATTGAGCTAGTTTCCATCCGACTTGCTGCAAAGCGTCAGTGTTATCCGGTTGCGGCGGTCCAATACCAGTTAAACGAAAAGCCGGTGGACCGCCATTACGCAAGGCCAGCGCTTGCATAAGCGCTGGCCATTGCATACCTTGATTTAAACTGAAATCGATGACGTGGACGCGTGTCGCGCCCGCGAACGCTTCCAGAATCGCTTGATTCGCCGTGAAGTGAGCGAATTTGAGGTACGGACAACTCTCGTAAAAATGCATATGTAAATCCTCAAGCGACTCTCGAGGGTAGATCTTGTAAATTCGCTGAGCCAGAGCGCTGGCGAAGTATCTAGCGACTTTCGCCATCGCTCCGGCCTGCGACGCCACCAAAATCCCGATGTGTTTGACCAGAGCATCCGCAAGTTTCATGTTATTTTGTTGTACGGCTTCAGCACACGCCATAAGCGTGTGCACTAATCGTATACCGGCTTCTTGTGAATCCACAAGCACCACCGGGCGTGGTGACTCTGGTGGTACATCAATTATTTCATCAGATCCAGCGGATTTTATTCGCTTATTTCCATTTCTACCTTCCAACGACTCGTCGGTGGAGCTAATGCCGTAAATAGCTCCACCGGCAATCGCACGCAAGTCGTACGGATCATCATCGTACATATTACTTGTCTGCTGCCCATTAGTTACATTATTATTGGAGAAATCAATTATGGTAGTAGACGCGTCGCCAGGAAGAGTGATATCAAAATCGGCAGAAGACGAAACAACATCCGAACCGGTGTTGTTAATCTCAGAAAGCATGCTCTGATACCAACCCGAAAGATCAGACGGGTTGTAATGAACAGTATCAGCCAGCTGTAAAACCCCATCTTCACCCATCACCATTTCAAGCTGCTCAAGCTTCTGAGCTACATCGGCCATGTCCGTTGACTTGACCTTGTAACCCAATACTTCCAACAGCTCGTCCATTCCTCCGGAATCTGGCAACGTCTGGGTTAGATCTTTTGGGTTTGCTGGAGGACTTGATGATGAGGTTTTGGTTTCTTTCTTACGCTCACGACCTCTCTTCATGGTTTTTGAGAGTTTAAGTGATTAGGGTTTGGTTTGGTATGTAATAGTAGTTGTTGTGTCAATTGGTTGAAGAAAGATGGAGGAAATGAAGAGGAGATTGGGTGTTTAAAAGTAGGAGGAGTAATAGATGAATCTTGTTGTGGTTTTGGAAAGCAGGGGCTCGTGACGGGTGGGGGCTCGAGCTTCAAGAGAGGAAGACATGATGAACCGGAGAAGAAGATAAGGAAGAGACTGCCACACCGCTTGATAATAATACTATACTATTTCTCTTTCTCTTTCTCTTTTTAGTAACCCTATTATTACTCCAATTCTGGTCACTAATTTATTATCATACAAACTGTTAACCGCTGTTTGTAACATAGAAAACTAACATCTTATTTCTAGTTTGGTAAGCTTGTAAAAAATCCCAATTTACAAATTTTCTGTAAAAAGATAGAATAAGTGTAACTAGTAAAAATTCACCAATAACGTGCATGGCTTTATAGCCTAGTGGCATATTAGGAGTGAAATGAGTCTTTGGGACCAATAGGTCCTGGTTCAATTTCCACAAGAGGGTTTTTCCCATATTTATTGGGTTTTCTTTTGAATTTGTGTATAAGACTGCGGGGTATGGGGCGGGGGTTTGGGCGTGGGTTGGCTGAAAACGCCCAAGCCACCACCCCGGGTGGGCATGGGTTTGGGCGTGGCCCCTTTGGCGTGGGATTCAGCCCGGGCGTGGGGCGGGCTAGTAAGTGACATGGCATGCTCTAAATGGTCAAACCAAATTCATGCCCCCAACCCAAGCCCCCAACCCAAGCCCCACCATACCCTATGGGCGTGGGTTTTGGTGGTGGGTTTTTTCCCATTCCAAGTGTCAACATATGCCCCAACCCACGCCCCAACCCAAGCCCCCCATACCCCGCAGTCTAATAAGTATTGTCTAGTGGAGATAAATATGATCGGATGGTTCCGCTCGTGACACGATAATACTCTAGTGGTCCATCAGTGATCCAAATTTGTCGTTAAAAAAATAATCTTCGTCGATAACTAACTCATAAGGTAATCCATTAGTTGTGTTCTAGATGTCTAATGGTAGAGAGGCTTAGGTTCTGTAGCAGGGATCTAAGTTCAATCTCTATCTAGTCTCCTTGCAGAGATGCTAGGTTTTAACTTGAGCTCACCTGGGTTTTCGTCCAACCGTGTGTTACGCTAGAGAGTGTTCAGCTTTTTGTGATGGCACAACAGCTATCAAGTGACAGTCGGCGACATGGTTTCTCCGGAAAATGCTCAAGCCAATCTCTGAAGTCTACGTGAGACCAGTTAAGACAACAGTGTCTGACCGGAGTGAGACAATGGGGCTCCAGGGGCGGACCCACATTGGTGCCACTGGGGTCCCCGGACCCCAATCTTTTAAAAAAAATAGTAGATTCGGTATATTAAATTGTATATGAACCCCATAAATACAATTAGGTGGACACCATAGAAATAAAAAGAAAGTTGGTGTAGTGGTAAATCTCTCTCTTTTCCACCAAGAGGTCATGGGTTCAATCCTTGATAAGCCCATTTTTCTTATTTTTTTTTAAATCTAGTTCAAACCTCACTTTAACTCGACCCGAACGAGGACTGGCCCGAAAATGGACCCCATTGAAATAAAATCCTGAGTCCGCCACTGCAGGGCTCTCCAGTTTAGGAAGTGTAGTAGTCTAATACATGAAAGTCGTCGTTCTAAAAAAACCGATACATGTTTAGATATATAAACAAATCGTATCTCTATGATACAGAAGTTGTTTCTAAGAGACCCTTGACTCTAAAAACTATATCTGCATAGAAACTATACAACTTTTCATATGACTAAAACCAAGGTAAAATTAAAAATATGATATTAGCAAGCTAACAATAGTGCCACCACCCTGAGATAGCCCATTTGGTAGATGCTTATGTCTTTAAAAAAAGAGATCCCAAATTTAAACCAGTATATAAGAGCGTAATTTATAATAGAAGAAATATTTGACATTTAAAAAAAAAGTAAGTTAACAATAGTAAAATATAGTAGAATATATGGTATTGTTTGTCATTTGAGAAAAACAAACAAACATGCAACAAATAAACAGTTCATGTTATACATGTCATTCCTGGAGTGTAATATTTTATGTAATTAACTCTTAATAAATATTTAAACACTATTATTGTTTTATGCTACATGATACCATGAGAAGATACAAAAGGTTCCTTTACTATAATGTTTGTCATTTCCTTGAATGAATTTAAAAAAGTTATCTTCTTTACATCCTCGATAAGTAACATGCAACGGGGACTACGATTAGGACTTTTGAAAATTATCATTAGTGACCTTAAGGTATTAGAGCTTGTTCAGAAGTGGTTTTGTGAAAGTTGAGGGGGGTGAATGGAAAATAGAGGGATTGGGTGGCATAAAAAAGATGCGTGGCTGCACCGCAATGCATATGTAGACTGACTGATGCTGATGCGATGCCCCTCCCCTCTGCGAGCCCATAATAACCGTACACCATTTTATAAAAGGTTTAACGTGGTAGGCCTCATCCTTTTTTTACAAATGAGATATGTTTCCTTTCATCCTACGCGCCTCTTCCACTCGACTTATTTCCACGCGCCTTTTCCTCAAATAAAAAGTTCTAATATTAACACATGGAAAAACTTATTTACACATGGTATATACGGGCCGTATAACAGTATACGGCCCGTATACACCATGTGTAAATAAGTTTGTCTGGTCGTATACAATGTATACGAACGCGTATACGGGCCGTATACTCTTATACGGCCCGTATGGAACGAAAATTTGATTTTTCTCAATGTATTTAAGGGATTTAAGGTGTAAATCACAGTAGATATTTTACAGTCGTGAGGTGCTCAAACCTTTCTAAAAGCAGAAAAAAATAAAACATTAACAAGTAACAAAGATTGAAGAACAAGAAAACGTGTCGTATGACTGTAATAAAACGGAAGCTATCAACGCGGGATTACGGGCATGGTGTTATTCTTTATTTAATATTTATAGAATAAAAGGAATGGTGAGGCATTTGATGAGAGTTGTAAGGAGTCTGAATCTTCGGTTTCATCAACCTGTACCGAAGAAACCAAATTCGCAACAATGAGTGTGAGTCCATTGTTATTCGTGAATGTTTCGAATCATCATAGAAGACGTGTCGGGTTCTTCTGCTAGTGGTCGGGCTTACAATGCTCACACATGGTGATAAACAACGTTGGTTTATTCTTTTTAATCTATTAGAACGATCCTTGTTTTGTCACGTACATGCGTTTAATTCTCAACATACTTGTTTTGTCACGTACATTTCGTAAGAAACTTTTCGTGCACTGAACCTTCACCTCCAATCATTTCCTGGTCAAATCACACACTATAAAGTTTAAACTTATCGTGTATTGCAGTTTGGAAAGATGGCCGAATAGAGATCTGAATAACAAACTGTGGAGAACTTGTTTGCGTTATCCACCAACAATCCGTTCATTATCTGTTGTTGTCTAAAACAATATCAATTAACGTTCAGTTGTGTACACAAATTCATCACCGGTTTCTACAGCACAAGCACATACACAGGGAGAATGTTCTCGAAATTGAATGTTGGTTTGTTTGAGAACCTGATTCCAATGTCCTACTACTACAATCCTTCCTACATTATTGAAAGTTACTATATCACCCGCCATTCTCTTGCACCTGTATACATTGATTGTGGATTTAACTTGCAAGAATTGTGAATTTCGGTTGGTTCAGATCTCGAAAGTACTGAACAACAGAAATACAGTTTCGGTTTCATCAACCGGCTTTGAAAACCCGACGGAATCTACGAAGAAACTGTTGGATTTGAAGGAAAAGAAAAAATGGTTGTATACTATTATACAATCTTTTTTCTTGAGTCGTCGGGAAAACTTTTCCTCAGGGGAGGGTGAGTAGTATGAGTCTGAGTCCATTGTGGTTCGTGAATGTTTCGAATCATCATAGAAGACGTGTCGGGTTCTGCTAGAAGACTATCAGGATTTTGTTTGAAGTATTCTTGGTTTGAAGTATTCTTGGTTCAATACCAACTCTTCTGAAAGACAAGAATACAACGTTCATGTATCACAAGGAATGACCGATCTAAGGCAAATGAAGTATTATCTGTCCTTGTTGCCTCTTCGGTTGGTAAAAGACATAGGATGGTTTCTAATACAGACTCTTTGTCAGTTGTGGTTGATTTATAGGAGGAGGTTATGAAACGAATATATGTTTATGCGAATTCCCAACATCCTTGCTTTATTCTCTTTTAATCTATTAGAACGATCCTTGACTTGAAATATTTTTACCATTTTTTACCATATGTATACGGGTCGTATACGGTTTATACGACCGTATACTCTTGGTAAAAAATATTTTTACCGATCGTATACATTGTATACGATGATTGTATACGGGACGTATATTGTTATACGGCCCGTATACTATGGGTAAAAATGGTAAAAAAAAAAGGTTTATTCTCTTTAATCTATTAGAACGATTCTTTTCTTGAGAACCTGATTCTGATTTAAACAATGGAATTTGGGGATCAACAGAAATAACTGAAAAGAACTCGCCATTCTCTAAGGCAGAGAACCTGATTTAGATACACAAATTCATCACCGGTTTCTACAGCACAAGCACATACGCAATGAAGTATTAAAAGATGTTAGTTTCTTGACAATATGGTTTCTCGACAAATGAAGTATTATCTGTCATCATCTGTTCATCATTGTTCTTGAAGATGAAGATGAAGAAACGAGAGTTAACATTCTGATTCAGATTCAGGAAGCAGATGATTTTGTAGTGTTTGTTTGAGAAACTAACAAGGTAAACCTGAATTTTCATATTTTTAGACACTTACTTGAACAGTTAGTAATGATAGAAGATACATATCGTCCGTTAGTTCGAAACATTCCGAATAACTAGCAGCAGAACCCGACACGTCTTCTGTGATGATTCGAAACATTCCGAATAACTAGCAGAAGAACCCGACACGTATTCTTCATAGCCATATTCCCAGTCACAAGTTGTTGATACATATCGTCCGTTCAAGTTGAGCTTCAGTTGTGTACCCTTCAATCTTCTTGAGTATTTTTCTAACTTTATGCTTGCATCCACCATAGTGAATATTAACTTTGAGTGAAAGAGTTTGGAACCCGGACGGAATCTACGAAGAAACTGTTGGGATTTGTGGATTTCGGTTGGTTCAGAAGATCTTCACCTTCTAAATGTGTACAGTACTGTTAACCAGAAGATCTTCACCTTCTGCTTATAGTTCTTTCTCGGCACTTTTATATTTAACCTGATTTCTTGAAGTTAAACAACATGAATTTATAATGGCCAATAATCCGTTCATAATCGTCGACGACGTCACTGCGGTTTTTTCTCTTCCAGTTACCAGGCCTATCATCTCCGTCTACGTTTGGTTTCCTCAACGAAGAACCATCAGCCATTATCGTGTGTTGTAGTTTGGAAAGATGACTGAATAGAGATCTGAATCAATGTAAACGATAATGGGTCCGTTCAAGTTGAGATTCCTGATGCAATTTTCACAGTGGTACCAATGTCCTACTACTACAATCCTTCCAATGCCTGATTCCGATACAACACTTGATGTTGAAACCGGTTTTACCTCATGAAAAGGAAAGAAAGAAATTTTTTACCATATGTATACGGGTCGTATACGGTTTATACGACCGTATACTCTTGGTAAAAAATATTTTTACCGATCGTATACATTGTATACGATGATTGTATACGGGCCGTATATTGTTATATGGCCCGTATATAGTTGGGTAAAAAAATGGTAAAAAAGGGTTTATTCTATTTAATCTATTAGAACGATCCTTGTCTTTCGTTTTTTGGATCGGCCCTCACCCTCACAAAGTTGTCATTTTCAAGTGTGAGATTAGCCAAACGAGGATGAAAGATACTCAAACCATCTGATCCCGTTGTTGCAAACTCCTTTAATGTGAGATTCTTCAAGTTTGCACATTTTGAGAAAATACCAATGTGTTTGTCAGCTTTGTCAACACACAAAGTGACAGAATGAAGATCCAATGTTGTTAATGTTGGAAAGATGACAGAACAGAGATCTGAATCAAGATTTACGTCTGATGTCCAAGTTTGATGACAAAGTTACTTTGTTCTTCGTTTTTAGATCGTTTTAATAGATTAAAGATACATATCGTCCGTTCAAGTTGATATAGGAGAGTTGATCCAATTCTCTTTAATCTATTAGAACGATCCTTGTCTTGATTTTGAGGGTGAGGGCTTTGAATTGATTCCTCAACGAAGAACCATCAGCCATTATCAGCCCTTTTTCCTTTGGTTTCTGGTTGATTTTGAGGGTGAGGGTTTTGAATTGATTCATGCGCTCAAGTTTCAACTACTGGAGTGAAATATTTGTTGGAATTTGTGGATCAACAGAAATAACTTATCGTGTGTTGTAGTTTGGAAAGATGACCGAACAGAGATCTGAATCAAGATTTACGTCTGATGTCCAAGTTTGATCACATATAGGAGAGTTGATGCAATTTTCCAAGAATTTTATCGTGTATTGTAATTTTAATGAAGCAATGAAGATTGAATATGCAAACCGCATCCGTCTTCTGTTATGATTCGAAACATGCCCACCTTGACCAGAATAGATAAGTGTATCACTCGATCCACTTACATTCGAATAACGCTGAGAATCCACAACGCTTATGGCCAGATTCTTTCCTTCAATCTTGGCAAAATCAATGCCTGCTTGTTTTATTATCACGAAAGTACTGAACAACCGAGATAACAGCTCCGGTATTTATCACCAACTCATCTTTAGTAGTCTTTGCTTCGTCCACTAGAACTATTTGTGTATGCATTCTTTTGGTAGTTAACAACGCTAATTAGAAAAAAATCTGTAAAATTAATCATATCGATTGCTATAACAGGATGGATGTGACACACATAGATAGATAAACTGTCACAGTTGTCAAGACTGTTTGTCGGGTTTCCAATGCTCACACAGGGTGATAAACAACGCTGATACACGTAACATCTAGTTATATTCAGATTTAAACAATGCCCGCCTCAACTGAGATAACGGACATCCATCAAGCTCAAAAAGAAAACTTGTGTTTCCCATAGTCACAAAAGATTGCGGTTTGTATTTCGCATAGCCACCGTTTCCGTAGTAAAAAAAGGTTGGGTTTGCACATTCAATCTTCAATACTTCATTAAAATACCAGTACAAGAACCCGACACGTCTTCATGTAACGGAGAATGTTTTAGAAATTGAAGGAAAAGGAAAAAAATTGTTGAAATCGAATTTGACAACTATGACAGCTTATTAAAAGTAGCAATCACCTCCAATCATTTCCTGGTCAAATCGATAAATAACCAACATGAAGATCTCTGCGATCGCTAAGGTTTCCATCAACGGACTGATCGGTAACGTTACTCTACCTGTGCTCTGATTTAAGCGGCATGTTCCGATCAACGTTTATCGACATTGTTAAAGGTGATGAAAAGTTTAGAAACCCTAGAATGATTGTGTTTTTACGGGAAAAAATCATGATATTTGAAAAAACGTCATTATATACGGCCCGTATATAGTTATACGGCCCGTATATAGTTATACGGCCCGTATAAATGTGTTAACATAAAAAACCCACAAAAATAAATCCATTGAGCCGTATACGTTTTACAAATCGTATACACATGTATACGACTCGTATAACTATATACGGGCCGTATATAATAAAATAAAAAAAAAAAACATTCCCTGCGCATTTTCCTATTCAAAAACATTCCATACGGGCCGTATAATTGTATACGACCCGTATACAATAGGGGGTGTGAAAATAAGATATAGGGTATGTGGGAATAGGGGGAGCCATAAAAAATAGAGTAAACTGCAATTTTACCCCTGAGGTTTAGGGTGATTGGCACCCTTACCCCCCTAACGAAATAATTGCAATTTTACCCCCTAACGTTTGCTGTTATGTCGCAACCTTACCCCCCGGCTTCAAATTTGTTGACTGATCTGTTGACTATAACTTGAAATGACTATAATGCCCTTTCATATTACCCCTTGTGTTTTGTTCACTCTGTGATATTACCCCCTGCCACCACTGCCACCGCCTTTCACCACCACAACCACCACTGCCTCCTCCAGCCACCATAAAACTGATATGGAGGACAAAGTCTTCGAAATATACAAAAGTTTGGATAACACCACAACCACCACTGCCACCTCCACGTCAAAACACAACCATCATCTTCTTCTTCTTGTCCGATAACCGTCGCCGGAAACCTGCAACTCCGGTCATCTTCTCCAACGACTATCTTCATCATAGATAACACCACCACTACTTCCGTCACCGACCGCCGTCCTCCCATCATCTTTTCCGTTTACCGATCACCTTCACCTCTGTTTTTCTTCCACCGCACCACCGCAGTCCTCCCATCAGATTAACCAGGTCTAGAGGTGGTTGAGTTTTGGTCGATTATAAGCAATCGATTTCCAAATATTGATGCATACGTAACCGGGTTTGAGTCGACTCCACTAGCTAGTCATCTCGAGAAAACTAAGGTTTACAATCTGACCAATATATGAATCTACCAGGAGAGAAAATCAGTTACCTCCTCCACTTCCGTAGCACACAAACTGCTCAGGTGAAGTTGCGTTAGACCCACATCGACCATTTGACTTAATACACCGATCACATTCGTCATTATTCGCCATCCACTCTAGCTTGAAACCGGTGGGGATAGAGAACAGATAGGCAAAGATGGGGATAGAGAGGGGATGAGAAAGAGTATATATGAAAGGAATATTAAGTTGTGGTGGTGGCTGGAGGTGGCAGTGGTGGTTGTGATGGTGAATGGCGGTGGCAGTGGTGGCAAGGGGTAATATCACAGAGTGAACAAAACACATGGGGTAATATGAAAGGGCATTATAGTCATTTCAAGTTATAGTCAACAGATCAGTCAACAAATTTGAAGCCGAGGGGGGGGGGGGTAAGGTTGCGACATAACAGCAAACGTTGGGGGGGTAAAATTGCAATTATTTCGTTAGGGGGGTAAGGGTGCCAATCACCCTAAACCCCAAGGGGTAAACTTGCAGTTTACTCTAAAAAATATTCATGGCATACCCCTTGTAAGAGTGTGGGGTGTGAGGTGTGGGTTGGGGCGGCGGTTGCCAAACAACGCTAATTAGACATTGGCGTAGTGTTGCCCCGTTGGCATGGGGCGGGGGGAGAGGAGAAGGTGACATGGATGGCTTTGGTTGGCTAGTCCAATATAACCATTGCTAAACGGCTACTTTAATATAAAAAAATTACATATTAAACCAATATAAACACCCACCAATTTTTAACATTTTTACCACTTCTCTACTTCTTCAACCATATCTCTTTATTTTTTATAAAATTAACCCACAACATCCTACAATGTATCCTTTCAACCGAAGCTACGAACCAAACAACTCTTTGGATACAAAGAAAGCTCGAACCCTAGCCCGCCACCAAACCGTCCACTACCAGACTCAACCCAAATACCCCTTACACGCGGCCAACCACAACAACTGCCACACGGTTTAGTATACTCACCATGTCCCGATCTAGCCGGAATCACATCGTCTTTAGGAAACCGTGTATACACGAACTTTCTATACGATGATTCATCTATTCCAGTTAACCTTTCCCAACCTGATTCCGTGCCCGAAACTCAACCGCAAGACGTTGGTGGTTCTTCATCCAAACCGGCAAAAAAAAGCCAAAAGAAAAAAATGGATGAAGAAAAAGCAATGGTGGCCGCTCAACGAACACAATTAAAATGGACGATTCAAGAAGAAACTACTTTGACAAGATGTTGAACCGACGAATCACAAAAACCGACTCATGGTATTTTTTTTATATAACATACTTAATGTTTACAATATTATTGTTTTAAGTTTTTTTATAATTTTTTAATAATGTCTAAAATATTTTTGGAATAGGGAATTCACGACACAAAAAAGATTTTTGGGATTACATAAAGAAATCATTTCATACGCAGATGCAAAGGGCGGAGGTGTATCGTGAAATGATAGCCTCTCGTCGAAGTGAGGTGATTTTAGATAAGTTTACCATGTCAAATAAATAATATGCATATTATCTATGTCACATATAAAACATCATGTATTTTTAGATAAGTTAGATATATGTGTTTTAAAACAAGGTAAACTCTTAACATACATATTTTTCCTATTGTAACTAAGATGTAGAGGTCTATGAAAGGTATCTTCACATTCGGAATGTCATAACTTTTTTTTTAAAATTTAGATTTACTTAGTTGCCGTATGGTGTCTCATGTCTTTATTTTTATTTTTTCACTTATATATATGTTTCATTGGTTCAATTGTACATGTAAAGTATTATACTATACATAGTATTTTCTCAACTATAGTTAATTGGTTTTGTTGATTCAATTTTTGTCTATTCATTTACATTACTTTTATCTGTCTAGAAGTCCATTTTCAGACCTTTCAAATGGTATGGGACATATTACATTATCAATAGTTTTTATTGGTTTCCTTACTAATTGTGAAAAAGTAATTATTTCGTACAATTCATATTGGTTTATAGCTTTGAATACGAGCATACCTTATATTAATGTTAATGATAGCGAAAGTGAGGAAACTATATTTGGATGGTAGAAAATATAATATTATGCCAACATTAACCCGTCAGAATAATCTATTATCAAATAAAATCAGAACGTTACCTTTGAACAAGAAAATGTCACAATAAATATTAGTGGTGGTACAAAATTTTAGGTTACTATGACAAATCCTAAAACAAATAACAGATCATATTATTATGAATGACTATACAAACTTCAATATTTATTTTGTATTTGGTCTGCATATTACTCTATATTATATATACTTAGATCATATTATGAACATATTTTTTTTTTTATTTCACATTATAATTATGATTCACCCCGTGTATTACACGGGACAATAACCTAGTTTTTATTAATTAAGTAGTTGTAACTGATAAATGTGTTCATTAAAATTAAATAGGGTTTAATTTGCAAGAATGAATATATCGGATAAAGGGATAAGGATTAGAGTGTTGTCACAATTTTTTTATCTTTAAAAAAAAATTAAAGGCTAAGGAAACATTTAAGACTGATTTTTCCCTTGACATTAATCTTTCACTCTTCTCTCCTCTCTTTTTTTAACGGAAATTTCTTATTTCCTATTGTCTATGAGACCTGGACCCAATATCTCCCACTCCCAAAGTGTTAATCATGACCAATATAATTTGGTTTGTGTTCCATTCTGATTCGTCAACTCCAACGATCTACTCATTTGTAAACATTTGTTTTACAAAGTTTTTGGGTTAAAATTAAAAAACAGTTACCAAAACAAATCATGGAACTAATCACATTCAGATACTCATTCAGATAAAAGGGTGGAGGGAGTGGTCAATCACAATTAACGTGTAAAAGGGTGGAGGGAGTGGTCAATCACAATTAAGGTGTTTGAGTTTCTAGCCAATAATATCATGCCATGTCAAGTCCCCATTCCACTCCCCATTTTGCATTCAATCACTGGCAATGGTCAAACACATGGAGAGTGGTAAAGAATTTAAAAAAAAATTGTGATTGGTTGAAAGGGGTTGGGACCCACAATTAAACCCTCATCTCTCTTCCTTCCCTCCTCTTCCCGATCGGTGTATACTCACAGAAGCAACCTCTCCCCGCTCACTGATTTGAAGCTGGCACCCCTTCCCCGTGTGGCAACCCCCTTCCCCGATCAAAGTCCCCGAGATGATACCAACCACCCTAAGTCATGAGAACATGTGCGAATCTACTTTGTGATTATGTATATTTAAATATGAACTTCAGTTTTTTTAACGGCAACAACTCTATATATTTATATATATAGGGCTATCAAGAAACTAGAGAAAATACAAAAGATCGAAACGTGCCAAATCTTCCATGTTGTTGTCGTTGCTACTGTGTGTACACAAGGCGCCTCCAAACTTTGTTGCCAGGATTATTAATTAAAACATCCGGTACATCCTTCAAGGTGTTGTATCTTTGGGAGGTCTTAACCGAAGCCATACAAAAACATTCCACCACAAGCTACTCGCCCAATTGCAAGATGCAGAAATATGGTCCGGGTCTTCGTCTATAATGCCACATCTCGAACAGGTAGTATCCGGAAGGCTTACACCTCTCGAAACAAGGCCTTTTTTCAACGCCATCTTTCCCGTAATCATACGCCACAACAGGAAGTTGCACTCGGGAGGACCCCAAGCGTCCCACTGGAATTTCCAAGGGTCACTTTGAGGCGTAAACCCAGCTAGAACAAGCCTTTCAACTCTAGTACGTTGTAGATAACTAGACACGTTTTATTCCATGAAAACAAAAATCACTAACAAAGTTGTTAGTGTTCATGAATCATCAAGAAACTCTTCGTATTGCATTCACTTTTTTTTTTAAATTTTGACCCCCCATTCTTGTTTTTATTATTTTAAAATGTAAAATGTACAAAAGAACCCCAAAATATATAAAAAAATATTATTTATAAAACCATTATGTAACCCAAACCAAGAAAAAACATTTAGCGCTAAGGGTGAAGGGAGTGGTTAAACAGGTGAAAGTGGTAAACTTTAAAATGGACCAATCAGAGAGTGCCACGTCAGAGAGGAGAAAAAGTTTAAACTTTGCTGAAAAGTGTTGGCAATGGTTAAACACTTTGGAATTGGTAAACTATTTTTTTTATTTTTTAATTTTTTGTCCTACCCTCCACCACAAATACCACCTTCACGAACAAATTACAAACTCAAGCCTGCCAAAACTCAAGAACCACCGGTCACTACCACCACCACCACCGGAAAACTCAAGAACCAGTCGCCGGTTCCACCTCCACCACCACCGGTTCCACCTCCATCACCACTCTCCACCACCACCGGTTCCACCTCCATCACCACCGGTTCCACCTCCATCACGTTCACCTCCACCACCACCGGAAAAAATGGCGGCTGAAGGTGATGACGGTGTTTGGTCGGAAAAATGGCGGCTGAAGTGGGTTTGCGGCTGAAGTCCAACGGTCACAAACATGAAATCACCTTTGTCGAATCGGTGAGGCCTTGCCGAAGAGGTTAGATTGCCGCGCGGTAAACTTGGAAGGCGGTGGTGTTGCCGCTCGGCATTTGGCTTTGCCGAAGCCTTTGCCGCTCCACTCCCTTCACCCTAAATATCAGAGTAGCTTTTGTAACGCGAATATACTTGCAAAAGATTTCCTTTTTATATTATTTTAATCTAAAATTTGGTATTTAATAAAGGTAGGGTGTACCTATTGGCACACCAATGTGCCTATATGCACACCAAAAAGAGGTTTTTTGTCTTATATGCATACTCTGCAGTGTCGAGCTGTGGCCAAAGCGCGACGTTTTGGTCCGGTTAACCAGACAAAGACTGACGGGTGTCTGACGGGTCTATTGATCGAACCAAAACACCGAGCTTTGGCCGCGTTTTGGTCCTGTCAACCAGACAAAAGACTGACCGGGTGTCTGGTTGACAGGACCAAAACGCGGCCAAAGCTCGGCGTTTTGGTCCGGTCAACAGACCCGTCAGACACCCGTCAGTCTTTGTCTGGTTGACCGGACCAAAACGTCGCGGTTTGGCCACAGCTCGACACTGCAGGGTGTACATATATGACAAAAAAGAACTTTATGGGGTGGCTATCTACAAACTTGGTGTGTAAATAGTTTGAGCCCTTTAATAATTAAAACAATATATAAGAATGTACACAACTAAATCAAACAAATGATACGACAAGGAGAGGGGTTGACCTCGGCAAGTACAGAACACGCGCTTCAGTTATGAGTCAGGGTGCAAGTATTTTACGATATTAAGCAAATATATAGGATATGAAAAACTGGGTAGAGATGCAGTGCCCACATGAACAGCACGAGGGCAGTCAACCTGTGTATCACGCACCATCAGCCGCGAGTGGCGTGTTGCACGAGATAAGCTGGTGACTAGATGGGAGGGGAAGTTGAGACACGCGCTAGAGAGGCGATGCAGAGTTGTGATTGGACATTTTAACCAATGGGACCCATATGATGGGATCAACGGATTCAGACGTCAACATCGCTTCGGGACCATCATGTCGGGACCCACCACTTAATAATCAATTCTAGTACCCGGCCGTCAATACTTAACGGAGCTCTTAACGCCTTCTATTTCTCTCCTCTCCACCTTTATTTATTTATTTTTTACTTTAAGAATGACAATGATTTTGTATCCCAAGAAAGGCTTCTAGCTTCCAAAATACAAAGGAAGGAGATGTATGCTTGTAAAATGAAAATTATACCGATCCTTTTCATTTCAAATATTTTAATTTTGATCTATAACTCATGAAATTGATATCAGAAGCGCTTTGGGAAAACGCCTAAAAATTGAAATGCAGCGGCGTTTCTTGGCGTGGATTTCAGAGAAAACGCCTAAAAATTGGGCCACTACAGTGGGTCTAATGGTGGTATAATGGAAAGAGGTTAGGCTGTGCGGTATGGGGTACGTCCCCAAGACGTCGAGGACCGGTGCCAACAAGCACACCGTGCCGCCTGGGTCGTCCTCGTCCTCACCGACGAGCTTAAGACGTTGGAGATGGGCACTAAACGACAAAAATGGTGGGGACCGAGAGATTATGACCGTTTAAATAAAAAAAATCAAATTAACATTTTGCATTTATTAAATAACGACCGTTTTTCAAAATTATACCCAATTCACTCCCACTTTTATAAATACTCACATCATTTACACCATTTTCACAACTTTTCACCCACTACAATCTCATATCTCTCACACATTTTATAAACCCTCTTCCCTTTTTATAAAAACTCAACAATTTTTATACCATTTTTTACCCACTACCACCCCATCTCTCTCAAAAATTACCATGGCTTCACCTTCTTCAATTTCTTCAATCTCTTCATCTTCTTCGTCTACATGGTATTCATCATCTTCGGAAGAGAATGACGCGTTTATGGAAAACATGATTATGAACACGGCTCAGGTCTTCATGGCGGGTGATGAAGCGTCGTCCCAACGGCTAACGAGACGAGCAAAATTAAACCGAGACCAAGAAGGAACTTTACTATTTTTTCCATATGTTTTATATAGATTTGAAAATGTATTTTATAATTAATTTTATTTATGTTTCGTTTTAAATATATAGCCGCCCATGATAAACTAGTAGCCGATTATTTTGCCGACGAACCCGTGTACACAGACGAGATGTTTCGATGTCGGTTCCGCATGAGTCGTCGACTTTTTTTACGTATCGCAGGCGACATGGCCCAACATGATCCGTTTTTTACACTGCGAAACGACGCTAGGGGGCAAAGGGGTTTCAGTAATTTACAAAAATGTACGTCGGCCATTCGCCAACTGGCATACGGTACGCACCCGATGCATTAGACGAGTATTTAAGGATGTCCGAAAGAACCGCACATCTATGTTTGCACAAGTTTTGCGAATGAGTTGTCAAATTATATAGCAAGAGATACCTGCGGAAACCGAACACAAACGACGTTCAAAATTTATATCAAGCACACGAACAGAGACATGGTTTCCCAGGAATGCTCGGGAGCATTGATTGCATGCACTGGCCGTGGTAGAACTGCCCTGTTGCCTGGCAAGGTCAGTATACTAGGGGAGATCATGGACATCCGACTATTATTCTAGAGGCTGTTGCGTCACAGGATCTCTGGATCTGGCATGCTTTTTTTTTGGTCTACCTGGTTCGCTCAATGACCTTAACATCATATAGCAGTCACAGATATTTGACGATGTAGTGGCGGGAACAGGTACAGACACAAGTTTTACGGTTTCGGGGGTGGAATACAGGCGAGGTTACTACCTAGCAGGTGGAATATACCCAACATACTCGACAATCGTTAAAACTATTCCGCACCTGACAGACGAAAAAAGTAAAAAAAATTCAGAAGTATCAAGGGGGTGCGAGAAAAGATATTGAACGAGCTTTTGGTGTTCTACAAAAAAATGGCATATCATTGAACATCCAGCACGTTCGGCTACACCAAAGAGGTTACGACACATTATGTACGCTTGTATCATCCTTCATAACATGGTCATTGAAGACGAATGTAGAGCGATATGCGAGTACGACGAAAACGCGTCTGCCGGAAATTCTGTTCCAGTTAGTGGGGAACAACAAAATTTTAACATGTTCGCTCTACGTAACGAGTACACACATCATAACCTACAAGCGGACTTGGTGGAGTACATTTGGAACAACGCTCAAAACGAACCAAACGACCACATGCAGGACGAAGACTACTAGCTTTTTTTAATATATTAGGATTTTTTATGTTTATATTTTTTTTAAGTTTATGTTTTTTTTAAGTCTGTTTTTTTTAAGTTTAGGTATTTTTTTAAGTTTATGTAAAGTTTTTTAATATTAATGAAATTTTTTTGTTAATTTATTTGTTAAATGTTAAAAAAAGTAGAAGATTAAAAAAATAAAATATTAAAGTGATGGGGTAGGATCATCTAGGACCATCCTCTTATTTTCACTAGTTTTATGGGATGGATCATCTTTGAAAGGACTATGATGTGACACCTACGTGACGGATCATCCTCAAAATAAAGAATGAGCATTATACCCTCTAGCTTTGGAATATAATCAATCCACCATCTCCAAACCTTCACCACAAAGTCTACAATTTAGGGGGTGACACCTACGTGACCGATCATCCTCAAAATAAAGAATGAGCATTATACCCTCTAGGCTTAAAATATAATCAATCCACCGTCTCCAAACCTTCACCACAAAGTCTACAATTGGGGGGGGGGGGGGGGGCAACTTTAACTTACTTTTTTTTTGTACCACCGAATCACCGATGTATGGAGCCGATTCATTTGAACTCTCCATGTAAAATCTACAATTTAGGGGCAAGTGAGCTTTTCTTTGTCTTCACCTAAATGCCACCATTTATTTGCTTACTATATTGTAAATATTTTGATAAGAATAACACTTAGCAACATAAAATTAACTTATTTATAACTATTACTGAAAAGTATCTCAAACATTGATGTGGATTTAAGAGATTTCCAATAGTCTTTCTTAGATACTTGTTTACCCCAATACTGGTACTGTCAACGATTTTTTGCATACAATATAGTGGTGGACTCAGAAATTCTTTTCATCGGGGCAGAAAATTTTTGGGTCTTTTATCTATCGCTACATAATAATTTTTGGACTCACCAATTACCGTACACATGCATGCATATGTGTGTGCGACTACTTTGGTATTTAAAACACAGAAATAATAAACCCTAGCCCTCTCTCTATCATGACGGCAATTTCTTGCTCTCTCGTTATCATTATATCATTGACGGTAGTTTCTTCCACTCGAATATCTCTTCTTCTCGTTCTAGCATACACTCCTTCGCTCTACATCTCTCAGCTAGTGTATTATCATTGTTTGATTTGTTATACATGATTGTGTTTCTTTGCTTGATGATCAATACATGGTGTTTGAGACTGATTATGATCTAGGGTTTTACTAGAAATCATGTTGTAATAGTGTTTTGATTATAGAAAGGCTGAATGAATAACTAGGGTTTGTATGATTGAAAGATGTTGATGATTCTTCGCAATAATTGGGTTGTAAGATCTGATCATATTGTTGTTCATGATGTTAATTGATGTAATTGATAAACTAGGGTTCATGTGAATTAATGGGATACTTCAAAAATTTTGTTATGGTTGTATATACAAGTACATGTGAATTAGGGTTATAAATTAGCAACTTTAGCTATTGATTCTAAGTTGCATTATGATCATAATTACATGTAGGATAACCCTCTGTGGTTATACTACTTAATCATGATCAGTTGTCGAGTTTTTATGCAAGTTCTTAATTAATGCCATAAAATGCCAATATTGCCCTTTTGAGCATGAATTGGTTTTTGAAACACGTTGTATATATAATTTGCATAACCTACTGATGCGGTAACTTAATTAACATGTTTTGGCATATTGAACTTGTTTATGACTCATCCGATCACCCGATACTGCCTATGCGCGTACGATTAGCTTATATAACTAGTTTACGTAAGTTCACCGAATCGGGTCAATTCTTTTCAAAGTTTAGAATGTAAATATGTTTACCCATATTATACAAGTCTTAGTACGTGTGAGGGTTTAAACTACATTCTATCCGGTCACCGCTTAATTTAGCGTACCGTCCCGTTTTCATTATTTTAAGTTAATCGGTCCAAGTCTATGACTTGAATAAGATCCGTTAACATTCTAATTGGTTATTATACCATTCATTCCAGACCAGGGCGTCCAGTAGATTGCAACCGTGCTAAGTTAATTGATATATCGGTTGTGCTTATTTTTATATCATGCATTGTGAGATTACTAAGTCAGGTAAATACTCATAACCTATTTTCCCTATACGGGCTTGGAATACGGTATATTATTACCGCATGGTCGGGTATGGGATCAATGACTTGTTTGTCGGGAATCCAAATAATTCGTTTTAATTCATATTGCTTGAACTTAAACATTGGGGGTTAATACGACCGTGTCCTGGATATCCTCGGCTCATTTAATTGCAAGTGGCCACGACCTAAGCACGGGGTGTAGACAAACACCTGACAGATGCTAATGCTATTAAAATAATTTTTATAACCCAATACGAGTTTACCCAATAAGGGTATTAAAATGGTGTGTCAGTTAATCATGTTCTCGGTATAGTTTCCGTGCCCCATATGTATTGTCAAGTATAACAACTCTCGAGCGGCCCGGGAGAGTCCTAGACTAGGGCTTAGCTTTGGCAGCTCATAAGGTAGGCTCGACAAGGAGTGGGGACACGTGTGCTAAGCCGGCAACCATAGGGGCCTCGCGCCCCGCGAAGCACACGGCCAAATAGGTCGCGGCCCGCACGAGAGAGATAAAGATGGCTCGCGGGGAGCGAGCGAGTGGCGGTTTCAGGTATAAAAGGAGGCTCTCGGCCTCAGTCATTCTCGTTCATTTTCTTTTCTTATCCCTATAAAAGTGTCACACCCCGATATTTCCACGTATTACCGGTGGGCCCAGTGGGGAGTATCGTGACGTAGTCGATATCATCATAGTCAAACAACACAATTTTTAAATGCACAACGGAAGCAAAAGATAGATTTATTTCAACTGAATAAAATTGTAATATTAAGTATCACAATGTAGTTGAAACGGATCCACAGGCGGATCAAATAAAAACAGAAAACATAGTTCAACAAACTTAAATGCATCCAAGCTTGCGAGACTCTTAACGATGCTAAGGAGAGGCCAGCCTATTTCGAGTAGTACCTGCACTTAACCTTTTTGGGAAAATACGTCAGATTACACTGGTAAATACAATTAACTGACTCATTTTGAAAACGTTTAAGAAAATTGATTTGAATGCACATGGCACAAAACTTTTTATAACTTGGGATAATTATTTATATATAAACTTGTAACAGAATTACATGTTCGTTATACGTTCAGTAGCCCGGATTGACACCGGGTTAAAGATTAATAGACACACCACATGATATAGTCCCGCGGCGAGTTATTCCCGTAACCGGCGGTTATACCTTATTATTTATTTATGCACTGTCGGGTGTACGCCTACACCCTGTGCTTAGGTCGTGGTCATTTCGTAAAATGATGCCAAGGATATCCGGGACATGGTCATTAACCCCCCAAAGGCTTTGCTCAAACAAAACAATTTAAACGGGACATTTCAATAAATTAATCTTCATACAATTAAAAATTTAATGCCAGACCAAGCGGTATTTTATATACCGTACCCCAAGCCCGTATAGGGGAAATAAGTTAAAAGTATTTACCTTTGCAAGTATTAATCACAAATAGCAAGTGCGTGTAGCTTTTACCGGGTCTCCTATTCTGGAACAAAGGTTTTTAATAACCTATTAGATTTCCTAACGGGTCTTTAATTAAGCCTAAACTTAGACCGGTTAGTTTTAAAGGAAGATACGGTTCAAACGCATGGTTAAGCGAAGACCGGAATAGGATGTGATTTAGACCCAACAAGTTTGGAGACTTGTATAATATGGGTAAACTAAACACATTCTGGATTTTGAGACAAAAACGATAAGGTTTGACCCGTTTCGGTTAATTTATGCAAACTAGCTACATAAACCGAACCGAACGCGCAAGATGCGTAACGGATAACCATATGAGTCATATACATGTTTCCTAAGTTAATATGCCTTAAATATGTTGTGACATCAGTAAGATATCTTCTATTATGCCCGAAATGGATTTAAACTCAAACTATGCCCCGTATGGGCATTTTGGTCATTTTAAAGGTTATAAAAGAGTTTAAATAATAATCTGAGTTACAGGTCTGATATAATTAGTAAAAATACTTACTTTAATAAGTTATATCAGTAGGGTATTACATATATGTGAAATTTACCATTTATAACTAAACTATGCACCGTATGGGTATTTTGGTAATTTCACGTAAGCCTAAAAGGTTAATTCTGGGAATCTGAGTTTAAAACTTTTTCTTACTGTTAAAATATAATTATTTACTGAAAATATCAGTAGGCATCAAACCTTATATGTTTAAAATAGTTTTAATACATACTATGCGTTAAAAACGCTTAAAAAGACGATTTTGAGCTATTTCCGGGTTTTTAAAGGAAAGCTGATATTTTTATTATTCCATAAGGCTCAAAATGTTTTATTTATCATATTAGATCAGTAGAAAAAGGTTTGGTATCAAAATAATTTGTAAAACTCATTTTATAGCCCAAAAGGGCAAAGCCGGCAATTACCGAAATATGCATAGAACTCTTTGTTATGCTCAGCCTAAAATTAAATAAAAATCTTCAAAAATCCCAAAATATTATATTACATCAGTGGGTAAAAGGTTTGGTATTAAAAATTGGGTTTAGATAGGCTATATGGTAATTACGCCGTTTATTTAATAAAAAGCTTTCTAATTACGCTAATGAGCATAACTCCTATTCTAGACCTCAAACTGATGTCAAATTTTAGGGACAACTTTATAAACCGGTAACTAAGGTTTCTATTCTTTTATATTTTCAAAAATCACATTTTAAAGTCAAAAGGGCATAATAGTCAACATTTAAGCATTTAACGGAAACATGCATATGAATCGGATAACTAATGAACCAAGTTGTACAACCTCAGAGGGTTACACTAACATGAGACCTGGTCCAAATAAAGCTCTAAGGAAATTCTAAACTATGCTCAAACGGGTCAGAACTGAAAGTCAAAGCAGAAGTCAAACTATGCGACTTTCGGTCCCGAACCGAGCCTAAACTGAAAATTGTCGGGTTGAACATGTTTAGACATGTTCTTACATTAATTACCAAGTTATATTAATGATAAAACAGGTTGCATGGATCCTACATTGCTAATTATGCATAAGTTTGAAAATAAGCTTTCTGTTGACTTTTTAAGATTAACTTTGACCCGACAATTGACCTAGTTAGAGTGAGAATCAGAGGGTGCCCTTTTAAGGGTTTATTACCCACATAATTACCAACTCATAGGTACTTTCAATTCGAGATTTGACTGGACATTTATTGATTAATCTCGAAGTCAAACTTTAATTACGATAAGTTTGACTTATGGTCATTAAACTAATTAAAACTGAATTTAGGAAGTTAAGGATACTTACAAAAGTCCTAAGTATGATCTAAAAGCTGATGGAAGTCTACTAGGAGTCCCAAGAGTTCCAGAGCAATGCTTGAATTGCAAATGAAGTAAGCAAGTCCAATTGTTGCAACTTCAAGCTCTTATATAGTGAGCTAAATGCCACAAGATCATCACACCTAAGTCTACAGATGTTCCCCATGTGTACCTATGATGCCAAAACCAGTTGCCAAGTCCCTGAATTCAAAAACCACTCTTGTAAGGCGGTGCAACAGACTGAACAGGCATCTGTCCATTTTCTGCTGCCAGCGACTGCCTTACGGACCGTAAGCAAGAAGCCTTGCGGACCGTAAGCATCTCTTACGGACCGTAAGCCCTTGGCTTTGCGGTCCGTAACCGACCTTAAATTACATCGCCCAGTTGCAGTCCTTGCGGACCGTAAGCCCAAGGCCATACGGTCCGTATCCGATGACCAGAAGACAAAAACTTGAAAACTTTCGAGCTTTGGCCATGCAATCTTTATCATTCCGAATCTCATTCTTTCTTCTCAATGTAGGGACCATGTATTCAGGTGTTTGCATGCCCTTGCATAACATGTGGGTCTTTGGACTTATTGATGAAAAAGGTCTTGAATGTAGGATTTGTCGTAGCACTCACATAGGATCCATTTATTGAGATTTAAATTAATTAACACTAAGGACAACCGGATTTGAATATATATCTCAGATGTTTATAAAATATTTTAGGGTTTTGGGATCCATAACTAGGTCGTTCAGAGGTATTAATTAACATGTCGACACTTTAAATCCTACCATACATCCTTCAACTTGATCCGGGTTTATAACGTGTTTGCCTTACGTGACACGTGTCGATACATTATTGGACATAAATTTTCGAGGTGTTACATCCTCAACCCCTTAAAAGAAATCTCGACCTCGAGATTTACTGAAACAAATGAGGGTACTTTTCTTTCATTGTGGATTCTACCTCCCACGTGTACTCGGGACCTCTACGGGCATCCCATTTGACCTTCACAATTGGCACTTGCTTCCTTCGAAGCTTCTTAACCTGTCGATCCTCGATCGACAAGGGTTTTTCAACAAACTTTAAGCTCTCATCTATGTGCACATCCTTATGTGACATGACTAGTGACTCATCAGCTAGACATTTCTTCAGATTGCAGATGTGGAATACATTGTGAATACTACTGAGCTCTTCAGGCAAGTTTAATTTATAAGCCACTGATCCAACACATTCGATGATCTCAAATGGTCCTATGTACCTTGGGCTTAACTTACCTTTCTTACCAAATCGCATCACTCCCTTCCAGGGTGATACTTTAAGTAAAACCTTATCACCAACCTCAAACTTTAGAGGTTTACTCCTTAAGTCTGCGTAGCTTTTCTGCCTGTCCCTGGCAGCTTTGAGACGATCTCTTATCTGCACAATCTTGTCTGTCGTCTCCAGGACTATATCAGGTCCCGTTAGTTGGACATCTCCAACTTCTGCCCAGCAAATGGGCGTTCTGCACTTTCTTCCATATAATGCCTCAAAAGGTGCAGCCTGAATGCTTGTATGGTAGCTATTGTTATAGGAGAACTCGATCAATGGCATGTGGTTATCCCAATTACCACCTAAGTCAATCACACATGCACGAAGCATGTCTTCCAAAGTTTGGATGGTACGCTCACTTTGCCCGTCCGTCTGAGGATGGTAAGCCGTACTAAAATTTAAGCGCGTGCCCAAAGATTGTTGGAAACTTTTCCAAAAATGTGATGTGTATCTATTATCTCTGTCAGAGATAATAGACATTGGTACGCCATGCAGAGATACAATCTTATCTACGTACAATTGGGCTAGCATATCGGAGCTACAAGTCTCCTTAATGGGTAAGAAATGTGCTGACTTAGTCAGTCTATCTACTATGACCCATATAGTATCATTTCCTTTCCTTGTCTTTGGCAACTTGGTGATGAAATCCATCATCACCATCTCCCACTTCCAGGTGGGAAGTTCAGGCTGTTGTAGCAAAACTGACGGTTTCTGATGTTCAGCTTTGACTTGAGCGCACGTCAAACATTTGGCTACATAGGTAGCTATAGACTTCTTCAAGCCTATCCACCAATAATTTGCCTTCAGATCCTGGTACATCTTATCAGCTCCAGGATGAACGGAGTACTTAGAACTGTGGGCTTCCTGGAGGATAACATCCCGAAGTCCTCCATAAATTGGAACCCATATTCGTCCATTTAACCTCAGAATTCCGTCCTTGCCATAGGATAACTGTTCTTCAGTTACTCCTAACTTTTCATTAGGATAGTTAGCTTCTAGTACAGCTTCATTCTGTGCAGCTAACAACCTTTCAATCAAACTATTCTTTAACTCAATGCTCTTGGCATTGATTCTTATAGGCTTCACTCTTTCCTTTCTACTTAAGGCATCGGCAACCACATTTGCCTTGCCTGGATAGTATCTTATCTCACAGTCATAATCATTCAAAGTTTCCATCCAACGTCGCTGCCTCATGTTCAAATCCTTCTGATTGAACAGATGTTGAAGGCTTTTGTGATCCGAGTAGATCACACACTTAGTCCCATATAAATAATGTCTCCATAGTTTTAGTGCAAATACAACGGCACCCAACTCCAAGTCATGGGTGGTGTAATTCTTTTCGTGCACTTTTAACTGTCGAGAAGCATAGACAATAACTTTGCCTTTTTGCATAAGCACACATCCCATACCTGTGTGCGATGCATCACAATATACCACAAATTCATCAATTCCATCTGGCAACGTCAGTACTGGAGCGTTGCTCAATTTCTGGTTAAGAATGTCAAAGGATTCCTGCTGCTTAGGGCCCCAGTCAAACTTAATATTCTTACGCGTTAACGAAGTTAGGGGCGTAGCAATCCTTGAGAAGTTTTCAATAAATCGCCTATAATATCCTGCTAAACCTAGAAAGCTACGAATCTCAGTAGGCGTCTTTGGCTCCTGCCAATTCATAACAGCTTCAACCTTAGCGGGATCTACTTGGATACCACGCTCACAAACCACATGTCCAAGGAATTGGACTTCGCGAAGCCAGAATTCACATTTTGAAAATTTGGCATAGAGTCCTTCTTGTTGAAGTAGCTTAAGAATACAACGGAGATGCTTCTCATGGTCAGCTTGACTTTTCGAGTAAATGAGAATGTCATCGATGAAGATGATGACAAATTTATCTAGGTAGGGCTTACAAACGCGATTCACGAGATCCATGAACACCGCTGGTGCATTAGTGAGCCCAAAAGGCATCACTAGGAACTCGTAATGACCATAACGAGTCCTAAATGCAGTTTTGTGCACATCTTCATCCTTAACCTTCAGTTGATGATAGCCTGAGCTCAAGTCGATCTTAGAGAAATAACTTGCCCCTTGCAATTGATCGAACAGATCGTCGATCCTGGGCAATGGATATCTATTCTTGATAGTGACCTTGTTAAGCTCGCGATAGTCGATGCATAGACGCATCGACCCATCCTTCTTCTTCACAAACAGGATTGGTGCTCCCCATGGAGACGAGCTAGGTCGAATGAAACCTTTTGCCTACAACTCGTCTAGCTGAGTCCTCAACTCTTTCATCTCTGTTGGTGCCAACCTGTAAGGTGCCCTTGCAATAGGTGCTGCTCCTGGAATAATGTCAATTTTGAATTCTACTTGCCTATCTGGTGGCAAATCAGGTAGTTCTTCAGGGAACACTTCTGGGTACTCATAAATGACGGGGATATCTTCAATCTTAGGCTTCTCCTCATCAATAGTTACCTGTGCCATATAAATGACACAACCCTTCTGTAGACACCTAGATGCCTTGAGCATAAACACTTGCTCAGGCAGTCCATACTGGGTATCTCCCTGTATGGTAAGTGGTTCACCAGACGGAGTCTTGACGACCACTTGTTTCTTGTTGCAAACGATCTGGGCTTGGTTATGAGATAACCAATCCATGCCTATTACTGTATCAAAACCGGCTAACTTCAAAGGAAGTAAGGACAAAGGAAAAGAGTGGTTCCTAATGGATATGAAACATCCATCTAACACGGTTGATGCGGTTTCTATGGTGCCATCGGCTAATTCAACCTCATATTTTATGCTTAGGGTCCTAACAGGTAGGCTTAACAACTTACAAAACTTATCATCAATAAATGACTTATCTGCTCCAGAATCAAATAACACCCTTGCATAAACATCATTAATAAGGAAGGTACCTGTTATGACGTTATCATTCTGGATCGCCTCTTGTGCGTTCATCTGGAAGACCCTTGCGTTGGTCTTTTTCCCATCCTTAGCCTTCTTTGTAAACTTTGGGCAGTTGGACTTAATGTGCCCTTTCTCGTTGCAGCTATAGCATGTCGCATCCTTGATTTTCTTACAGTCCAATGTCTTGTGCTCAGAAGATTTACAAATCCCACAAGGCCTTGGCTACGATTGGGATTTTGATTCAAATCTGCACCTCCCGAAATGGTGCTTCTTACAGACTTTACACTTGGGCTTATCACCTGACTGATGACCATCCTTTTTCGTTCCAGAACTCTTCTTGTGGTCATTGTTTCCCTTACTCTTCTTGTCTGAACGTCGTGAGTTGTCATCCTCACGCTTCCTCTTCTCATTGTCTGTGTTTCTTAGCGATCTTTGCCTGACCGCGTCCAAAGTAAGTGACAATGATATATCAGCTGCAGACCTGAAAGTAGCTGGTCTGGAGGCCTTCACACTGGCCTTGATTTCTGGGGGCTAAACCCCCAATGAAACGAGCTATCCTCTTGGGCTCCGGAGTCACCAAATACGGAACCAGTCTTGACATAGTATTGAAGCTCGTAAGGTAGGCTTGACAATCTAGGTTTTTCATAACTAGAGACAAGAAATCAGACTCAATCTTTTCAACCTCGTGCCGAGGGCAGTAGTTTTCCTTAATGAGAGTAACAAACTGATCCCATGTCAGGTTGTACAATGGGATCTTCCCAGTAGCTTGGATCAACGACCTCCACCAAGCTAGTGCCTCACCCTTGAATGATTGAGATACAAAGTTTACCACATCATTGTCAGCACAACCACTGATATCTACTACAGTGTCCATCTCATCTAACCACGACATGCAGTCAACTGCTCCTTTCTCCCCAGTAAAATCCCTGGGTTTGCAGGAAACAAAGTACTTATAGGTGCAACCTTTAGCACGTGGTTCTTGGTTTCGTACAACTCTCTTAGATGGAACACTCCTCTGGTTCGTTGAGTGATGAGAATCACTCTTGTGAGCAGTATGAGTCCTTGAGGGTGGTTTAGAGTGTGGTACAGATTGGGTCCTTACATGGGTACCACTGGATTCATTGAACTGCCTGTCCAATGCTCGCGTAACAGCATTATCTATTAACGCTTGTAATTCTGCTCCTGCTACGTTGACTCTGGAGGTGTCATGATTATCTCTGGGGTGACTGTTGGCTTCGTCTGACCCGGCCATGTAGCTTGATTGCTACATAAAATAATGATTTTAAATCATTCAGAGGTCTATAATAGTTTTATTATTCTAAAAGATTTATTAATCATGGTATTTAAGAACCATTTCGATTAATTTGTTTAAATATATATATTCAGGATATTATAATAATCCTTTGTTAGAATAAAAACATATTAATGGCAAAAAGGGCCTAGGCACATGGACGGTTTTAAATCTTAAATCATGATCTTATAGGGTCATGGTATTGAGGTTTTTAATTATAATTCATTACCTTTTCTTAACAGGGGGTCGAAGACCACGACTGTCTTTTGTATTATATGACAATGAATATAGCCCGTAGGCGTTATATCCCTAATGGATGTTTTAACTAATTAAAAGTATTTGGGAGAATCCATTATAAGGATGACTCATGCGATTTTATCGAATCACATTTTGTCAAGAGTGTTAACATGTTTTCAGATGTTAACAAGGATTGGAACCTTTTGAATAGGTTTTACCATCTTGGTCATGTCTGCAACGACATATAGACTAGGTTTTACCTTTAAGATTCTTTTTAATATTTAACGCAGAACAATCCTAAATTGAGGTGTTAATAAGGACCTGAATCTAATTATGGGACAACCATTTTGGTCCTGTATTAAGATGACACATGCCTAGGTCTTGTCCTTTTTAGATTTTTATCATTTTATAATAATGATAGGTCTTATAAAAGGGAATGTTATATTTTCATTTACTTTACATATTCTATTTATGTATATAATTTAGCAAAAATGAAAATTTTAATTAAATCATTCCATTGCAAAAATTTTAAACAAGTACAAATTTGCCCTAAACGGGACTTCTAATGAAATAACATGCCCGCGCAGGGGCTAAACTAACAAACATACCCACGCAGGGGTTAAACAGAGAAACATGCCCACACAGGGGCAGAATACAGAAAGACATGACCACGCAGGGGCAGAGTACAGAAACAAATGTCCACGCAGGGACATGATTACAACACTAATAACAAATAAACAAATGAAGGATTTAATGGTCCTTCTTGATTTTTCCTTTAATTAAATTTGCCAGGTTCTTGAACATCCCACGATTTTGCCTGCGGTCTTCCCGTACTTCCCGCCGCACCTCATTAATCCTTTGAAGGATCTCCTGATGCTGTGGTGGGGACATTGCTGGCGGCTGCGGGGGTTGCTGATATAGTGGAGGTTGAGGAGGTGGCGGCTGATGATACCCATATGGTGGGTACCCATAGTGTGAGTATCCGGTTTGATATGGGATCCCAAAGGATCCTTCCGGATGATGGGCATTGTAGTTTGCCGCTGCTACAAGGTAAGGGTCGACCTCTGCATAGTTGTAGTTCGTGTGGACCGGCTGCTCAAAGGGATTATACGCTGCCGCACTGGTATATGTAGGAATTGGGTCTCCAAAACCCAATGGTGGTGGTGCGACAGGCGCAGAGTTTACTTTCGAGACGAGGTTTGAAGACTCACCCATCTGCGTTTCTTCATGAAGTGGCGAGTAGCGGCTGCCACTAGTAGGTTGAGGGGTGCCGATTCGCACTCCTCCTCGCACGGACATTCGTGCGTTCGATCTTCTTCGCCTCGGCGGCTCCGGAGGCTGTTGCTGAGGTGGCAGTGGTGGCGGAGTGACCGCGACAAATTGAGAATCCTCGGAGGGATCCTGCTGCTGCTGCTGCTGTTGTGGTGAGTTGTGGTAACTTGGAGTAAACACCCAGTCGATCTGTTGGAACCTTTCTTCATAGCTATCGGGACCATTATAAGGTGATCCCACGAAAGGTGACCCATCAGAAATTTCGATGGGGGTGGTTAGGGGTTCCGGACGGTGGCTCTGCAGGATCGGTATCCTCATCCATGTCCATTGCATGGTCGCCTGAAAAATGGTCTTCAGGTCCTAGTGGGTTAAAACCCACTGGTTCTCCAAGGTAATTTTCCGGGTTGAACCGGCCCTGGAAAAAGGGTGTTGGGTCATCAAAAGGTGAATTGTGGCCCTGGATAGGAATGTAAGATTGGTGGGAGTTATGGGGCTCATTTCCAGAATGAGGCCCAAAGGAGTGTTGAAGCAAAGGGGAGGAGCTCAACGAAACTGAGCGCCTTGCTGGTTCAGTATAAGTTCTCCAATTATCTTGAGGATTCCGACTATAGGAATCTAACGGTATTCGCCAGTGCGAAGGTCCGGCCTTATGATCATTCGGGGCGCCGAGTGGCCCCTTGCCACTTCCTCTCCCTCTTACTCTTGGTGGCATCTTTTAACCTGTCAACATAAACAAAGATAACAACAAGAAATATATATAAAGACAAAGTTAGAAATAAAACAAATTTGGATAAATCGTAAGTTCTTTGTCTAGACTCGAGAATCGAGGATTGTGCAACTGTGTAACTGAGATTAAACACAAAAGGCTAGTGTTTAATTCACTCAGTGTTGGCTCTGATACCAACCTGTCACACCCCGATATTTCCACGTATTACCGGTGGGCCCAGAGGGGAGTATCGTGACGTAGTCGATATCATCATAGTCAAACAACACAATTTTTAAATGCACAGCGGAAGCAAAAGATAGATTTATTTCAACTGAATAAAATTGTAATATTAAGTATCACAATGTAGTTGAAACGGATCCACATGCGGATCAAATAAAAACAGAAAACATAGTTCAATAGACTTAAATGCATCCAAGCTTGCGAGACTCTTAACGATGCTAAGGAGAGGCCAACCTATTTCGAGTAGTACCTGCACTTAACCTTTTTGGGAAAATACGTCAGTTTACACTGGTAAATACAATTAACTGACTCATTTTGAAAACGTTTAAGAAAATTGATTTGAATGCACATGGCACAAAACTTTTTATAACTTGGGATAATTATTTATATATAAACTTGTAACAGAATTACATGTTCGTTATACGTTCAGTAGCCCAAATTGACACCGGGTTAAAGATTAATAGACACACCACATGATATAGTCCCGCGGTGAGTTATTCCCGTAACCGGCGGTTATACCTTATTATTTATTTATGCACTGTCGGGTGTACGCCTACACCCCGTGCTTAGGTCGTGGCCATTTCGTAAAATGATGCCAAGGATATCCGGGACATGGTCATTAACCCCCCCAAAGGCTTTGCTCAAACAAAACAATTTAAACGGGACATTTCAATAAATTAATCTTCATACAATTAAAAATTCAATGCCCGACCAAGCGGTATTTTATATACCGTACCCCAAGCCCGTATAGGGAAAATAAGTTAAAAGTATTTACCTTTGCAAGTATTAATCACAAATAGCAAGTGCGTGTAGCTTTTACCGGGTCTCCTATTCTGGAACAAAGGTTTTTAATAACCTATTAGATTTCCTAACGGGTCTTAAATTAAGCCTAAACTTAGACCGGTTAGTTTTAAAGGAAGATACGGTTCAAACGCACGGTTAAGCGAAGACCGGAATAGGATGTGATTTAGACCCGACAAGTTTGGAGACTTGTATAATATGGGTAAACTAAACACATTCTGGATTTTGAGACAAAAACGATAAGGTTTGACCCGTTTCGGTTAATTTATGCAAACTAGATACATAAACCGAACCGAACGCGCAAGATGCGTAACGGGTAACCATATGAGTCATATACAGGTTTCCTAAGTTAATATGCCTTAAATATGTTGTGACATCAGTAAGATATCTTCTATTATGCCCGAAATGGATTTAAACTCAAACTATTCCCCGTAGGGGCATTTTGGTCATTTTAAAGGTTATAAAAGAGTTTAAATAATTATCTGAGTTACAGGTATGATATAATTGGTAAAAATACTTACTTTAATAAGTTATATCAGTAGGGTATTACATATATGTGAAATTTACCATTTATAACTAAACTATGCACCGTAGGGGCATTTTGGTAATTTCACTTAAGCCTAAAAGGTCAATTCTGGAAATCTGAGTTTAAAAATTTTGCTTACTATTAAAATATAATAATTTACTGAAAATATCAGTAGGCATCAAACCTTATATGTTTAAAATAGTTTTAATACATACTATGCGTTAAAAACGCTTAAAAAGGCGATTTTGAGCTATTTCCGGGTTTTTAAAGGAAAGCTGATATTTTTATTATTCCAGAAGGCTCAAAATGTTTTATTTATCATATTAGATCAGTAGAAAAAGGTTTGGTATCAAAATAATTTGTAAAACTCATTTTATAGCCCAAAATGGCAAAACCGGCAATTACCGAAATATGCATAGAACTCTTTGTTATGCTCAGCCTAAAATTAAATAAAAATCTTCCAAAATCCCAAAATATTATATTACATCAGTGGGTAAAAAGTTTGGTATTAAAAATTGGGTTTAGATAGGCTATATGCCAATTACGCCGTTTATTTAATAAAAAGCTTTCTAATTACGCTAATGAGCATAACTCCTAATCTAGACCTCAAACTGATGTCAAATTTTAGGGACAACTTTATAAATCAGTAACTAAGGTTTCTATTATTTTATATTTTCAAAAATCACGTTTTAAAGTCAAAAGGGCATAATAGTCAACATTTAATCATTTAACGGAAACATGCATATGAATCGGATAACTAATGAACCAAGTTGTACAACCTCAGAGGGTTACACTAACACGAGACCTGGTCCAAATAAAGCTCTAAGGCAATTCTAAACTATGCTCAAACGGGTCAGAACTGAAAGTTAAAGCAGAATTCAAACTATGCGACTTTCGGTCCCGAACCGAGCCTAAACTAAAAATTGTCGGGTTGAACATGTTTAGACATGTTCTTAGATTAATTACCAAGTTATATTAATGATAAAACAGGTTGCATGGATCCTACATTGCTAATTATGCATAAATTTGAAAATAAGCTTTCTGTTGACCTTTTAAGATTAACTTTGACCCGACAATTGACCTAGTTAGAGTGGGAATCAGAGGGTGCCCTTTTAAGGGTTTATTACCCACATAATTACCAACTCATAGGTACTTTCAATTCGAGATTTGACTGGACATTTATTGATTAATCTCGAAGTCAAACTTTAATTACGATAAGTTTGACTTATGGTCATTAAACTAATTAAAACTGAATTTAGGAAGTTAAGGATACTTACAAAAGTCCTAAGTATGATCTAAAAGCTGATGGAAGTCTGCTAGGAGTCCCAAGAGTTCCAGAGCAATGCTTGAATTGCAAATGAAGTAAGCAAGTCCAATTGTTGCAACTTCAAGCTCTTATATAGTGAGCTAAATGCCACAAGATCATCACACCTAAGTCTACAGATGTTCCCTGATGTTCCCCATATGTCCCTATGATGCCAAAACCAGTTGCCAAGTCCCTGAATTCAAAAACCACTCTTGTAAGGCGGTGCAACATGCTGAACAGGCATCTGTCCATTTTCTGCTGCCAGCGACTGCCTTACGGACGTATGCAAGAAGCCTTACGGACCGTAAGCCCTTGGCTTTGCGGTCCGCAACCGACCTCAAATTACATCGCCCAGTTGCAGTCCTTGCGGACCGTAAGCCCAAGGCCATACGGTCCGTATCCGATGACCAGAAGACAAATACTTGAAAACTTTCGAGCTTTGGCCATGCAATCTTTATCATTCCGAATCTCATACTTTCTTCTCAATATAGGGACCATGTATTCAGGTGTTTGCATGCCCTTGTATTTGTTGCCATGCACATGTGGGTCTTTGGACTTATTGATGAAAAAGGTCTTGAATGTAGGATTTGTCGTAGCACTCACATAGGATCCATTTATTGAGATTTAAATTAATTAACACTAAGGACAACCAGATTTGAATATATATCTCAGATGTTTATAAAATAGTTTAGGGTTTTGGGATCCATAACTAGGTCGTTCAGAGGTATTAATTAACATGTCGACACTTTAAATCCTACCATACATCTTTCAACTTGATCTGGGTTTATAACGTGTTTGCCTTACGTGACACGTGTCGATACATTATTGGACATAAATTTTCGAGGTGTTACAAAAAGGTAAACGTTGCTTGGGATTATACCCCTAAAACACGAAGCTCTGCCTCATTGTAAGTATTTTAACCCCCGATCACTAATTCATTACCCTACCCGATTGATCTAGGGCTCCGTAACGCATGTCGAGGCTCTGCCTGACTAAGTTCGTTGGAGTTCTGTCTCGGGTTGTATGGATAATGTGATTTGGGTTATCTTACTAACACGTGTGCACTGTTTAATGTTAATAGACTATAATAATGAACACCACCAGGAAGCTGTAGAATTTCCTAAGTCAACAATGTGAGTCATTCTCTTTTTCTACCAAACTGTTTTACCAAAACCTCAATGTTTTCAATAATACTAAACAGTGATTCAGTCTTTGTATTCTACAATTGCTGCCGGTATGTGGGGTTTTGTATACAATACTTGTAATCCAATACTATTGGACAACGAGTTAGGCAATGAGTAACATGACCACAGTCATGGAACTATGAACATGACAAATACTGAATGAGTATATTGATAGATATAACATTGTAATCGCTCTCAATACTGTAAAGTTATAAAAGCTTGTTTTGATTAAACCGTGATGCACTCGCCAGTATTTCTTGCTGATAAAATCTTGTTAAAACGCGTTTCAGGTAACTTAATGTGAAGCTATAAAAAGCCAGCTGTGGAGCACGGAAGGCTTAAAGAAGTGGCTATAAAAGCTACCTAAACAAAAAAGAGTTTATGTTTTCAATAATTAGGGTTTATCCCTAAAAATGTATTATCAATGAAACTTGGGTTTTATCCCATTTATTTATTATAAAAGTTTGGTGTTTTGAAACTCTGATAATATTTCCTAACTACGGTCCTGATGTCTAATTTCCGCTGCCAAATTAATAAACACCGATACCACCCGCTCTGTTGGCTCGCGGCGCCCGCTCCCGGGGTAGGGGTCGGGGGCTGCGACAGAAGGTGGTATCAGAGCTATGCCACTGGTTTAAGACATTTGGGTGTTCTCCTAATACCTAAATTTTAACCAATTGTGTTAGGAAATAACTTATATGATTCTGTGTAAATATGTATATTATTATTTTGTGTTATTTGACAATTTGTTAGTTTACAGTATGAGTGAGCAAGGTATATCTGACGTTTACGTCAATTGCATAATTCCCCAAAGAATGAAGGAACCTCATCCCAGCCAACCTCAGAATACTCCGCTAATTCTGAGGAAAGAATCTTTATCTTTAAGGCACAATCTGAGGAACCATTCCCCCCCCCCCCAAAAAGAGAGGCTGGTTTAGTAGAGGAGCGCATGAGAGGAGGAAAAGAATGAAAAAACTCCAACAACAGCGAGCAATAGCAAAACCAAATAGAGAAATGAATACCCAAACCCAGGAAATTAGACCAGCGTAGGAGGAGGAAAATAGAGAGAGGAATACTCAAAATCAGGAAGATAGACTATCATGGGATGAGGAAATTGATAGGTAATTAGCTGATTTCCACATGTTAGCAAACACATCAGCAGACCCTAACCAAGTAGCTGAACTACAACTTCTACCCTTATTCCCAAACCAACCAATGGAACTAGAACCGAAGCAGGAAAACCAATTCCCAATCCCAGCATTTGACCCCAATGAGTTCCCTAGAATTCCCGCACCACCGACCTGAACCCTTTAGACCCATGGTGGAATGACGACATATATATTCAGGATGTATTAAACAACCCATATCCTTACGGAGAACCCATACCACGTTACCCTGACCCAGTACCAGCACCACTACCACCCATGAACCAAGAAAATGTGGAGGAACTTCGCTCATATGGCGAAGAGTTAGTTGAAAAAGGAAATAAGATCCGTCAGATAGGAGAGAAACTCGCCTGGAAGTATGACGAGTGTGAGATGTAGTATTAGGTAAGCCAGCACTTCGTATAATATATATATATATGTGTGTGTGTAATTTTGTACTTTGATAAAAAAATATAGATAAACTAATATATATCGATGCATAGCTACTAGTATTTAAATTCCAGTTGTAATTTGAAGTAGATGCATATATAGATATATATAAAAAGAGTAAGTCGCAATACTCGACGTTTTTGATCAATCTGCTTGCGTGATTGTTTGTATTAAATCTTATTCTGTGATATTAATACTTGATAAATGTTACAATTCAGATGGACAACGAAGTAAATCAGGAAAACTAGAATAATGATAATAACGAGAACCAAGTGAATAACAGTGTCATTGAACATATAGTAGCCCAAGGAATCATAGATGCTATGCCATATATTATCAAGACTATTAAAGAAGCAAAAAATAATAAATCTGTAATTGGACGTAAACGTGCACCTACTGATCCAAGTCATAGCGTGAATGAAAATCACGGACACTTATCCAAGCACCTATCCCAAAAAGAAGAAGAACCATTTCATATGGTTGTTCTTATAAATAATTCCGGTCTTGCAAACCAATAGAATTCTCAGGCAATGAAGGTGTCACACCCCGACTTCCACGTGTCACCGGTGGGCCCGATGGGGAGTATCGTGACGTGGTTGGCAACATAATAGTCAAACAACACAATATTTAAATGCACAGCGAAAGCAAAAGATAAATATATTACGATCCGAATATAAAGTAATATCAAGTATTACAACGGAAAGTAAAGGATCCACAGGCGGATCTTAAACAAAAATATTGTTCGACAGACTTTAGACGCCTAGAGCTTGCAAGATTCCTTATTAACGTCCTGAGCAGCTTCCAGCCTATTACGTACTTGTACCTGTCACTTAGACTTTTGAAAATACGTCAGTTTTCACTGGTAAATACACTCAACTGACTCATTTGAAAAGAGTTTAAGAAAATTGATTTAGATGCACCAGGCACAAATTTTTTGACACTTTGATTAAAATGCACAGAGGCAAAATTAATCTTTTATAACTTGGGACAATCATATTTATAATCTTGTATACAGATTTACATGTTCGTTTGTACGTTCAGGGCCCGATGTAGAAACCGAGTCAGATTAACAGACACGCCACAAGTATAGGCCCACAAGAGAGTGAGATACCGTTATTACTTAAGCAACTGTCAGGTGTATGCCTACACCCCGTGCTTAAGACGTGGCCATTTTATAATACAATGATGTCAGGGATATCCGGGACATGGTCATTAACCCCTAAAGGCTTTTATTTCAAACAATACAGATTAAACCGAGTTACCTCAATAATTTAACCACAATAAGATTAAATATTCAATACCCGACCAAGCGGTATCATTATACCGTATCCCAAGCCCGTATGGGGAAATTAAGTTAAGGGTATTTACATGAGCTAGCTCCTGTCTTAAATAGCAAGAATTAATAACTCAGCCGTATTCACTTAAGCAAGCGTAGGTATAATTTACCGGAAGGCTCTAGTCTGGAATGATGGTATAAATAACCAATTAGAATGCTAACGGGTCTTTAATTAAGCCTAAGCTTAGACCGGTTAGTCTTAGGGAAATATACTGTTCAAACGCACGATTAGGCGAAGACCGGATAGAATGTGATTTAGACCCAACAAGTTCAGAGACTTGTTTAATATGGGTATTTCATACACATTCTGGATTTTGAGATAAAACCGTTAGGGTTTGACCCGTTTAGGCTAGTTTATGTAAACTAGTTACATAAACCGAACCGAACGCGTAATAAGCGTAACGGGTAGTGATGAGAGCCATTTACAGGTTTCCTAAGTTAATATGATTCATATATGTTGTGACATCAGTAAGATGTCTTTCATTATGCCCGAAATGAATTTAATCACAAACTATGCCCCGTAGGGGTAGTTTGGTCATTTTAAAGGTTGTAAAAGAGTTTAAGTGTCAACCTGAGTTACAGGCCTGATGTAATCAGCAAACATACTCAATTTTCTAAGTTATATCAGTAGATTAAAGTATATAAGTGAAATTTATCAATTATAACCAAACTATGCCCCGTAGGGGTATTTTGGTAATTCACATAAGCCGAAAAGCTCAAAACTGACGTCTGAGTTTATCACCCTTTGCTTACTGTTAAAATATTATAATTTGCCTCAAATATCAGTAGGTATCACCGTTGGTATGTTTAAAAATAATCTTAGTACATACTATGCGTTAAAAACGCTTAATTAGGCGATTAAAAGCCGTTTACGGGTTCGATACATAAAGATGATATTTTTACTATTCCATAAGGCTTAAAATAATTTATTTATCATTTAAGATCAGTAGCAAAAGGTTTGGAGTCGTTTGGATATGTAAAACTCATTTTATGGCCCGTAAGGGCAAAACCGACAATTACCGGATTAAGCCTACGACTATAAGTTATGCTCAGCCTAAAATTTATTATAAATCTTTAAAAATCCCAAAATAATATATTACATTAGTGGGTAAAATATTTGATATCAAAAAGTAGGCTTAACTAGGCTATACGCTAATTACGCCATTTTATTAACATAAAACTTTAATCTTACGCTAACGAGCATAACTCTTATTCTACACCTCAAACTGATGTCAAACTTTGCATACAAGTCTATATAACAGTAATTAAGGTTTCTACTCTTTTACATTTTCAAAAATCACGTTTTAAGGTGAAAAGGGCATAATGGTCAACATATGAGCAATTAACGGAATCATGCGTATTAATCGGTTAACTAATGAACCATAGTGTATAATCACAGAGGGTTATACTAGCATGTAACCTAGTCCAAATGAAGCTCTTAGGTATTTCTAAATCATACCAAAACGGGTCAGTACTGAAAGTCAAAGTAAAAGTCAAACTATGCGACTTTCGGTTCCGAACCGGGTTTAAACAGGAGATTGTCGGGTTGAACATGTTTAGACATGTCCTTACACTAATTACCAAGTTATATTAATGATCAAACAGGTTGTATGTGTTCTACATTGCTAATTATGCATAAATTGTAATTTGCACATTCTGTTGACTTTTTAAATACAAGTTTAACCCGACATTTGACCTAGCTAGAGTGGGAATCAGGGGGAACCCTTTTGAGGGTTTATTACCCACATAATTACCAACTTATAACTACTTTTGATTCGACAAATCACTGGACCATTAGTGATAAATCTTAAAGTCAACCGTTAATTACGACGGTTTGACTTTTAAGCTATAACTAAGCTAAAACTTAATTTAGAAAGGTTTAGCAAACTTACCAAGGCCCTATGCACGAAATGTGAAGACTTGAGCCTGCTTGGGAGCTCCAAGAATGATCAGAAGTGCAAATGAAGGTGTGAGGAACAATGTTGCAACTTATGGTCTTTATATAGTGATTTAAACACCACAAAATGTTGACACACAAGTCTAACATGGACCATAAATCATCAACACATGTCCCTAAGTGTTTAGGGGGTACTTAGGGGCCAAGAAATATGAGGAAAATCGGTTATAAGTCGATCACAAGCACAAGGGCAGACAAGAAACAAAAAAAATCATATCAGACTACCCCTCGCGTCACGCGTAGACCCCCCCTTGGGGCTTCACGTGGCGCGAGGCCCTTCTGCACCAAATCTGAATTTTTAGATTTATTGCATTTTGATCCTTGGCTCTTCAAACTTCGATTAGACTTTTGTTTCTTGCATCTTGAACCTTCCAAATTGATGTTTAGGGGCTTCAAGACATATACCCTCTTTGTTAAGTCCCCGGTTAACTTTATTGTTACCCGAAAAGTCCTAACTTTCAATGTTAACGCTTTAACCCCTTGTACGCGAATTTGATCATAACTTTCTCATACGATTACGAAACTTTATGAAATTTTTATCGTGCATTCTAGTGAGCATAATTAACCGTTACAAAGCTTCGGGTTTGTCAAAAGGTCACTCAGAGGTATAACTTAAACATGTTGACACATTTAACCCCTGTAGTTTGTAATCTCTCACTTTTAGCTTCGTATGATCCATGATTTATTCGTTTGGTGATATGAGCATCATGTAGGGTTAATGTACAATATATTTATTCACTGTTGACATTTAGAACTCGTATTTTCATATACTTTTCATGTTTGTCAACTTTAGTCCTTTCGTAACATTCTTTCACACGTTCAAACATATGACATGTGTCAACACATTATAGGACGTGAATTTTCGAGGTGTTACATCCTCACCCCCTTAAAATAAATCTCGACCTCGAGATTTGTTAAAGTAAAGGAAGTATTTTCTGCCTTAAATTGGCTTAATCTTCCTCAGTACCTTTGAGTCTCTAAGGCACTACAATTGACCTTTATAATAGGTACATGTATCCTTTGGAGCTTCTAATCCTGTCGATCCTTAATCGAAACAGGTTGTTCATACTATCATAGTCCTGCATATCATTATGTGATAGCGCTTTTCGACTTATTGGTGACACGTCGCTAAATCATTAGTGTGGGTCACATTGCGCGTTCCACCAAGTCCTTAATTAGGTCTTAGCTCGTAAGCTATTTAATCTTGATACATTCGAATCCTTCGAATGATTCTATATAATCAGAGCCTGACTAGCCTGATAATTTAACAAATTTGGCACACCCTACCTGGGTGATATCTTTTGTTGAGCCTTATTTCTTAACAAGGATTTAGGAAGGTTACTACTTTCCATTAATCCTTGATTTTCTGCCGAATAATGGCAACTTATAGATAATTAGGGGTTTGTTTGATCTTATTCGTTGTTTCCAAGTCAACTTTCAGATCCTGATAATTGGACTCCCCAAGGTCTCGTCCATCCAACGGATGTTTTGATATTTCATTTATACAAGGCCTCCAAAGGAGCCACCTTGATACTTATATGGCAACTATTATGGAAAAGCTAAGGTGAGATGGTTATTCCAACCACTGCTTAACAAATTTTAAGGAATAACTAATCCTTGCCGTTAGTCGAACAAATCGACAATCCTGGGCAGCAGATGGAAATTCTTAATCGGTGCCTAAGTAGGGTTGCGATAACAATGCATAAGCAAAATGAACCGTCTTTTAAATTTAACTATACCGAATTCTCCGGATATTGAGTCAGGCTATATGAATCTATATCTTAAAATTTACTTAATCAGGGTTTCGGTTATTCCATAATCAACATGAGTTCTTACAACACTTCAACCCAAAGCGGGATGTTAGTCTTAACTCTACTTGCCTCTTGGGAGGTAAACACGGTAGTCTTAGGAGAAGATAATCAAGGTACAAGGAGATTACAGAGATTTCCATATCTCAGGCTCCAATTCACTCATCAACGCTTGTGTCTAATAAGTGACACATTTATGTTATGAGTCCTCATATTTCTTTACCAGGGAATATTTATTTGGACAATTCCATTCTGGATACCTTCTTTGAATACCATTAGTTGACTTTAGTACCATATGATCATTGGGATATCTTTGTGGTTCCATGCATTAAACCTCCATACTGATCAGGCATGGAAGCAATCTATGGAACATATTAAGATACACCAATCCTCATAAGGCGCTTTTGTCATACTATTTGGTATTCAAAATCAGTAGAGATCAAAGAGATATCAATTTCATATGATGATGTACTTTATCTGGAGGGGGAGTACATTAGGACTTTCTACGGTTTACTATTGTAGTATCAATAGCATGCGTCGCATCATCAATGGCGCGATTTACTGTTGTCTTATCCGAGTTTATCATGCTCGAGATTTAGTTCCTATCACCAGATGAATCATTTACTTAGTTGCACTCCAATATCTGCTATTCATCACCCTGATGGCCTTAACATATACTAACCATGGTTTCATCAAACTATACCGGCCAATAAGGCACTAACATTCTTAATGAACGTTATTTTAAAAATATATCAATATCACTTAGCCTAGGTCACAAAAGACCATCAATGGCATTTAAGGGTTGGACCTAGTCCATCACCTTTTTGACAGGGGATCAAAAGTCACATCTGTCTTTATTATACTGATGAATTTGGATAGCTTGAAAGTTTGCCATAAGGGTATCAGAAAAGAGCGATTCCTAATAGATATAAAATATCAATCTAGGATTTATTGGAGCATTTTCTAAAGTATCATCGGCAAATTTCTATCTCGCGTTAAATGGCTGGAGTCCTAATCAGCGGGGACAACAGTTCACAATATTTATAGTTCCTTATAGAATCATATTTGCCAGTATCAAATAAATTTTTGTATAAACTGCTTGATAAGGAAAGGTACCTGCTATACTATTATCATTTTGCACCGTCTCCTGGGCGTTCATTATGAAAACTCATGCGTTTGTTCTCTTGGCCTCTTCGGGCTTCTTCTGATTCCTAGGGCAGTTAGTCTTGATATGCCCCTTCTCGTTGCAACCATAACAGGTTGCATCTTCCAACTTCTTGCAATCCAAGGTTTTATGTTCCTTAGACTTGCAGATCCCACAGGGTAGTGGCTCAGACTCAAATCTGCATTTCCCAAGATGGTATTTCCCACAGGTTCCGCACCTGGTCTTCTCACTCGACTGTTGGCTGTCTTTCTTAAACCCGGAACTCTTCTTATCAGAGCGATGAGAATTCTCATCCTCCCTTTTACGCTTTCCATCTTCAGAGGCTTTGGCAGCCTTGTTTCTAACTACATCGAGTGTGAGAGATAGCGACAGATCTGCCGCTGACCTGAATGTAGTAGGTCTCGAAGCCTTAATACTGGCTTTGATTTCTGGGGCTAAACCCCCAATGAAGCGAGCAATTCTCTTGGGTTCTGGTGTTACTAGGTAAGGAACCAGTCTGGACAGGGTATTGAAACGGGTGAGGTATGCTTGATAATCTAAGTTTGTCATCACCAATGATAAGAAATCTGATTCGATTCTTTCGACCTCGTGTTGAGGGCAGTAGTTCTCCATAATGAGAGCAACAAACTGTTCCCATGGCATGTTGTAAAGTGGGATCTTCCCAGCAGCTTGAAGGAGAGCCTTCCACCACGCTAGCGCCTCTCCCTTGAATGATTGGGATACATACTTCACTACATCCCTCTCAGCACAACCACTGATATCGACAACTATGTCCATTTCATCCAACCAGACCATACAATCAATTACCCCTTTCTCCACAGTGAAATCCCGGGGTTTGCAGGAAACAAAATATTTGTAGGTACAGGACTTGGTAGGCGGTTCATTATCGAACACTATCCTCTTGGATGGAACACTGTGTTCATTAGATGAATGTCGATCGTCATTCTTCTTTGGTTCCTCTTTCTTAGAGGGCGGCTTGTTGTGCGGCCCTGAATGAGTTTTAGGGACAGACTTAGAGTGGGGTACAGATGAGGCTTTACTATGTGTCTCACTGTACTCCTTAAATTGCTCCTCTACAGCTTTAGATACAGCTGTATCAATCAGTGAGCGAAGCTCTCCTTTGGTTATGTTAATCCTCTCATCATCGTGGTTTTCCAAAGGATGACTGTTCTCTTCCTCTGACCTAGCCATGTAGCTTTAATTGCTACATAAAAATTAAACAAGGACAAGGTTTATACGGAAGTTTATACAGTCTTATCGTTTTAAACGATTTATTAACCATGGTAATATAAACCATATTGGTTAATTTGTTAGTTACATTTATTTAGCATTTTTATTATAATTTATCCTAGTTATAAAACATTAAGGATATTAAAGTGGCGCAAAGGCCTAGTCACATGGACAATTTTAAATTTATAAGCCATGATTTCAGAGAATCAAGGCATTAAGGTTTTAATAATAGCACAAATGGCCTAGTCGCGTAGACAAGTTTAATTTATAAGCCATGATTTCAGAGAATCGAGGCATTAAGGTTTGAATTAAAGTTCATTACCTTTACTTGACAGGGAGTTGTAGGCTACCAGTGTCTTTAGTCTCGGAGGACATTAACTATAGCCCGTAGGCATTTCCCTTCTAAGGGATGTTTATAATATGATCATCTTCATTTGATGATAGTAGTCAGGATCGCATTGATCATACAGACTAATAGGCTTGAGCATAGCTCACCACCATAGACAAGGAATCATAAAGATCAAATGTCAATGTCTCAAATGGACAATACATTATAGCCCGTAGGCATTATTTTACCAATGTATGGTCAAAGTATGATCATCTTAATTGATGATCTAAACCCATGATTCAGAGATCATTAAGTTGGGCTAGGGATCTTTTTAAAGAATCCATATATAAAAATGACGTGTGTGATTTTAACGAATCACGCCTGCCAGGAGTGTTAACATATTTACATTTGTTAACAGGGATTCGAATCTTTTAAACAGGTCTTACCATCATGGCCCGGCCTTAAAATGACCCGAAGGCTAGGTTTCACTCTTAAGATTCTTATTAATATTTAACGCAGAACAATCCTAAATTGAGGTGTTAAATATGGATCTGAATCTAATTATGGAACTACCATCTTGGCCCAGTCTTAAAATGACACGTGGCTAGGTCTTGTCCTTTTTTAGATTTTGCCATTTTATTATAATGGTATATCTTATAATATAGGAATGATAATTTAAACATAATCGTTCCTTTAAAAATTTAAACAAGTATATGGTTGTCCTAAACGGGACTTCTAATAAAAATGACTTGCCCATGCAAAGGCTAATCAGAAAAATAATCAAGGAAGTAATTAAAAGACAATGAAACAAATTGGAATTTGTCCTATGTTTTTGTCTAGACTCAAGAATGTGCAACTGTGTAACTAAGATTAAACGCAAAAGGCTAGCGTTTAATTCACTTAGTGTTGGCTCTGATACCAACCTGTCACACCCCGACTTCCACGTGTCACCGGTGGGCCCGGTGGGGAGTATCGTGACGTGGTTGGCAACATAATAGTCAAACAACACAATATTTAAATGCACAGCGGAAGCAAAAGATAAATATATTACGATCCGAATATAAAGTAATATCAAGTATTACAACGGAAAGTAAAGGATCCACAGGCGGATCTTAAACATAAATATTGTTCGACAGACTTTAGACGCCTAGAGCTTGCAAGATTCCTTATTAACGTCCTGAGCAGCTTCCAGCCTATTACGTACTTGTACCTGTCACTTAGACTTTTGAAAATACGTCAGTTTTCACTGGTAAATACACTCAACTGACTCATTTGAAAAGAGTTTAAGAAAATTGATTTTGATGCACCAGGCACAAATTTTTTGACACTTTGATTAAAATGCACAAAGGCAAAATTAATCTTTTATAACTTGGGACAATCATATTTATAATCTTGTATACAGATTTACATGTTCGTTTGTACGTTCAGGGCCCGATGTAGAAACCGAGTCAGATTAACAGACACGCCACAAGTATAGGCCCACAAGAGAGTGAGATACCGTTATTACTTAAGCAACTGTCAGGTGTATGCCTACACCCCGTGCTTAAGACGTGGCCATTTTATAATACAATGATGTCAGGGATATCCGGGACATGGTCATTAACCCCTAAAGGCTTTTATTTCAAACAATACAGATTAAACCGGGTTACCTCAATAATTTAACCACAATAAGATTAAATATTCAATACCCGACCAAGCGGTATCATTATACCGTATCCCAAGCCCGTATGGGGAAAATAAGTTAAGGGTATTTACCTGAGCTAGCTCCTGTCTTAAATAGCAAGAATTAATCACTCCTGCTTGCTGTCAACAACTATTTTGTTGACAAAACGTCCGCAAAAACCACGTTAAACAACTTCCGAAAAGTTTATAAAAATTACCAATCATCATTTATATTGTTAAACCCCTTCTGACCAAATATTGTGTCAAAACTAAGTGTTTAAGGCCTCGAAATAATTTCTGCAAATACAGACCTGCTTGCTGTCAACAACTATTTTGTTGACAAAACGTCCGCTGTTGGTGCACTAGTGTCTGTTAACTTCGTCTTAATCGAGTCTTATGTCGAGATAGGATAAATGAGCACACAACAGAGTCGAAATTAGGGTTTTATATGTAAAAGTGAGTAATTTCGCTTGAAAGTGACAAAGTCTAGTTCAAGCAAAATCAGTTCACTATATATATGTATGTGCTGTGTTCATTTGGAGCGGAATCATGTCATGTTCTCTGAGCCGAGGTGCTGTCCGTTTGTCATTTGAACTTGTAAAAGCTCAGGAAATCAGTAATAGATAAAGATTAGAAAGGAACAAGCTGTGTTGACATCATTTACATTGATTCCGCCTTTGTATTTGATGATGAACTACTCAGATTGACTTTTTAGGGTCACACGAACGATCCAACAAGTGGTATAAGAGCTCAGGACGAGGAGTTCATACCAATTCAGCTTGAAATCATCGGATTTTCTCACTTCTACTCATTCTTTTCTGATTTGAGCAAGATTTAACGGTTGAAATGGCCTGAAATTCACGTATATCAAGCAAAACATACTTTTAACTAATCCTTGAAAGAATTGGACCTAAATTCGAACAAAATCTAATAAAAACTTGTATTTCCTCTTGAAAAACTGTTCGAAAATGCTGACATCATCTTGATTTCGCTTGAAACTTCTGTTGATTTCAAGCGAAATAGGCTATTCCGCTTGAAAGTTATTGTTTGATTTCGCTTAAAATCAGATTTCGCTTGAAAGTTCAAGCGAAATAAGTGATTTCACTTCTAATTTGATTTCGCTTGAGCAGTATTCCGCTTGAAAGCTATTTCGCTTGAAAAGCAGAATTTGTGTCTTTTTCAAAATCAAAAATTTTCTAAGTGTTTGTTGATTGTTTCAGGTATTTGAAAGATGGATGACTTCATGAATCCTTTCTGTGATGTGTTTGCTTTTACCGGTGGTTCAGGAGATGGCACTTCAAGCAACACAAATGAAACTACACCAACACCGAGTGCAAAGAAGATTATTTTTGATACGATGAGTGTAGAGAGTGCGTACAGGACATACAACAAACCTCCAAAACTGATGGCGATTGAAGATTATAACCGGTGGGCTACAAGGTTTGACGAGTGGCTTCAAGCGTTTGCATATCAGAGCTGGAAAAGTTTAAAGAATGGTTATGTTAGAGGAACTTTTGGTGAAAGTTTGACAGATACTGATGAGATTGACAGATATGTTGCTGAACAAAAATGCATCGCGTTGATTCATCAGTCTGTGAGAGATGATATAATTTCATTGATAGAATATGAAAATTCAAAAGATCTTTGGGAGAAACTGAGGGTAAAATGTGTAGGGAGTGCTGAGATAGTCAAAAACAAAAAGAAACTGTTAAGAAAAGAGTTTGATTTATTTGGTTGTTTAAAGAACGAGTCTGTTTCCAAGATGATTGAGAGATTCGGGCATCTGAAGTTGGAGCTGGCAAGATACAAAATTGTATATACTCAAGAAGAGTTGCTTGACAAATTGTTCGACTCACTGCCGAATGAACAAGATTGGCAATACTTTGCATTAATGCTGAAGAATACAATCAAGTCTAAAGAGTTGACAGTGGATTTGCTTATCGAAAGACTGGAGAGTCACGAGTTAGAGATCAAGAAATCTAGCAAAGTCAACAACTCATCTTATCAGCAGAATGTAGAGTTGTACTACAGAGGAAATCTACCGAAGACTGGTTCTCCAAGAACAACATTTTCTGCAGAGAGTTCAAATAATGTGAATCAAGAAATTCCTCACAGTGGTTTTCATAGTGGATCTTCTTTAACAACTCCAAGCCAATCTGCATCAAAGAATCTATTTCAATGTAACATTGTTGTGGATCTAAAGAACGTTCAAAATTTCAGTAAAGAGTCAGCAAAACAACAGATGGTGTTTTTAGCGTCAGTGTTAGAATTGTACGAGAGCCTCGTGGCGGGCAAGATTGGAAACACCAACTTGACTAAGGAGGACTATGATCAAATAGATCCTGAAGAGATGGAACTGATTGATATCAGGTGGTGTATGGCCAGTGCAGTCCGGAGAGCGCAACGATTCATGGAGATTACTGGGAGACATTCTATTGGTGGTCCATCCACAAAACTTGGCTTTGACAAATCAAAAGTCACGTGCTTCAGGTGTAAACAAAAAGGACATTTTAAACGTGAATGTCATAACGCTCTAGCTGATGATACTGCAAATCCATTCTGCGAGGATTATTACAAAAGAGCGATCTATCATCAGAATAAATCAGAACCGCCCAGAATGAAGCAGCTTGAGGATACCCCCAAAGAAAAATCAAGAGCTCTTGCTGTTATTCATGATGACGAAGGTTTTGATTGGAGTGAATTGTTACCAGAGGAAGATGCAGTAGGATACGCTTTCGTAGCAGAAAAGATGATACCTTACAAAGACACCAGAACTGAAGAAGAAAAATACCTTAGTAGAAAAGGTAGAGCAGAATTCAAGATGATGAGATTATCTAGGGTGTTCAGTGAAGCCAGGAAAGCAAAGAGATGGGATGCTAATAGAGAATGTTACCTTGATCCTCAAGGAAATATTGCTATTGATGCGAAAACTCTTAGTATTGAAGCTTTCATTGAGGAATTTGCTGCAGAAGAAGAAGCCTTACAGAGAGAATGGTGGGGAGGTGGAGAAGAGAAAGAAAAAGAAAAAGAGAAAGAGTCTCAGTCTAAGAAGATTGATGATGGGATTATTGATACTTCAAAAGAATTCACCGCTGAAAACTTGGGGAAGATGGCTGACAAAGTGCTTGCTGCAAAGGAACTTGAGGTAGACTCTAAGTCTGAAACTGAGTCTAAAAGCAAGGTCAGTCCAAACATTTCAACAAGTGAGACAGGTAAGATAGTCAAAGGTGATAGTGACTGCAAAAGTTGCATGAAAAACTGCAAGTTTTGTAGTACACTCACTTACCTTAGTGATACAAAGGTTCAAGAACTGACAACGAGAGTCAGAAAGGTTGAAGATCAGATTCTAGACCGTGATAAAATGCTAAAAGCTTCAAATGATCGAGCTAAAAAGTTAACTGAGAAAATTGAAATTGATAAAATTGAAGTAGAAAGAATTAAGAAAGAAAATGAAAAATTGGTTCTTGAAAATCGTAAAATTTCAGAAAATTTTGACAAACTAAAACGAACGGCAAAAGATTCTGATGAAAGAAACGGTAAAACCAATAAAGAAAATGAGCATTTAACTGTAGTTCTTAGACACAAAGAAGAGCAAATCAGCCAACAATTGGATGAGATTGCTAAATTGAAGCTTCAGTTTGAAGAAGCTAAGATTGAGAATGAGCGTATCAATTTGAAATTAACCAGTTACAACTCCACAAGCTTTGTTTTACAACACATTGTTCCTAAACCCATTGGGAAAAACAAAGCAGGCGAAGATGTTTACTTGGATGGAACTGGGGTTGGGTATCATCAGGTTCCACCGCCAGTGTTAAACAATTTCTCAAAGAAAAAGTCCGGGTTGGTTAATGATAAAGATGAAACGAATGAAATAAAACTTCCAGAGTCAATTGATGTTACATTTTCTTCATCTGATGATAGTGTTCAAACTGAGATTGTGCAAGGCATGGCTGAAAGTGTTTTGAAGTCTGATAGTGATTCAGTTGAGGATGAAGAATGTTTTCTGAACAATTACATTCCGAAACCAAAATCCAAAAACAACTTAAATGAAGAACCTACTCTTGTCATGTACAAGATGTCGGGATTGGATAAGTTGTATTCGGATTCTAAGTTTCCACTGGAGAATGTTAATGTTGCTAAATTGACAAATGTGTTCAAATTGGTTGAAATTGATATGTCTGAGATTGAAGGTCTAAAACAGACGAAGAGGCAAATGAATTTTGAAAAAGATAAAGCTTACTACAAGAAACCTGTTGTTCCACCGCGTTTTTATAACAACAATCGAAACAGATGGTCGGGTGGTTATCAGGGTGGTAAGAATTATCAAAGAAGAGATGTTCAAAATAGAAGGTTTGCTGAGAAGAAAGTGTTTGTGTCAAGTTCGAGTTCACTTTCTGATGAAGAATCTAAGATTTTTTCGAAAACAAATGAAGAGTTCTTTGAGAAGAAAGCATCGCAGCCTCAATCTGAAGGCACGAGTCGGGTAGTTGACACCCGAACATGCTTCAAATGTAATCAAGTTGGACATATTGCACGAAAGTGTACCAACTTGGAGCCTAAGACTGAAGTTGTGATGAATTCAAGAAAGAAAAATGATGTGAAGGGAAAAGCTCAAATGGTTGTTGAGAAAAAGGTTTTGAAAAATGACAACACCAAAATCAAAACTGAACCTGTTAAGAAGATGGTAACTAAAAATGACAAGTTTTACAAACGGGTTGCATCGTCTCAACAAACATGGAAGCCAAAAGTGATTGAAAAGAAATCAAGTGTTCCAAAACCAAAGGTTTCTGAGACAGAAAAATAACCGTCTTCTACCACACCGGTAAAGATGAATGTTCCTTTGGATTACTATGAGAAACTTGAAAAACAAGAGTCTGTTACTTCTGAGAAAAAAGGTTGTTTCGAAGAAAGACCAACCATCTGGTCAACCTCAAAAAGACAAATTTTTCTTATATAAAGAAGTTGAGGTTGGGTCTGCAGAGAGCTTAAAGATGAACGATAAGAATTTTCCACCATTTTACATTACAAAAACTCACCTTAATGTCAAGTTACCTGAGTCCAAAGAGGCTTGGGTAGCATCAACTTCTAACTAAGCGTTTTTGAAATATGCAGGAGCTTCCAAGATCCGTTTCACGTTGGATTATGGATAGTGGTGCTTCTCGGCACATGACGGGGAAAACAGCCCTGCTGTACGATGTTATAAATTTCAATGGAGGTTATGTAGGTTTTGCGGGAAATCAAGGTGGTCGAATAGTTGGAGAAGGAACATTATCCAATGGGATTGTAACATTTGAAAGAGTTAACTACATCGCTGAGCTTGAAAAAAAATCTTCTGAGTATCTCTCAGATTTGTGATCGCATGTATACAACGCACTTTACAGACAAAGAATGTTTGATCTTGAAACCAGGATTTGTTATCCCTGACAAATGGATTATCATGAGGGCACCTAGAGTGAATGATCTGTACGTGTTGGACATGAGTGTAGCAACTACAACCACGGGTCAGGCTCACTGTTTTGTGTCCAGAGCAACGGAGAAGGAATCGCAATTGTGGCACCGGAAAATGGGTCATATACATCTTAGAAAAATGAATCATTTGGTGCACAATGATTTGGTTACAGGTGTTCATGTGAAAGGTTTTCATCTGGAAGGGGAGTGCATTAGCTGCCTCAAAGGCAAGCAAAAGAAGAAATCACATCCTCAAAAGAAAGTCAATTCAGTTTCGAGACCGTTAGAGAGACTTCATATGGATCTTTTTGGTCCAGTAAACGTTAAAAGCATAACTGGTGATCTCTACTGTCTAGTAGTAACTGATGATTATTCCAGATTTTCGTGGGTATCATTTTTGAAGTCGAAAGATGAGACGTTTGATAGTTTGATGGCGTTGTTCAGGAAAATTGAAAACTTGTACCAAAGACATATCAAAAGAATCAGAAGCGACAACGGTACTGAGTTCAAGAACAGAAAAATGGAAGAATATTGTGATGAGAGAGGTATATTGCATGAATTTAGTGCTCCTTACACTCCGCAGCAGAATGGAGTAGCTGAAAGAAAGAACAGACGCTAATTGAAACGGCCAGGACGATGCTTGCTGATTCCAAACTACCTGTTAACTTTTGGGCAGAAGCAGTTTCAGCCGCATGTTATACGCTCAACCGGGTTCTCACTGTCAAGAAATTCAACAAGACATGTTTCGAGCTGATCAAACCGTATCTGAAGTATTTAGAACCGTTAGGGTCACCCTGCACTATTCTAGAGCCTTTTGGAAAGTTTGGTCCAAAGAGCATTGAAGGAATTTTCGTGGGTTATTCTAGTCCTCAGAAACGAGTCTTTGTTCCAAGCTTGAAGCGGATTATTGAGGCACACAATGTTGAATGTCAAGGTCACACAATGCCACTGTAGAATCCAGGCGATTCATGGCGTTTTCATTATGACACTTTGTGGGATTCGTTTGACATGGAAGAAGAAAAGGAAGAAGAAGAAGATTTCTTTGACGAGTTGGATATTCTGAGAGAGTATGAGTCTTCGTAGGAAAGGTTCCCAGCCGAGTATTCTAGACGTCAAAAAGCTTCAAATGACGATGAAGCAGGTCCGAGCAATGCTGGAGAACATGATGATATTCAACAAGAGGAAGTTGCTCATGATAATCAGACGGTAGTCAATGATAATCAAGAATCTGATAACATGCCAGTATTTGATCATGGTGATTCAGATTCTGAGGGGGAGCAAATTCATATTTCAAGTCAAACAAACCCAGTCAGTGAACAAGGTGCAAATCAAAATGTTACTAATCTGGAGGGCGAGGTAGATGTTCCAGGCGAGGTGATGCCAAGAACTCTTTTGTACCATCCAGAAGAGCTGATCATTGGAGAATTGCAATCAGGAGTTCGCACTAGACGTCAAATTGACCAAGGCCTTACTTGTTTTTATTCTACAGTAGCACCTTTACAAACTGAGTTTTCACAAAGTTGTTTTATTTCGCAGATCGAACCGCGAACATACAAAGAGGCGCTAACTGAAGATTCTTGGGTCAATGTTATGCAAGAAGAGTTGAGTCAGTTTGAGAAGTTGGGAGTGTGGAAGTTAGTAGACTTGCCTGATGGTCAGAGGAAGATAAACACCAAGTGGGTGTTCAAGTGTAAGAGAGATGATCGAGGAGTTGTTGTTCGTAACAAGCTCGACTCGTAGTCCAGGGTTTCAGTCAGCAGGAGGGTATAGATTTCACCGAAGTATATGCTCCAGTGGCTCGACTAGAAGCAATCACAATCTTCCTAGCGTTTGCATCTTGGAAAAATTTCAAAGTTTATCAGTTAGATGTAAAATCGACGTTTCTCTACGGGAAGGTAAAAGAGGAGGTATATGTCGGACAGCCACCGGGCTTCACCGATCCAATCCACAAAGACAAGGTTTATTTGCTAGACAAGGCGCTGTATGGTTTACACCAGGCCCCGAGAGCTTGGTATGAGACATTGTCTCAACACCTGCTAGCCAACAACTTCATTCGCGGGAAAGTGGATGCCTCACTTTTCACCAAAGAGGTCGATGGACATCTTCTGATCGTTCAGATATACGTGGACGACATCATATTTGGGTCAACAAATGAGAATCTGTGCAAAGATTTTGAACGAGTTATGAAGCAGAAATTCGAAATGTCATCGATGGGTGAGATGAAATTCTTTTTGGGACTGCAGGTTGATCAACTACCCAAAGGAATTTTCATACATCAAACGAAGTATGTTCATGATATTCTAGAGAAATTTGGGATGTCAGGTTCTACTCCAGCTTCCACCCCATTAGCGACGAACCATGGGATAAATCCTGATCTCACCAGAGAGAAGGTAGATGAAACGTTGTATTGTTCCATGATCGGATCGCTGATGTACTTGACTGCTTCAAGGCCAGATATCATGTACCCAACGTGCCTCGCAGCAAGATTTCAATCTAACCCGAGAGCTTCGCACATGTTGATTGTGAAAAGGATATTACGTTACCTGAAAGGAACTCCATCATTGGGGTTGTGGTATCCAAGAGAAGGCGATTTTACGCTCGAAGGGTATTCCGATTCCGATTTCGGTTGCTGCAAAGTTAACGCAAAATCAACAACAGCGGGATGTCAGTTTTTCGGACCAAGATTGGTTACCTGGCAATGCAAGAAGCAGACCTCTGTGGCTTTATCCACATGTGAAGTGGAGTATGTATCTGCTGGCAGTTGCTGCTCTCAGATCTTGTGGATCCAGCAACAGATGCGTGACTATGGTTAGCAATTTCTTAACACCCCTATCTTTGTTGATAATGAGGCCGCGATAAACATTACTAAAAATCCTGTTCATCACGCTAAAACAAAACTGTTATGGGCCATTTTCTGAGTATATATATATCCTGACTAATATCCTGCTTTTGGTTGTTTACTTGTGATCAGGATACTGGATTAGGATATTGCTAACATCATGGGCGATATCCTGGTGTTAACTAAATTAACCACGTGCAGGTTAAAGGCTGTGGGTTACTAACGGTCAGATGGACTTCTTCTCCTCAAGACTTGGGCATATCTGTTATGTGAGAGACGTTGAACCCGAAAGACCAGGTCTACAACGTTCGAGTGGGAATATTCGCCGGATCCCGATTTATTAGGATAGTTTGTTACATTTCTTTTACTATAAATAGATGGGGGCGGATCAGATTAAGGCACGCAACTTACACACACTCACTTTTGAACACTTTTGCTCTCTAGCTCACTGCAAACACTATACACAAACACTTGTATTCGAATTACATTGTAACACCTAGTTGATCCGCATCACATCCTGCACTGTATCCTGATATTTGAAGCAATAGAAGAACAAGGCAGCTGCGATTGTCAGCTCCCGAGGTTTTATGCCGGCGATCTAGATTGATCAAGGGCTTTCCTCGTACATCACGTGTCAACCTTTATTTTTTTGCTCATTGTTTGATCATAGATACAGCTCCATATCCTGAGCCGTATCCTGAAACTGTTTTTACAATTAACTTGGCTAACATATTTTTGACACACATTTCTAGCACACTACCTCACTTAACTAATTTGATCACTAAATTGCTTCGGTAATTTTTGACTAAAACAATTTGGCGCCCACCGTGGGGCAAGTGGTGCTATTTTTGCTAAAAACTTTAGTAAAATCATTACCCGGTTTTTTATTGTCGAAACTTTTTGCTACATTGTTTTCAATGGCCTCGAGATCAAACATGAGCTCTTCCACCATGTCTGCTACAACCTCTGCAACAATCGGTTCAGTGCTTCCACCTCCCCCTCCAAGAATGCAAGCTTCGTCACACGGAACTGAAAGTCATGTAGCTCGGGATGTTATCCCCGCTCCCAGTACCCAGGGATCCGGTCCTGTTTTGGCGTCTAATGATGAAATTCTGAATTTGTTTGGTAGAGTACAGGAATAGATGAGGCAGCAGCAGGAAACTAATCGGATGCTGATGAGAGAGATACAACTCTTGAAATCCGGCCCAAGTAGACCTGCTGAAGAAACTGTCACTCCTTTACAGCCTAGGGCTTTGAACTTCATTTCTGCAGTTTACACTGAGGATAACTGGGGGAACATCGTCCCAAGCCATTCTCAGAATCATACCCCTGAGATACCCTCCTCGGTCAGGATATCAACTGTGAGGAGCTCAGGATATGCTTCAGGATATGGCCAGAATCCTCAGACCGGTAACATGTCAAATAATAATACTCTTGCTACTAACAATAATGGGTCTTTGCAGGATGCAGGTATGACGTCAACATTTACTAGGGAGCTTCAGAAATTGAAGGACATGATATCCAGTGTGCCTGGAGTGGTCCAACCAATTCCGGAAGTATCCCAAGACAGCCACAGGATATCCCACTTTGCATATCCTATCTGTGATGCTCAAATCCCAAAAAGATTTCAGACCCCCAACATGAAACTGTATGATGGGACTACGGATCCTGAAGAGCATATTGCCCAGTATAGAGAAAGAATGGAGATTAACCATATCCCTCCGGAGCTCAAAGAAGCATGCTTGTGCAAGGGTTTTGGTTCTAGCTTGACAGGATCAGCCTTAAAATGGTTGTTAAATGTTCCTCCTCACTCAATTACTTCGTTTGCTCATTTGGTTAATTTATTTAATAGTCAGTTTTCTTGCAGTCGGAGTTTTGAGAAACTAACCAGTGATCTTTACAGGATAACTCAAGGGCCTCAGGAATGCTTGAGGGATTATGTGAACAAGTTTAGTCGGGAATCCTTGGATATCCCACATCTTGATGTTGCAACAGCTGTGCAGGCTTTTAAGATGGGGTTACAAAAGGATTCTCAGTTTTATCAGGATCTTGTAATGAATCCCTGCAGGAATCTCGACGAAGCTCGTAACAGGGATTTGAGACATATCCGCTTGGAAGATGACAAAAAGATGCAAGATCGGATGAATTCTACCTCAACCTACGAATCAACCAACAGGAAATCAGAATCCTCGTATAAACCGTATCGCTCTAAGCCATATGGCAGAAATGATAACAAGAAAGTGAATGCTGTTGAAGACGAGGATCCTGAAGAATATCCTGAATTATCTGAATACTGCTTTTCGGTTAATATACCTGAGTTAATGTATGCTATGCAGGGTTTAGGAGACAAAGCCAGGTGGCCTCGAAAGAATCAGCATAAGGCTGATTGGAAGGATAAATCCAAATGGTGTGCCTTCCATGAAGATTTCGGACATGTGACCGAGGATTGCATTGCTCTAAGGAAAGAAATAAGCTACCTATTAAGCAAGGGGTATTTGAAGGATTTGCTCGGAAAAAAGAAGAATAAAGGGCAGGATCCTGAACGAGCAGCATCACCCCCAGTAGATGCCAAAATAATTAAATTTATTTCAGGAAGATCCTCACCATGATGCTCTCGTAATAACATTATATGTTGCTAACCATTTTGTACGCAGGATATTGGTGGACAATGGTAGCTCCGTCAATATAATTCAGCTGGAAACATTGAAGAGAATGAATGTATCTCCGATGGACATTACTTCGAAGTCCACTATGCTCGTTGGTTTCAGTGGAGAAACCAGGAATACCGTAGGAGAGATAAAGTTACCAGTATATGTTGAAGGGGTCAACTCGATACAACGCTTCTGTGTGATGGACTCCCTATCCTGCTATAACATCATACTAGGCAGGCCATGGATCCATGACATGAAGGCTGTGCCATCGAGTTATCACCAGTGCATCAAGATCCCTACCCCTTGGGGGGTCGTCAAAGTTGATAGTGATCAGCATGAGGCAAAGGAATGCTACTCATCCTCAATGAAATCCTCAACCAGGCCTAATCCAGCATAGCAATTAAAGATGCGGGCCCAGGATATCGTGGAGGCTTCAGAGCAGGATATGAAGAAAGTTATCCTGGATCAGGATAATCCTGATATCTCGGTGCTCGTAGGGACCAATATCCCTTAGGATATTGAAGAACAATTAACTAACTTTTTGAAGTGCAGGATGTCAACATTTGCATGGAAGCATGAGGATATGACAGGTATATCCAAAGACATTATTACTCACAAGCTTGGAATTGACAGGTCGTTCAAGCCTGTTCAGCAAAAAAGAAGGAAGTTTGATCCTGAACGGAATACAATCATACAAGAGGAAGTTGAAAGATTGTTGAAGTCCAAAATGATCAGAGAAGTCAAGTTTCCAAGATGGCTGGCAAATGTAGTCGTGGTACAGAAGAAGAATGGGAAATGGAGAGTCTGTGTAGATTACACGGACTTGAACAAGGCTTGTCCTAAAGACCCATTTCCTCTTCCCCATATTGATGCGATGGTGGATACTACTGCCGGACATGAAATGCTAAGCTTCATGGATGCATCCTCAGGATTTCAGCAGATTCAAATGGAGCCTTTGGACCAGGAGGATACTGCCTTCATGACACCAACAGGTATTTATTGTTATACTGCTATGCCCTTTGGATTGAAAAATGCAGGTGCAACATACCAGAAGTTGGTAAACATGATGTTTAAAGACAAGCTGGGGGACACCATGGAGGTATATATTGACGATATGGTGGTGAAGTCTAAAAAGGCTGAGGATCACCTCCAGGATATAAAGGGAGCATTTGATATCCTGGATCAGTATAACATGAAACTGAATCCTGCTAAGTGCCATTTTGGAGTGGGGGCAGGAAAGTTTCTAGGATATATGGTGACCAAAAGAGGCATAGAGGCGAGCCCGGAGCAGATTAGAGCTATCCTGGATATAAAATCACCTTCGAATATGAAGGATGTTCAACAGTTAACAGGCCGAGTAGCAGCATTGAACAGATTTATTTCAAAATCCTAGGAAAAATGCAAGGAATTTTATGATATCCTCAAGAAGAATAAGAAGTTCGAATGGGGAGCAAAGCATGAAGCAGCCTTGCAGGATTTGAAGCGATATCTCTCGACTGCACCTCTATTAATGAAGCCTGAAAATGGTGAACCACTATCCCTATACCTCGCTGTATCAGGGAATGCTGTAAGTGCCGTTCTTATAAAGGACCATGAAGGTCAGCAATATCCTGTCTATTATGTTAGTAAAAGTTTACTAGATGCTGAAACTAGATATTCCCATCTAGAGAAATTGATATTAGCCATAGTTATGGCATCAACGAAACTTAGACATTATTTTGAGACACATAGGATTCATGTTAAAACCAATTATCCTGTTAAAAACGTGCTTAGGAAACCCGAGATGTCGGGTAGGATGGCTAAGTGGTCAGTAAAACTGAGTGCTTATGACTTAGTATATGAGCCTAGAAATGCCATAAAGTCTCAGGCTTTAGCTGACTTTGTGGCTGATTTCAGTAGTAACATTCAAAATGAAGTACATTTAGAAGTACAACAGCTAGGAGAACAATTAGAATGCTGGACATTGTATACTGATGGTGCATCTAACGTAAGAGGTGTAGGTTTAGGTATACTACTAAAATCGCCACAGGGGGACATATTACCCCAGGCTATTAGGTGTGAATTTCCTGCTACTAATAATGAGGCAGAATATGAGGCTTTAATTGCAGGATTAGAGTTGGCTAGGAACATGAGTATCAAGAATTTGCAAGTATATGATGATTCTTTGCTAATCACTTTAATGGAACCTATGCAGTTAAGGGAGAGAAGTTAATCGAGTATCTCGAAATTCTCAAAAAATTAGCAGGATATTTCGATATTTTTACACTTGAACAGGTACCAAGAGAGGATAATGCTGGAGCTGATGCCTTGGCAAATCTGGGATCATCGGTCAGGATACCGGAAGGAACCTGAATTCCCATATTACATATCCTATATCCTGCAACGAATCCTCAGGATAAGGAAGTAATAAGTATTCAGGATCCTGATGGTGACTATCCTGAGGAGGATCCTAAGTCCTGGACAGCTCCAATTATGAGATATCTCAAGGAAGGACACATCCCAAAGAATGAGAATCCTAAAGCCTTTAGAATGAAGGTATCACGATTCACTATTATAAATGATGTTTTGTATAAGAAATCTCTTGCAGGACCATATATGAGGTGCTTGGAGGATCCCGAAACCAAAGAAGTACTTCAGGATATACATGAAGGGGATTGTGGTAACCATACTGGGGGCAGGTCCTTATTCTCAAAAGTATTAAGGACATGATATTATTGGCCGACGATGAGGAAAGATACCACAGAATATGCTCGAAGATGTGACGCATGTCAAAGACATAGTAACATATTACATCAGCCTGCTGAACCGCTGTATCCTATTGCTTCCCCTTGGCCATTCATGAAATGGGGTATGGATATAGTGGGAAAGCTTCCAAAGGCTCCAGGAGGAAAGGTTTTCATGTTGGCAATGACGGATTATTTCTCCAAGTGGGTTGAAGCAGAAGCATTTGTTCAAGTTAGAGATCAAGAAGTGGTATCCTTCATAAAAAGGAATATCCTGACTAGGTTTGGAGTACCAGCTGAGATAATTTGTGACAATGGATCTCAATTCATAAGTAAAAGGACTACTGACTTTTGCAAGAGTTGGGGAATCAAAATGGTATTTCCCACAGGTTCCGCACCTGGTCTTCTCACTCGACTGTTGGCTGTCTTTCTTAAACCCGGAACTCTTCTTATCGGAGCGATGAGAATTCTCATCCTCCCTTTTACGCTTTCCATCTTCAGAGGCTTTGGCAGCCTTGTTTCTAACTACATCGAGTGTGAGAGATAGCGACAGATCTGCCGTTGACCTGAATGTAGTAGGTCTCGAAGCCTTAACACTGGCTTTGATTTCTGGGGCTAAACCCCCAATGAAGCGAGCAATTCTCTTGGGTTCTGGTGTTACTAGGTAAGGAACCAGTCTGGACAGGGTATTGAAACGGGTGAGGTATGCTTGATAATCTAAGTTTGTCTTCACCAATGATAAGAAATCTGATTCGATTCTTTCGACCTCGTGTTGAGGGCAGTAGTTCTCCATAATGAGAGCAACAAACTGTTCCCATGGCATGTTGTAAAGTGGGATCTTCCCAGCAGCTTGAAGGAGAGCCTTCCACCACGCTAGCGCCTCTCCCTTGAATGATTGGGATACATACTTCACTACATCCCTCTCAGCACAACCGCTGATATCGACAACTATGTCCATTTCATCCAACCAGACCATACAATCAATTACCCCTTTCTCCACAGTGAAATCCCGGGGTTTGCAGGAAACAAAATATTTGTAGGTACAGGACTTGGTAGGCGGTTCATTATCGAACACTATCCTCTTGGATGGAACACTGTGTTCATTAGATGAATGTCGATCGTCATTCTTCTTTGGTTCCTCTTTCTTAGAGGGAGGCTTGTTGTGCGGCTCTGAATGAGTTTTAGGGACAGACTTAGAGTGGGGTACAGATGAGGCTTTACTATGTGTCTCACTGTACTCCTTAAATTGCTCCTCTACAGCTTTAGATACAGCTGTATCAATCAGTGAGCGAAGCTCTCCTTTGGTTATGTTAATCCTCTCATCATCGCGGTTTTCCAAAGGATGACTGTTCTCTTCCTCTGACCTAGCCATGTAGCTTTAATTGCTACATAAAAATTAAACAAGGACAAGGTTTATACGGAAGTTTATACAGTCTTATCGTTTTAAACGATTTATTAACCATGGTAATATAAACCATATTGGTTAATTTGTTAGTTACATTTATTTAGCATTTTTATTATAATTTATCCTAGTTATAAAACATTAAGGATATTAAAGTGGCGCAAAGGCCTAGTCACATGGACAATTTTAAATTTACAAGCCATGATTTCAGAGAATCAAGGCATTAAGGTTTTAATAATAGCACAAATGGCCTAGTCGCGTAGACAAGTTTAATTTATAAGCCATGATTTCAGAGAATCGAGGCATTAAGGTTTGAATTAAAGTTCATTACCTTTACTTGACAGGGAGTTGTAGGCTACCAGTGTCTTTAGTCTCGGAGGACATTAACTATAGCCCGTAGGCATTTCCCTTCTAAGGGATGTTTATAATATGATCATCTTCATTTGATGATAGTAGTCAGGATCGCATTGATCATACAGACTAATAGGCTTGAGCATAGCTCACCACCATAGACAAGGAATCATAAAGATCAAATGTCAATGTCTCAAATGGACAATACATTATAGCCCGTAGGCATTATTTTACCAATGTATGGTCAAAGTATGATCATCTTAATTGATGATCTAAACCCATGATTCAGAGATCATTAAGTTGGGCTAGGGATCTTTTTAAAGAATCCATATATAAAAATGACGTGTGTGATTTTAACGAATCACGCCTGCCAGGAGTGTTAACATATTTACATTTGTTAACAGGGATTCGAATCTTTTAAACAGGTCTTACCATCATGGCCCGGCCTTAAAATGACCCGAAGGCTAGGTTTCACTCTTAAGATTCTTATTAATATTTAACGCAGAACAATCCTAAATTGAGGTGTTAAATATGGATCTGAATCTAATTATGGAACTACCATCTTGGCCCAGTCTTAAAATGACACGTGGCTAGGTCTTGTCCTTTTTTAGATTTTGCCATTTTATTATAATGGTATATCTTATAATATAGGAATGATAATTTAAACATAATCGTTCCTTTAAAAATTTAAACAAGTATATGGTTGTCCTAAACGGGACTTCTAATAAAAATGACTTGCCCATGCAAAGGCTAATCAGAAAAATAATCAAGGAAGTAATTAAAAGACAATGAAACAAATTGGAATTTGTCCTATGTTCTTGTCTAGACTCAAGAATGTGCAACTGTGTAACTGAGATTAAACGCAAAAGGCTAGCGTTTAATTCACTTAGTGTTGGCTCTGATACCAACCTGTCACACCCCGACTTCCACGTGTCACCGGTGGGCCCGGTGGGGAGTATCGTGACGTGGTTGGCAACATAATAGTCAAACAACACAATATTTAAATGCACAGCGGAAGCAAAAGATAAATATATTACGATCCGAATATAAAGTAATATCAAGTATTACAACGGAAAGTAAAGGATCCACAGGCGGATCTTAAACATAAATATTGTTCGACAGACTTTAGACGCCTAGAGCTTGCAAGATTCCTTATTAACGTCCTGAGCAGCTTCCAGCCTATTACGTACTTGTACCTGTCACTTAGACTTTTGAAAATACGTCAGTTTTCACTGGTAAATACACTCAACTGACTCATTTGAAAAGAGTTTAAGAAAATTGATTTTGATGCACCAGGCACAAATTTTTTGACACTTTGATTAAAATGCATAGAGGCAAAATTAATCTTTTATAACTTGGGACAATCATATTTATAATCTTGTATACAGATTTACATGTTCGTTTGTACGTTCAGGGCCCGATGTAGAAACCGAGTCAGATTAACAGACACGCCACAAGTATAGGCCCACAAGAGAGTGAGATACCGTTATTACTTAAGCAACTGTCAGGTGTATGCCTACACCCCGTGCTTAAGACGTGGCCATTTTATAATACAATGATGTCAGGGATATCCGGGACATGGTCATTAACCCCTAAAGGCTTTTATTTCAAACAATACAGATTAAACCGGGTTACCTCAATAATTTAACCACAATAAGATTAAATATTCAATACCCGACCAAGCGGTATCATTATACCGTATCCCAAGCCCGTATGGGGAAAATAAGTTAAGGGTATTTACCTGAGCTAGCTCCTGTCTTAAATAGCAAGAATTAATAACTCAGCCGTATTCACTTAAGTAAGCGTAGGTACAATTTACCGGAAGGCTCTAGTCTGGAATGATGGTATAAATAACCAATTAGAATGCTAACGGGTCTTTAATTAAGCCTAAGCTTAGACCGGTTAGTCTTAGGGAAATATACGGTTCAAACGCACGATTAGGCGAAGACCGGATAGAATGTGATTTAGACCCAACAAGTTCAGAGACTTGTTTAATATGGGTATTTCATACACATTCTGGATTTTGAGATAAAACCGTTAGGGTTTGACCCGTTTAGGCTAGTTTATGTAAACTAGTTACATAAACCGAACCGAACGCGTAATAAGCGTAACGGGTAGTGATGAGAGCCATTTACAGGTTTCCTAAGTTAATATGCTTCATATATGTTGTGACATCAGTAAGATGTCTTTCATTATACCCGAAATGAATTTAATCACAAACTATGCCCCGTAGGGGTAGTTTGGTCATTTTAAAGGTTGTAAAAGAGTTTAAGTGTCAACCTGAGTTATAGGCCTGATGTAATCAGCAAACATACTCAATTTGCTAAGTTATATCAGTAGATTAAAGTACATAAGTGAAATTTATCAATTATAACCAAACTATGCCCCGTAGGGGTATTTTGGTAATTTCACATAAGCCGAAAAGCTCAAAACTGATGTCTGAGTTTATCAACCTTTGCTTACTGTTAAAATATTATAATTTGCCTCAAATATCAGTAGGTATCACCCTTGGTATGTTTAAAAATAATCTTAGTACATACTATGCGTTAAAAACGTTTAATTAGGCGATTAAAAGCCGTTTACGGGTTCGATACATAAAGCTGATATTTTTACTATTCCATAAGGCTTAAAATAATTTATTTATCATTTAAGATCAGTAGCAAAAGGTTTGGAGTCGTTTGGATATGTAAAACTCATTTTATGGCCCGTAAGGGCAAAACCGACAATTACCGGATTAAGCCTACGACTATAAGTTATGCTCAGCCTAAAATTTATTATAAATCTTTAAAAATCCCTAAATAATATATTACATCAGTGGGTAAAAGATTTGATATAAAAAAGTAGGCTTAACTAGGCTATACGCTAATTACGCCGTTTTATTAACATAAAGCTTTAATCTTACGCTAACAAGCATAACTCTTATTATACACCTCAAACTGATGTCAAACTTTGCATACAAGTCTATATATCAGTAATTAAGGTTTCTACTCTTTTACATTTTCAAAAATCACGTTTTAAGGTGAAAAGGGCACAATGGTCAACATATGAGCAATTAACGGAATCATGCGTATTAATCGGTTAACTAATGAACCATAGTGTATAATCACAGAGGGTTATACTAGCATGTAACCTGGTCCAAATGAAGCTCTTAGGTATTTCTAAATCATACCAAAACGGGTCAGAACTGAAAGTCAAAGTAAAAGTCAAACTATGCGACTTTCGGTTCCGAACCAGGTTTAAACACGAGATTGTCGGGTTGAACATGTTTAGACATGTCCTTACACTAATTACCATGTTATATTAATGATCAAATAGGTTGTATGTGTTCTACATTGCTAATTATGCATAAATTGTAATTTGCACATTCTGTTGACTTTTTAAATACAAGTTTGACCCGACATTTGACCTAGTTAGAGTGGGAATCAGGGGGAACCCTTTTGAGGGTTTATTACCCACATAATTACCAACTTATAACTACTTTTGATTCGATAAATCACTGGAGCATTAGTGCTAAATCTTAAAGTCAACCGTTAATTACGACGGTTTGACTTTTAAGCTATAACTAAGCTAAAACTTAATTTAGAAAGGTTTAGCAAACTTACCAAGGCCCTATGCACGAAATGTGAAGACTTGAGCCTGCTTGGGAGCTCCAAGAATGATCAGAAGTGCAAATGAAGGTGTGAGGAATTTTGGTCTTTATATAGTGATTTAAACACCACAAAATGTTGACACACAAGTCTAACATGGACCATAAATCATCAACACATGTCCCTAAGTGTTTAGGGGGTACTTCGGGGCCAAGAAATATGAGGAAAATCGGTTATAAGTCGATCACAAGCACAAGGGCAGACAAGAAACAAAAAAAATCGTATCAGACTACCCCTCGCGTCACCCGTAGACCCCCTTGGGGCTTCGCGTGGCGCGAGGCCCTTCTGCACCAAATCGGAATTTTTAGATTTATTGCGTTTTGATCCTTGGCTCTTCAAACTTCTATTAGACTTTTGTTTCTTGCATCTTGAACCTTCCAAATTGATGTTTAGGGGCTTCAAGACATATACCCTCTTTGTTAAGTCCCCGGTTAACTTTATTGTTACCCGAAAAGTGCTAACTTTCAATGTTAACGCTTTAACCCCTTGTACGCGAATTTGATCATAACTTTCTCATACGATTACGAAACTTTATGAAATTTTTATCGTGCATTCTAGTGAGCATAATTAACCGTTACAAAGCTTCGGGTTTGTCAAAAGGTCACTCAGAGGTATAACTTAAACATGTTGACACATTTAACCCCTGTAGTTTGTAATCTCTCACTTTTAGCTTCGTATGATCCATGATTTATTCGTTTGGTGATATGAGCATCATGTAGGGTTAATGTACAATATATTTATTCACTTTTGACATTTAGAACTCGCATTTTCATATACTTTTCATGTTTGTCAACTTTAGTCCTTTCGTAACATTCTTTCACACGTTCAAACATATGACATGTGTCAACACATTATAGGACGTGAATTTTCGAGGTGTTACAGAAGGAGCCATTGCAGCCTTACGTTGGATAGAAAAGACAGAAGCAGTCTTAAAAATAAGTAAATGTGTAGAGGAAGATAAGATTTTGTTTGCTTCTAATCTTTTTAAGAATGCAGCCCTAGAATGGTGGAATACTATTCTCCAGTCTAGAGGAAGTGGCAGATTTTATAACATGGAATGGACCAACTTTAAGGAGATAGTTGAAAGAAAATTATGTCCTCCTCATGAAAAAGAACAGATTGCTAACAAGTTCTTAAATTTTAAAATGACTGGAATAGATTGCAAGGGTTATACTACCTTATTTTTCGGATATGCTAGCATAGTACCAACCTTAGCCTCACCAGAACCAGTATTAATCTCCCGTTACATCTGGGGATAAATTAGTGAGATCAGACACGTAGTCAAAGCAGCTTGACCATAAACCATAAAAGAAGCAGTAGAACTGGCCAACACCCTAACTGATGAGTTGGTACGTACACAAGTGGAAAACCAGAGAAAGAACCTAGCTCAAAAGCTTACCCAAGAATTTCGTTACGGTAATTCCTATCATGGGAAAGGTACAGGTTCGTCCTCTTCACCCAACTGCAAGTATTGCAAAAGGAAGCACTCAGGAAAGTGCTCAATATACTGCAACTTCTGCAAAATATATGGACATAAGGAAGAAGACTGCAGGAAGAAAGCTAGCAATAGGCTAAGCTTCAATTGTGGAGAAGCTGGTCATATCAAACTGAACTGTCTGAAACTAGCTCTAGCGACAACCAGCAAAGCTAAGTCAACCGAAGGATCCAAGAAGAATGTCAGAGCTTTCGTTCTGACAGCTGAAGAAGCCAAGATGATTTCGGATGTCATCGCCGGTACGTTTTTAGTTAATGATATTTTTGCTAAAGTATTATTTGACTCTGGTGCAAACTGTAAGACCCGTCTCTATTAGTCAATATTATAATATTAAACACGCATTTTATACGAAAATGCAAGCTTACAAAAACTTTTCCAAGTTAACTTCTTACATAATTTAAAAAATTCCAAAATATAATTTCAAGTGTTTACAATATCCACTTTTTAAACTAGAACAAAATAAGATCGTTGCGGAAGCTTCAAGACATGTGTTCGGTTCTCCTTTCTTGCTTGATCCTCATCCGGAGTTCCATAAGACATTCCTAAAATCAAAACCAACATAAAAGTTAGTTTTGACAGTTTCACAACAAGTTATAAACATATTTCCATCCAATTCAAAATTCTTGTTTCCTTCGAATTCAAATTTCCGGTTCTTAAACCGAATTATTTAACCCGTTATGGGTATTTATGTCAAAACTATAATTTTATCAACTCTAAAAAAAAACTCTTATTTCCTCCAACCATAATCCATATTATGGTTGGTACATTTACCCTTCACGAGAGTATCATTCCTTGTGCGTACCTGGCACTGGTCAACATTGACTCGTTTTTAATACATTGCATTACCTTTCGCCAATCTTGGCAAAACATGCTCATACATTCCGCTTGCCTCTATTTGTAACACTTAACAATACATAATATTACCAATCATCATTTATATTATTAGGCAACTTCTGACCAAGTATTGAGTCAAAACTAAGTGTGTAAGACCCCGAAACAATTTCTACAAGTACGGACCTGCTTGCTGTCAACAACTATTTTGTTGACAAAACGTCCGCAAAAACCACGTTAAACAACTTCCGAAAAGTTTATAAAAATTACCAATCATCATTTATATTGTTAAACCCCTTCTGACCAAATATTGTGTCAAAACTAAGTGTTTAAGGCCTCGAAATAATTTCTGCAAATACAGACCTGCTTGCTGTCAACAACTATTTTGTTGACAAAACGTCCGCTGTTGGTGCACTAGTGTCTGTTAACTTCGTCTTAATCGAGTCTTATGTCGAGATAGGATAAATGAGCACACAACAGAGTCGAAATTAGGGTTTTATATGTAAAAGTGAGTAATTTCGCTTGAAAGTGACAAAGTCTAGTTCAAGCGAAATCAACACATGTTATTTCGCTTGAAACGACCTGTGTCATGTTCAAGCGAAATCAGTTCACTATATATATGTATGTGCTGTGTTCATTTGGAGCGGAATCATGTCATGTTCTCTGAGCCGAGGTGCTGTCCGTTTGTCATTTGAACTTGTAAAAGCTCAGGAAATCAGTAATAGATAAAGATTAGAAAGGAACAAGCTGTGTTGACATCATTTACATTGATTCCGCCTTTGTATTTGATGATGAACTACTCAGATTGACTTTTTAGGGTCACACGAACGATCCAACAAGTGGTATAAGAGCTCAGGACGAGGAGTTCATACCAATTCAGCTTGAAATCATCGGATTTTCTCACTTCTACTCATTCTTTTCTGATTTGAGCAAGATTTAACGGTTGAAATGGCCTGAAATTCACGTATATCAAGCGAAACATACTTTTAACTAATCCTTGAAAGAATTGGACCTAAATTCGAACAAAATCTAATAAAAACTTGTATTTCCTCCTGAAAAACTGTTCGAAAATGCTGACATCATCTTGATTTCGCTTGAAACTTCTGTTGATTTCAAGCGAAATAGGCTATTCCGCTTGAAAGTTATTGTTTGATTTCGCTTAAAATCAGATTTCGCTTGAAAGTTCAAGCGAAATAAGTGATTTCACTTCTAATTTGATTTCGCTTGAGCAGTATTCCGCTTGAAAGCTATTTCGCTTGAAAAGCAGAATTTGTGTCTTTTTCAAAATCAAAAATTTTCTAAGTGTTTGTTGATTGTTTCAGGTATTTGAAAGATGGATGACTTCATGAATCCTTTCTGTGATGTGTTTGCTTTTACCGGTGGTTCAGGAGATGGCACTTCAAGCAACACAAATGAAACTACACCAACACCGAGTGCAAAGAAGATTATTTTCGATACGATGAGTGTAGAGAGTGCGTACGGGACATACAACAAACCTCCAAAACTGATGGCGATTGAAGATTATAACCGGTGGGCTACAAGGTTTGACGAGTGGCTTCAAGCGTTTGCATATCAGAGCTGGAAAAGTTTAAAGAATGGTTATGTTAGAGGAACTTTTGGTGAAAGTTTGACAGATACTGATGAGATTGACAGATATGTTGCTGAACAAAAATGCATCGCGTTGATTCATCAGTCTGTGAGAGATGATATAATTTCATTGATAGAATATGAAAATTCAAAAGATCTTTGGGAGAAACTGAGGGTAAAATGTGTAGGGAGTGCTGAGATAGTCAAAAACAAAAAGAAACTGTTAAGAAAAGAGTTTGATTTATTTGGTTGTTTAAAGAACGAGTCTGTTTCCAAGATGATTGAGAGATTCGGGCATCTGAAGTTGGAGCTGGCAAGATACAAAATTGTATATACTCAAGAAGAGTTGCTTGACAAATTGTTCGACTCACTGCCGAATGAACAAGATTGGCAATACTTTGCATTAATGCTGAAGAATACAATCAAGTCTAAAGAGTTGACAGTGGATTTGCTTATCGAAAGACTGGAGAGTCACGAGTTAGAGATCAAGAAATCTAGCAAAGTCAACAACTCATCTTATCAGCAGAATGTAGAGTTGTACTACAGAGGAAATCTACCGAAGACTGGTTCTCCAAGAACAACATTTTCTGCAGAGAGTTCAAATAATGTGAATCAAGAAATTCCTCACAGTGGTTTTCATAGTGGATCTTCTTTAACAACTCCAAGCCAATCTGCATCAAAGAATCTATTTCAATGTAACATTGTTGTGGATCTAAAGAACGTTCAAAATTTCAGTAAAGAGTCAGCAAAACAACAGATGGTGTTTTTAGCGTCAGTGTTAGAATTGTACGAGAGCCTCGTGGCGGGCAAGATTGGAAACACCAACTTGACTAAGGAGGACTATGATCAAATAGATCCTGAAGAGATGGAACTGATTGATATCAGGTGGTGTATGGCCAGTGCAGTCCGGAGAGCGCAACGATTCATGGAGATTACTGGGAGACATTCTATTGGTGGTCCATCCACAAAACTTGGCTTTGACAAATCAAAAGTCACGTGCTTCAGGTGTAAACAAAAAGGACATTTTAAACGTGAATGTCATAACGCTCTAGCTGATGATACTGCAAATCCATTCTGCGAGGATTATTACAAAAGAGCGATCTATCATCAGAATAAATCAGAACCGCCCAGAATGAAGCAGCTTGAGGATACCCCCAAAGAAAAATCAAGAGCTCTTGCTGTTATTCATGATGACGAAGGTTTTGATTGGAGTGAATTGTTACCAGAGGAAGATGCAGTAGGATACGCTTTCGTAGCAGAAAAGATGATACCTTACAAAGACACCAGAACTGAAGAAGAAAAATACCTTAGTAGAAAAGGTAGAGCAGAATTCAAGATGATGAGATTATATAGGGTGTTCAGTGAAGCCAGGAAAGCAAAGAGATGGGATGCTAATAGAGAATGTTACCTTGATCCTCAAGGATGTAGGATCGGATTTCGACCTAAACGAGTCGTTTGGAAGAGGTCTAGTCCGTTTCAGAGGCGGAAACTAAGAAACAGATCTGTAAACAGCTTGTTTCACACTTTAATCTTCTTTTATATTAATTTGACAACCTTTACATTCAGAAGAAAAACCGGCAGCACCTCGGTATAACTCTGAGACCAATGTTACAAATGACAAGCACACTATCCTATATATAGCAGTTAGATTTCGCTTGAAGACTTCAAGCGAAATCCAAATAATAACAATTCAAGCGAACCTAACATGTTGACTATTACATTCAGATTTCAAGCGAAATTGACAAAAACCATTTTGTCTTGAAGCGAAAACATCCAACAATCTGATCCATGCACTTTTGTTTTGTCCTTTTGTGAGGATGATGTCACTAGTGATGTCACGTGATGATGTCACTAGTGATGTCATGCTTGATTAGATCCTAACCGAACCCGAGACTCGATATTAAGACGAAGACGACAGATGTGTGCACCAATAGACTCCCCCTCAGATGTTGACGAGTCTTAAGTGTCAAGTCTTCTGAATCTTCAGTCTTTATCAGTCTTTGAGCTTCCTTCATACTTCAACTGATCTCCTCCTCGGATAATGTAACTCTATCTAACAGACTCCCCCTCAAAACATGCTGGGATCGTAGTCTGACTTTCACATGATCAGAATCGAAACCTGGTTCTCTATTTGCTCAGAATCCAGGCTATCCTGCACATCCTCTACCCAAAAGTAAGATTCACAAAAAATATTTAACAATTTATCAAATTTCATGTACCAACACAGATCCTTCTCCAATCAATATACAATCTAACATTAACAATGATCATTTAACGAATTTTTTTATCTCTGAAAAAACTTTTCAATCAAATTCTCCCAAACTTGTTTGTCATGTTTAGCACTCGGAATTTTGAAATTCAGCTTTTCAACATCAGTTGTCTAAAATCTTTTTGAATTTTTCAAAATTTATGCTAAAACACACCGAAAATCTTTTTGGAATTTTCTGAAAGACAGAAATGAAATGCAATAAAGAAATATTTACAAACAAATTTTTTGTGAGTTTGTGTAAGAGGATCATATCAGTTTTTGAGACCAATCACCAACACCGTTAAGCTTCATTTCATTTTAAGTTCTAAACAATTCACCTAGATTGTCAGTATATTGATCCACTTAAATTTTCACACAAAGTTCAATTGATCCGAGATACGATGTTAATGTTTTAAGAAACTTAAACTTATCCGTGTGTCCCACTACTTGAATATACTCCCGTATCCAGATCCCAATATTCAGTCTTACAGGTGAGTATACCACAGATGATATCTGTAAGGGTTAAATTGCGAGGGCCGTGAGAGCTCAGGTCGATACTCCCGTATACGCAGAGAGATGACGGCTTCGAATTTTGGTGGGTCCCCTTTAGAGGATCTTTTGATACAACAGCAATGACTATCAATTTTATTGTTTCATCAATTTGCTGAGGGCGGCGCTATGTTTCAAGCAAGCAGAAAGTATTCTCTGGGGACTAGGCCATTGCTTCCGCAAAATCAGAAGTCCCGGGATAATACCCCAGATATCACTGAGCATAAAGACCTAGTATCTCAGAATAAGGGACCTTTCAAACAAGATTTCAGGGGTTACCTATATATCCAAGCAGTTTTGTTAACCCACAGAACAAGCAAGTTTGAATTTTATGTTTATATCTCGTCACAATCTACTAAATGTGCAAAAACCTACTCACACATCCACAGTGAGATCGTTTATCACATTTTTACTTTACATTTCTTTAGCATGTTGTGATAGTCCACTGATGTACTATCATTTCCTCTTTTTGCACAACAAAACTCTTTTTTGAATTTTTATCATGTTTTTGGCTTTTTCAAATTTTCAAATGTTTTTGGATTTTCTGAAAATTTACTCCCCCTAAAATGCAAACACATTTTAGGAAATTTGAAAACAAATTTTGATACTCCACCTGTACAGTTTGTTTTCTAAAAAAATTGACAACCAATATCAAATCACCTCAATTCGCCATCCACCTGGCATAAACAATCAGAACTCCCCCTTACACAAAACTATTTTCTCATAATGATTTCAAAACACTTAAGTTTGTTTTAACCAAAATGATTTTTCCGGAAAATAAGTTTTGTTGATTTTACCACTTGTAAAGTTAGGGGTTCATCATATCGTTCCTCAATCATTTGTAGAAAATCAAGTACAATTTAATGTCCTTGATTTACCACTTGACATTGAAAACCTCTTTCAACCACTTGTAAATAAACACAATCAAAATCTGATATAAAGAATGATGCCGATTCCTGCTCCACTCTTACCAACCTGGGAGCTCCGGCAAGTCCTGCAAAAATTCTCAAAAATTTTCAATTTTCAAACAAACAACATAAGAATGATGCCGATTCATGATCCACGATTACCAACTTGGGATCTCCGGCAAGTCAGGTTTTTCAATGAAAGAAAATATCCACCCAAGCCTGACCAGCCTTGGGTGTTTTCAATTCAGAAGCAGTTGGGGTGTAAGTTGCTTTCTTCTTAGCATAAAACTCTTTTACCCCTTTAACCTTCCCATCGGCCATCTTTCCGAAAATTTTCTTTACATTCCCATTAAACGCTTTCTCAACATCAAATTCATTCTTATCAGAATAAAATTGATTAGAGATCTCAACTTTCCCGACTTTTGATTTAAAATTTTCAGTACTCAATGGTGGAAAGTTCTCATCATCCATTGAAAGAACTGATTTTTCAACACTCTCATCAAATTGTGGCTCCTCTGACTTTGTGGAATCAGATTCATCGCCAGATTTTATCTCTGATTTCTTAACAACCCAAGCTTGATTGTCAAGATTTCCCCTTTTCTTGTAAAATCTTTTCGAACACTCACCAACTTCATATGTAGAGTTTTTAAACACTTTAAATCGTTCAGTTGGTGGTTCGGTTTTATCAACAACTACTTCTTTGAGTTTTTCTGAAACTCCCTGTTTTGTGTTGGTTGCCTTAGGACAATTCCATGCAATGTGACCAACTTCATTACATCTGTAACAGGTTCTTGTTTCTTTCCATTGATAAGCTCCATTCTTCATCTTTTCAGCAAGAAACTCCTTGTTTGACTGTTTCCAGAATGAGCTCTTTGCTTCTTCTTCATGACTAGTTCCTGCAACATATGTCATTTTTGATTTAAAATCTCGAACATATTTTTCATTTTTATAGTTTTCAGGTGGAATAAAACCAAGTCCTTTCTTTTTGTAGCTACGATTGTGGTTTGGTTTCTTTTGAAAACCAGAACCAGAATTGTAACCCTTTTTCTTGTTCAAACGTTGTTGTACTCTTGAGGTGTAAGGTTTAGATTTTACATTAAGATTTTCATCTTTTATTTCAGAAATATTAATTTCTGTTAGTTTGAAAACCTTTTTGATCATTTCTGGTTTAACACCTCTTATTGGAAATTCTTTATCAAAATATAATTTGTCAGAATCATTCAAAGTATATGCAACTTCAAATGTTTCATCATTCAAATTAGATTTTGACAACAAAAATTCTTTACTATACACCCGTTTTCCCGACGACTTTGAACTCTTTTCGGACGAACTCGAACTTTTGACTGACTGACACGAACTTTCGGATTCAGACTTTGACTCTGACTCCTCATCCTTATCCAACACCTGATCGACCACTCTTTTTATCAGTTCGGACTCATGATCTGTGTCGGACGCTGTGAACGTGACGTCAATACTATCCGGTAAAACATCGGTTAACTCGGACTCTAACTTTAGATTGACTGCTTTTTGGACTTCTTCCTCATTCGGTTTTCTAGGCGAATACCCTTCCCAAATTGGAGGCGGACACTTATTATAACAGACACCCTGTTTCTTACCAGTATCCTTTTTCTTCTTTGGCTTTGTTTCTTCACCTTTAAACGCTTCAAATCCTTCAACTGTTGGATAAATTCTATCAATTATGTAGTCACAACCTTTGTAACTTTGCAGCAATCTTCTGATTCTTTCGTTCTCAGTTGCTTCACTATCCAACTCTTTCTTCCACTTTGCACATTCTTCTATGTACAAGTTGATCTCTTTTTGCTTTGTCATCATAGTAGCATTCAACATCTTCAAAGCTTTTTCTCTTTCAGAGTTAGTCTTCTCCAGACTATTCACAGTTCTGTTCAATACATCATATGACTTTTTCAAATTTTTTACATCAAACAACAACTTTTCTTTCAACTTTTCTAACTCACTAAACCTCTCATCTTTCTCTATACATTGTTTACAAGACTCTAAACATTTAAGACAAGGTTTTGTGATTTCAATGATCTTCTCAACTTCAACTATCTTTTCAACTTCCACAATCTTCTCAACCACTTTGACATTTTTCAAATCTTTTGCAGCTTTCTCCTCTTTCAGTTTCTTCAATTTTTCTGCAAAATAAAATTCAAAACTATCAGAAGATAAGTGAGTTTTTCCAATATTAATCTGTTCAATTTCTTCATCACTATCACTTGTCTCTGACGAACTGTTTTCAGATGAAACAGATCCTTCATCTTCACTTTTCTCTTCATCAGATAACACTTCCATCCATTCCTTCAGCATTTCCGGCTTCCGAATAATATGAGCAATAAACGCTTTAACATTTGGATCAGCTGGAATGTACTTGTCCCAGCTAAAACTTTCAATCACTTTCTCGTCATCTTGTTGATGAGTAGAACTGTTCATTCTAGCAATCTTCTGCTGCTCCAGATCTTGTGCCTCCAACTTCTCTATAAACTGTGCAATCGATAACCTTCTAAACTGTCCGGAATTCTTCAATATCATCAGATATGTACCCCATTCCTTTTGCGGTAACGTGTCAGCAAGCTTTTCAACCCATTCTGCTGGAGTTTTTGTAATCTTCAACTGTGACATGGTGCGTACAAGATGACAATATCTTTCAATAAGAGTCTTTGTAGATTCACCTGGCATGCTTGAAAACGAGTCAAATTCTTTCTTTAATACATTTATTCTATTAATTGTTTCACTAGTCATACTAAAGAAATTTAAGTCCATGATTCGAAAACACTTAAAATGAAATTAAATCCCCTTTCAAACGAAATGATTCACCTCATGAAACACCTGTAGAACCTGACAAACAAACAAGCAAAACACAATCAGTTTAAAGATTTATCAATTAACTGAAACAAACTGGTACTCGAACTGATGATTTTCAGTGCGGACTGAATGTTGACCAACTGTACGGACTGAATGACCCGGATTGAATTCAATTGACCTGACCCTTTGAAACCTTTGAACTCCAAATCGTATGACCTGGACCTGACTTGAACTTTGTGTGAACTGACTGTTTAAACCACACGACCTTTACAACACTTATCCAAACAATATTAATTGTCAAACCAATAAGCTTGGGCTCAAGCCCACTATGTCGACAATTTTAAAACAACACAAACTGATTGGACTTCTATGTGTATCAAATGTATACGATGGTAATAATCAGATCACATGCAAAGTCTAATGAGCTGACACCTTGTAATACACTAAACTGACACCTTCATTAAACATAATCACATGCTCACATGATTGACCTGACTCTTTTACACATTACATGATATCAATCATTCAATTAACACATGCACACTACTTTTTTTTTTTTTAAATTTGTGGCTGGCAACTATTAGAATTTTATATGCACTAAAGATGGGTGGCCGACACTTTTGATTAGGCTGTAAAACTTTAAGTCACATGCCAACTACCTCGTGACAAACAAATACACATGTATCGACAATTATCAATTAAGTCATTCACATGCCAAACAGTTTCCAAACATTAATTGATAACACCTTTTCATGCAGACACTGACTGAATTTAGTATTTTTAAAATCTATTTGATCGATGTATCAGACTTCTCATACACTATATAAACCGATATATTCTCACAAGACTCGAAGCAATTTTTTCAACAAACAATACGTGTTTTCAATTAATCAGCAGGTTTCAATGAACAGCAAAATTCAGTTAAGACATCAGAATATATCAAGTGAACTGCAGGTTTCAATCAGATGTCAACGTATTTTCAAGCGAAATGCAATCAGATCAATTTCGCTTCAACTATTCAAGCGAAATCAAATGATGTTCTCAAGCGAAATCAACAGAAATACATCAACTTGAAGCGAAAATCAACAGATTATTATCAACTTGAAGCGAAATCATGCTCAACTTATGATTTCAAGCGAAATCCACAAGTAAATTCAAGCGAAATCTGATGATGTCAGCCAATTCGATCTGATTTTGGTCCGATTAATCCAGTTTTAATCTGATTTTAGATCTGAAAGTCTCAAGGATTTGTTAAAACATGTTTTTGCACGTATTGTGAAAGTTTGAACCGATTTTGTCCGTAAAAAGTTGAAAATTTTTGAAAAGAATGGTGTAGAAACAGAAATCGTGGTGAAAACCGGCTGTTTTGGCAAAAACTCCTCGTCCTGAGCTCTGATACCAATTGTAGGATCGGATTTCGACCTAAACGAGTCGTTTGGAAGAGTTCTAGTCCGTTTCAGAGGCGGAAACTAAGAAACGGATCTGTAAACAGCTTGTTTCACACTTTAATCTTCTTTTATATTAATTTGACAACCTTTACATTCAGAAGAAAAACCGGCAGCACCTCGGTATAACTCTGAGACCAATGTTACAAATGACAAGCACACTATCCTATATATAGCAGTTAGATTTCGCTTGAAGACTTCAAGCGAAATCCAAATAATAACAATTCAAGCGAACCTAACATGTTGACTATTACATTCAGATTTCAAGCGAAATTGACAAAAACCATTTTGTCTTGAAGCGAAAACATCCAACAATCTGATCCATGCACTTTTGTTTTGTCCTTTTGTGAGGATGATGTCACTAGTGATGTCATGCTTGATTAGATCCTAACCGAACCCGAGACTCGATATTAAGACGAAGACGACATATGTGTGCACCAACAAAGGAAATATTGCTATTGATGCGAAAACTCTTAGTATTGAAGCTTTCATTGAGGAATTTGCTGCAGAAGAAGAAGCCTTACAGAGAGAATGGTGGGGAGGTGGAGAAGAGAAAGAAAAAGAAAAAGAGAAAGAGTCTCCATCTAAGAAGATTGATGATGGGATTATTGATACTTCAAAAGAATTCACCGCTGAAAACTTGGGGAAGATGGCTGACAAAGTGCTTGCTGCAAAGGAACTTGAGGTAGACTCTAAGTCTGAAACTGAGTCTAAAAGCAAGGTCAGTCCAAACATTTCAACAAGTGAGACAGGTAAGAAAGTCAAAGGTGATAGTGACTGCAAAAGTTGCATGAAAAACTGCAAGTTTTGTAGTACACTCACTTACCTTAGTGATACAAAGGTTCAAGAACTGACAACGAGAGTCAGAAAGGTTGAAGATCAGATTCTAGACCGTGATAAAATGCTAAAAGCTTCAAATGATCGAGCTAAAAAGTTAACTGAGAAAATTGAAATTGATAAAATTGAAGTAGAAAGAATTAAGAAAGAAAATGAAAAATTGGTTCTTGAAAATCGTAAAATTTCAGAAAATTTTGACAAACTAAAACGAACGGCAAAAGATTCTGATGAAAGAAACGGTAAAACCAATAAAGAAAATGAGCATTTAACTGTAGTTCTTAGACACAAAGAAGAGCAAATCAGCCAACAACTGGATGAGATTGCTAAATTGAAGCTTCAGTTTGAAGAAGCTAAGATTGAGAATGAGCGTATCAATTTGAAATTAACCAGTTACAACTCCACAAGCTTTGTTTTACAACACATTGTTCCTAAACCCATTGGGAAAAACAAAGCAGGCGAAGATGTTTACTTGGATGGAACTGGGGTTGGGTATCATCAGGTTCCACCGCCAGTGTTAAACAATTTCTCAAAGAAAAAGTCCGGGTTGGTTAATGATAAAGATGAAACGAATGAAATAAAACTTCCAGAGTCAATTGATGTTACATTTTCTTCATCTGATGATAGTGTTCAAACTGAGATTGTGCAAGGCATGGCTGAAAGTGTTTTGAAGTCTGATAGTGATTCAGTTGTGGATGAAGAATGTTTTCTGAACAATTACATTCCGAAACCAAAATCCAAAAACAACTTAAATGAAGAACCTACTCTTGTCATGTACAAGATGTCGGGATTGGATAAGTTGTATTCGGATTCTAAGTTTCCACTGGAGAATGTTAATGTTGCTAAATTGACAAATGTGTTCAAATTGGTTGAAATTGATATGTCTGAGATTGAAGGTCTAAAACAGACAAAGAGGCAAATGAATTTTGAAAAAGATAAAGCTTACTACAAGAAACCTGTTGTTCCACCGCGTTTTTATAACAACAATCGAAACAGATGGTCGGGTGGTTATCAGGGTGGTAAGAATTATCAAAGAAGAGATGTTCAAAATAGAAGGTTTGCTGAGAAGAAAGTGTTTGTGTCAAGTTCGAGTTCACTTTCTGATGAAGAATCTAAGATTTTTTCGAAAACAAATGAAGAGTTCTTTGAGAAGAAAGCATCGCAGCCTCAGTCTGAAGGCACGAGTCGGGTAGTTGACACCCGAACATGCTTCAAATGTAATCAAGTTGGACATATTGCACGAAAGTGTACCAACTTGAAGCCTAAGACTGAAGTTGTGATGAATTCAAGAAAGAAAAATGATGTGAAGGGAAAAGCTCAAATGGTTGTTGAGAAAAAGGTTTTGAAAAATGACAACACCAAAATCAAAACTGAACCTGTTAAGAAGATGGTAACTAAAAATGACAAGTTTTACAAACGGGTTGCATCGTCTCAACAAACATAGAAGCCAAAAGTGATTGAAAAGAAATCAAGTGTTCCAAAACCAAAGGTTTCTGAGACAGAAAAATAACCGTCTTCTACCACACCGGTAAAGATGAATGTTCCTTTGGATTACTATGAGAAACTTGAAAAACAAGAGTCTGTTACTTCTGAGAAAAAGGTTGTTTCGAAGAAAGACCAACCATCTGGTCAACCTCAAAAAGACAAATTTTTCTTATATAAAGAAGTTGAGGTTGGGTCTGCAGAGAGCTTAAAGATGAACGATAAGAATTTTCCACCATTTTACATTACAAAAACTCACCTTAATGTCAAGTTACCTGAGTCCAAAGAGGCTTGGGTAGCATCAACTTCTAACTAAGCGTTTTTGAAATGTGCAGGAGCTTCCAAGATCCGTTTCACGTTGGATTATGGATAGTGGTGCTTCTCGGCACATGACGGGGAAAACAGCCCTGCTGTACGATGTTATAAATTTCAATGGAGGTTATGTAGGTTTTGCGGGAAATCAAGGTGGTCGAATAGTTGGAGAAGGAACATTATCCAATGGGATTGTAACATTTGAAAGAGTTAACTACATCGCTGAGCTTGAAAAAAATCTTCTGAGTATCTCTCAGATTTGTGATCGCATGTATACAACGCACTTTACAGACAAAGAATGTTTGATCTTGAAACCAGGATTTGTTATCCCTGACAAATGGATTATCATGAGGGCACCTAGAGTGAATGATCTGTACGTGTTGGACATGAGTGTAGCAACTACAACCACGGGTCAGGCTCACTGTTTTGTGTCCAGAGCAACGGAGAAGGAATCGCAATTGTGGCACCGGAAAATGGGTCATATACATCTTAGAAAAATGAATCATTTGGTGCACAATGATTTAGTTACAGGTGTTCATGTGAAAGGTTTTCATCTGGAAGGGGAGTGCATTAGCTGCCTCAAAGGCAAGCAAAAGAAGAAATCACATCCTCAAAAGAAAGTCAATTCAGTTTCGAGACCGTTAGAGAGACTTCATATGGATCTTTTTGGTCCAGTAAACGTTAAAAGCATAACTGGTGATCTCTACTGTCTAGTAGTAACTGATGATTATTCCAGATTTTCGTGGGTATCATTTTTGAAGTCGAAAGATGAGACGTTTGATAGTTTGATGGCGTTGTTCAGGAAAATTGAAAACTTGTACCAAAGGCATATCAAAAGAATCAGAAGCGACAACGGTACTGAGTTCAAGAACAGAAAAATGGAAGAATATTGTGATGAGAGAGGTATATTGCATGAATTTAGTGCTCCTTACACTCCGCAGCAGAATGGAGTAGCTGAAAGAAAGAACAGACGCTAATTGAAACGGCCAGGACGATGCTTGCTGATTCCAAACTACCTGTTAACTTTTGGGCAGAAGCAGTTTCAGCCGCATGTTATACGCTCAACCGGGTTCTCACTGTCAAGAAATTCAACAAGACATGTTTCGAGCTGATCAATAACCGCAAACCGTATCTGAAGTATTTAGAACCGTTAGGGTCACCCTGCACTATTCTAGAGCCTTTTGGAAAGTTTGGTCCAAAGAGCATTGAAGGAATTTTCGTGGGTTATTCTAGTCCTCAGAAACGAGTCTTTGTTCCAAGCTTGAAGCGGATTATTGAGGCACACAATGTTGAATGTCAAGGTCACACAATGCCACTGTAGAATCCAGGCGATTCATGGCGTTTTCATTATGACACTTTGTGGGATTCGTTTGACATGGAAGAAGAAAAGGAAGAAGAAGAAGATTTCTTTGACGAGTTGGATATTCTGAGAGAGTATGAGTCTTCGTAGGAAAGGTTCCCAGCCGAGTATTCTAGACGTCAAAAAGCTTCAAATGACGATGAAGCAGGTCCGAGCAATGCTGGAGAACATGATGATATTCAACAAGAGGAAGTTGCTCATGATAATCAGACGGTAGTCAATGATAATCAAGAATCTGATAACATGCCAGTATTTGATCATGGTGATTCAGATTCTGAGGGGGAGCAAATTCAGATTTCAAGTCAAACAAACCCAGTCAGTGAACAAGGTGCAAATCAGAATGTTACTAATCTGGAGGGCGAGGTAGATGTTCCAGGCGAGGTGATGCCAAGAACTCTTTTGTACCATCCAGAAGAGCTGATCATTGGAGAATTGCAATCAGGAGTTCGCACTAGACGTCAAATTGACCAAGGCCTTACTTGTTTTTATTCTACAGTAGCACCTTTACAAACTGAGTTTTCACAAAGTTGTTTTATTTCGCAGATCGAACCGCGAACATACAAAGAGGCGCTAACTGGAGATTCTTGGGTCAATGCTATGCAAGAAGAGTTGAGTCAGTTTGAGAAGTTGGGAGTGTGAAAGTTAGTAGACTTGCCTGATGGTCAGAGGAAGATAAACACCAAGTGGGTGTTCAAGTGTAAGAGAGATGATCGAGGAGTTGTTGTTCGTAACAAGCTCGACTCGTAGTCCAGGGTTTCAGTCAGCAGGAGGGTATAGATTTCACCGAAGTATATGCTCCAGTGGCTCGACTAGAAACAATCAGAATCTTCCTAGCATTTGCATCTTGGAAAAATTTCAAAGTTTATCAGTTAGATGTAAAATCGACGTTTCTCTACGGGAAGGTAAAAGAGGAGGTATATGTCGGACAGCCACCGGGCTTCACCGATCCAATCCACAAAGACAAGGTTTATTTGCTAGACAAGGCGCTGTATGGTTTACACCAGGCCCCGAGAGCTTGGTATGAGACATTGTCTCAACACCTGCTAGCCAACAACTTCATTCGCGGAAAAGTGGATGCCACACTTTTCACCAAAGAGGTCGATGGACATCTTCTGATCGTTCAGATATACGTGGACGACATCATATTTGGGTCAACAAATGAGAATCTGTGCAAAGATTTTGAACGAGTTATGAAGCAGAAATTCGAAATGTCATCGATGGGTGAGATGAAATTCTTTTTGGGACTGCAGGTTGATCAACTACCCAAAGGAATTTTCATACATCAAACGAAGTATGTTCATGATATTCTAGAGAAATTTGGGATGTCAGGTTCTACTCCAGCTTCCACCCCATTAGCGACGAACCATGGGATAAATCCTGATCTCACCAGAGAGAAGGTAGATGAAACGTTGTATTGTTCCATGATCGGATCGCTGATGTACTTGACTGCTTCAAGGCCAGATATCATGTACCCAACGTGCCTCGCAGCAAGATTTCAATCTAACCTGAGAGCTTCGCACATGGTGATTGTGAAAAGGATATTACGTTACCTGAAAGGAACTCCATCATTGGGGTTGTGGTATCCAAGAGAAGGCGATTTTACGCTCGAAGGGTATTCCGATTCCGATTTCGGTTGCTGCAAAGTTAACGCAAAATCAACAACAGCGGGATGTCAGTTTTTCAGACCAAGATTGGTTACCTGGCAATGCAAGAAGCAGACCTCTGTGGCTTTATCCACATGTGAAGTGGAGTATGTATCTGCTGGCAGTTGCTGCTCTCAGATCTTGTGGATCCAGCAACAGATGCGTGACTATGGTTTGCAATTTCTTAACACCCCTATCTTTGTTGATAATGAGGCCGCGATAAACATTACTAAAAATCCTGTTCATCACGCTAAAACAAAACTGTTATGGGCCATTTTCTGAGTATATATATATCCTGACTAATATCCTGCTTTTGGTTGTTTACTTGTGATCAGGATACTGGATTAGGATATTGCTAACATCATGGGCGATATCCTGGTGTTAATTAAATTAACCACGTGCAGGTTAAAGGCTGTGGGTTACTAACGGTCAGATGGACTTCTTCTCCTCAAGACTTGGGCATATCTGTTATGTGAGAGACGTTGAACCCGAAAGACCAGGTCTACAACGTTCGAGTGGGAATATTCGCCGGATCCCGATTTATTAGGATAGTTTGTTACATTTCTTTTACTATAAATAGATGGGGGCGGATCAGATTAAGGCACGCAACTTACACACACTCACTTTTGAACACTTTTGCTCTCTAGCTCACTGCAAACACTATACACAAACACTTGTATTCGAATTACATTGTAACACCTAGTTGATCCGCATCACATCCTGCACTGTATCCTGATATTTGAAGCAATAGAAGAACAAGGCAGCTGCGATTGTCAGCTCCCGAGGTTTTATGCCGGCGATCTAGATTGATCAAGGGCTTTCCTCGTACATCACGTGTCAACCTTTATTTTTTTGCTCATTGTTTGATCATAGATACAGCTCCATATCCTGAGCCGTATCCTGAAACTGTTTTTACAATTAACTTGGCTAACATATTTTTGACACACATTTCTAGCACACTACCTCACTTAACTAATTTGATCACTAAATTGCTTCGGTAATTTTTGACTAAAACAATTTGGCGCCCACCGGGGGGCAAGTGGTGCTATTTTTGCTAAAAAATTTAGTAAAATCATTACCCGGTTTTTTATTGTCGAAACTTTTTGCTACATTGTTTTCAATGGCCTCGAGATCAAACATGAGCTCTTCCACCATGTCTGCTACAACCTCTGCAACAATCGGTTCAGTGCTTCCACCTCCCCCTCCAAGAATGCAAGCTTCGTCACACGGAACTGAAAGTCATGTAGCTCGGGATGTTATCCCCGCTCCCAGTACCCAGGGATCCGGTCCTGTTTTGGCGTCTAATGATGAAATTCTGAATTTGTTTGGTAGAGTACAGGAACAGATGAGGCAGCAGCAGGAAACTAATCGGATGCTGATGAGAGAGATACAACTCTTGAAATCCGGCCCAAGTAGACCTGCTGAAGAAACTGTCACTCCTTTACAGCCTAGGGCTTTGAACTTCATTTCTGCAGTTTACACTGAGGATAACTGGGGGAACATCGTCCCAAGCCATTCTCAGAATCATACCCCTGAGATACCCTCCTCGGTCAGGATATCAACTGTGAGGAGCTCAGGATATGCTTCAGGATATGGCCAGAATCCTCAGACCGGTAACATGTCAAATAATAATACTCTTGCTACTAACAATAATGGGTCTTTGCAGGATGCAGGTATGACGTCAACATTTACTAGGGAGCTTCAGAAATTGAAGGACATGATATCCAGTGTGCCTGGAGTGGTCCAACCAATTCCGGAAGTATCCCAAGACAGCCACAGGATATCCCACTTTGCATATCCTATCTGTGATGCTCAAATCCCAAAAAGATTTCAGACCCCCAACATGAAACTGTATGATGGGACTACGGATCCTGAAGAGCATATTGCCCAGTATAGAGAAAGAATGGAGATTAACCATATCCCTCCGGAGCTCAAAGAAGCATGCTTGTGCAAGGGTTTTGGTTCTAGCTTGACAGGATCAGCCTTAAAATGGTTGTTAAATGTTCCTCCTCACTCAATTACTTCGTTTGCTCATTTGGTTAATTTATTTAATAGTCAGTTTTCTTGCAGTCGGAGTTTTGAGAAACTAACCAGTGATCTTTACAGGATAACTCAAGGGCCTCAGGAATGCTTGAGGGATTATGTGAACAAGTTTAGTCGGGAATCCTTGGATATCCCACATCTTGATGTTGCAACAGCTGTGCAGGCTTTTAAGATGGGGTTACAAAAGGATTCTCAGTTTTATCAGGATCTTGTAATGAATCCCTGCAGGAATCTCGACGAAGCTCGTAACAGGGATTTGAGACATATCCGCTTGGAAGATGACAAAAAGATGCAAGATCGGATGAATTCTACCTCAACCTACGAATCAACCAACAGGAAATCAGAATCCTCGTATAAACCGTATCGCTCCAAGCCATATGGCAGAAATGATAACAAGAAAGTGAATGCTGTTGAAGACGAGGATCCTGAAGAATATCCTGAATTATCTGAATACTGCTTTTTGGTTAATATACCTGAGTTAATGTATGCTATGCAGGGTTTAGGAGACAAAGCCAGGTGGCCTCGAAAGAATCAGCATAAGGCTGATTGGAAGGATAAATCCAAATGGTGTGCCTTCCATGAAGATTTCGGACATGTGACCGAGGATTGCATTGCTCTAAGGAAAGAAATAAGCTACCTATTAAGCAAGGGGTATTTGAAGGATTTGCTCGGAAAAAAGAAGAATAAAGGGCAGGATCCTGAACGAGCAGCATCACCCCCAGTAGATGCCAAAATAATTAAATTTATTTCAGGAAGATCCTCACCATGATGCTCTCGTAATAACATTATATGTTGCTAACCATTTTGTACGCAGGATATTGGTGTACAATGGTAGCTCCGTCAATATAATTCAGCTGGAAACATTGAAGAGAATGAATGTATCTCCGATGGACATTACTTCGAAGTCCACTATGCTCGTTGGTTTCAGTGGAGAAGCCAGGAATACCGTAGGAGAGATAAAGTTACCAGTATATGTTGAAGGGGTCAACTCGATACAACGCTTCTGTGTGATGGACTCCCTATCCTGCTATAACATCATACTAGGCAGGCCATGGATCCATGACATGAAGGCTGTGCCATCGAGTTATCACCAGTGCATCAAGATCCCTACCCCTTGGGGGGTCGTCAAAGTTGATAGTGATCAGCATGAGGCGAAGGAATGCTACTCATCCTCAATGAAATCCTCAACCAGGCCTAATCCAGCATAGCAATTAAAGATGCGGGCCCAGGATATCGTGGAGGCTTCAGAGCAGGATATGAAGAAAGTTATCCTGGATCAGGATAATCCTGATATCTCGGTGCTCGTAGGGACCAATATCCCTTAGGATATTGAAGAACAATTAACTAACTTTTTGAAGTGCAGGATGTCAACATTTGCATGGAAGCATGAGGATATGACAGGTATATCCAAAGACATTATTACTCACAAGCTTGGAATTGACAGGTCGTTCAAGCCTGTTCAGCAAAAAAGAAGGAAGTTTGATCCTGAACGGAATACAATCATACAAGAGGAAGTTGAAAGATTGTTGAAGTCCAAAATGATCAGAGAAGTCAAGTTTCCAAGATGGCTGGCAAATGTAGTCGTGGTACAGAAGAAGAATGGGAAATGGAGAGTCTGTGTAGATTACACGGACTTGAACAAGGCTTGTCCTAAAGACCCATTTCCTCTTCCCCATATTGATGCGATGGTGGATACTACTGCCGGACATGAAATGCTAAGCTTCATGGATGCATCCTCAGGATTTCAGCAGATTCAAATGGAGCCTTCGGACCAGGAGGATACTGCCTTCATGACACCAACAGGTATTTATTGTTATACTGCTATGCCCTTTGGATTGAAAAATGCAGGTGCAACATACCAGAAGTTGGTAAACATGATGTTTAAAGACAAGCTGGGGGACACCATGGAGGTATATATTGACGATATGGTGGTGAAGTCTAAAAAGGCTGAGGATCACCTCCAGGATATAAAGGGAGCATTTGATATCCTGGATCAGTATAACATGAAACTGAATCCTGCTAAGTGCCATTTTGGAGTGGGGGCAAGAAAGTTTCTAGGATATATGGTGACCAAAAGAGGCATAGAGGCGAGCCCAGAGCAGATTAGAGCTATCCTGGATATAAAATCACCTTCGAATATGAAGGATGTTCAACAGTTAACAGGCCGAGTAGCAGCATTGAACAGATTTATTTCAAAATCCTAGGAAAAATGCAAGGAATTTTATGATATCCTCAAGAAGAATAAGAAGTTCGAATGGGGAGCAAAGCATGAAGCAGCCTTGCAGGATTTGAAGCGATATCTCTCGACTGCACCTCTATTAATGAAGCCTGAAAATGGTGAACCACTATCCCTATACCTCGCTGTATCAGGGAATGCTGTAAGTGTCGTTCTTATAAAGGACCATGAAGGTCAGCAATATCCTGTCTATTATGTTAGTAAAAGTTTACTAGATGCTGAAACTAGATATTCCCATCTAGAGAAATTAATATTAGCCATAGTTATGGCATCAACGAAACTTAGACATTATTTTGAGACACATAGGATTCATGTTAAAACCAATTATCCTGTTAAAAACGTGCTTAGGAAACCCGAGATGTCGGGTAGGATGGCTAAGTGGTCAGTAAAACTGAGTGCTTATGACTTAGTATATGAGCCTAGAAATGCCATAAAGTCTCAGGCTTTAGCTGACTTTGTGGCTGATTTCAGTAGTAACATTCAAAATGAAGTAGATTTAGAAGTACAACAGCTAGGAGAACAATTAGAATGCTGGACATTGTATACTGATGGTGCATCTAACGTAAGAGGTGTAGGTTTAGGTATACTACTAAAATCGCCACAGGGGGACATATTACCCCAGGCTATTAGGTGTGAATTTCCTGCTACTAATAATGAGGCAGAATATGAGGCTTTAATTGCAGGATTAGAGTTGGCTAGGAATATGAGTATCAAGAATTTGCAAGTATATGATGATTCTTTGCTAATCACTAATCACTTTATTGGAACCTATGCAGTTAAGGGAGAGAAGTTAATCGAGTATCTCGAAATTCTCAAAAAATTAGCAGGATATTTCGATATTTTTACACTTGAACAGGTACCAAGAGAGGATAATGCTGGAGCTAATGCCTTGGCAAATCTGGGATCATCGGTCAGGATACCGGAAGGAACCTGAATTCCCATATTACATATCCTATATCCTGCAACGAATCCTCAGGATAAGGAAGTAATAAGTATTCAGGATCCTGATGGTGACTATCCTGAGGAGGATCCTAAGTCCTGGACAGCTCCAATTATGAGATATCTCAAGGAAGGACACATCCCAAAGAATGAGAATCCTAAAGCCTTTAGAATGAAGGTATCACGATTCACTATTATAAATGATGTTTTGTATAAGAAATCTCTTGCAGGACCATATATGAGGTGCTTGGAGGATCCCGAAACCAAAGAAGTACTTCAGGATATACATGAAGGGGATTGTGGTAACCATACTGGGGGCAGGTCCTTATTCTCAAAAGTATTAAGGACATGATATTATTGGCCGACGATGAGGAAAGATGCCACAGAATATGCTCGAAGATGTGACGCATGTCAAAGACATAGTAACATATTACATCAGCCTGCTGAACCGCTGTATCCTATTGCTTCCCCTTGGCCATTCATGAAATGGGGTATGGATATAGTGGGAAAGCTTCCAAAGGCTCCAGGAGGAAAGGTTTTCATGTTGGCAATGACGGATTATTTCTCCAAGTGGGTTGAAGCAGAAGCATTTGTTCAAGTTAGAGATCAAGAAGTGGTATCCTTCATAAAAAGGAATATCCTGACTAGGTTTGGAGTACCAGCTGAGATAATTTGTGACAATGGATCTCAATTCATAAGTAAAAGGACTACTGACTTTTGCAAGAGTTGGGGAATCAAAATGATTACGTCTACCCCGGTACATCCTCAAGCAAATGGACAAGCTGAATCCTCAAACAAAATAATTGTCAACAACTTGAAGAAGAGATTAGGGGCCAAGAAAGGAAGATGGGCAGAAGAACTACCCTTTGTTTTATGGGTTGATAGAACGACAGCAAAAAATGCAACTGGTCAAACCCCATTTTCCTTAGTGTTTGGAGCAGAAGCGGTGATCCCTACGGAAATGGTGATACCTACAGCAAGATCCAACCTCAGGAATCCTGAGCAGAATCCTGAAGTCCTATGCCAGGAACTGGATACTATTGATGAGACAAGAGATGCAGCAAGGCTAAGGATGGCAGCATATCAACAAAGGATATCCGGAGCATACAATAATAATATAAGGACTAGAAGATTCAAAGTTGGAGATTGGGTGTTAAGAAAAGCTTTTCAGAATACTACTAATCCTGCTGATGGAAAGTTGGCTCCGAAATGGGAAGGACCATACGAGGTTGAATCAGAATCAGGAAAAGGAGCATACCGACTCAAGAATATAGAGGGGGATATGCTACTGAGATCTTGGAATGCTATACATTTAAAACTCTATTTCAAGTGAGTATGGAATTTAATCCATACTCAGGATGGTATGAATTTTGTCTCTCTTAAATTTTTATATTATTATTTTAAACCTATTACTGACTTAAGCATCGGAGGGTGTTAGCCAGGCTAACACCCACCTTAGCTTATAGTGATTTTGCAGAATATACTTCGGGATATGGCACCAGGATATACACTTAGGATACTTCGGAAGATTAGAGGACTGGCCCCCTCTCTCACGTATAAGGGATCCTGATCCCTTCACAGGTTTAAAGGTATTCACCTTTCTTCCGAATTGGGTTTAAACACCCCGCCTGGAGCACAAGTTATTCGGGAATAGTTCAAGGTGGCGGGACCAGTCCATGTAAAAGTGGCTGACAATTTCGTTACTATTGGCTATATCCTGAATCCTAAAGGTATATGAGGATTGATCACCCTCTCTCACGAAAGGGTATTTTCATACTCTCTAAGGTTTAAAGGTTTTCACCTTTCTAAGTCTTGGAGTTTATACACTCCCGCCTGTAGCACACGAAAATTTGGGATTTCCCCCGGGATACGAAGGATTTATCTCCAGTGTATTTTGGGTTTTACCCCTGTAACACGAAAAATTGTCTATACAATTGGTACTAGTGTTCAAAAATTTCCTAAGTGTTTGAGAACTTCATGCACAGGGGACATTCCATCTAAAGCAATTGTATGATGCACAAAGGATCAAAGTTGAGCTAAGTGTCTCGAACTGGGGACATCTTAGTAGGAGAAGTCGCAAAAGGGATTGGAGTTTAATACTAAGGCTACACTCAATTCCTGGTATGATCTTTCCTTTGTGAACCTTGAATGAATTTTCTTAACTCTGATTAAGGATATATCTTTAGGATACGTCTTCGGAATCTGTTTTTGGAATATGTTTTGGGATATTTGATTGAAATGTTTGGAAGTGATACTTGATTGAAATTAAAACTCTGATCAAACAAGTATTGTCAAAACATGTTTTAGAAAATGGACTATCTTTTATTCTTTAGAAGTTTTCTCTAAAGTTGATTGAATTTTTAAGTTCTATAAAATTTTTCATAATATATTACTGAGTATATTGATCAGGATATTTTCAAAAGATAGTTGTACAAAATTTTGCAAAGCTAAGATCTACATTAACAATTGCATGACAGAAATTAAAAGGCTACAACAAATAAGTTAAAAGGAAGTTATATTATTAACATGTCAAAAGTTGTGCTTTTGGTTTCACCTCAAACCGAGGCCCATCCACCAAAAGCACAATTAGTCTTTACCATACTTACGTAATAGTTGAAGGTTCTATCTCAAAACGGGATCTGTCCACCTTCAACCGTTATGATATTCAAAACAGGTTATACTAACCGATGACCAAGGGCTTCATCCTGAAACCCAGGACCCATCCACCTTTGGTCATCGTATTGTTCTAGTGCAGGAAATATAAATTGTTCAACGACAGGAAAAGTAAATTGTTTGTACAAACCACAACCATGAAATTTAAAAAAATGGGCTCCGGCCTTGGCACGTATATCCATCATCGCCCACTTTGCCGCTTAAGCGGCAACACCTTCTTGATCAGCAACTTCTTTCCCAGCATCTGCACCAGCATCCCCCTCAGGATTCTTCTCGGCATCATCACCAGCATTGGCCACTTCCTCTGCCGCCTTAGAAGGCTCTTCACCAGCATCCTTTGCGGGATCAGGGACGGGATGACCTCCAAGATCCTGTAGTTTCGCTTCCCAAGCCTTTACGTTCCAGGAGGGGCATTCGAAGCCCAGGCTCTTGGCCTCATAAGCCATCCTTAACCTGGCTTGGAGAAGGGAGATAACAACGGATGCTTTGAGGCTGTCCCGATATGAACTCATATCCTGCTGGTATTGAAGAAGGGCGGCATCTAGTTTGGCTTGAGCATCCTCATTGGCTTTGTGGAGGACAGCTTGGTGTTCCTGGGTCATTGCCTTGTATTTGTCTTCATAGTGCTGGGACTTGGCAGCCGCAATTGTTCCTTGATCAGCTATAGTGGCTTCAACTTTTTCGAGCTTAATCTCCAGCATCTTATTAAGCCCACAGGCGTCTTCATACAAGTGCAAGAGACGTTCCAAGCCCTGCAGTTAAAGATACAGGTATCAATTTAAAATGAGCAGGATAATGATTAACATGCATGTTCAGGATATCGGAAGGGAATTTTTACCTGCTTGAGGAATGAAGTGGCTTCACTAAATCCATGATTCTCGAGAGAGAATGACTGGGAGGCAGCTGGAGAATCCATTTCTTTTCTCTTCTGGGAGCTAGAGGCCCGGGTCCTGGATGCCGGAGGAGCTTTAGGAGCGGTAGTAGTCTTTGAAGTGGTAGGCTTCGGTGTGGCAGACGACTTCGGCTTAGATTCTTGTTTGACATGTACAAGGCTGGAGTAACTATCCAACTCGTCAAGTTGGAAGCCTTCGAGGTTGACAACCGGTACTGCTCAAGGGAATATGTTTTTAACCTCATAATACCTCTGAAAGATAATCGGTTTAATAAATAAAGATAATTACTAAGAATATGCTTACCAGACATCTCTGAACTTTATTTTTGGCTTGAATCTGTAAGAGACAGAGAGAAAGTTCTTTCACTGGCAGGAAGTTGGTAGATTTCTTTGATCCTGGACTTGGATTCCGCACTTGGGGGTGCTAAATCTCTGAAGTTCGCTGCATAAAAACATCAGGATATAAGTTTGGCCAATTGGATTTTAACACCTTTAACTTTGAAGAATTGGCCGATAACACCCGCAACTAACACTTTGATCTGTGACACCCCAAACTTTTAATTTTGTTTGTCATTTCACCACTCAGTTAAAAAGTGAGTAACTAAGTTAGTCTTCCATCCTACGTGGCACAGACTTGATTACGTGGACAAGATGACATGGCAAATTCTTGATTACGTGGCACTACATGTGTATAACTCATCTCCTTCTTTATAATCCAAATCCCTCTAACAAACAAACAAACACCTGTAATTCTAGGGCTTCACCGACCATCATCACCCACACCACATCCTGCCGCTGCCACTGTTGCCGGTGTCAGAGAAGACGACCGGTGCTCCGTTTTGATGAAGCTAAACAAACAAAACACAATCTACACAAATAATCTGGATTCTTTTGATGAAGCTAAACAAATAAAACACAATCTACACAAACAAAACAAAACACAATCTACACAAACAAAACAAAACACAATCTACACAAACAAAACACGGTGCTCCGTCGGAGAAGACGACCGGTGCTCTGTTTTGAGAAGACGACCGGTGCTCCGTTTTGATGAATTGCGTGCAGCCGGAAAATACAGAGGAACAGGGACATAGTCGGCCGATCGAGAGTGCGACATCAGTCTCTCAAATCAATCCGGAAAATACCAGATGTAGGCGAACCGGAACCTAGGTGCTAGCAACGTCGGCGGCGACGGCATCCGATCTGTAACAGGAATTGATGTTGTGGGTGTTGTTATGTGGTGTTCGGGAATTTGATGATGAACGGTTGAAGATAAAGAACTGATGATGATTTGATTTTGTATATTGAAGATGAATGGCCGATGCAGTGAAGATGATTTGATTTTGTAAATTGATAAGGGTTGTTTGATTTGGGGATAATTTGTTTGTTGACTTTGTCTGTCTTATAAAGTGTGTTATAAAGGAGATGAGTTATACACATGTAGTGCCACGTAATCAAGAATTTGCCATGTCATCTTGTCCACGTAATCAAGTCTGTGCCACGTAGGATGGAAGACTAACTCAGTTACTCGTTTTTTAACTGAGTGGTGAAATGACAAACAAAATTAAAAGTTTGGGGTGTCACAGATCAAAGTGTTAGTTGCGGGTGTTATCGGCCAATTCTTCAAAGTTAAAGGTGTTAAAATCCAATTGGCCTATAAGTTTGGGATATAGTTTAAGGATACACTTGGGGATATTCCTAAAACCCTAGATCCTACCCTTGGTTAACCATCTAACCGGCAGATCGAAACCCTTGTCAATAGAGTCTCTTTTCATGAAAAAGAACTTTTGCCGCCATCGGTCTTCGTTCTTGGTGGCCTTAAGGACTAAAGGGCTCTTGGAGGTGGAAAACAAAAGAAAACGGCTATCGCCATGGGACCTCAACCGGTATGCTATAGGGAGGTCTTCAATACACAGGTCAGGGCAATGGCGAGATCTGATTTGATCTAGCACCATCAAAACTCGCCAGACCATTGGCATAGTTTGAGCATAACTAAGTCCGGTGAGGTCGAAGAAACGCGAGATGAAGGGTGGAAACGGATACCGGAGTCCCAAAGAAAAGGGGTAGGCGAAAAAACAAACCCACTCGTCTGATGACACGTCTGATCGGACCTCCCGATCAAAAGGGCGAATGACTATTCCAGCGGGAAAGGCGCCGGAATTATTGAGGGCAGCGATATCGGCATTGTTGAAGCAGCAGATTTCTTTTTCAGGTTCTCGTATGAGGTTTTGACTCACGAGGGTTGGGACTGGTTCATCCGAACGAGATCTTGTCCGTGATGCCATGAAGGGTATTAAGCAAACTAAAAGAAACTCTAGAAAAAGAACAGAGGATGAAGGAAAGGATGGTTACCTGAAAATCGCTTGAAGAGTAATGATAACAAGAAGAAATATCTCAGCTAATTATAGGCTGACTATAGGGGTGTAAAGAGTAAATATTGCATTGAAAATGGCACAATGTCACCTCAACCATCGTTTCGTTTTAATTGCCTCGGGTTACGAGTTAGGATTTTTAAATATATCCGTTGGATTGGTATACCAACAGATATATTTGGGGACAATTGTTATGGGCCATTTTCTGAGTATATATATATATATATATATATCCTGACTAATATCCTGCTTTTGGTTGTTTACTTGTGATCAGGATACTAGATTAGGATATTGCTAACATCCTGGGCGATATCCTGGTGTTAACTAAATTAACCACGTGCAGGTTAAAGGCTGTGGGTTACGAACGGTCAGATAGACTTCTTCTCCTCAAGACTCGGGCGTATCTGTTATGTGAGAGACGTTGAACCCGAAAGACCAGGTCTACAACGTTCGAGTGGGAATATTCGCCGGATCCCGGTTTATTAGGATAGTTTGTTACATTTCTTTTACTATAAATAGATGGGGGCGGATCAGATTAAGGCACGCAACTTACACACACACACTTTCGAACACTTTTGCTCTCTAGCTCACTGCAAAAACTATACACAAACACTTGTATTCGAATTACATTGTAACACCTAGTTGATCCGCATCACATCCTGCACTTTATCCTGATATTTGAAGCAATAGAAGAACAAGGCAGCTGCGATTGTCAGCTCCCGAGGTTTTATGCCGGCGATCTAGATTGATCAAGGGCTTTCCTCGTACATCACGTGTCAACCTTTACTTTTTTGCTCATTGTTTGATCATAGATACAGCTCCATATCCTGAGCCGTATCCTGAAACTGTTTTTACAATTAACTTGGCTAACATATTTTTGACACACATTTCTAGCACACTACCTCACTTAACTAATTTGATCACTAAATTGCTTCGGTAATTTTTGACTAAAACAAAAACACATTGAGATTCGTCATCACTTCATTCGCGATTGTTTCGAGAAGAAGTTGATACGAATTGAGAAAATGCACACTGACGAACAAAAAGCTGATTTACATACCAAAGCGTTTGATAAAACTCGTTTTCAATACTTGTTAAAATTAAATGGTATGAAGCTTTTATCGGTGTTGGAGGAGATTATTGGCGTTGATGAAGGAGACATTGTAAATGATGTTGAGAAGCAATCTGCAATGGTTTGTCGATTTTTTACTTGTTTTGGTATTTAGGGGGAGAGTATAGGGTAATATTTTCAGAAAATACAAAAACAGTAAAAATTTCAAAAATACAAAAACATGAGATATTTTCAAAATCCAAAAACAATAGAAAACCAGAAAAGAGCTTGTGTAAAAAGGGAAAATGATAGTACATTGGCTTGACAGTTACAATATGCTAAAGATATGTAAAGTTTAAAAAGTTTTAAACAGTCTCGCTGATGATGTGCCAATAGGTTTTTACACATTTAGTAGGTTTGTTCGGCATATAAACCTAAATCTTTACTTACTTATTTTGTGGGGGAACACTACTTGGATATATAGGTAACCCCTGAAATCTTGTTTGAAAGATCCCTATTTCTGAGATACTAGGTCTTTATACTCAGTGATATATGGGGTATTATCCCGGGACTTCTGATAATGCGGAAGCAATGGCCTAGTCCCCGGAGAATACTTTACCGCTTGCTTGAAATATAGCGCCGCCCTCAGCAAAAATGATGAAACAATAAAATTGATAATCATTGCTGTTGTAAAAAAGATCCTCTAAAGGGGACCCACTAAAGTCGAACCGTCATCTCTCTGCTGAACGGAAGTTCTGACCTGAGCTCTCACGGTTTTGCATCTAACCCCTTAGAGATATCATCTGTGGTATACTCACCTGTAAGACTGAATATTGGGATCTGGATACGGGAGTATATTCAAGAGGTGGGACACATGAATAAGTTTAAGTCTTAAAACACTTAATCCGTATCCTGGACAGATTGAAAATTGTGTGAGAATTTAAAGTGGATCAGTATATCGACAATCTAAGTGAATTGTTTAATTCTGAGTATGAAATTAAAGCTTAACGGTACTTGTGATTTGTCAAATAGCTTATATGATTCCCTAACACGCTCACCAAAAATATGTTTGTAAATAGTTTACTTTTCTTGCATTTTATTTCTGTATTTCATTTTCTAGTCTAGAAGTTTTAATTCAAAATCCAAAAAGATTTTTCATTTCTGCTTTATTTTACGACAAACCAAAGTGGAGAGTTGATCTTCAGATTCGAATTGAAGCAGATGCATGAAGTTTCTGGGCTGGATGATGAGTTTGGAGTTTAATATGTTAAAATCTTGAGAAATTGAAAAGTAAAAACAAGTTCATTAATTTGAAACTTGTAAATTTTCAGAAAATTGTTTGAACTTATTTGTACAAAATGTCAGTGTGATTCATCTCAGATTATCCAAGATCATTAAGTTGGACTTGGTAGACAAATTGAGTAATCAGGGTCATTAATTTGGACCTGAATACTTAAGTGGATTTCTAATTCTGACAAATTTTAACAAATGAGATTGAATGGTAAGTTTGAATTGAAACTGTCATTGTCATATATCTTATATTTAGGTAGAGATTGTGCAGGTAACAAGTATAAGTTTATGAAAACAGCTAAGCAAAATCCCAGCCTACTGATTGGGGGAGTCTGAAGACTTAAAGTCAGATACAGTTCCTGGATCTACATTCAAGGGGGAACTTGAAGATATTAAAGATTCAGATTCTGTGATTCATGCTAGCTGTTGATTGAAGAAAAGAAGATTTGAAGGAAGCTTTTACAGTGACAAGACAATTTGGAAAGAGACAAAGACTAAAGACTCGACGCCGAAGACTTCATCAACATCCAAGGGGGAGTCTGTTGGTGCACTAGTGTCTGTTAACTTCGTCTTAATTGAGTCTTATGTCTAGATAGGATAAACGAGCACACAACAGAGTCGAAATTAGGGTTTTATATGTAAAAGTGAGTAATTTCTCTTGAAAGTGACAAAGTCTAGTTCAAGCGAAATCAGTTCACTATATATATGTATGTGCTATGTTCATTTGGAGCGGAATCAGGTCATGTTCTCTGAGTCGAGGTGCTGTCCGTTTGTCATTTGAACTTGTAAAAGCTCAGGAAATCAGTAATAGATAAAGATTAGAAAGGAACAAGCTGTGTTGACATCATTTACATTGATTCCGCCTTTGTATTTGATGATGAACTACTCAGATTGACTTTTTAGGGTCACACGAACGATCCAACATCCACGAAAACCACGTTAATCAACTTCCGAAAAGTTTACAAAAATTACCAATCATCATTTATATTGTTATACCAATTCTGACCAAATATTGAGTCAAAACTAAGTGTTTAAGGCCTCGAAACAATTTCTGCAAATACGGACCTGCTTGCTGTCAACAACTATTTTGTTGACAAAACGTCCGCGAAAACCACGTTAAACAACTTCCGAAAAGTTTACAAAAATTACCAATCATCATTTATATTGTTATACCAATTCTGACCAAATATTGAGTCAATACTAAGTGTTTAAGAACTCGAAACAATTTCTGCAAATACGGACCTGCTTGCTGTCAACAACTATTTTATTGACAAAACGTCCGCGAAAACCATGTCCATTTTATTATTCACAATGCTATCCATTATACAAGTAAGTATTCTATTCTAGAAGGTGTAAGCTTTACTTACCTTGCATCCGGTTATGCTCTTTTCCTTCTCATACTTGATTCATTTGACCCGCTTTCTCCCCTTGCTTCCACCTAGCTTGTTAAGCGCCAAACTATTATTCAATATTCACAAGGTGGTTAGATTAACCATAATTTAATACGATTATTCCACCTTACACATTTCATATCACATTATCATTCATCGTATTGGAGGTCAGTTTGACTTTTAAAAGTCAAACGCCCATTAGCTTATAAATGCACATTCAAGTTTGACAACTAGTTTAGGCATTTCATTAATTATCCGGTAGACATTATTTTTAGGCCACCGTTTTAACTAAAGTTCTAACCAAGTCCATTGCATTTTCAACACTTCAACTAGTTCAAACGATTATCAAAACTAATTTATTCACTCATTTTGCAAGAACTAAGGGTTCTCATCTATAAGTGAGACCCATTTCATCATATCACTAGCATTCATCCGAACACCTAATATATTCAAATTCTTCATATAAACTAGTGCATAACACGATTTCATTCATCTATTTACATGATTTGAAATTACCGATTTCATCATAACATACAAAACCCATTTCAATTCTTGTATGAACATACACTCAACTAATAATTTGATCAAGTATCTTGCTTCTACTATTCAATATGATGATTCTAAGCATACATATATCATCATCATCATCATAATTTCGAACCCCGCTTATCTAAGTGTGGTAAATCATCTAGACATTCAAATCTTCCCAACACATGTATAATTTACACTTAGGGTTTTGTTCCTAAGCAAGTTTACATCATAGTTCAGCCATAACTTCTATGATTAACACAAAATTCGCAGATTATGATGTTTCTTCAAATTTTCCAACTTCACGAATGTCAAGAATTCGACATACCTTATGATCCCCTAGCTTGAGTGATCGTTAATCCGCGTTCATTCATGAATTCGTGCCCCGATTAGCCCTTCAATTTGATGTTATTCGATGAACTAGGGTTTGGCACCCTTTGCTTCTCCTGGTCGTTCATTCCAGAACACACACTTAGTGTGTGTTTTGTTTTGTTTCTTTTTTTTAATAACTAAACTTCCAAGTTTTCCATTTTGGTTCCTTATGTTTAGTTAGTTATTAAGTAGGCCACAACTTACTTATTTTCAATAATATTTACCCCTTTTTAACTATGTTAAACATTCCTAGTTTACTTAGCGGGTTCGGGGGAGATACTACTTTGTTTTGTTTTAAGTCCCGTTATATCGGGCCTCTTATAATCTTTATTTCCTCAAAAGCTCTTATTCACTTTTTATTTAATATTAGGTTTATTTATTAAATTCCTAATATTCACCGGGTTTACTTTTACCACTAACGGTATTTTACCCGTTCATTATTATTAACATGGTTTAATTACCAAATTCCCGATTTCGGGGTGTTACAAGTCTACCCCCTTAGAGAGGTTTCGTCCCCGAAACCTTTCTTACTTAGTTTATTGAGCTTGAACTCAATGCACTTGATCTCGGTAATCTTTTGAGCATTGCTCGTACTTTGACTACCCAACACTTCACTTGTGTTGCCTTATGATCGCTTCGTGTAGGCGATCAATGCTCTTCGTTAGTAAGACCTCGTGAGCCGTCATTTTTGTTTTGTATGCATTTACCCTTATTGTTTTATTTGACCGAGTCGCCAATTTGACCACTTGGTCATATAAGTTTATCAATTATATTTATTCCACGCTAATCTTATAATGAATAGCGTATTAGACAAGCTCTTAATTTAAATATTAACCTTAACCGGTCTTACTGGCCAGACTTATTAGTCCACTTGCCTTCTACCCAACACTCGGACTACAGTGTGATTATATTCCACATTACTTTCCTTGACCGTGACTACATCACGTCATATCTAAGTTTATATCAAATTTTTTTTTAGTTTAACGTTTAATTTTTAATTTATGTCAAACAATTTTGACAACTTGGCATTCATTCTTTTACAGTTCTTGTTTTATGCGGGGATTCTCAACTGGGTCCCTCGATTTGTCTAAGTAACCCATAGGTTCTTTTACTTGACCTCGTAGGCTAGTTCTTTAGGCTTTCACCTTTTAAGGCGAGGCCTCTATAGTTCTTTTCTTTTCATTCATGACGAGAGGGTTATTTTGGTCCCGTAGACCTTTAAAATGTTTATAACCCATAGGTTATAATGATCCCGTAGATCATTCTTTTTACCAGTGTCATTCTTGAAATGTATATATATTTATATAGCATCAAGGCACCCCTCGTTATGTTTGGGACCATTTATTTTTTCCTTTAAAATTCATTTGACCTTGACCGTAGTCTAAGGCCACATCCATTTTCTTTCAGATTATCTTTCCGACTCTATGACTTCTCACGTCATTTACACGTCGGTTTGTCTCACTCTTATCGTCATTCAGTTTACGCCTTTATTTCCTTTCAAACCGCTACCCGGATTCTTTATCTTAGTGCTTTTAACACTCCAGTTTCACTGGTTTGCGTTTTTCCTTTCTATACTCTTTTACGACCCATCACATAGGTTCATTAATATTTCGCGCTTTCATTATTCAGCTTACGCTTACTTTCATTTTCAAGAGTTATTCTTTATTAATCTCGTTTGACTTGTTTGTGTGAAACTTCATCACTTATGAATGTAAAACTTCATTCTTTGTTCGACCCGTTCAGTTTAAAATAGTTGAACGTAATTATCAAAAAATTATGTTTGCAAAATCTTATCGTCTTTTAGTATTGACTCCAAAACCCGAGTCTTTTAACTTTCCATCCGAGTTCTCATTGCTCGGTCTACGCATGTATTTAAATCCTTTCCCATCAACCGGGTGTTTTACCGAATTCGTTGTTATTGCAACTCTTCCGGTATACATTAAGACTTCGCTTCATTTTTATATTCCGACTTTGTCCTCAAGTTTGACGTTTTACAAAAACGGTCCGTTAAGAGACATATTTGCATTCTCCGGGTTCGAGTGTAAGTACACCCCCTCCCAATGCATATCTTAATCATTTTACATGTTTGGATTCTCCGGGTTCGATTGTAAGTACACCCCCTCCCAATGCATATCTTAATCGTTTTACATATTTGCATTCTCCGGGTTCGAGTGTAAGTACACTCCCTCCCAATGCATATCTTAATCATTTTACATGTTTGGACTCTCCGGGTTCGAGTGTAAGTACACCCCCTCCCAATGCATATCTTAATCGTTTTACATATTTGCATTCTCCGGGTTCGAGTGTAAATACATTCCCTCCCAATGCATATCTTAATCATTTTACATTAATCTTTGTCCCTTCACTCGGGCTCATTATCCTAATGTAATACGCTTCCGTCACCCGGTTGTGCGTTTACATTATTATCAAATATTTTGCTCATTTGATTTATTTGGGTACTTTTTAATTTATCCCACTCACCCCGTCCTTACTACATCGGGTGTAAGCATGTCCATCATAAAAAGTTCATGGCACCACGTGCTCACCACTTACTTGGCCAGAGTAAGCGATCAATACCTGGTATACATGACCTTTTTATAATTTTCACATTACACCCCATGTAAGTAACGCCTCTATTTGTTTTTCTTGGAAATAATATACCGGATAGGTTTTCTATTCGGGTTTTTCCAAGTTTTCTATCTACATATGCAACTTTCAATCTCTACGTATTTGTTGCATATTACTATTTATGCAATTAAATTTAAAATGTGCACCTGGTAATGCTTGCCCTAACGGGCTTCTCTTGCCATTAGCCTTGTTCGCGATCGCTAAGCGATTTAGGTCCTTGGTGAGCATGTTCTACTTGTCGTACTTTGGACCGTTCCTCCGTCAAATTCGCAATTTGTTAAACTCCCGCTATCTTTAGATGCAAGTGTCATTCAACAAAACATTTACAAGAGTCAATAATATCAACTTCAATAATCGCCCGTATTATAATACAAGGCTTTTTCTACTATACGTGTCAACGCGCGTAATTTCATCAACTATATCAATCATTTTAATTGGGGTAACGTGTATTACACGATAACCCTATGTGTTGTTTACAACACTTTAACACGCTAAACCATTAACATACATGTACTTACCGGATTTGCGATCAAGCCTCGAACCGAACACTTTATTCTTTTAACCTTGAGCTCTGATTACCAACTTGTAAGACCCGTCTCTATTAGTCAATATTATAATATTAAACACGCATTTTATACGAAAATGCAAGATTACAAAATCTTTTCCAAGTTAACTTCTTACATAATTTAAAAACATTCCAAAATATAATTTCAAGTGTTTACAATATCCACTTTTTAAACTAGAACAAAATAAGATCGTTGCGGAAGCTTCAAGACATGTGTTCGGTTCTCCTTTCTTGCTTGATCCTCATCCGGAGTTCCATAAGACATTCCTAAAATCAAAACCAACATAAAAGTTAGTTTTGACAGTTTCACAACAAGTTATAAACATATTTCCATCCAATTCAAAATTCTTGTTTCCTTCGAATTCAAATTTTCGGTTCTTAAACCGAATTATTTGACCCGTTATGGGTATTTATGTCAAAACTATAATTTTATCAACTCTAAAAAAAACTCTTATTTCCTCCAACCATAATCCATATTATGGTTGGTACATGTACCCTTCACGAGAGTATCATTCCTTGTGCGTACCTGGCACGGGTCAACATTGACTCGTTTTTAATACATTGCATTACCTTTCGCCAACCTTGGCAAAACATGCTCATACATTCCGCATGCCTGTATTTGTAACACTTAACAATACATAATATTATCAATCATCATTTATATTATTATACAACTTCTGACCAAGTATTGAGTCAAAACTAAGTGTTTAAGACCCCGAAACAATTTCTACAAGTACAGACCTGCTTGCTGTCAACAACTATTTTGTTGACAAAACGTCCGCAAAAACCACGTTCGAAAACTTCCGAAAAGTTTATAAAAATTACCAATCATCATTTATATTGTTATACCACTTCTGACCAAATATTGAGTCAAAACTAAGTGTTTAAGGCCTCGAAACAATTTCTGCAAATACGGACCTGCTTGCTGTCAACAACTATTTTGTTGACAAAACGTCCGCGAAAACCACATTAAACAACTTCCGAAAAGTTTACAAAAATTACCAATCATCATTTATATTGTTATACAAATTCTGACCAAATATTGAGTCAAAACTAAGTGTTTAAGGCCTCGAAACAATTTCTGCAAATACGGACGTGCTTGCTGTCAACAACTATTTTGTTGACAAAATGTCCGCGAAAGCCACGTTAAAAAACTTCCGAAAAGTTTACCAAAATTACCAATCATCATTTATATTGTTATACCAATTCTGACCAAATATTGAGTCAAAACTAAGTGTTTAAGACCTCGAAACAATTTCTGCAAATACGAACCTGCTTGCTGTCAACAACTATTTTGTTGACAAAACGTCCGCGAAAACCATGTCCATTTTATTATTCACAATGCTATCCATTATACAAGTAAGTATTCTATTCTAGAAAGTGTAAGCTTTACTTACTTGCATCTGATTATGCTCTTTTCCTTCTCATACTTGATTCATCTGACCCGCTTTCTCCCCTTGCTTCCACCTAGCTTGTTAAGCGCCAAACTATTATTCAATATTCACAAGGTGGTTAGATTAACCATAATTTAATACGATTATTCCACCTTACAGATTTCATATCACATTATCATTCATCGTATTGGACGTTAGTTTGACTTTTAAAAGTCAAACGCCCATTAGCTTATAAATGCACATTCAAGCTCGACAACTAGTTTAGGCATTTCATTAATTATCCGGTAGGCATTATTTTTAGGCCACCGTTTTAACTAAAGTTCTAACCAAGTCCATTGCATTTTCAACACTTCAACTAGTTCAAATGATTATCAAAACTAATTTATTCACTCATTTTGCAAGAACTAAGGGTTCTCATCTATAAGTGAGACCCGTTTCATCATATCACTAGCATTCATCCGAACACCTAATATATTCAAATTCTTCATATAAACTAGTGCATAACACGATTTCATTCATCTATTTACATGATTTGAAATTACCGATTTCATCATAACATACAAAACCCATTTCAATTCTTGTATGAACATACACTCAACTAATAATTTGATCAAGTATCTTGCTTCTACTATTCAATATGATGATTCTAAGCATACATATATCATCATCATCATCATCATCATAATTTCGAACCCCACTTATCTAAGTGTGGTAAATCATCTAGACATTCAAATCTTCACAACACATGTATAATTTACACATAGGGTTTTGTTCCTAAACAAGTTTACATCATAGTTTAGCCATAACTTCTATGATTAACACAAAATTCACAGATTATGATGTTTCTTCAAATTTTCCAACTTCACGAATGTCAAGAATTCGACATCCTTATGATCCCCTAGCTTGAGTGATCGTTAACCCGTGTTCATTCATGAATTCGAGCCCTGATTAGCCTTTCAATTTGATGTTATTCGATGAACTAGGGTTTGGCACCCTTTGCTTCTCCTAGTCGTTCATTCTAGAACACACACTTAGTGTGTGTTTTGTTTTGTTTCTTTTTTTTTAATAACTAAACTTCCAAGTTTTCCATTTTGGTCCCTTATGTTTAGTTAGTTATTAAGTAGGCGACAACTTACTTATTTTCAATAATATTTACCCCTTTTTAACTAGGTTAAACATTCGTAGTTTACTTAGCGGGTTCGGGGGAGATACTACTTTGTTTTGTTTTAAGTCCCGTTAAATCGGGCCTCTTATAATCTTTATTTCCTCAAAATCTTTTATTCACTTTTTATTTAATATTAGGTTTATTTATTAAATTCCTAATATTCACCGGGTTTACTTTTACCACTAACGGTATTTTACCCGTTCATTATTATTACATGGTTTAATTACCAAATTCCTGATTTCGGGGTGTTACACAAACCAAAGTTTTATCAATACTTCTTTCTGGAAACTTCTCAACCAACCATTAACTAAACTTCAACAAGCCTGTCTGGTGGAGACGGCAAATGGAGATTCTTTTAAGATAAGTGAAATCCTGCAGGGAGCAAGGATAGAAATCTTAAACCACAATTTTATTGCTAATCTTTTTCCAATGAATCTAGCTGGATTCGATGTTGTATTAGGAATGGATTGGTTGGTAGGCAATCATGCTAGTATTTTATGTGATCAAAAGTATGTGCAAATAAGTACACCAATTGGTGAAAAGAACATAATTAAAGGAGATAAGCCAACCAGATCAACAAAATTCATCTCAGTGATGAAAGTTGCAAGCTATGCAAGGAAGGGAGGAATGATGTATATGATTTCCATAATCATTAACACTAAAGGAAAAGAATTAAAAGATATTCCCGTAGTATCTAAGTTCTCAAATCTTTCCAGAAGAATTACCTGGATTACCGCCAAATAGAGAGGTTGAATTTAGAATTCACCTAATACCAGGAACGACACCGATTGCCAAAGCGCCATATCGATTAGCACCAATGGAGATGCAGGAACTGAAGAAACAGTTGGACGAACTAGTTGAAAAAGGTTTTATACAACCTATTTCATTGCCATGGGAGCACCGATACTGTTTGTCAAGAAGAAGGATGGATCGATGCGTATGTGCATTGACTATTGAGAATTGAATAAGGTTACGATTAAAAATCAGTACCCACTACGGAGAATCGATGACCTGTTCGATCAACTTCAAGGAGCTCGATTCTTTTCTAAGATAGACTTACGCTCAGGATATCATCAATTAAAAGTACAGGAAGTGGACATTCCTAAAACTACTTTCAGGACAAGGTATGGTCATTATGAATATACAGTCATGCCACTTGGTTTAACCAATGCCCCAGCCGCATTTATGGACATGATGAACAGGATATGTAAACCATACCTGGATAAATTCATAATTGTCTTTATAGATGATATTCTAATTTACTCTAAGAGTAAGGAGGATCATGCAGAACACTTGCATATACTTCTGACATTATTGAGAAAAGAGAAGCTTTACGCTAAGTTCTCAAAATGCGAATTCTGGTTGCAAGAAGTGCATTTCCTTGGACATCTGATTAATCATGAAGGAATTCATGTGGATCCCACAAAAATCGAGGCGATTACCAAATGGAAAGTCCCTGAATCACCAACGAAAGTAAGAAGTTTTCTTGGACTGGCAGGATATTATAGACGTTTTATTCAAGATTTCTCTAGGATAGTCATTCCATAAACCAAACTGACTTGCAAATCAATTTAGTTTGAATGGGGACCAAAACAGGAAGAATCCTTTAAGATTTTAAAGCAAAGATTAACCAAGGCACCCATACTCGTGTTACCTGAAGGAACTGAAGACTTGGTAGTCTATTGTGACGTGTCTAAGTTAGGATTTGGATGTGTGCTGATGCAACATCAAAATGATATAGCTTATGCCTCTAGAAAGCTTAAGAAACAAGAAGAGAATTATACAACCCATGATCTAGAGTTAGGAGCCATAAGTTTTGCCCTTAAGATTTGGAGACACTATCTTTACGGTTGTAAGTTCGTTATATTTACAGATCATAAGAGTTTAAGATATGTTTTTGGGCAAAAGGAATTGAATATGAGACAGAGACGTTGGATGGAAATTCTTAGTGATTATGATTGTGATATCCAGTATCATGCAGGAAAAGCTAATGTAGTGGCTGATGCTTTAAGTCGAAAGTATCATGAAAAGCCAAAATGAGTACACTCTCTCAGATTAAATCTGCAGATAGATTTAAATGAGCAAATTAGAGAGTTATAGGAAACAGTAATCAATGACGATACTAAAGGTTTAAAAGGTATGATTAAGGAGTTAGAACAAGAAACAGATGGAATCTAGAAATTCCATAAGAAAAGGATCTTGATACCTAAACAAGGAAACCTACACCACAGAATTCTAGAAGAAGCCCACAAGTCTAAGTATACGATACATCCTGGTAGTAATAAGATGTATCAAGATTTAAGAAGGAATTTCTGGTGGATAGGAATGAAAAAGGATATAGCAAACTATGTTGCTAAATGTCTAACTTGTTCACAGGTTAAAGCTGAGATCAGAAACCCTCAGGGTTATTACAGCAATTAGAGATGCCAATATGGAAATGGGAATTGATAACAATGGACTTTGTTACCAAATTACCCAAGACACGAAAAGGTAATGATACAATCTAGGTGATTGTAGACAGATTAACCAAATCTGCTCATTTCTTACCTATGAAGGAAACTTTCAGTATGGAACAGTTAGCTAAGTTATATGTAAATGAAATAGTTTCATTACATGGAATTCCTTTATCCATTGTATCTGATAGAGATAGCCATTTTACATCCCATTTCTGGACAAGTTTCCAAAAAGCAATGGAAACCAGGTTATATCTAAGCACATCTTATCATACTCAAACGGACGGACAAAGCGAAAGGACAATTCAGACAATGGAAGATATGCTTAGAGCCTGTGTAATTGATTTTGGAGGAAATTGGGATGAACATTTACCATTAATAGAATTTTCCTACAATAACAACTATCATACCAGCATCAAAGCTGCACCGTTTGAAGCACTTTATGGACGAAAGTGCCAAACTCCAGTCTATTGGGCAGAAATTGGAGAATAGCAACTATCTGGACCAGAGATAGTACAAGAAACAACGGACAAGATTATTCAAGTCAAGGAAAGACTAAAAACATCACGGGATCATCAAAAGAGTTATGCAGATAACAGACGAAAACCATTGGAATTTCAAGTTGGAGACAAGGTACTATTAAAAGTTTCTCCATGAAAAAGAATTGTCAGATTCGTTAAAAGAGGAAAGCTAAGCCCAAGGTATGTTGGACCTTTTAAGGTTATCAAAAGAATAGGACAAGTAGCTTATCAGCTACAACTGCCAGAGGAAATGGCAGGAATACATGATGTATTTCATGTATGTAACCTCAAGAAATGCTTAGCAGACGAATCATTAGTGATACCTCTTCAAGACATAGAGGTAAATTAGAAACTTAAGTTCGTAAAGAAACCACTGCAAATTGAAGATAGAAAGATCAAAAATCTCAAACACAAGAAACTAGTTCTGCTCAAAGTGAAATAGGATTCCAAGAGAGGACCAGAATATACATGGGAACTCGAGTCAGAAATGCAACAAAAATATCTACACCTGTTCCAGTAGATCTCGAGGACGAGATTTAAAACAAGGTGGGGAGGATATAACAACCCTCAGAAACACTCCTAGTCGCTCTAATTAGACCCCGTATATACAGAAATGAACCTGAATAACCTTAATTTTAACAAAAATCAAATAAAACAAATAATATAGGCCGCTCGCGGGCCGCGTCTTATTTGGCCGTGTGCTTCTCGGGGCGCGAGGCCCCTATGGTTTCCGACTTAGCATTACGTCACGTGTCCCCACTTCGTGTCGAGCCTACCTTATGAGTTGCCAAAGCTAAGCCCTAGGCTAGGACTCTCGTGGGCCGCGAGAGAGAGAGAAAGATGGCTTGCGGGGTGCGAGCGAGTGGCGGTTTCAGGTATAAAAGGAGGCCCTCGGCCTCAGTCATTCTCGTTCATTTTCTTTTCTTTCTCTCTGTCCCTATAAAAGCTAAACGCTGCTCGGGATTATACCCCTAAAACATGAAGCTTTGCTTCATTGTAAGTATTTTAACCCCCGATCACTAATTCGTTACCCTACCCGATTGATCTAGGGCTCCGTAACGCATGTCGTGGCTCTGCCTGACTAAGTTTGTTGGAATTCTGTCTCGTGTTATATGGATAATGTGATTTGGGTTATCTTACTAACACATGTGCATTGTTTAATTTAAATAGACTATAATTAGGAACACCACCAGGAAGCTATATAATTTCCTAAGTCAACAATGTGAGTCATTATCTTTTTCTACCAAACTGTGTTACCAAAACCTCAATGTTTTCAATTATACTAAACAGTGATTGAGACTTTGTATTCTACAATTGCTGCCGGTATGTGGGGTTTTGTATACACTACTTGTAATCCGTTACTATTGGACGACGAGTTGGCCAATGAGTAACATGACTACAGTCATGGAACTGTGAACATGACAAATACTGAATGAGTATATTGGTAGATATAAACATTGTAATCGCTCTCAATACTGTAAAGTTATAAAAGCTTGTTTTGATTAAACTGTGATGCACTCGCCAGTATTTCTTGCTGATAAAATCTTTTTAAAATGCGTTTCCGGTAACTTAATGTGAAACTATAAAAAGCCAGTTGTGGAGCACTGGATGCTTAAAGAAGTGGCTATAAAAGTTACCTAAACAAAAAAGAGTTTATGTTTTCAAAATTAGGGTTTATCCCTAAAAATGTATTATCAATGAAACATGGGTTTTATCCCATTTATTTATTATAAAAGTCTGTGTCACGGCCCCCGTCTCGGTTTTACCCGATCCAGGAGCCGCGGGACAGAAACCCGTTGTATTTATTATTTGAGTTGACAACGGAAGTTTTAGCAGGATCTTTTCAAACTTTAAAATGCCCAATTACTTTATTCCATATTTTGGGATAAGCCCCGTAATTTACAATAGAGGAATTTTATTAGGAAATTCCCTGTTTTACAAAACATGTTTATTTATTTATGTGAGCCATTACTTCAAGCTTGTTAGTGCTCCGTAGCACTTTTCCTTGATTCACAGTAGGTCACCTGAAACATGTTTGAAAAAATATTTTATCAGCGGGGAAATACTGGCGAGTCACTCAATTTTGATAAAACGACACATAGTTATAAATTACAGCATAAGAGCGATTACAATGGCTTCTATCTTATTTTTATCTGGCGCCGTGTCACCTCCTGGTGACGATGGTCATACCACTATTGGGTCCTTTCACCCAAGTAGTGATGATTATCACTGTTAGGATTTATTAGCCTAACCGTGAGAAATTAGTAACGTTCACAATACCCCACTAGCCAGTGATTCAAGATAACCACGACTTAATCCCTGTAATTATAACTTTTGAATATAATTTGGAGTATTGTAAAACATTATTGATAAAAAGAGAATGACTCACATTGCAGATTTAAATGGGCAAAGTTTTAGCCTACTGATAAGCCTTGTAACCTAAATTAAATGACAATGCACACGAACTAGGTCAGTAACTAATACAGCATTTACGATAACTCACGAGATTAAAACCCTCACAACGAATGACAAAGTGCAACACTTAAACATCCATCGAATTCACGACGAATGACAAAATATAGCCCTAATGTGGGCAGCACTTAAACATCCATCGGATAGTTTCAATCGATCGGACATTGAATCGTAGCAGCGATCGAGTTAATACCCTGTATCGTAGCCGCGCCTCCCTATGTGAAAATGTGAATTTGAGCAGTTGAACTTCGTTTTTGAGAAAAGTTTTCGACACCAGTGAACTGCTCAAGATCGGATCAATTTATAGCTGAAATATGGGTTTTATGCGGCCCGCGTAAACCCCCTCTTGATCTTAAGCGGCCCGCGAGGGCCACCTAATCGTAGACTAGGGATAGCGTGTCACACCTAGGTCTGCCACGTGTGTGACACATGGCCTGGCAAGCTGATCCGGAGATTTTATGATCTGTCGCGGCCCGCGTAAGCCTAGGCTTACTCTTACGCGGCCCGCGTGAAACACAAAAATCTTGTTTTCTTAGTTTGTCATGCACGTTAGGGTTTCAGGGGTCTGGGTTTTCACTTACGGGTCGTTTTGGGACATTTTTGAAGGTCCTTACATCCTCCCCACCTTATTTAGAATCTCGTCCTCGAGATTTATTGAAATAAGTGGGGATACTTTCGCTTCATTTCCGATTCTAGCTCCCAGGTGTATTCGGGTCCTCTTTTTTACTCCCACTTGACCTTGACCAGTACTAGTCTTTTGTGCTTGAGAAACTTAATCTTTCTGTCTTCTATTTGGAGTGGTTTCTCTACGAACTTTAACTTTTCATTTACCTCTATGTCTTGAAGAGGTATTACTAGGGATTCGTCAGATAGACATTTTTTTGAGATTGGATACATGAAATACGTCATGTACCCTGGCTAACTCTTCTGGTAGTTGTAAACGATAAGCAACTAGTCCTATTCGTTGTATTACTGGGAATGGTCCTACGTACCTTGGACTCAGCTATCCTTTCTTACCGAACCGAACTACTCCTTTCCAAGGAGAAACTTTCAATAGTACTCTGTCTCCAATCTGGAATTCTAACGGCTTGCGTCGATTGTCTACATAGCTTTTCTGGCGATCTCGAGCCGTCTTCAGTCTTTCCTTGATTTGAGTAATCTTGTCGGTGGTTTCTTGTACGATTTCAGGACCTGATAATTGACTTTCTCCTATTTCTGCCCAGCAGACTGGAGTTCTACACTTTCGTCCATACAGTGCTTCGAACGGGGAAGCTTCAATGCTTGAATGATAACTATTGTTATAGGAGAATTCAATTAAGGGTAGGTGGTCATCCCAGTTTCCACCAAAATCTATTACACATGCCCTGAGCATGTCTTCTAGGGTTTGGATAGTTCTTTCACTTTTTCCATCTGTTTGGGGATGGTAAGTCGTGCTTAAATTTAGTCGTGTCCCCATTGCTTCCTGGAAACTTGTCCAGAAGTGGGAAGTGAAACGACTATCTCTATCCGATATAATGGAGAGTGGAACTCCATGTAAGGATACTACCTCGTCTACATACAACTTTGCTAAGCTTTCCATGCTAAAGGTTTCTTTCATGGGTAGAAAATGAGCTGATTTGGTTAATCGATCCACAATTACCCAAATCGCGTTATTACCCTTTCTGGTTTTGGGTAACTTAGTAACAAAGTCCATAGTTATAAGTTCCCATTTCCATACAGGCATTTCTAACTGTTGTAGGAGACTTGAGGGTTTCTGGTGTTCTGCCTTAACTTGTGAACAAGTTAGACACTTAGATACATATCTAGCTATGTCCTTTTTCATTCCTATCCACCAGAAATTATTTCTTAAATCTTGGTACATTTTATTATTTCCCGGGTGCATGGTATACCTAGATTTATGGGCTTCCTCTAAAATCTTATTTCTTAATTCTCCTTGTTTAGGTATCCAAATCCTTTTCTTGTGGAATCTCTAAATTCCATCAACCCCTTGCTCCAAGTCTTTTATCCTTCCTTTCATTCCTTCAGCATCATTCTTGATTGCTGTTTCTTGAATGTTCTTCAGTTGTTCCATTAAATGTAACTGTAGATTTAATCTAAGAGCACGAACTCGCTTTTGCTTTTCATGATACTTACGACTTAAGGCATCTGCAACTACGTTTGCTTTTTCTTTGTGATATTGAATATCACAATCGTAGTAGCTTAGAATTTCCATCCATCTTCTTTGCCTCATATTTAATTCTTTTTGCCCAAATATGTATCTTAAATTCTTATGATCTGTATAGACTGTAAACTTACTTCCATACAGATAATGTCTCCAAATCTTAAGGGCAAAAATTATGGCTCCTAATTCTAAGTCATGAGTCGTATAGTTTTCCTCGTGCTTTTTCAATTGTCATGAGGCGTATGCAATTACCTTCTTGCGTTGCATTAGCACACATCCTAATCCTAGCTTAGAAGCATCACAGTAAACTTCAAAATCTTCTGTTCCTTCAGGTAAGGCAAGAATTGGGGCATTCGTTAATATTTGCTTTAAAACCTTAAAAGCTTCCTCTTGCCCAGGTCCCCATTCAAACTTAACGGTTTTACAGGTTAGCTTAGTTAATGGCACAACTATCTTAGAAAAATCTTTAATGAATCGTCTATAGTATCCAGCTAATCCTAGAAAACTTCTAACTTCCATAGCTGATTGCTGGACCTTCCATTTGGTGATCGCTTCTATTTTGGAGGGATCTACGTGAATACCTTCGTGATTTACCATGTGTCCTAAAAATTGCACATCTTGTAGCCAAAATTCACACTTCGAGAATTTGGCATAAAGTTTCTCTTTTCTTAACAAAGTTAAGAGTGCATGTAGGTTCTCACAATGCTCGTCCTGACTTTTGGAATAAATAAGTATGTCGTCGATGAAGACAATTACAAATTTATCCAAGTACGGTTTACAGATTCTATTCATCATGTCCATAAATGCTACAGGAGCATTTGTTAACCCAAAGGGCATGACTGTAAACTCATAATGACCATACCTAGTTCTGAAAGCAGTTTTAGGTATGTCTTCTTCTTGTACCTTCAATTGATGATATCTGGTGCGTAAGTCTATCTTAGAAAAATATCTAGCTCCTCGAAGTTGATCAAAAAGATCATCAATCCTAGGTAATGGGTATCGATTCTTAATTGTAACATTATTCAATTCCCTATAATCGATACACATTCGCATCGAACCATCCTTCTTCTTTACAAACAACACAGGCGCTCCCCAAGGGGATGAACTAGGTTGTATGAATCCTTTACTTAATAATTCATCTAACTGCTTTTTCAATTCTAGCATTTCGGTGGGTGCTAACCGATAAGGTGCCTTGGCTATCGGTGTAGTTCCAGGAATTAGATGAATTCTAAATTCTACTTCCCTATCGGATGGTAGTCCAGGTAGTTCTTCCGGGAATACATCCGAGTATTCTGACACTACTGGAATCTCCTTAAGTTCTTTACCTTTAGTGTTAATGATTATCGAAATCATATACACTATTTCTTGTTCTCTTGAATAACTTGCCGCTTTCATTACTGAAATGAATTTCAGTGGCTTACGTGGTTTATCTCCTGTAATTACCACTAATTCTCCTGTGGGTGTATGAATTTCTATGGAATTCTTATCACAAAGAATTCGAGCATGATTGGCTACTAACCAATCCATTCCTAATACCACATCGAATCCGGCTAAATTCAAAGGTAAAAGGTTTGCAGAAAATTTATGGCCTAAAAGTTCTATTTTTCCTCCTTGCAAAACCTTATCTATTTTAACAGAATTCCCATCTGCCGTTTCAACAATAAAAATTTGTCTAAGGTTGGTTAAGGGTAATTTAAGAGCTTTGCAGAATGAGGTATTTATAAAATTTTGGTTTGCACCAGAGTCAAATAATACTTTTACGTAAACGTCATGAACTAGGAACGTACCAGCTATCACATCAGGGATTAGCTCTGCTTCCTGAGTAGTTAACTGGAAGACTCTTACGTTTTTCTTGGTAGTTCCTTCTGCAAGTTTGGCTTTGTTATCAGCTGGTTTGACTAATTTAGGGCAGTCTGGCCTAAAATGTCTAGCTTCTCCGCAGTTGTAGTAGATTGTTGCTTTCTTCTTCCTGCAATCTTCTTCTTGATGCCCCGGAATTTTGCAGAAATTGCAATACCCTTTGCATCTTCCAAAATGCTTTCTTTTGCAGGTATTGCAAAATGGAACAGTGGAAGATTGCCCAGTTCCATTTTTCTTGAAATTACTACTGTTACCCACACGGAATCCTTGGGTAATCTTTTGGGCCACTTCCTTCTTCCGGTTTTCTTCTCTTGTGCATACCAGCCCGTCAGTTAGGGTGTTAGCTAATTCCACCGCATCGTCAATAGTGCGTGGTCTCGCAGCTTTAACGATATCACGGATTTCGCCAATCAATCCCCAAATATAGCGGGAAATAAGTACCGGTTCTGGCGAAGCCAGGGTTGGTACGACTCTAGCATTTTCGAAGAATGTCGAAGTATACCCTCGACAGTCTACATCTACCATCCGGTGGTTCAAGAATTTATTCGCCATTTGTTCTTTCTCATATTCGGGACAAAATTTTCTTTCCACCAGCCGCTTAAATTCTTCCCAGCTCATGGCATAGGCCATGTCACTTCCTTTGGCTTGTAACACCGTATTCCACCATTCTAGTGCCCCTTCTTTAAAAAGATGCGACGCGTACATGACCTGGTCTTCTTCGGCACATTTACTTATTTTTATGACTGCCTCGGTTTTCTCCAACCAACGCAGTGCAGCAGTTGCCCCCTCGTTGTCTGCAAATTCATCCGGTTTACAGGCAAGAAATTCCTTATAAGTGCAACCAGGTGTTGCAGCTTTCATTCTCTTAGGAATTGGGGCTTGCACAACATCATTATCATTATTATTAATGTTACCGCCTCCATTTACGCTATTACTGAAGTTGTCTTCATGAGTATGTTTGCTAGGAATAATTTGTTGAGGCTCAACAGGATTTCGTGCAGCAGCAATGATTGCTGGAATAGCATTGGCTATTCCCTGAGCAACGATATTCTCGATATCTTGTCTATTCAGAAATTGATCTTCATGGTTTTGCGCGGATTGGTTACCCTCATTAACTTGTTCATTACCAGCGTGTTCCATCTGGTAATTAATTTATATATAAGTGATTAGCATAAAATAATTAACAACCAAACATAACAAACAATTGTACATAATCATGTAAACACATATAGCCAAAATTGTCAATTTTTCGACGTTCGATATTTTATATATTATAATAGGCATCTGTACACACTGGTTATTTTACAAAAGTTTTATTTTAGTTATTTCACATGATTTTATTTTTATTATTATATTATTATTAAACACATACTCCCACAACCACACAACTCTAGTCAGCTGGCATCTCAGAAACGACGTTCCCTCTCGTCGTATTTCCAGGATATCCTCTCCCCTACTTCCCGGATCCTATTCCCGGCGTCTATCAGCTCCTCGCCATAGTGGCGGAGTTCTCTCGGAGCTCATAGGTGGGTGCAGTGGAGGCTCGGGGTCAAATTGGGGGAAGAAGGTATTAGGGTTATTCAGGAGATTCTGAAATTGCCAATCAGTGGTCCACCACTCTTCTAGCTTTGCTGGTAGGGGTTGGGAGTGGATAATAGGATCTGGGATCTCAGGCTCTAGATCAACTGGAAGTTGTGCTTCTGCTGGGTAGTTAAAGAGGTTTTCACCGACAGGTCCGATGAGGTCACTAAGTGCCAGTTTATGATCCAGCTCCTCCCAGGATGGTATTTCCTGGTCTTGCCTGGAACTTTCCCCAATCTCTATTCCTTTGCCTTTATCTTTGGGATCCTCCGTCTTTACAACTTTCCGTGTCGCTGGTTTCTTCCTGCGCGCACGCCTCCAGCCCCCGAATCTTCTTTTCTTTTTCGGTTTGGGTTTTTTCGGAGGTTGAGCTTGAAATTCCATGGATTCATCAACGTCGGCACAATAACCGGTAAAATCTCTGGAAACTTCCACATTAACATAATAGAGATTGAGATTCTGAAGAGCTTCAGACAACTCATTCATTCTGTTTAGCAGATATGAAGAAACACACAAAATTCTAGGTTAAAATTTTGTAACTTGAATTTCCACATAATCACAAAAGAGCAATCAGAAAAATTAAGTATTTCTAAATACTTAATTGGCTTAAATCAGTGGCTCTGATACCACCTTTTTCTGTCACGGCCCTCGTCCCGGTTTTACCCGATCCAGGAGCCGCGGGACAGAAACCCGTAGTATTTATTATTTGAGTTGACAGCGGAAGTTTTTTACAATAGAGGAATTTTATTAGGAAATTCCCTGTTTTACAAAACATGTTTATTTATTTATTTGAGCCACTACTTCAAGCTTGTTAGTGCTCCGTATCACTTTTCCTTGATTCACAGTAGGTCACCTGAAACATGTTTGAAAAAATATTTTATCAGCGGGTAAATACTGGTGAGTCACTCAATTTTGATAAAACGACACATAGTTATAAATTACAGCATAAGAGCGATTACAATGGCTTCTATCTTATTTTTATCTGGCGCCGTGTCACCTCCTGGTGACGATGGTCATACCACTATTGGGTCCTTTCACCCAAGTAGAGATTATTATCACTGTTAGGATTTATTAGCCTAACCGTGAGAAATTAGTAATGTGCACAATACCCCACTAGCCAGTGATTCAAGATAACCACGACTTAATCCCTGTAATTATAACTTTTGAAAATAATTTGGAGTATTGTAAAACATTATTGATAAAAAGAGAATGACTCACATTGCAGATTTAAATGGGAAGAGTTTTAGCCACCTGATAAGCCTTGTAGCCTAAATTAAATGACAATGCACACGAACTAGGTCAGTAACTAATACAGCATTTACGATAACTCACGAGATTAAAACCCTCACAACGAATGACAAAGTGCAGCACTTAAACATCCATCGAATTCACGACGAATGACAAACTATAGCCCTAAAGTGGGCAGCACTTAAACATCTATCAGATAGTTTCAATCGATCGGACATTGAATCGTAGCATCGATCGAGTTAATACCCTGTATCGTAGCAGCGCCCCCTATGTGAAAATGTGAATTTGAGCAGTAGAACTTCGTTTTTGAGAAAAGTTTTCGACACCAGTGAACTGCTCAAGATCTGATCAATTTATAGCTGAAATATGGGTTTTACGCGGCCCGCGTAAACCCCCTCTTGATCTTACGCGGCCCGTGAGGGCCACCTAATCGTAGACTAGGGCTAGCGTGTCACACCTAGGTCTGCCACGTGTGTGACACGTGGCCTGGCAAGCTGATCTGGAGATTTTATGATCTTTCGCGGCCCGCGTAAGCCTAGGTTACTCTTACGCGGCCCGCGTGAAACTCAAAAATCTTGTTTTCTTAGTTTTTCATGCACGTTAGGGTTTCAGGGGTCCGGGTTTTCACTTACGGGTCGTTTTGGGACATTTTTGAAGGTCCTTACAGTCTGGTGTTTTGAAACTCTGATAATATTTTCTAACTACGGTCTTGATGTCTCATTTCCGCTGCCAAATTAATATACACCGATACCACCCGCTCTGTTGGCTTGCGGCGCCCGCTCCTGGGGTAGGGGTCGGGGGCTGCGACATCAAGCTTATAAAACTGATATCATGAGAAATATTTTGTCCCAAGTTATTTATGAAAACATATGTACCATTGTGTACATGAAAATGATTTTGAAATATTTTCAAAATGTGTCGGTTATTTGTATTTACTAGTGTAAACTTGCGTATCTTCAAAAGACTAAGCACATGTTGCATGGTTACGAAATAGGCTGGAAGTGCCCGGTAAATGCTTAAGAGGAATTTGCAACTCTTTGCATTTGAAGCCTAGTAGTCTGCATATTTAATCATTTTGTTATTTTCAATCCACCTGTGGATCTTTTGAATACTAACGTCTGTATAATTAATTTGAACATTTGGGCATTAAAATTTTATAATCGTATTTTAATTCCCAAGACTTCCGCTGTGCTATTTGTGTATTTGATATCAATCTCGTCACGTACCCCAAGTCCAGGCCCACCGGGAAATCAGGGTGTGACACAGATATACCTGAGTCAAAAGAACCGGATACGAATTGCCATCTGACAGTGATAGTACATTTGAAGAAATACATGTGAACCTACTTGAAATAGAAAGACTGAAGAAGAAATGAGCTGTTGAGAATTCTCCTATCACATTATTTTTAACAAAGACTTTCAACCAGAGCTGATCATGATCCTGATATGAAGCTAACCACAAGAGCTGAAGAAAGAGACACAGTGCTGAGATTTCAGAAGTCAAGAACTACCACAACATCTACAGCATAGCGATATCTATAGACTCAGTTGAAGACGTTGCTGAATTCGTGCTATAAAGACAATTTGATGCATCAGTCTAGGGGATATTGTTAGGTCATAGAAGTGTGATACTAACGCATCAAATATACGCAATGAGATATGGTAGCGAACTGGGATTAATTGGGTTAGTTTGTATTAGGTTTGAACCTTTAACAGGTCATTTGGGCATGCTATAACAACCCTCCTAAATTTTTCTGACACCCTTAATACATTAATAATATCCCTACACTCCTTAAAATACGTCCCGTATACGATATTTAACCCTAAATACATTTATATAAGTAAAATAAAAATAAAAACAAAGTCAGCAGGTTGCTTGCGGGCCGCGAAGACTTACTCTTCGGGCTACGCGGGGCGCGACCACTAGGCTATGCAGCCTCACCCGGAGCTGCCACGTGTCAAGGCTAGAACCTATTTCCCCTAGGTCGCGGGCCGCGAAGGACCCTTGTGTGATTTACGCGGGCCGCGAGGAAGTCATGATCAGGCACTATATATAGAGGTCGTTGGCCTCAGTTCACAATCGTTCATCACACACTTTCACTCTCAAATTTCTGTATAATAAAAGCTATAATCGGGTATTATACCCCCTAATTAACGAAGCTCTACCCCGTTGTAAGTATTATAACCCCAGTTACGTATTAGATACGCTGCCCGATTGATCTAGTGCTCCGTAACGGCTGTCGAGGCTCTGCCCGACATAGTGGTTGGAGTTCTGTCTCGGGGAGGGTATTACTAATGTAAATATTGGGTTATGATACTAACGCATGTGCATTGTGTAATTAATAGATAATCACCAGGAAATCACAAAGGAAAACGCTAAGATAGCAATGTGAGTAATCTCCTTTTTGTAAACTGTTTTTACAAAACCTTACCTATTTTAAATTATAATTAGCAGTGATTGAGTCTTTGTAATTCTTCAATTACTGCCGGTATGTTGGGGTTTTGTATACAAAATGTGGAACACGTTACTATTGGACAACGAGATAGCCAATGAGTAATATGACCGACCAGTCAGGATTGACAATACTGAATGAGTAATTGTGTAGATATAAACATTGTAATTGCTCTCAATACTGTTAAAGGATAAATGCTTCTTGATTAAACTGGGATTCACTCACCAGTATTTCCCACTAACAAATGTTTTTAAAACGCGTTTCAGGTAACAAAATGTGAAAGCCAAAATAGAAGCCAGTTGGAGAGCACTGAAGGCTTGGAGAATGTGGCTATAAAAGTTACCTAAAAGACGATGTTTTAAATTCAATAAAATAGGGTTTATCCCTCTAAACATGTTTGTAATAGAAACTTGGGTTTTACCCATGTGTTTATTAATATAAAAATGTGGTATTTTACTCGCATAAAATATTTCCTAACTACGGTTCTGATGAAATTTCCGCTGCCAAATAATGATAAAACACCGATACCACTGAAACTGGCCGCGACCGCCCGTTCCCGGGTAGTTAGGGGACGGGGGTTGCGGCAGAAGGTGGTATCAGAGCCTAGCCACTAATTTCAGCCAAAGAGGTGTTATGTTGACATTAAAATTATAAATGTTGTTAGGAAATAATCAATAAAACTATGTGTATACGTGTATATTATTATTTTGTGTTATTTGACAATTTGTTAGTTTAGAGCATGAGTGACCAAGGACCTTCAGACGCTTACCGTCAACTGTCTGGTTCACTTAGGGACGAAGGAACCTCTTCACAGCTTACCCTCTCAGGGTATTCGGCTGATAACGAAGATGGGATATTCGTGTTTAAGGCCCAATCTGAAGATCCATTCCCTCCCAAGAAGAGAGGATGGTTCAGTAGAGGAGCGCATGAACGTAGGAAGATGATGAAAAAGTTACAACAACAGCGAGTTTTAGCAGCCGCTAAGCGAGAAACGGATGCTCACACACAAGATATGCTCAATAGGAGTCTAGAAAATTTTCATATCTTAACAACTACAGCTGCAGACCCTAATCTAGAGTAACTCATAGCACCCCAGCCTTTACCACTATTCCCCACACAACCCATGGACATTGAACTAAACCCAGCTGAAATTCCTAGGATATCTGCACCCCCTCCTCTAGACTATGACCCATGGTTTGACGACCATAGGGATTACCAACAATGTTATCCAATTCCCATAGAGGAGCCCATGCAAGACCTAGTAGGACCCTATCCCGACAGATGAACTAGTACGTACCCTAGAAGAAAACCAGAGGAAGAACCTAGCTCAAAAGCTAACACAAGAATTTCGCTACGGTAATTCCAAGCATGGGAAAAATGTAGGTTCCACCTCTGTACCTTACTGCAAGTATTGCAAAAGGAAGCATTCTGGGAGATGCTCCATATACTGCAATTTCTGCAAAATATCTGGACACAAAGAAGAAGACTGCAGGAAGAAACCCACCAATAAGATATGCTACAATTGTGGAGAGCAAGGTCATATCAAGCCCAATTGTCCGAAATTAGCTCCAGCAATAAACAACAAAACTACTAAGAATGCTAGAGCATTTGTTCTAACTGCAGAAGAAGCCAAAATGATTCCGGACGTGATTGCTGGTATGTTTTTAGTTAATGATGTTTTTTCCAAAGTATTATTTGACTCTGGTGCAAACCAAAGTTTTATTAATACTTCATTTTGCAAACTTCTCAATCAACCATTAACTAAACTCCAACAAGAATGTTTAGTAGAAACAACAAATGGAGAGACCATTAAGATTACGGAATTCTTGCAGGGAGCAAGAATAGAAATTTTAAATCAAAGGTTTATTGCAAATCTTTTCCCAATGAATCTGACAGGATTTGATATTGTATTAGGAATGGATTGGTTAATAGCCAATAAAGCCAGTATTCTATGTGATCAAAAGTCAATACAAGTAAATTCACCAAAGGGTGAAAATATCACAATTAAAGGAGATAAGCCAACTAGACGCACAAAATTCATCTATGTGATGAAAACTGCAAGTTGTGCAAGAAAGGGATCAATAGTGTATATGATTTCCATAATCGTTAACACTAAAGGAAAAGAATTAAAAGATATCCCTGTAGTATCTCAATTTTCAGATGTATTCCCAGAAGAATTACCAGGACTACCGCCGGACAGGGAAGTCGAATTCAGAATTCAATTGCTACCAGGAACAGCGCCGATTGCCAAAGCACCTTACCGATTAGCACCTGCAGAAATGCAAGAGTTAAAGAAACAGTTAGACGAACTGTTGGAAAAAGGATTCATAGAGCCAAGCTCATTGCCATGGGGAGCACCGATATTGTTCGTTAAAAAGAAAGACAGATCAATGCGTATGTACATTGATTACCGTGAATTGAATAAGGTCACGATTAAAAATCGGTACCCATTACCGAGAATCGATGATCTGTTTGATCAACTGCAAGGAGCTCAATTTTTCTCAAAGATCGACTTACGCCCAGGATATCATCAATTAAAGGTACAGGAAGAGGACATTCCTAAGACCGCATTCAGAACAAGGTATGGCCATTATGAATTTACTGTCATGCCATTTGGTTTAACCAATGCCCCAGCCGCATTTATGGACATGATGAACCGAATATGTAAGCCATATTTGGATAAATTCATAATTGTCTTTATGGATGACATTCTAATTTACTCTAAAAGTGAAAAGGAACATACAGCGCATCTGCATACACTTTTAAATTTGCTGAGAAAAGAAAAGTTTTATGCTAAATTTTCAAAATGCTAATTTTGGTTAAAAGAAGTGAAGTTTCTTGGACATTTAGTAAACCATGAAGGAATTCATGTGGTTTCCACAAAGATTGAGGCGATTACTAAATGGAAAGTCCCTGAGTCACCAATAGAGATTAGAAGTTTTCTAGGATTGGCCGGTTATTTTAGAAGATTTATTCGAGATTTTCCTAGAATAGTCATTCCTTTGACTAAGCTAACCTGTAAATCTGTTAAGTTCGAATGGGGATCAAAACAAGAAGAAGCCTTTAGAATTCTTAAGCAAAAATTGACCAACACACCCATACTAGCGTTACCAGAAGGAACTGAAGACTTTGAAATCTATTGTGACGCTTCTAAGTTAGGTTATGGATGTGTGTTGATGCAACGCCAGAAGGTTATAGCATACGCTTCTAGACAACTTAAGAATCATGAATAAAATTATACAACACATGATTTAGAGTTAGGAGCTATAATTTTTGCCCTTAAGCTTTGGAGACACTATTTATATGGAAATAAATCCGTTGTCTTCACTGATCATAAAAGTTTAAGGTACATTTTTGGGCAAAAGGAGCTGAATATGAGACAGAGACGCTGTATGGAATTTCTTAGTGATTGTGATTGCAATATCCAGTATCATGAAGGAAAGGCTAACGTAGTTGCTGATGCTTTAAGTAGAAAGTACCACGAAAAGCCAAAAAGAGTACGTTCTCTTAAATTAAATCTACAAGTAGATCTAAATGACCAAAATAGAGAAGCACAGGAATCAGTTATCAAGGATGATACTGAAAAATTGAAAGGTATGATTAAAGAATTAGAACAAGGAACATATGGAATTTGGAGATTCCATAAGAAAAAGGACGTGGATACCTAAATTAGGAAACCTACACCACTAAATATTAGACGAAGCCCATAAGTCTAAATATACGATACATCCTGGAAGTGATAAGATGTATCAAGATTTAAGAAAGAATATCTGGTGGATAGGAATGAAAAAGGATATAGCAACTTATGTTACTAAGTGTTTAAGATGTTCACAGGTCAAAGCTGAACATCAAAAACCCTCAGGTTTGCTGCAACAATTAGAAATGCCTGTATGGAAATGAGAATTGATAACAATGGATTTTGTTACCAAATTACTCAAGACACGAAAAGGTAATGATACAATCTGGGTGATTGTAGATAGGTTAACCAAGTCTGCTCATTTCCTACCAATGAAGGAAACATTAAGTATGGAACAGTTGGCCAAATTATATGTAAATGAAATAGTTTCATTACACGGTATTTCTTTATCAATTGTTTCTGATAGAGATAACCGTTTTACTTCTCATTTTTGGACAAGTTTCCAAAAAGCACTGGGAACCAAGCTAAATCTAAGCACTGCTTATCATCCTCAAACGGAGGGACAAAGTGAAAGGACGATTTAGACCATGGAAGATATGCTTAGAGCTTGTGTAATTGATTTCAGAGGAAATTAGGACGATCACTTACCATTAATAGAATTTTCCTATAACAACAGCTGTCATACCAGTATCAATGCTGCACCATTCGAAGCACTTTACGAACGAAAGTGCCGAACTCCAGTCTGTTGGGCAGAAATTGGAGAAAAGCAATTATCTGGACCAGAAATAGTACAAGAAACAACAGACAAGATTAATCAAGTCAAGGAACGACTAAAAGCAGCACGCGATCATCAGAAAAGTTATGCTGATAACAGACGAAAGCCGTTGGAATTTCAAGTAGGTGACAAGGTGTTGTTAAAAGTTTCACCTTGGAAAGGATTTATCAGATTCATCAAAAGGGGAAAGCTAAGCCCCAGGTATGTTGGACCTTTTGAGATTATCAGAAGAATAGGACCTGTAGCTTATCAGCTACAACTGCCAGAGGAAATGGTAGGAATACATGATGTATTTCATGTATGCAATCTCAAAAAGTGTTTAGCTGATGAATCACTGGTAATACCTCTTAAGGATATAGAGGTAAATGAAAAGCTTAAGTTTGTAGAAAAGCCTTTACAGATTGAAGACAGGAAAGTTAAGAATCTCAAACACAAGAGATTAGTTCTAGTCAAAGTGAAGTGGGATTCCAAGAGAGGACCAGAATATATGTGGGAGCTTGAATCAGAAATGCAAAGGAAATATCCGCACTTATTCTAGTAGACCTCAAGGACGAGTTCTAAATTAAGGTGGGGACGATATAACAACCCTCCTAAATTTTTCTGAACTCCTAATATATTAATAATATCCCTACACTCTTTAAAATACGCCCCGTATACGATATTTAACCCTAAATACCTTTATATAATTAAAATAAAAATAAAACAAAGTCTGCAGGTTGCTCGCGGGCCGCGAAGATTTACTCTTCGGGCTACGCAGGGCGCGACCACTAGGCTACGCAGCCTCACCCGGAGCTGCCACGTGTCAAGCGTCGTGTCGAGTCTACACTTGTGACCAGTCAAGGATAGAACCTATTTCCCCTAGGTCGTTGGAGTTCTGTCTCGGGGAGAGTATTACTAATGTAAATATTGGGTTATGATACTAACGCATGTGCATTGTGTAATTAATAGATAATCACCAGGAAATCACAAAGGAAAACGCTAAGATAGCAATGTGAGTAATCTCCTTTTTGTAAACTATTTTTACAAAACCTTACCTATTTTAAATTATAATTAGCAGTGATTGAGTCTTTGTAATTCTTCAATTATTGCCGGTATGTTGGGGTTTTGTATACAAAATGTGGAACACGTTACTATTGGACAACGAGATAGCCAATGAGTAATATGACCGACCAGTCAGGATTGACAATACTGAATGAGTAATTGTGTAGATATAAACATTGTAATTGCTCTCAATACTGTTAAAGGATAAATGCTTCTTGATTAAACTGGGATTCACTCACCAGTATTTCCCACTGACAAATGTTTTTAAAACGCGTTTCAGGTAACAAAATGTGAAAGCCAAAATAGAAGCCAACTGGAGAGCACTGAAGGCTTGGAAAATGTGGCTATAAAAGTTACCTAAAAGACGATGTTTTAAATTCAATAAAATAGGGTTTATCCCTCTAAACATGTTTGTAATAGAAACTTGGGTTTTACCCATGTGTTAATTAATATAAAAATGTGGTATTTTACTCTGATAAAATATTTCCTAACTACGGTCCTGATGAAATTTCCGCTGCCAAATAATGATAAAACACCGATACCACTGAAACTGGCCACGGTCGCCCGTTCCCGGGTAGTTAGGGGACAGGGGTTGCGACGCATGCCTAAGGCCATGTGGGCCAGGCAAGCCCAAGAGGAGCCCATGTGGGAAATGGGCTTACCCTAGGGTATTTAAGCTAGCTTAAATCATTTCTAGGGTCAACACCTTGAAGCCTCCATAAGCCTCCATTGTTAGAATTGCTAAAGAGAGAGGGAGAGCTAGAGAGAGGTGAAAGAACTTTGTACCAGACGGTTTTGCTATTTTCATAGTAATAGAATCATGTGCAAAGTTTGATAGTGATTCGGTGTTCTTGTGATTTCTTGAATACCATCAAGTTTGGATTCCGCCCATCCTTGGTGATCGTTTGTTATCGTTGATTGATCCGTTTTCGGGACTTACAGGTACAACTCATGAGCTTGCAATGTGGGAGTGTCGTGATTGCGATGAACTGTTTATTTGGGCTTTTAATAAACAATTATGGTTTTGAACTATTGTTTAGAACTTAAACATTTTGCTTCCACTGTTAATTTAGACTTTGTCTTTGAACTTTGAAAACTTAATCACTGATCGTGTTGATGGTGATGGATTTTGTTATTTTAAATTAATTGTTCAACATGATTGGTGACATAATTCTGGTCAGTCACATGCCTCTCGGTAAAACTCCGCATGTGGAATTTCAGGGTGTGACAGTGTTAGATAATAACCGGTTAGATTTTCCAATCATTAATCGATTTTACGATGCATTAGCTTCGTTTAAAAGTTGACACAATGAATAGACTCATTTAATAAAAGTTGACACAATAACCAAGTTCAACTGATCTACCGACCCGACCCGACCAAATTCCCCGTCAAACCATGAAATACCTGCTCTTGATAACCCTCGCCTTCACGAAAACCCGGGATCCAAAAGGGCTAAGAGCCCCCAGACCGGCCGACAGGATCAACTACTTCATAACCGAATGCCGATCTCCCCCACAGGTTGTTCATAATCCACATCGGAAGCTCCTCGGATTTAACCTCCTGAAGAGCTAAGAAGTGAACTGAATTAGAGGTCTTCAAGCCCCTCACCTACACGATTTTGCCCCCCACTCCCAGACTACGAATCCCTCTAATATGTATTATAGATATAGATATAATAAGTTTAGATATGGGTATTGTTAAATACACCCAAAAAATCAACCTTTTTTATTTTTCCCATAACTTAGCTACACATCTATGTAAAAGGACAAAAAGATCTTGTTGACTTTAAAGTAGCAGATATATTCTACACAAAATCAAATCCAGTTTTCCTAATTATTATTCAAAGTTGTTGAAGACTTGGGTCGTAAAAGGAAGCTCAAAGTTTTCATACTCATCCATATTTGTAATCCTTACGAACCTCAATGGCAACGCATGAAACAATATTTACCCCTTTGCTTTTGAGATGTTTAGAAGTTTTATATTATCACTTTGCATTTAAGATGTTTAGAAGTCAATAAATTTAAATCTGAGTTATACGATGAAGATTTGAATAGAGATGTATATATACAGGGTTAGGATCTTGTGAAAAGCACTAGACTAATTGAAAAACTTGAGAAACATTCTAAACCACACATTTTCCATAAATTTTTCCTAATATACACATATGTATAGTTTAAAATTTACTATATACATATATGTATATTTTCAAATCTTGAATTATACACATATGTATATAATCACTTTTAAACTATACATATGTGTATATTACGAAAAACTTTAGGAATTGTGTGGTGCAGAATGTTTCTAAAGTTTTCTCAAATAGCGTGGACTTTTATTAAAATCCCTACCCTATATATATCTTAATCATAAATAAATTTTCAATAGACGGTATAAATTCAAGCTAATTTATATTTCGACGACGCTAAAACGCGTGAGAAAATTTACTAGTTTTATACATATTGTACCTATCATTTATTCATTCTACCAATTTTATACCCATCATCATTTAATGATCGTATGCGATTCATATTTTAATATATATTATTATTTTTTAATAAAAACTAACAGTTCTTGGAATATTATATATTTCAAGCATACCTAATATTACATTAAATTCTTACACTAAATTAATATATTAATACTAACTTTCTTAGAGGTATTTGGTGTTGCGTTTTCAAAATAGATTATACGTTTTCAAAACTGCGTTTTGGAGGCATATAATCACTTTTTCATCCAAACTCTTTTTTTTTAGATTACTTATGTTTTACAAATGCAATAATCAAATAATCACTTCAAAACGTAATCCCAAACACCCTCTTAATTAGTTTGAACTAGTGGGATTCCACGCGCTACGCGGCGAAAACTCGATCAGTATCGGTACATTTCGTTACGGAACTAAACTCGCCACAGCGACCGAAAGGAAAGAAATTGAGTCGTGATATGTCTAAAAGAATATCGACACATTTTTACATGTAAAACTATAAAAATGAATACCGGTACCGATTCCGATAATACCAATACCGATATTGTTTAGTTGAAATCGATTCAGTTCGTTATGATTAACTTTTTCACGTTTACTGTTTTATTAGAGACTCGTTATTTATTTATGATTAACTTTTTAACTTTCGTATTTATAATAAAGTGTATTGATTATTTATTTATTAATATTGATATTAATACTAATAATAGTATAACAAAATATAAAAAAGTAACAAAAATATTTTAAAATAAAATAAGATAAAAACATAATTATTACTTTTGACTTTATAATAAAACATAATTATTACTTTTAACTTTATAATAAAATAATATAATAAAGTAGTTAATTATTACTAAATCATTACTAAATTTGACTTTTGGGTATATTAATCTTTAACTTGGGTATATTTATCACACCCCTTAGACCATGTGTAGTGGGGCATTATGGGGGCATTATAAGACTGCGGGGTATGGGGCGGGGGTTTGGGCGTGGGTTGGCTGAAAACGCCCAAGCCACCACCCCGGGTGGGCATGGGTTTGGGCGTGGCCCCTTTGGCGTGGGATTCAGCCCGGACGTGGGTCGGGCTAGTAAGTGACATGGCATGCTCTAAATGGCCAAACCAAATTCATGCCCCCCAACCCAAGCCCCCAACCCAAGCCACATCATACCCCATAGGCGTGGGTTTTGGTGGTGGGTTTTTTTCCATTCCACGTGTCAACATATGCCCCAACCCAAGCCCCCCATACCCCGCAGTCTAATAAAAAAAAAACGCCCACTTTTCCATTACATAGAGCATTATGGGGGAAAAAAATTGCTTGGGCATTATAATTAAAACGCCATTTTGCACTTGTTGGAGGTTTGACTTGGGTTGACCCACCAATGAGAAATCACTTTTTTTTTTTTTTTTTTTTAAGGATTGAAAGGGGCATTATTTGGGCATTATCCCCACTACACCACTTTATGCTATAATGCCCCATGCTGACTGGGTTGCCACGTGTCGGATAATGCCCCATGGTGGGGGCATTATAACAAGTTACCACTACACATGGTCTTAGATATAGATGATTAGATTACGTTGCTCTCATTAATTAACCTTACATTTACATTTGTACACATCATATTTATTTACCTAGTTATTAAAGAACTCATTATATAGATGCAGTAATTGTAAATGAAAATTATCATATCAAAACGTGAATTAAAAACGCAATTAGAATTTTTGGTGTGATTAATTAATATTATAACATAAGTATCAAATTTGATAGTTTAATTGGATACTAGTTTAGTCGTTTTTATATGAATAATATATGGGATTGAATGTTCTGATATTGGAAACACGTATCCCTCCCTCCCTCCCTCCATGTAGTCTGCCACCTAATTATTGACCGCACAGACGCAGAGTGCACATTGCTCCCTTTATACATCTCTCATTTTTTATTCTTCGTTGCGTAACTTTATCATCCGTTGGTTGTCATATAACGATATGGTACTCTCGGGTAAGGTGTAAATTTAATTCTTTTTTTTTTTTTTTTAAATTAACTTCATTAACAAAAACGACTCCGATGTAAAAGGGCAAAAAGGCCATTACAAAAAACAACCTCGACTCAAACGGGCAAAGGACAAAACAATTACAACATATACAACAGACATTTACACCACTCCATCCAACTTATGTATTTAAATGAAGACCTATTCTTTAACCATACGTAACTTCTAGATTTGACTTCTCCCATGATATCTTGTTTAGTAACTCGCTTGTTGTCGAACGCCATTTTATTTCCACCTTTCCAAATGCACCAGCAAGAAACCGTTATAAGGCCAGGAATGATCTTTTTCCCTTAGGTCGTAAGTTAAGAAAACTGTGAGCCTCCATAAGATCTCTAAATGCAAAAACATACAAATGAGGTATGTTGCACCAAGCACTAAGAGCTATCCATATTCTATTCGCAAAAAAAAAAAAAAAGCAATAAATAAATGTTCACACGATTCTTCTTAACACAACCCGATTTTTTTTTTTCATAAATTTTCTCAAACAATTCATATTCCAACAAATGTCTTTATATTCACGATCGTCATATATTTTCATCACCACTTTATTTATTTTAATAACTAATAATTTAGTTTTTAATATCATACAAATAAATATATTTAATATGAAATTCTTACAAATAAATCTATTTAATATGAAATTCTTAAAAATTTACCAAAACAGTTTAAATGTAACTTATATTTTATTGTTATAAATCAATATATTTGGTTTATTAAGTTTTAATAAGTTTATACTTGTATAAACTTCATAACTTTCTTTTATAAATATAACTTAAATTTTTTAAATGACAAAAATAAAAATACTAAGAACAAATAAAAGTAAGTAAATAGAATGGGAGTCATTTTGAGAGCTTATGAGTAATGAGTGGAATGCTTGGGTGTCGTTGAAGGTTAATGGGATGGAGGGCCGGGTTGAATAGATTGCCTACTATGGAAACTCTAATTCAAAGGAACATCATCAAAGAGTTAGTATGTGTATCACCTTTTCACCTCTTGTATGGTGGCGAGTGTAGTGGAGGGGCGACCCAAGTATCTTGATGGATGAGCGGGCGCACCCTTTGAATTTTTTTTTAGTGTATTTTTAGGCAAAAATCCAACCGCACCCTTTGAAAATATGGTTGAACCCTTCATTCGCACTCTCAGCAAATAATTCCTGAGTCTGCCACTGGTGTAGTGTGGTACAACATTAGTCACTAGTGCAATATACCGTTTATTTCTTCTCGCACACGGCACGATGCAGGATCTCCTTGATCATCATAAGTCTGTTTCACGTAGCGGTTGTAAAAAGAAGGCGGTTCACTCCATCATTCTTATGGCGTGTTGGTGTATTTGGCAAGCTTGAAATGGCTTTGTGTTTTCTAACAGTGAGGTTAGAATAAAGAAAATCATTGGCATCATCAAGTCCGTTAGTTTCATATGGATTAGGAGTAGAGCCAAAAAGGTGGATGTAGATTGGTTAAAGTGGAAATCCTTTCGGTTGTGATTTCGTTCCTGCTTGTTTTGGAAATCTTTCCCCACAAATAGAAGATTTTCACAATAAAACGTCTTTAGACTCTCATAGGTGAGGGACTCTATTGTTGATGTCTAAATATGACTTGAAATCGAAATTAATACTCGAATAAAAGTTAGGGGTGACTCTAACGTGTATGACCCAAATTAGGTGACTTGGGTTTTACCATTGGGTGGTCGCCCAATGGAAAAAGCAAGACTTCTAGGAACATTAAAATTGGGAGGTCATGAGTTCAAATCTCACAAAAAGTAAAATTTATTTATCGTTTAAAAAAAAGGTGACTCGGGATTTGATTGACCTGAATTACACACTTTTACAATATAATATTAGTAAAGAAGCTAAACTAATACAATGTTTCGATAAAAACAAATTGTAAAGAGTATGAGAAAAAAAAAAAGCACTATTCCTTGATACCTTAATAAGAATTTGGTTTTATTGGATTAATGAAACTTTTGGCTATATTATTATTCGCTAGGTCAAGGCTCCTAGTTAATCGATAAACATACTAAATGAATACAATAAAAAGAGACTAAAGTCTCTAATTTTTTTTAATGATGATAAGCTTAAAGACATCAAATTCGATTTAAATAAGGAGTTCATCTTTGTTCCAAGTCATTTGGCTTCTAAAATATGTAACGATAAACTAAAATTTTATATACTATTTGGGTCGATCTTGTCTTTATTTATGTCTTGTAATTAACAAGTGGTTGAACTTTTATTATAGTTAATTCTTCTTGTTAACTTTTTTGTTGGTGAGATTAGGAAGTGGTGGGATCAAGATACCTTTTTTAACTTTTCTAATCAACCAACTTTATCTTTAAAAATTAAATCTCCTTTTTTGTAGGAGGATATTTTGTGTCCGGAAAACACCTTTGTTTTGCTATTGGTGAGATATACTGAGTATGATGATGATGACGTTTTTTTGACAAATCCTTTAACTTCATATATCTTTCTAAAGTTTATATATAATTTTCTGAGTATGATATATGCCACTTAGGTTATAGCCTAGTGGTTAAGAGGAATTATCTTTTGTGGGGAGAGCAAAGTTCAATCGTTGGAAGGTGTAAGTATTTAAAAGGAAAAATTAGCCGTTAAAAAGAAAATTGATGTTAGTTACTTATAGAATTGTATATAACTAGGGGTGGTGGGTGTTATTGTTATCCCAACTCTTTTACTCTTTCCTACACAACAACGCTACATGAATCCAAGCTCAATGACGAAAATTATAGTGTTGTACGATACACATCCATTATAGAAGATTGTAGTTGAAGGAAGAAAATATGTAAATTGGTATAAAAGTTGATAAATTAATGGTTATCTATGTAGGTTATTTTTTTATATTATTTTATGAATATAGCAGCTCAACAAGCTCGGTTTCACTACCGAAGATACCCTTGTCACACCCATGCCGCTAAAGTGGGGTAGTGTTCCCTAGCGGCATTTGTGGCCAACTCAACCATCCTTGGCCGGACCGATTCCACAACATATATACCCTAATAAAAAAAACAATGTTTTTACTATGAACCCCTTTTATTTAATGAAAATGGTTTTACAAGTAATTGATATTATTTTAAACTTATTAGTATGGAATTGATAAATAAATAAATGTTTTGCAAAAAGAAATAACATATTACAAAATTTTAATGTGTGTATATGGTATATATTCGCTAAGAACACTCGATAAAAGTGGCATCCTAATTTTCTGATGTAATATTTGTTATTATTTTATTTTAAACTTTCGAGAAATACTATTTTGAATTGTATTTTTTTAAACAGAACAGCCCATTTGAATTTGAATTGTATTGGGGAAAAGTTTTATATGATGTTGTTAGATCGAAGTTTAGTTTTATTTATTTCTAATTCTATTTTTATCCAATTACAAGTAAGATTCTCTATTCGTATTAGTAGCAATTGCTTATTCATTTGTTAACAATGAATTTGGTAACAAGAAATTTAGTAGATGCATGATTGTTTATGGGCTATGGCTATTGATGATGAATTCCAAAAGGTAAAAACGACTTTGACAGTGAATCATATAAAAACTTAATCTTTATGTTAAGATTGATTCATTTGACTCCTTAGTAATGGTTTCAATGGGCTAAGCACATGAACAATCACATTATATCTAAGGAGGAGATTTTCTAACGTCACGAACCTAATACAAAATCCGTAGGTTTGGATTTAGTCTAAACGTGCTCGGATCAGTTTCAGATAGAAGCCGCAACCCATTTTATATAATAAATCCCCTCCTTTTTATGTTATAAAAAAGTGAGATTTGGAAAAGGGATGATAAATACGGGTGTTCAGAAAAAACCGTAACCAAATAAAAACTGTAAACCGAACCGTAACCGAATAGACCGATCCGAACAACGAATTGGGTTTTTGGTTTGGTTTCTAACCGAAACCGAATTGTATATATAGTTTTTGGTTCGGTTTTTGGATCCACATTTTTTTAATTTGGTTTATTCGGTTTATTTGGATAACCGAATAAACCGTTAATTTAATTAATTATTAAATAAAATAATAATATTTAATAAACTATATACAATTTATTAGCCCAAAATACTAAGTACAATATCTAAATATATGTATCCCAATGGTTTGAAGGTTATTTATATTTTGTGCCATTAGACTTTTTGAGTACATAGTTTCTATGATCTATGTTTTGAAGTTTTAACTTTGTGGTTGTGTGTACAACTATTTTATGGATATGTTAGTTTTATTTTGCTATGTATTTTATTTATATATTGTTAAGTTTAAATTCGTAGTTGATTTGATGTTCGGAAGATAGAACACAAAAATAGATATAAATTAGGAAAAAAAAATACTTAGGTACAATTTGGTTAAATTTGGTTTCTAACTGAAAACAAATCTAATTGAATTTGGTTAGGTTTGGTTCGGTTTGCATATTCCTAATTTGGTTTGGTTTGGTTTTTGGTTTGGGGTATAAAATTTTGAAAACCGGATAAACTAAATAAAATATAAACCCAACTGATAAACACCCCTAATAATACGTTTTTTTTTTTTCTGTTGTGTATTTCTAGCGACATGTGGGTAAGGTTGTCTTGTACAATTGGGTTTTGGTCCTATGGATTGCATTTCGATATTTGTTCTTTTCTTGGGCCGAGTTGTATGACAGGATTATCATAGACCTGGGTTTTTAGGGTATGGGCTTTTTACTCTGGGTTACCACCTTTACAGAAAAGAAATTTACAGTATATTAAATCAAAGGAGTAAAGTTCCGGTGAAAATAAAATTATCGTACGAAACGTACGAAGTGAAAGAAAGTCAAAAAAAGTGGCGGTGGCATTTTGGTAATTATCAGCAACTTCAAAATTACTCTAGTAGAGTAATTTTGAACTTCTGTAGGGTAATTTTGTAAAAGTTCAAGTAGAGTAATTTTGGTCGTGTAGGGTAATTATCAAAATTGTAGGGTAATTATCAAAATTACACTAACCCCCCCCCCCCCCCCCCCCCCCCACCCCCCAAAATTACTCTACAAGACATTTCCCAAAATTACCCTACAGAAGTCAAAATTACTCTACTAGAGTAATTTGATAATTACCCTACATTTCTCAAAATTACTCTATAGATGCTCAAAATTACCCTACTAGAGTAATTTTGAAGTTTTTGATAATTACCAGATTGCCACCGCCACTTTTTGCTTTTCCCCAATACAGTACTTTTGAAATTGCTGATAATTACCATATTGCCACCGCCACTTTTTGACTTTTCTTTCTATTCGTACAGTTCGTACGTTTATTTTATTTTATTTTTATTTGATCCTTTACCTAAATCAAAGGCAGCCCACGAATGGGTCTAGTTTGTTGGATCGACGTATTTTCTTCTTATTTTCTTTGGAAGGCAAATTTATTTATTAATATAATCTTAAAGACAATGGTCGGTGCAACAGTGCACCACAAAATTACAAAATTGCCCTTCTTAAAAATTACAATTTACAATACTATCGTTGTTTTCTATTTTTCATCGTTTTGGCATTCTTCTTCTCGAGGTCTGAACTCTGACGCCTGAGTGCCTGACAGACTTGAGTAAGCTGTAGGCCTCCGCTTCACCTATGTATGGAGCAGCGGAGAAGATGATCTTTGTAAGAGAATCATGAGTTGAACGACGTACCCGACGAAAACCTTGGCCGGAAACTAGATCCATTGTTAGACTACTCCAACACGCCTTTACTGTCCGAAGATGCGGAGCCCGTGCAGAAAGGCATGGGTATGCCTTCGTCCAAACGATGGGGTAGGTCCAACAAATCCTTCAAGGTTTGAAGGAGACGAGATTTTTTTTACCGGAAAATAGGGGGAGACATCCATAGACATCAAACAACAACATAGAGGCTTCGATCGGTTGCTAAATAGAGATTTCAAACACCGAAAATCAACACCGACAAAGGATTTTGATCGGTTGCGACACAGAGATTTCAAACACCGGCAAACTATACTATGGGGTAAGCTTGAGAGGCTCTTGAGAGTAGAAGGAGAGATTAGAAAATAATAGAGAGAAAAGATAACTAAATATGGATATAGTTACAGTCTATATTAAATCATCCCAATAAATTCCAGCTGTATCCCACAAAAAAATAAACTAAATAATAGATTCATTTAGTTAAAGGTGGAACTTAATCGTAAGGGTGGAGGGTATAGTCAAACAACTTAGGGTGTTTGAGTGAAATCCTACCCAATAGTATTATGCCATGTCAACTCCCCATTCTACTCCCCATTTTACACTCAATCACTAGGTACAGTCAAACACCCCTCAATTAAAAAAAAAACATGATTGGTCCCTCCTCTCTCCTCTCCTCTCAAACAAATCAGTGAACACTCACCGAAAATGGCAACCTCTCTCTTGGTCACCGCTCACCTTGAAACCGAGGGTATAGTCACCGATTCGGTGACTATAGTCACCGCACAAGTCCCCGAGGGTTATACCCTCCACCCTAAAAGAATGGTAACAAAGTTGTCTTTTTACTGTATCGTTTTTCCTATAGATAAGTTAAGTTGTATTTTAATTTTTATTATTTATCTTTCCTACATCTAAGTTCAGGTGTGGTATTAATTCATCTCATCTTTCATGTTTTCAAATTATTAATTAATTATAAACTAACAATCCGTATATTTCTAATTAGATCACGTTTGAATAATAATACTAATTAATCAACTAAATAATTATATTAAATATGTTTAATAGCATAAATATTTAAATTAAAAGTAAAAGTAAGTGATGACGTGGAAAATGTAAGCATTTTTATAGGGTTGGAGGTGAAATTGAGGTTCTTTAAATTAAATATATGATGTGACAGCTGATTCGGTAGTTAGAGGCACCTAAAAATATACTTAGCATTAGAGATAGTCTTACATGTTATCTGAAACACTATCACCAATCCCATTCGGTTGACTAGGAGCCAAAACGATGATGAGAAGAAAGGTTATAGAAAAAATGTGCATAAATGGTCGAAAAACCCCAATTAAAGGTACCTTTACCCGTCGATGATAAATTTGATGAGAGAAAGAGGGTTTTATTCTAAGATAAAATATAATTGAAATCTTATAGTTTTATCAAGTTGGTCAAGGGTTCAGACGGGGATTTACAAAATCCAAGCAATAAGCAAGTTTGGACAAAGAACGAGCAATAATGATGGTCGAAATCTAGAGACGAGCAACAAATGCAGTCCATCTGGAGAACAACAATAATCCTGGTTGGGATCTGAAAAGAAACAATGATATACTGTCTAGATAAGAAGGAATTTTCAAGCAGAATTTAAAATTCTTTCAACAGATGTAGACCTTTAGACCTCAATTATTTTTTTAATTACTTTTACGACTTTACACCAAAATGTGCGAGAAAATATACTCCTTTTATCTATGCCTAACCACATTAATGCAACCAACGTAATGTGTGTAACAAAGTAAAAAAATGTGTCATGTCATGTGTGGGCACTCCACGTTAATGTCATCATTGTATTGCATGTAACGAAGTCACAAAAATGGCGTTGCCGCCGCAACGCGCGGCACGGTAAAAATCTAGTATAATATGAAAATGAAAGGTTGGTGACCACCTTGCTATTTTGATAAAATTCACCCTAACTTTTCTTAATTGTTAAAACTTCCCCCTCAAATTTCTAACTACACAAAAACCAGCCTTCTAATATGATTAAAATGAGTCTTCTATTTTTTAATTTGGCAAAAAAACCCAAATAAAAAGACACAATGATCTAAACAAAAATTCTAAAATTTACAAGCTAAAAATCCAAAAGCAAAAACTTAAAATTTAAGATCATAGAGTTCGTAAAGACGATTCCAATGACGCTACAATAAGTTCAGTGAGAGTTCATTTGATAGCATTTATATGACTTTCTACTTTTAGAATACTATATATTTGAACTTTTCCCCATAAAAAAACATGGTCAAATAAATTTGAAACTTTGATATCAGAGTATATTTCAATACCCATTGTAACTAGAGGTGTTTAACGAATAGAATAACGAATTTTTAAATTAGCCGAATTGAATTTTTTTTAATTTTTATTCTTTTTTAAATGAATTCGTATTCAAATCAAATTCGATTTATTCGATTCGTAGTTGAAACTTTAATCAAATTCAATTTAGTTCAAATTTAACCTAAACAAAATATTATTTTACTTTTATCTTTATAACTATTACAACCTAATTATTTTTAACAACAAAAATTAATAAACTATCAACATGTCAAAATATCAAAATAATAATTACAACACCCAAATACAAATTTAAGGTAGCCATATGATCAAAAGTTCAAAAGAAAATGTGAATACCCTAACCTTTAAAATGGAACATCCACTTTGAAAGTTAATAAAGTGTAACGTTTCGTATTTTTTTGCAATCTTTTCGTTTTATTGTAATTCGTAATTCAATTTCAATCCTTGTAATTTCGAGACTTTGATCATAATAAAATCGCATTTATATCATACTTATTTAATCATGCATGCACAATACACAAATAATCACGAGATATGCATTTTAATTATAAACCGAGACATAAATCGAGATTATATTTTCTCCGAATGATATTCATACAGGTCCATACATTACACATGCGTAATTACACCTTAAAATGTCCAAAACATGCTTAACTACGTGTTTATGGCCCCAAATATCAACCAAACCTATCCACAAGGGCCAAAATGAAATTTTGGTATTTTTGAAAGGTCTCACGGACTGCAAGACCAAACCTCATACGGTCCTCAAGGACCTGGTCTGGCAGAATGTTTGAAATGTCACGAATTTTGGTCTCTTTTTCCTCCTTTCAACCGCCAACCACCTCATTTAACACCCAAACCCTAATACAACTATAAATACAACCACTTACCACCTCCTAAACACTATCTACACTCCAAAAACTCTCTCTAATACTCCCAACTCTCCCCATTTCTCAAGTTTGGGCAGACTATCCTAAGTTCAAAACAATGAGTTTTGAGCTAGTTTCTACACTTTTTCTCATTATTTTTCTTCTCCTCCTTGCTTGGATAACCTCTAGGAGTACTATCACATGTTTACCATGGTAACAATAGATGGTATACCACCATTTTAAGGTCCAAAGTTGGGATTTTTCTTGGTTCTTTCAAAACATTTAAAACTTGTTCATTATACTTGGTTTCTTGGAAATTTTGCAAGCTAAACCAAGACATCAACTAACTTCAATGTTGAATGGCTAGTGTTAGGGTTTTGTTCCAGAAATATTGAGGTTCAAAAGCCTCTCTTATATGCACTCTAAGTCACTAAGTAACTTTCAAGTAACAAAGTGAACACACTACACCAAGTCTCCAATCATAACCATGTTTGGAATACACTCGTCTAGTAGTACTCACTTGGTTACTTAGTGATTTAGATGATTTATTTATGTTATTCATACTTGTATTTCATGACCATCCGAATCATCCTTGTGGTGATTTTGTGCAATGGTGAACATCCTTGTGGTGATTTTGTGAAAAACTGGGAGGCGTAAGCCTTTTAGCTTAATGCCTCCTAACGGGTCGCTTTGGTAAAACGCTATACTGGAAGAAATTTAGTGAGAAGATAAGGTTTGCCTAATGTAACCAACCACAATTGAGTTAAGATTAATGGAAATAATTTGAACGTTGGTAAGAAACTAGGAGGCATGATTTACAATGTGACATGCCTCCTAACGGGTCGGTTGGGTAAATAACTACAAACCGAATGAATGATTTAAAAAACTAAAGGATCCAGGTTCGGGTCATGGGTTTGGACCTATATTTATGGGGGAAAGTCTTAAACATGATAAACTTGAAGTTGGGTCAAGTTCGGTGCAAGAATGGTGAAAATTAGCCAAGATTTCCATGTAGGGGTCAAAACTGCCAGCTTTGCAAAGTTTCTGGAATCTGGTCCTCTTCGCGCCACGCAAAGGGACAAGGGTGCCCTGTCTCGTGGCGTGACAGGACCCAGTTTCAGCAATTTCGTTTTCTTTCGTTGTTTTGATTCGGGATATCAGTATAACTTAAACACTAATTGTTTTTAATGTTTATGATAGGCTTTTTCTAAAGAAGGAAACAAGAGGAATGGCGACCAAGCTCGCGAAGAATCGAACACTCCTTAACAACAATTTCCGCGGGAGCATACTTTCGGGAAAGTTTAAGCATGATCATGCGAGACAAAGTTTTGTGTATAAAACTTTGTTATTTTCGTCTGTAAATTATTTAATTAATAACACGTTACTTCGGTCCGCCCAGGTTGTCAGTCACCCCAGACAAGTTTGATATTCATTAAAAAAATATGGAACCTAAATATCCGAAACTTTCCAATATATTGTATTCGGGTTAGAGTGTTACATAAGGTATCTTATCGACTCGATCTACCACAAGAGCTTAACAACGTACACCCGACCTTTCACGTCTCAAACATCAAGAAGTGCATAGCTGATGAAGGACTTCAAATTCCACTCGACGACATACGCATCAACGAGTCTATGCACTTTATCGAGAAATCGGTTGAAATCATGGATCGTGAAGTCAAACAACTTCAACATAGTCGCACTCCTATAGTCAAAGTGCGTTGGGAGTGAAAACGTGGTGCGGAATTCACTTGTGAATGTGAAGACGACATGAAGAACAAGTACTCGCATCTTTTCCCTGAGTCTTCCTCTTGAATAAATTCCTGGACTAAATTTTCTAAAGTAGGGGAGACTATAACGTTTCGTATTTTTTTGCAATCCTTTCGTTTTATTGTAATTCGTAATTCAATTTCAATCCTTGTAATTCCGAGACTTTGATCCTAATGGAATCACATTTTATATCATACTTATTTAATCATGCATGCACAATACACAAACAATTACGAGATACATGTTTTAATTAAAAACGAGACATAAATCGAGATTATACTTTCTCAGAATACTATTCATACATGTCCATACATTACACATGCGTAATTACACCTTAAAATGTCCAAAACATGCTTAACTAAGCGTTTATGGCCCCAAATAACAACCAAACCTAACCACAAGGGCAAAAATGAAATTTTGGTATTTTTGAAAGGTCTTACGAACCGCAAGACCAAACCTCTTATAGTCCGCAAGGACATGGTCTGGCAGAATGTTTGAAATGTTGTGAATTTTGGTATCTTTTCCCTCCTTTCAACACCCAACCACCTCATTTAACACCCAAACCCTAATCCCAACTATAAATACAACCCATTACCACCTCGTAAACACTTTTCACACTCCAAACACTCTCTCTGACACTCTCAATATCCATATTTCTTAAATTTGGGCAGATTATCCTAAGTTCAAAACAATGAGTTTTGAGCTAGCTTCTACACGTTTTCTCTTTGTACTTCTTCTTCTCATTCCTTAGATAACCTCTAGGAGTATTACCACATGTTTTCCATGGTAAAAAAAGATGGTATACCACCATTTGAGGTCCAAAGTTGGGATTTTTCTTGGTTCTTTCAAAACTTGTTCGTTATACTTGGTTTCTTGGAACATTTGCAAACCAAATCAAGACATCAACTAACTTCAATGTTGAATGGCTTGTGTTAGGGTTTTGTTCCAGAAATATTGAGGTTCAAAAGCCTCCATTATATGCACTCTAACTCACTAAGTAACGTTCAAGTAACAAAGTGAACAAATTACACTAAGTTTCCAATCATAACCAAATATGGAATGCACTCGTCTAGTTGTATTTACTTGGTTACTTAGTGATTTAGATGATTTATTTATGTTATTCATACTTGTATTTCATGTTCATCCAAATCATCCTTGTGGTGATTTTATGCAACGGTGAACATCATGAGGTCAGTGGATTACCCTACCTCTAATACATGACTATAATATATCTACTAATATACCTATATGATACTACCAATACCGAACAATAGCACCGATCAATACCAAACAATAGCATCGATCGGAACCATGATTGAATGTTATATGTTAAGGTGGAAATTATATTAGTTTTAGACTCCTTATTATGGACTTCTAATGGGTGACTTAGTGCCCATAAACACTAACTAAAATAGTGTCCGGATAAGTATCTAAGCAAGATATATTTTTATGTATTTTCATACTTGTAAATTCACGAATACATTCCGTCTTTAAACTCCGTAAACTCATACACCTTTGTTTATCCTTTTAGGGTAACTTTGGTGATTCTTACCTACGAAACCGTACACTCGCATCTTTGTGGAAAACTCATCTTCGCAAACCGTGAGAATACTTGACCCATTTTTACGCTTTAACACACTATTGGGGTTGTAACATGTATCCGTATTAAATTCACAATCACACATACAATCAATCTTATGCAAACATTCAATCCTTAAACATGCTATTTGTTATGCTACTTGTTTATACATACTAGGACAATCATATGCATGCTATCTATCATTAACTTCATGAGCCTCCCTTAACATGTATAATGTTATAGGATTAGCACACCGCCCTGTTTGTTGGTTCATTGTTAAGTATTCAATCTTTACGGTCTTATTCACTTCGGTGTTTAGATTAAGGTAGTTGACACTTTGGTTTGATATGAAGTTATTGCAGGCTAGTATGATTATATGACGTAGTTGACAATAACATGTGGATTTGGGACTTTATTTATGCTTATGGTATGTAGATAAACTAGTATGCTTACTGACTTTGTGTTGGCGGATACTTTATATACATGTTGTAGGGAACATATGATGATGATGTTACAAGAAACATAGAATACAATGGAACTAGAAACACACCATATTTTGTTTATCTATTTCAATGTTTAGTTATGTTACTTTCAAATTGTTGCAACTTCTCTTGAGACAATGTGTCATTAAATTTGTTGAAATGAGTTTGAATATTTAATTTTAATTTATTGTTACAAATTTAGTGTTATGTTGTCTTTTGAGCAATCTCGTTCGTTCCGCCTCGATGTTTCCGCCATCGGTTGGGTGTGACATAAAGTACCAATCATCTAACGTTTAAATCATAAAGTGTGAGCTGTGAAGATGGTGTCATGGTACGTCGATGGTAGGCTGGTTACCGGCAACGATGTAAGTTATGTTAGAATTTAGAAATAAGTAGTATGAGCTATTGGACATTTAAGCTTGGTAATATTATAAAGGATGTATTCATCACTTATCAATACAATTTATATTTTGATCCAAATTTAGAAGAGATATATATTAAAAAAATGTGTGTATAATTTGAAGTCGAATGAATCAAATCGAACTGAAAATCATGTATTCGTATTCCACTCAAATTTAATTGTGGAACTCGAATTCAAATCGAGTCAAATTTTAAAATTTTCAAATACGAATCGAATTTTAAAGAACCTAATAATAATTAACACAATATCATGTTATTGTGCTACCGTGCGAGTCAGATAAACAACTTTCCACATCTTCAAACTCTTTCAACGCAGTTGGTTTCAATGCTTGTTTGGGGTATACCATAAATTAAAGGGCAATGATGGTGACACTAATAACACCATTAGCTTTCCACAGCTGTTTGTAAATTAATGACATAAACCAGACGGCAACCGGCCTCTTATATTTTATCATAATTCCTTTGGTCTTGACACCAAACACCACCATATGTTGCTTCTTCTTTGTCTCTGCATTATAAAATTTCAATAACATTAATCCACCCAATGAATATGATATCACTGATTTAACAATGTAATTGCCGCCCACGGCCCATGCATATTCTGGTCTAGTCAACGCTCAAGATTCACTCACGAATATGATCAAACGGTTATAAAAGAAAGTAAGAAAATACATAGTTTTAAACAACATTTTATCTCTTAGCATAAGTTCTTCAACGTACATGCCATTTCAATCAATAATCACTCACTTGTTCAACAAGGATGCGTTTGTTAATCGTTATGTTGTTCCTTGTGATCCACACAAACTCGATTTCGTTCAATTTCTCGAGCTTTCAACCAAACACTCAAATGATTACGTACCAAGGTGATGCATTTGCATCAAGCGGAATACAAGTGACCAAGAATCAACGTGACAAATCACTCAGGAACAGCGTCGGGCGTGCGTTGTACTCGGATGCTGTTCAAATCTGGGACCGAAAGACCCGAAAACTAACAGATTTCATTACACATTTTACCTTCTCAATGAATGCACTCAATGCTTCTACCTTTGGTGACGGGTTATCCTTCTTTCTCATGTCGTTTGAGCCCGAGATTCCCTCGGGTTCATTCGGTGGTTATCTTGGTTTATTCAGCCCGTCTTCGGCTTTCAATTCATCGAACAATACTGTGGTTGCAGTCGAGTTTGATTCGTTTATGAATCCATGGGATCCTAGTGACAACCATGTTGGAATCAATGTTAATTCAATTGTTTCAGTGGCTAATATTTCGTGGAATACTAGTATTAAAGATGGAAGAGTTGCAAATGCATGGGTGAGTTATAATTCTAGTACATATAACCTAAGTGTGTTTTTATCGTACGATGAAAACCCTGTTTTTGTTGGGAACTGTAGCTTGTGGTACATTGTGGATTTAAGGGATGTGTTACCCGAATCGGTTCGGGTTGGGTTTTCGGCTGGGACCGGAGACTGGATCGAAACGCATACCGTTTTCTCATGGACGTTTGATTCTAGTTTGGGGGAGGTTAAAACTGGGGTGAAGAAGCACATATGGTTGACAACGGGTTTAGCCACGGGTTCGGGTGCTTTAAGCCTCATGGTTGGGTTTTTATGGTTCGTTTTATGGAAGAAACGAGCTTATTTGAGTAGAAAATCAGAAGATATGGCTATAGATTATGATTTCGGGGGTGATATTGGGCCGAAACGATACTCCTTTCACGAACTTAGTAAAGCAACCGATGGGTTTTCGGAGGATCGAAAGCTAGGTGAAGGTGGTTTTGGGGGCGTTTATAAGGGCATATTGAGTTGTGTAAATGTAAAGGTAAAGACAGTGGTTGCGGTTAAGCGGGTGTCGAGTGGATCGAAGCAAGGGAAGAAAGAGTATGTGTCGGAAGTAAAGATCATCAGCCGATTACGGCATAAAAACTTGGTGCAATTGATCGGGTGGTGTCATGAACAAGGCGATTTCCTTCTCGTATATGAGTATATGCCAAACGGAAGCCTCGATTCGCATTTGTTCTACTCGAAATCGACAATAAATTCATCGGTTAGGTACAAAATAGCCATGGGAATTGCCTCGGCCTTGCTTTACCTACATGAAGAATGGGAGCAATGTGTGGTACATAGGGATATCAAATCAAGTAATATAATGCTAGATTCCAATTACAATGCCAAGTTAGGCGATTTTGGGCTCGCTCGGTTGGTGGACCATGATCTAGGGTCTCAAACCACGATTCTAGCCGGGACCATGGGTTACCTAGCCCCAGACTGTGTGATGACTGGCAGAGCCAGTAGAGAGACAGATGTGTATAGCTTTGGGGTTGTTGCCTTGGAAATCGCATGTGGGCGAAAGCCTATTGACACAAAGGCGGAACCTAGTAAACAAAGATTGGTAGAATGGGTTTGGAGTCTTTATGGTGAAGGAAAGCTATTGGAAGCTGTAGACGAAAGGTTAAATGGCGATTTCGACAAACGAGAAATGGAGTGTTTGATGGTAGTTGGTTTGTGGTGTTGTAACCCCGATAGTAGCGAGAGGCCGACGATAAAACAAGCTATAAGTGTGCTAAATTTTGAAGGTCCACTTCCTAGTCTCCCGGCTAAACAACCGGTGCCCATGTATTTCGCACCACCAATGGCTATGTGTAGGTTCACGTATACGTCATCAGTACTCGATGATACTGTGTCGACCGGTACGAAAGTGTCCGTGACTAGTAGTGGGGGGTCGTGTTCATCGGCAGGGTCCTCGAAAGCGCTACTGGGAATGCCCAAAAATGGCTTGTAGGATGGTGGCATTTGTTGATGTGAGAACAAACATTCATTAACAATATAATTCCTTTTTTATATTATTTTAAATGTGATTTGAAATTAACGTTGTAGATTTTGTTTGATAAAATCAAATCGAAATTAAATAACTTTTATAACGGTAAATATAATTAAATAACAGTTGAAAATCAGGGCCGGTTATTAAGGGGCCTGCGATCAGGGTCCAAACCAATATAGGGCCCGAAATTTTTTTAAATTTTTTTATATATATATTAAAAAAAATCTGAATGTTTGTTTAATAAAGGGTCTGCTTAAAATGGACTAGTCTAAACAAATATAGGGCCCAATTAACAAGCCCAAGTGACTAGTCGAATAGGGCCCAAAATTTTTTATCTTGAACAGGGCCAAAAAAAAATTGTGTGATTTTCGGAGACGGCCTTGATCATCATCATTAACATAATCATACTCACTCAGTAAATACCACCAATAATATTCGATATTTGTTTGTTTTTAATGTCTTTTATATGTTGTTATGTATTCTACAATTAATTGATATCTTTTTAACGGTTAAATGTTATAGAAAAACAATTAGCATGCCACTAGTCAGAATGAAAACGATTAGAAGAACAAAACAATACTATGAACAACCCGGAACCATATCAATTAACAACACATAAAAAGGAACTAGATAAACCAAATTTTGTAAATAAGATCCAAAAAAATAATAATAATAATCACGTATAACATCTATTACCACTCCCGAACCCACAAGACCAAAAGCTAGAAACATCATATTAGAAGGATTATAACTATAAGCTAGATTTAATATTGTATTATATATAGATTAATATGTAACATTAATATTAGTATTAAGGTTATAGTTAGATAATATAGATATGGGCGGTTATCAAAACCTGCCGTCATGTATATATACATATTTGTAACGTTTCTGCAGATTCACCAATTCGAATGCGAACATTCATATCATTAAATCCCTAATCTGTAAATCTGATCTAATATAGTGGTATCAGAGCCACATCAATCCAGAATTCATTAGATTAAATCTCGAAATTCATCAGTATATTCAATCAAAATGACAACGACAAATGGAGGAATTCAAACTCAAATCCCTAAACTGTTGGGACAAAATTACTTCCACTGGCATATTCAAATGAAGGTGTTGTTGGAATCTCAAGATCTGTGGACAATTATAGAAGAAGGATATATAGAACCCGCCGTCGGAGCATCGGAGAGTGATCGAAATAATCATAAAGAAATCGTTAAGAAAGACAAGAAAGCACTGCACATCATGTTTCAAGCGGCCAGTGACACAATATTTGAACGAATTGCAACAAGCAGAACTTCAAAGGAGGCATGGGATATTCTGCATAAGGCTTACCGGGGAGAACACAGAGTCAAGACGGTAAAACTCCAAACTTTACGCTGTGAATTCGATGCATTAAGAATGAAAGATAGCGAAACAGTAGAAGAATATGTTAATAGAACGACAGTGATAGTCAATCAATTACGGTTAAATGAAGAAAACATCACTGAACAACGAATTATTGAGAAAATCCTTCGAAGTTTAACAAGAAAATATGAAGCGGTAGTCGTAGCAATAGAAGAATCTAATTATCTACTGAAGAATTGCTAGGAATATTACAGTCCCATGAATTGAGACTTAAACAATACGATGATACTCCCCTGGAACAAGCATTCCAAATACAAAACACAAGTCAGGATCGGTCAAGATCCTTTAGATCAGACAATTACGGTAGAGGAAGAAGTAGGGTAAGGGGTAGAAATTATGGACAAATACGATGCTACAACTGTCAAAAGCTGGGACACACGACACGTTTTTGTCAGAAAAAGGATGATGATGATGATAAGAGTAATAGTGTTTTAATGCATGAAGAAGACAATGATGAAGGAAACGATGAAACGTTATTTATGATTTTCAATATGGAAGAGATCACCAAAGAAGATTGCTGGTATTTAGACAGTGGATGTAGCAATCACATGACCGGAAATAAAACATTATTTACTACTCTAAACGAGTCAGAGAGAAGGGAAGTTAGAACCGGTGATAATAAGAGACTAGAAGTCCTAGGAAGTGGTGATGTAACAATCAAAGTGAGAGGTGTGGAGAAGAAGGTACCCAATGTCTTCTATGTAGAAGGGTTAAAACATAACCTTTTAAGTGTAGGACAACTCGTGCAAAAGGGTTATGAAGTAAACTTTCATAATCGTGCATGTGATATCAAAGATCCGACAGGGAAGTTCATAGGAACTGTTAAGATGACTGGCAATAAGATGTTTCCCTTGAACTTGAATTATGATGTTATTCCACGAGTATGCAATATGATGACTCAAGAACCGTCGGTGTTGTGGCACAAACGATATGGACACATTAATTTCGAAACACTCCATAATATGGGAACAAAGGAAGTAGTAACAGGATTGCCCAAGATAAGCTCCAAGTCTCCACAAAGTACCTGCGAAGGATGTTTATTCGGAAAACATGCCAGAAAATCCTTTCCGAAACAAACCACATGGCGTGCAAGCAAGCCTCTACAACTTGTGCATTCAGACATTTGTGGCCCCATGAAAACGATTTCTATTGGAGGTTGTAAATACTTTATAACCTTTATAGATGATTTCTCGAGAAAAACTTGGGTTTATTTTTTAAAATTAAAATCAGATGCCTTAGTCTACTTCAAGACATTCAAGTAGAAAATCAAGGTGATAGTAAAATAAAAGGATTACGTACTGATAGAGGAGGAGAGTATTGCAGCCATGATTTTCAAAATTTTCTCAAAGAAAATGGAATTCGTCATCAACGCACCACGAGTTATACTCCGCAACAAAATGGAGTTGCCGAACGGAAAAACAGAACGCTGATGGAACTTAGCAGGAGTATGTTAAAGATGAAACAAATGTCTCACATTTACTGGGCTGAAGCGGTGGCATGTGCCATGTATCTTTTGAATCGGGCTACAACCAAAGGAATACAACACATGACACCACAAGAAGCATGGAGCGGAAGGAAACCCGATGTATCACATCTAAGGATATTTAGAAGTGTGGCATATGCTCATGTACCCAAACAGCATCGAGGAAAATTAGATGACAAGACGGAGAAGACTATAATGATAGGCTATAGTGAGCATAGCAAGGCATATAAGCTTCATGATCCAATAACAAACAAGATCATTATTAGTCGAGATGTACACTTTGATGAAAGTCAAGACTGGGAAAGTTCTCAAAGAGATGGAAAAGATTCAAGTTTACATCTAAACTATCCAGATGATGATGAAACTGGTGGAAAAACAACTGAAACAAACAACATATCTGCTGCTGAAGAAAGTCAACAAACAGTTGACATTGATGCTGTGGATCTGAATGAGTCACATGATGAACAGACTAGTAATAATCATGCTGCTGATCTGAGTGAACCATATGAAGAACAAGTTAGTGACAGTGGCCGAGAGGAGGAAGACTTGTCTTCATCTACATAAGAAAATGAGGTATTAAGGACGAGAGATATCTCAAGTATATACGAAGAAACACAGGAACTTACAAAAGAACAAGTGGATGACTTATACAACGCTCAACTAGCAACAGAGGATGCAGCAAATTTCGTGTTATATGCGGATGCAGATCCAACATCATATGGATAAGCTCATAGAGAAAGTAAATGGAGGGAAGCTATGGATAGGGAAATGGAGTCAATACATCGAAATGAAACCTGGGAACTAGTAGAACCACCTAATAATCAAAAACCAATAGGTGTGAAATGGATTTTCAAGACAAAATATGACGAATACGGGAATGTGAGCAAATACAAAGCACGATTAGCGGCAAAGGGTTATAATAAAAAATATGGCATCGATTATCTTGATGTTTTTGCACCAGTAATTCGTTTTGACACTGTCAGATTGATCTTGGCTTTAGCTGCTCGCAATAACTGGTACCTACATCAAATGGATGTGAAAACGGCGTTTTTGAATAGTAACCTGAATGAGCAAGTTTATACTGAGCAACCAGAAGGATACATTAAACCTGGAGAAGAACATAAAGTATGTCATCTAAAAAAGGCCCTGTATGGACTAAAACAAGCTCCAAGAGCATGGTATAGTAGAATAGATGAATTTTTTAGATCTAATGGATTTAGAAAGTGTGTTTATGAACACACCTTGTTCATAAAAACCACAAAAAGTTCGAAGATGATTGTGTGTCTTTACGTAGATGATCTTATCATAGCAAGTGATTCATTAGATATGATAAATCAATTGAAGACATCAATGAGACATGAATTTGAAATGACAGACTTAGGAACTTTACATTACTTCCTAGGTATGGAGGTTAAGTATGAAGATGGAAATATACTAGTATCTCAACAGAGATATGCAAAAGGATTACTCAAGAGGTTCAAGATGGAAAATTGTGACACAATTTCAACACCAATGGAATATGGTCAACGATTAACTAAAGATGATCCCGAAGAAGAAGTAAATCAGAACATGTACAGAAGTCTTGTGGGAAGCCTGATGTATCTTACAAATACCCGTCCTGATATTATGTTCGTTGTAAGTAAAGTCAGCCGTTTCATGGAAAGACCAAGAAGAAGTCACTGGGAAGCCGGAAAAAGGATTTTGAAATACATAAAAGGAACGATAAATCATGGCCTAATCTACTCCAAAGGAAGTAAAGGAAGATTAGTGGGTTACAGTTATAGTGATTATGCTGGAAATACAGATGATAGTAAAAGCACATCCGGGTATATTTTCAATATGGGATTTGGAGAAGTTGCTTGGCAATCGAAGAAACAGAAGGTGGTTGCATTATCTTCAACTGAAGCAGAATATATATCGCTATCAATGGCCGGATGTCAAGCACTTTGGTTAAAGGGAATACTTAACGAACTTCACATAAATATGGACTGCCCACCAACTATCTATTGTGATAACAAGTCAACAATATGCCTGGCCAAGGATCTAGTTTATCATGGGAAAAGCAAACACATTAGGGTTAAATATCACTTCATTCGAGATCTAATAAAAAATGATGAAATTGAGGTTAGCTTTTGTTCTACGAAGGAACAAATTGCTGATATTCTCACCAAAGCATTGCAGCCAAGGGACTTCAAGCGAATCAAGGAGCTTCTGCACGTGAATCCAATCTAGCTTACGGGAGGGAATATTAGAAGGATTATAACTATAAGCTAGATTTAATATTGTATTATATAGATTAATATTAGTATTAAGGTTATAGTTAGATAATATAGATATGGGCGGTTATCAAAACCTGTCGTCATGTATATATACATATTTGTAACATTTCTACAGATTCACCAATTCGAATACAAACATTCATATCATTAAATCCCTAATCTGTAAATCTGATCTAATACATCACACAGATAAGGAACCTACATTTGCCTTCCACCAACTACCACACATTTGCTTATAAATGTCACACCCCGAATTCCATGTGTCACCGGTGGGCCCGGTGGGGAGTTTTCTGACGTGGTTGGCAACATAATAGTCAAACAACACAATTATATAAATGCACAGCGGAAGCAAAAGAGAAATATATTACAATCCGAATATAAAGTAATATCCAGTATTACAACGGAAAGTAAAAGATCCACAGGCGGATCAAAATAAAATAGAAACAATAGTTCAACAGACTTTGACATCTAGAGCTTGCGAAACTTGAGTAATGATGCCTGGAGTAGCCAGCCTATTTCGTCTAGTACCTGCACTTAGCCTTTTTGGAAAATACGTCAGTTTATACTGGTAAATACAACTCAACTGACTCATTTAGAAAAGAGTTTGAAAATTGATTTGAATGCACTTCGGCAAAAATATCTTTTATAACTTGGGACAATTATTTGTAGATAATCTTGTATACAGTTTTACTTATTTGCCGTCCATTAGCACCGGTTAGAAGAGCCGGTTTAAGTTAACTGACACGCCACATGTATAATGCCCACAAGGTTGATTCCTTTAAGTGGATTACCCGTTTTTACATAATGCATCTGTCAGGTGTACGCCTACACCCCGTGCTTAGGTCGTGGCCATTTCGTAAAATGATGCCAAGGATATCCGAGACATGGTCATTTAACCCCCAAGGGCCATACATCAAATAATACAGAACAAAGCGGGTTATGTAAATACATTAATCACAATCCGATTTAAATGACTACATACCCGACCAAGCGGTACTTTTATAGTACCGTATCCCAAGCCCGTATAGGGAAAATAAGTTAAGAGTATTTACCTGAGCAAAGTATCAATCAATTACAGCAAATGCAAGTACTTTTACTGGGCTCCTAATCTGGAACGAAGGTTTATAATAACCTATTAGAATCCTAACGGGTCTTTAATTAAGCTTAAGCTTAGACCGGTTAGTTTCAAAGATACGATTTGTCCGCACTATTAAGCGAAGACCGGATAGAATGTGATTTAGACCTTAATATGGGTATTTCATACACACTCTGGATTTTGAGATAAAACCGATAAGGTTTGACCCGTTTCGGCTAATTTATGTAAACTAGTTACATAAACCGAACCGAACGCGTAATAAGCGTAACGGGTATTCATATGAGCCATTTACAGGTTTCCTAAGTTAATATGCTTCAAATATGTTGTCACATCAGTAAGATGTCTTTTATTATGCCCGAAACGAAATTAAACACAAACTATGCCTCGTAGGGTAGTTTGGTCATTTTCAATGTTACAAAAGAGTTTAAGTAGTATCCTGAGTTACAGGTCTGATGTAATCAGCAAAAATAATCAATTTGCTAAGTTATATCAGTAGGGTATTGTATATATGTGAAATTTATCAATTATAACCAAACTATGCACCGTATGGGCATTTTGGTAATTTCACATAAGCCGAAAAGCTCAAAACCGAAGTCTGAGTTAAACAACCTTTGCTTACTGTTAAAACATTATAATTTACCTCAAATATCAGTAGGTATCACCCTCTGTATGTTTAAAATAGTTCTAGTACATACTATGCGTTAAAAACGCTTAAAAAGGCGATTAGAGGCCATTTCCGGGTTCGATACATAAAGCTGATATTTTTATTGTTCCAGAAGGCTTAAAATAATTTATTTATCATTTAAGATCAGTAGCAAAAGGTTTGGAGTCGATTAGATATGTAAAACTCATTTTATGGCCCGTAAGGGCAAAACCGACAATTACCGGATTAAGCCTACGACTATTAGTTATGCTCAGCCTAAAATTAATTAAAAATCTTCAAAAATCCCAAAATAATATATTACATCAGTGGGTAATAAGTTTGATATCAAAAAGTAGGTGTAATTAGGCTATATGCTAATTACGCCGTTTAATCGCTAAAGAAGCTTCTAATTACGCTAATGAGCATAACTCTCAATCTACACCTCAAACTGATGTCAAATTTTGCATGCAAGTTTATATATCAGTAACTAAGGTTTCTACACTTTTACATTTTCAAAAATCACGATTTAAAGTGAAAAGGGCATAATGGTCAACATATGAGCAATTAACGGAATCATGCGTATTAATTGGTTAACTAATGAACCATGGTGTATAATCACAGAGGGTTATACTAGCATGTAACCTGGTCTAAATGAAGCTCTTAGGAATTTCTACAACATACCATAACAGGTCAGAACTGAAAGTCAAAGCAAAAGTCAAACTATGCGACTTTCGGTTCCGAACCGGGTCTCTACTGAAAATTGTCGGGTTGAACATGTTTAGGCATGTTTTTACATTCATTACCAAGTTATATTAATGATCAAACAGGTTGTATGTGTTCTACATTGCTAATCATGCATAAATTAGAATTTAAGTTTCCTGTTGACTTTTTATTAACAAGTTTGACCCAACATTTGACCTAGTTAGAGTGGAAATCAGGGGGAACCCTTTTAAGGGTTTATTACCCACATAATTACCTACTTAAAGGTACTTTTAATTCGAGATTTGACTGAGCCATTATTAATTAATCTCGAAGTCAAACCGTAATTACGACGGTTTGACTTTTAGCTATATAACTAAGCTAAACTCAATTAAAGAAGGTTAAGCAAACTTACAAGAGTCCTATGAACGAATTATGACCACTTGAGTCTGCTTTGGAGCTCCAAGAATGATCAGAAGTGCAAGAGAAAGGTGTGAAGAACTTGTTGCAACAAGGGTCCTTTATATAGTGATTTAATCACCACAAAATGTTGACACACAAGTCTACCACTGACCATAACTCACTAACAAGTGTCCCTAGTGCTTAGGGGGTGCCTAGGGGTCGTCCAAGATGAGGAAATTCGGTTAAAGGTCGATTACAAGGGCCATGGCAGACAAAGAACCAAGAAAATCGCATCAGATGGGCCTAGGCGTGGCGCGAAGGACCCCCCCGGGCCTCGCGTCGCGCGACACCATGTCTGACTCAAATCCAACTTTATATTTTTATGTTTTGATCCTTGCCCCTTCAAACTTTGCTTAGACTTCCTTTCTTGCATTATGAACCCTCATAATTGATTTATAAGGGCTTTAAAACATATACCCACTTTGTTAGGTCCCCGGTTAACCTTATTGTTACCCGAAAAGTCCTAACTTTCAACGTTGACGCTTTAACCCCTCGCATACGAATTTGATCACAACTTGCTCATACGATAACGAAACTTTATGAAATTTATATCGTGTATTCTAGTGAGCATAATTAACCGTTACAAAGCTTCGGGTTTGTCAAAAGGTCACTCAGAGGTATAATTTAAACATATTGACACATTTAACCCCTGTAGTTTGTAATCTCTCACTTTCTTTCATATTTAGCTTCGTATGAATCCATGATTTATTCGTTTGAAGGTATGAGCATCATGTAGGGTTAATGTACAATATATTTATTCACTGTTGACATTTCGAACACGTATATTCACATACTTTCCATGTTTGTCAACTTTAGTCCTTCTATAATATTCTTTCACACGTTTTAAACATATGACACGTGTCAACACATTATAGGACGTGAATTTTCGAGGTGTTACATCCTCACCCCCTTAAAAGAAATCTCGACCTCGAGATTTACTGAAATAAATAAGGGTACTTTTCTTTCATCGTGGTCTCAACCTCCCACGTATATTCGGGTCCTCTACGGGCATCCCATTTGACCTTTACAATAGGCACATGCTTCCTTCGAAGCTTTTTAACCTGTCGATCTTCAATCGACAATGGTTTTTCCATAAATTTTAAGCTCTCATCTATATTCACATCTGTATGTGGTATAACCAGTGATTCATCAGCGAAGCACTTCTTCAGATTGCAGATGTGGAACACATTGTGAATTCCACTGAGCTCTTCCGGTAAGTTTAGCTTATAGGAAACTGATCCGACATGTTCGATAAGCTCGAAAGGTCCTATGTATCTCGGGCTTAGCTTGCCTTTCTTACCAAACCGCGTCACCCCCTTCCAGGGTGATACTTTAAGCAACACTTTGTCACCTACTTCGAAGTGAAAAGCTTTACGCTTTGGATCTGCGTAACTCTTCTGCCTATCTCGGGCAGCTTTGAGACGGTCACGAATCTGGACAATCTTGTCCGTCGTTTCAAAGACTATCTCTGGTCCTGATAATTGGACATCTCCAACTTCCGCCCAAAAAACGGGCGTTCTACACTTTCTACCATACAAGGCCTCAAAAGGCGCAACCTTGATGCTGGTATGGTAGCTATTGTTGTAGTAGAACTCAATTAGTGGTAGGTGGTTATCCCAACTACCACCTAAATCAATTACACATGCACGTAGCATGTCTTCCAATGTTTGGATGGTACGCTCACTCTGTCCGTCAGTCTGAGGGTGGTAAGCCGTACTGAAATTCAAACGTGTGCCCAAAGATTGCTGGAAACTCTTCCAAAAATGTGACGTGTATCTAGTATCTCGGTCAGAGATAATAGACACAGGTATGCCATGTAAGGCTACAATCTTATCAACGTATAACTGGGCTAACATGTCGGAGCTATAAGTCTCCTTGATGGGTAAGAAATGTGCTGACTTAGTCAGTCTATCAACTATAACCCATATTGTATCATTGCCTTTCCTTGTTTTAGGTAACTTGGTGATAAAATCCATAGTTACCACTTCCCACTTCCACGTAGGGAGTTCAGGCTGTTGTAGCAAGCCTGACGGCTTTTGATGTTCTACTTTGACTTGCGCACAAGTCAAGCACTTAGCTACATAGGTAGCTACAGACTTTTTCAAGCCTATCCACCAATAATTTGCCCTTCGATCCTGGTACATCTTATCAGCTCCAGGATGAACGGAGTATTTGAAACTATGGGCTTCCTGGAGGATGACATCTCGAAGTCCTCCATAAATTGGAACCCATATTCGTCCATTTAATCTTAGAATTCCGTCCTTGCTAAGAGTTAACTGCTCCTCAGTTACCCCTAGCTTTTCGTTCGGATAGTTAGCTTCCAACACAGCTTCCTTCTGTGCAGCTAACAACCTTTCAGTCAAACTGTTCTTTATCTCCATGCGCTTGGCATTGATTCGGATGGGTTTCACCCTCTCCTTTCGACTCAAGGCATCGGCGACTACATTCGCCTTGCCGGGATGGTATCTGATTTCACAATCATAATCATTTAAAGTCTCCATCCAACGGCGTTGCCTCATGTTTAAATCCTTCTGATTAAACAGGTGTTGGAGGCTCTTGTGATCAGAATAGATCACACACTTGATTCCATATAGGTAATGCCTCCACAGTTTTAGTGCGAATACTACGGCACCCAACTCCAAGTCGTGGGTGGTGTAATTCTTTTCATGCATCTTTAACTGTCTTGAAGCATAGGCAATAACTCTGCCTTTCTGCATAAGCACACACCCCATGCCAGTGTGCGATGCATCGCAGTAAACCACAAAATCTTCTATTCCATCTGGCAATGTCAGTACTGGGGCGTTGCTCAACTTTTTCTTTAGGATATCAAAGGACTCTTGCTGCTTAGGGCCCCAAACGAATTTTACTTTCTTTTTAGTCAAGGAAGTTAGGGGTGCAGCAATCCTTGAAATTTTTTCAATGAAACGCCTGTAATATCCTGCCAATCCCAGGAAGCTAGGAATCTCTGTAGGCGTCTTTGGATCTTGCCAGTTCATAACTGCTTCAACCTTAGCGGGATCCACTTGGATACCACTCTCACTCACCACATGTCCAAGGAATTGGACTTCTCGAAGCCAAAACTCACACTTGGAAAATTTGGCGTAGAGTTTCTCATGATGTAGAAGTTTGAGAATACAGCGAAGGTGTTTCTCATGGTCAGCTTGGTTCTTCGAGTAGATCAGAATCTCGTCGATGAAAACGATGACGAATTTGTCTAAGTATGGCTTGCAAACGCGATTCATGAGATCCATGAACGCGGCAGGTGCATTAGTGAGCCCAAAAGGCATCACTAGGAACTCGTAATGACCATAACGAGTCCTAAATGCTGTTTTGTGCACGTCTTCATCTCTAACCTTCAGTTGGTGGTAGCCTGACCTTAAGTCAATCTTCGAGAAATAAGTCGCCCCTTGCAATTGATCGAACAAATCGTCGATCCTGGGCAATGGATACCTATTCTTTATCGTGACCTTATTAAGCTCACAATAATCGATGCACAGACGCATCGATCCATCCTTCTTCTTGATAAACAAGACCGGTGTTCCCCAAGGAGACGAACTAGGTTTAATGAAACCTTTAGCTAGAAATTCATCCAGTTGTGTTCTTAATTCCTTCATTTCCGTTGGCGCCAGCCTGTAAGGTGCTCTAGCAACAGGTGCTGCTCCTGGGATGATGTCAATTCTGAATTCGACTTGTCTATCTGGTGGTAAACCAGGTAGTTCTTCAGGAAAAACTTCTGGGTATTCAGAAATGACAGGAATGTCTTCTATCTTCGATTTAGGCTCATCAATAATCACTTGTGCCATGTAGATGACACAACCCTTCTTTAAACACTTTGAAACTTTGAGCATAGTCACTTGCTCAGGTAGTCCATACTGGGTATCTCCCCGAATGGTAAGTGATTCACCAGACGGAGTCTTTATCACCACTTGCTTTTTGTTGCAGACAATTTGGGCCTGGTTGTGAGATAACCAGTCCATACCCAAGATTATGTCAAAACCGGCTAACTTAAATGGAAGTAGGGACAGAGGAAAAGAGTGGTTCTTAATGGATATAACACATCCATCTAACACAGTAGAGACGGTTTCTAGGGTGCCATCTGCTAACTCCACCTCATAATTCACATTTAAGGTTTTGACAGGTAATTTCAGCAATTCACAAAACTTATTATCAACGAAAGACTTATCAGCGCCTGAATCAAAAGTACTCTAGCATAGACATCATTTACAAGGAAAGTACCTGTAATCACATTGTCGTCTAGAACCGCTTCTTTGGCATCCATTCGAAAGACTCTTACATTGGTCTTCTTGACCTCTTCAGGCTTCTTGGCATACTTAGGGCAGTTGGTCTTAATGTGCCCTTTCTCATTGCAGTTGTAGCATGTGGTATCTCTTATCTTCTTGCACTCTATCGTCTTGTGCTCTTTAGACATGCATATCCCACATGCAGGTGCTCCTGACTTAGAATTGGACTCAAGTCTGCACTTTCCAAAGTGGCGTTTCTGGCAAGTCGTGCACTTTGGCTTTTCCTCTGTTCGCTGACTGTTCCTTCCGGACCCAAACTTCTTAGAATCAGTGTTTCCCTTGTGCTTCTTCTCTGACCCTCGTGAGTTATCATCCTCACGCTTCCTCTTACTTTCTTCAGATTTCTTTAGCGATCTCAACCTGACCGCATCTAAAGTAAGGGATAAAGAGAGATCAGCTGCTGACCTAAACGTAGCAGGTCTTGAAGCCTTAACACTGGCTTTGATTTCTGGGGCTAAACCCCCAATGAAGCGATCAATTCGCTTGGGCTCTGGTGTTACAAGGTAAGGAACCAGTCTGGACAGGGTATTGAAACTGGTGAGGTAAGCTTGGCAATCTAAGTTTGTCATCACCAATGATAAGAAATCAGATTCAATTCTTTCGACCTCATGTTGAGGGCAGTAGTTTTCCATAATGAGAGTAACAAACTGCTCCCATGACATGTTGTAGAGCGGGATCTTCCCAGCAGCTTGAATGAGAGACCTCCACCATGCCAGTGCCTCTCCTTTGAACGATTGGGATACATACTTTACTACATCCCTTTCAGCACAACCGCTGATGTCCACCACCGTGTCCATTTCATCCAACCAGGTCATACAATCTACTGCTCCTTTCTCCCCAGTGAAATCTCAGGGTTTACAGGAAACAAAGTACTTATAGGTACAAGACTTGGTACGTGGTTCGTTATCGAACACCTTCTTCTTGGATGGAACATTGTGTTCATTTGATGAATGTCGATCATCATCCTTCTTTGGCCCTTCATTCTTAGAGGGCAGCTTGTTATGAGGCTCTGAATGAGTTTTAGGGACAGACTTAGAGTGGGGTACAGATGAGGCTCGACTATGCGTCCCACTATACTCCTTAAATTGTTCTTTTAACAGCTTTAGATACAGCTGTATCAATCAGTGTACGAAGCTCTCCTTTGGTTATATTAATCCTATCATTATCATCGCGGTTTTCCAAAGGATGACTTTTTATCTCGTCAGAGTCAACCATGTAGTCTTAGTTGCTACAAAAGAAGATAAGGGCAAGGTTTATTTAGAAGCCCTTACAGTACGATCGTTCTTAAACGATTTATTAACCATGATTTTAATACACATTTTAGTTAATTTGTTAAATATAAAAATTGTTCAGGATCTTTATCATAATCCTAAATTATAAGTTAATAATAGCACAAAAGGCCTAGTCACGTAGACAAGTTTAATTTATAAGCCATGATTTCAGAGAACCGAGGCATTAAAGGTTGAATCAAAGTTCATTACCCTTTTCTTGACAGGGAGTTGTAGGCTACCACTGTCTTTAGTCTCAGAGGACGTTAATCATAGCCCGTGGGCACTTCATCCATAAGGGATGATTATATAACTAAGGGGATTTAGAATAACCCAATTAAAAATGACTTATGTGATTTTTATCGTATCACACTTTGTCAAGCATGTTAATATGCTTTCAGATGTTTAACAAAAATTTGAATCTCTTGAATAAGTTTTACCATCTTGGCCATATCTATAATGACATTTAGGCTAGGTTTTACCTTTAAGATTCTTTTTAATATTTAACGTAGAACAATCCTAATTGAACTGTTAACAAGGATCAGAATCTAATTGTGGATCTACCATCTTGGCCCTGTCTTAATGTGACATATGGCTAGGTCTTGCCCTTTTAGATTTTGCTATTTTATTATAATGGTAGATCTTATAATATAGGAATGATAATTTAAATATAATCGCTCCATTAACATTTTTAAACAAGTATATGGTTGCCCTAAACGGGACTTCTAATAAAATGACTTGCCCATGCAAGGGCTAATCAAAAATAACAAAGAAGAAATTAAAAGATAATGAAACGAATTTGGATTAGTCCTATGTTCTCGTCTAGACTCATGAATGTGCAATTGTGTAACTGAGATTAAACACAAAGGCTAATGTTTAATTCACTCAGTGTTGGCTCTGATACCAACCTGTCACACCCCGAATTCCACGTGTCACCGGTGGGCCCGGTAGGGAGTCTCGTGACGTGGTTGGCAACATAATAGTCAAACAACAAAATTATATAAATGCACAGCGGAAGCAAAAGAGAAATATATTACAATCCGAATATAAAGTAATATCCAGTATTACAATGGAAAGTAAAAGATCCACAGACGGATCAAAATAAAATAGAAACAATAGTTCAACAGACTTTGACATCTAGAGCTTGCGAAACTTGAGTAATGATGCCTGGAGTAGCCAGCCTATTTCGTCTAGTACCTGCACTTAGCCTTTTTGGAAAATACGTCAGTTTACACTGGTAAATACAACTCAACTGACTCATTTAGAAAAGAGTTTGAAAATTGATTTGAATGCACTTCGGCAAAAATATCTTTTATAACTTGGGACAATTATTTGTAGATAATCTTGTATACAGTTTTACTTATTTGCCGTCCATTAGCACCGGTTAGAAGAGCCGGTTTAAGTTAACTGACACGCCACAGGTATAATGCCCACAAGGTTGATTCCTTTAAGTGGATTACCCGTTTTTACATAATGCATCTGTCAGGTGTACGCCTACACCCGGTGCTTAGGTCGTGGCCATTTCGTAAAATGATGCCAAGGATATCCAGGACATGGTCATTTAACCCCCAAGGGCCATACATCAAATAATACAGAACAAAGCGGGTTATGTAAATACATTAATCACAATCCGATTTAAATGACTACATACCCGACCAAGCGGTACTTTTATAGTACCGTATCCCAAGCCCGTATAGGGAAAATAAGTTAAGAGTATTTACATGAGCAAAGTATCAATCAATTACAGCAAATGCAAGTACTTTTACTGGGCTCCTAATCTGGAACGAAGGTTTATAATAACCTATTAGAATCCTAACGGGTCTTTAATTAAGCTTAAGCTTAGACCGGTTAGTTTCAAAGATACGGTTCGTCCGCACTATTAACCGAAGACCGGATAGAATGTGATTTAGACCCGACAAGTTCAGAGACTTTCTTAATATGGGTATTTCATACACACTCTGGATTTTGAGATAAAACCGATAAGGTTTGACCCGTTTCGGCTAATTTATGTAAACTAGTTACATAAACCGAATCGAACTTGTAATAAGCGTAACGGGTATTCATATGAGCCATTTACAGGTTTCCTAAGTTAATATGCTTCAAATATGTTGTGACATCAGTAAGATATCTTTTATTATGCCCGAAACGAAATTAAACACAAACTATGCCTCGTAGGGTAGTTTGGTCATTTTCAATGTTATAAAAGAGTTTAAGTAGTATCCTGAGTTACAGGTCTGATGTAATCAGCAAAGATAATCAATTTGCTAAGTTATATCAGTAGGGTATTGTATATATGTGAAATTTATCAATTATAACCAAACTATGCACCGTAGGGGCATTTTGGTAATTTCACATAAGCCAAAAAGCTCAAAACTGAAGTCTGAGTTAAACAACCTTTGCTTACTGTTAAAACATTATAATTTACCTCAAATATCAGTAGGTATCACCCTTTGTATGTTTAAAATAGTTCTAGTACATACTATGCGTTAAAAACGCTTAAAAAGGCGATTAGAGGCCATTTCCGGGTTCGATACATAAAGCTGATATTTTTATTGTTCCAGAAGGCTTAAAATAATTTATTTATCATTTAAGATCAGTAGCAAAAGGTTTGGAGTCGATTAGATATGTAAAACTCATTTTATGGCCCGTAAGGGCAAAACCGACAATTACTGGATTAAGCCTACGACTATTAGTTATGCTCAGCCTAAAATTAATTAAAAATCTTCAAAAATCCCAAAATAATATATTACATCAGTGGGTAATAAGTTTGATATCAAAAAGTAGGTGTAATTAGGCTATACGCTAATTACGCCGTTTAATCGCTAAAGAAGTTTCTAATTACGCTAATGAGCATAACTCTCAATCTACACCTCAAACTGATGTCAAATTTTGCATGCAAGTTTATATATCAGTAACTAAGGTTTCTACACTTTTACATTTTCACAAATCACGATTTAAAGTGAAAAGGGCATAATGGTCAACATATGAGCAATTAACGGAATCATGCGTATTAATTGGTTAACTAATGAACCATGGTGTATAATCACAGAGGGTTATACTAGCATGTAACTTGGTCTAAATGAAGTTCTTAGGCATTTCTACAACATACCATAACGGCTCAGAACTGAAAGTCAAAGCAAAAGTCAAACTATGCGACTTTCGGTTCCGAACCGGGTCTCTACTGAAAATTGTCGGGTTGAACATGTTTAGACATGTTTTTACATTCATTACCAAGTTATATTAATGATCAAACTGGTTGTATGTGTTCTACATTGCTAATCATGCATAAATTAGAATTTAAGTTTCCTGTTGACTTTTTATTAACAAGTTTGACCCGACATTTGACCTAGTTAGAGTGGAAATCAGGGGGAACCCTTTTAAGGGTTTATTACCCACATAATTACCTACTTAAAGGTACTTTTAATTCGAGATTTGACTGAGCCATTATTAATTAATCTCGAAGTCAAACCGTAATTACGACGGTTTGACTTTTAGCTATATAAGTAAGCTAAACTCAATTAAAGAAGGTTAAGCAAACTTACAAGAGTCCTATGAACGAATTATGACCACTTGAGTCTGCTTTGGAGCTCCAAGAATGATCAGAAGTGCAAGAGAAAGGTGTGAAGAACTTGTTGCAACAAGGGTCCTTTATATAGTGATTTAATCACCACAAAATGTTGACACACAAGTCTACCACTGACCATAACTCACTAACAAGTGTCCCTAGAGCTTAGGGTGTGCCTAGGGGTCGTCCAAGATGAGGAAATTCGGTTAAAGGTCGATTACAAGGGCCATGGCAGACAAAGAACCAAGAAAATCGCATCAGATGGGCCTAGGCGTGGCGCGAAGGACCCCCCCGGGCCTCGCGTCGCGCGACACCATGTCTGACTCAAATCCAACTTTAGATTTTTATGTTTTGATCCTTGGCCCTTCAAACTTTGCTTAGACTTCCTTTCTTGCATTATGAACCCTCATAATTGATTTATAAGGGCTTTAAAACATATACCCACTTTGTTAGGTCCCCGGTTAACCTTATTGTTACCCGAAAAGTCCTAACTTTCAACGTTGACGCTTTAACCCCTCGCATACTAATTTGATCACAACTTGCTCATACGATAACGAAACTTTATGAAATTTATATCGTGTATTCTAGTGAGCATAATTAACCGTTACAAAGCTTCGGGTTTGTCAAAAGGTCACTCAGAGGTATAATTTAAACATGTTGACACATTTAACCCCTGTAGTTTGTAATCTCTCACTTTCTTTCATATTTAGCTTCGTATGAATCCATGATTTATTAGTTTGAAGGTATGAGCATCATGTAGGGTTAATGTACAATATATTTATTCACTGTTGACATTTCGAACACGTATATTCACATACTTTCCATGTTTGTCAACTTTAGTCCTTCTATAATATTCTTTCATACGTTTTAAACATATGACACGTGTCAACACATTATAGGACGTGAATTTTCGAGGTGTTACAATAAATAAAATCCAAACTCGTTCTAGAATTGCGTTAGTTCATTTTATTTCGTAATTTGACGCCTTTACTACTTGGATACAGTGGGTCATACCTTTTATCAAAAAATACCAGCAATAACCATATCTATACCACTTTCCTAAGTATGGTCGTTTGAATTACTTACCTGGTGCTCACATGACTCTCAAATCGAGTCATAATCCTCAATCTGAACTTTTAAGGGGTTGTTTGGTAGCCTCTAAATGACCATTCAGATGCTACCTCTTAATGGTTTAAAACCTCTGAATGAATAAGAGGTAACCTCAAGTCTGAATGGTTAAGAGGTATCCTCTAAATTGTAAATATTCACATGTCACATTCATCTACCTTCTCATTGGTAAATTCTTAATGGTTCTATTAAGAGGTAGCCTCTTAATGACAATTCAGAGGCTACCAAACAGCCCCTAACTCCTGGTGTGTTGAGTCCCCTTAAACTTTTTCCTTCATACGAGATTATCAAATACCAACCGATCCACAACTAACTCCGTCATTTTTATTAGTAGATGTCCCCATTCCTAACCTCCAAATACTAAAGGTCACCCTATCGTCAAAATCATCGTTCTTTGTATCCAGTGAATTTATTTCGAGCCGAGCTCGAGTAGCTTTGCTAGTTTGCACCCCTAAGTTTGGACTGCTGCTGAGTATTCTATATGGACGGGCAGGGGCGGATCTAGTGTATAATAAGGGGTAATGCCCGCTACCCCTTGGCGCTCCGGCGGTAGTGTAAAATTAGTGTAAATTTTGGAAAAATTTGACGTTTTTTCTATTTCGTTACCGCTTATTTATAAAACGTTACCGCTTGGCGCGAATCCTAGATCCGCCACTGTGGACGGGCCAGGCCAGGCCAGGCCAGGCCAGGCTTCGTGTATGCAGTGTGTTGTTGCTTGATGTATAAAAGGGTGAGAAGTACGAGAACACTCTCATTCGCTCATGGGGAGTTTCTGAGAGCAGTTCTCTGATCTATAAAAATCTAGGGTTTCACTCAATGTTTTGATCATTCTCAAACGTCTTGATCGTGAGTTTGTTTAGGGTTCTTGTAAGGTGTTCATCACTTTGATGATCGCCATTAGTTTGTAGTTTTTCTTGTTCTCAGATCTTTGGTTTGTTAGCAGATCTTTAGGTGTTCTTGTAAAGATATTTGGGTTAATCATAAAGGTTTGGGTTATTTGATCTACAGCTTCTAACATGCTTCTTTGATCTCCTGTAGTCGTTTCCTCTGAGCATATCATGACTTTAAATCGAGTGCTAATACAATAGCAATATCATAACAAACGAAACCTATACCGACCAAATTCCCCCACAAAACAAACCGAACCGACACCGAGCGGATCCCACCGCATTGCACGAGCAAAACCTCCTAGTTAGCATATTATATATACGAGCGCACCGAAATCGGTCGAGTTTCTATGGTTTTCTTTTTTGTTTACCTTTTCTTACCTTTCTTATTTACTATATTGTTTTACCTTTTCTAATTATTTTGATATTTATAGCCGAGTTACAACGCAAATAGCATAACACATTTAGATACCAATTTATTTTATTTTACAAATTTATTTATCGGTTGTCATGGTGTGCTATACGTTCTGAATTCCAACAGCGTCCCTGCGCAATGCACGGATAACTACGACCCTAGTTATTATAAAAATAAAGTTACCATTCATAATCCTTCGTCAACAATTAAAAACAATAACGAATATAATTTATTAGAGAAATTTCAAATTATGTGATAAAGAAATATGATTTAAAAAATAAAAATGAATTATTAAAAACAAAAAAAAATATAAATGATAAAAGAAATATGGTTTTAAAAAAGTAAAATAAAAAATAAAATATGGTAAAACTTAAAAGTAAATACAATAATAAACTACTATAATATTAAAGTTTATTATTATATTTACAATAATAAAATATTTAAAGCTATATATTATTATAAAAATAAAATTACTATTCATGGTCCTTAGAAAAAAATTTAACTAACATAAATTATTAAAGAAGTATCAAAATAATTTACAAAGGAAATATGATCTAAGAAAAAAAAAAAGAATTAATAAAAACAAATGATAAATGAAAAAGAAAATATGGTTTTAAAAAGGTAAAATAAAATATAGTAAAAGTAAATATAATAATAAACTATTATAACAAGTATTAAGCACCCCGCAACGCGGGGTGGAGGGGGGTGGGGGGCGTAAAACTGTGCAAATAGCATCAATGTCATAAGACGGCGGGGGACCACCAACATTGAATTTGCAGCGATAAAATTAGACCGAAACGTAAAACATGGAAAATAATAACTAAGTCGATCTAGGACCCGCACATTATGACGAACTTGTCAAACAGGAAAAAATAGACGACGTAAAAACGTTGAACTACACACGTACATTGCATTGTATTAACTCGCAAAACTTAGAACGAAGCGTAAAGCGGAACGTAAAAATGTTGAACCACACACGCATGTTGTGTCGTGTTAACTCGCAAAATTTAGAACGAACCGTAAAACGAAAAATTTGTGAAATACGAAAAGTATATGAGACCAAAGTTGAAAGTAAAAAAATTGTGAGGTTAATCTGAAAAGATGAAAAGTTTTGGGTTAAAAGTAATAACTCAAATAGTTTTGGGTTAAAAATAATTCATCAAATACTTTTGGATTAAAAGTAAAAAATCAACTTTATTTTTGAAAAACTCCTTAAACATGATGCACGACACATTATGCACAAATAATTGATAATTTATAGTATTTAAATTAAATTAAATTTAAGTATTAAATAATAAAATATTAAAAAGCTATATATTATTATTATATAAATAAAGTTACCATTTAGGATTCTTCGTTAATAAAATGTATATAATAATTATTACTTAAAATCAAACAATACTATAAGAATCTAATACACTACTCCTGGGAATTAATAAAATAATCATAACTTAAAATCAAACAATACTATAAAAAATTGAAAACACTATTCATAGGGACTTTGTATTAATATATATAAAATAAAAAAATATATAAATGTAAATAAATATACTTAAAAGGCCATGTTGGTCAGCCAATCTGACATAGTTAAGTGTCGTCTTGTGGTTGGCCACAATAATTTTATGCCTTAACTCTTAACTTTGCTTATTTACGTCACAGTCCTTCTACTTTAGTTTTCCTAATATACATATTTAGTCCCTCAATTCAATAAATTTTATTCTCCATTAGTTAACTTTGCTTATATACATGTTTATTCCATCTACTTTAACTTTGTTGATATACATGTTTAGTCACTCTACTTTTACTTTTATTTAGTTAAGTATTTCGCCTTTTAGAGTTTTTTTCTCTCCCTAACGTGATGAACAAAAGCCAATCCTACTAAACAATATTGTTTCCGCTTTCGGTATTATCGGAACCGATAAATTTTTTCTTTTAGTATTTCGTTTGTTAGTGTTTTTTTATACATACATGGACGTTTCGACGCCCCTTTTCCAAAGATTTTATGTTATCCCTTTCGGTTGCTATACCAAGTGTCGGTATTATACTGATAATCAAACTCCCGCCGTAACACGCGGGTAAAATTACTAATTTAGTTTAATTTTATTATACTTGAAAGTTGGCAGAAAGTTTAAACATAATTACACAAAATGTCTTTTATGTTTATATAAATATCAGATTTCATCTTTCAAGAAACACTAGATAGCAGTGAGCTATTTAGCCGGGTCGTCTCGTGGGGTTGGTTCAATCTCTTCTCTTCACTCGACAAATGACTGATTCTTTAAAGGTTTTCTGCAAAACGCACTACACCGGAGACTCGCTACAAGGAGGAGAAGATGGGGTTCTCCTTATAACCACCATCCGGCGTGATAATAAGTAATCGTTTTGAGGATAAATGTGTGTGTAAAGTGAAAGAGTAGAAGTCGAATCCTTAAATATGAAGGTTGAGTCTTCTAGTTATAGCCGGAGAATTGTGAAGGAGGAGGACTGCCAGCTAGCCGTTGTTTGTCAGCTGTCCGACCAGGAGGAATATCCATTTTGTCCCCTCTGACACAACCAGGCCTGGTCGTGTACTGGAGGTGACGTGGCGGATGGTTATCCGCTCCAGCTCAGCGTCATTTTGTACCGGTTTCCGGTCTGTCCCATGAAGATCTTGCGACTGGCGTTGGCGCCTTGCCATTGGTGCCACCTGTTGTCCTTTCTGTCTGCTAAGAGCATTTTCTTGTCGCCAGGTGTCCTTTTCCAGAACCTTCTAGAACCTTCTGGATGTCTTCATATGGCGAGGTCGCAAGTTTGGAGTGGTGTGGTCCCGTTGACACGTGTCCATACGTGATTTGAGACCATACCTATTAAAGTCCCCCAGTCCAGTGTGGCTTCTAGATAAGTTAATCAAATGGGAGAGATTCTGGATTCATAAGGTATTTTTGTGTTTGTGGGGGACATGCTTCAAGGTGTTGTATCATCATTACACTAATGAGATAACCAAATAAGCGTATGAATTTCGGTGTACCGAATTGAGCCAAAAAATTGCAAGGATTTTGGCGCACTGAGATGAGCCAAAAAAGCGCATGATTTTGGCGTGCAGAAGTGGTGCTGGTTGAGCCATGATAAAACCATGTTTCAAATTCCTACAATCATTTGCTATTAGCTCGCCCATGGGCAGTTCAACCTTTCTATATGTATCAAATATTAAACTTTGTCTTATTTGGTTTTTATTTAAACATTTGCATAACGTATCTAGTCCTTTCATCACTTTCATCTCATGTCAACAAGACCGAGGCTGTACTCTCGTTGGTCATAAACACTTATATTGAGTAAAGCTAGGCTCATTATTATTAATTTATGAAAATTGAAACTTCATGTATTGAAGCTAGTCAAGCTATCAAGAAGTAAAAACACACTATCTATTAAGTTAAAATTATACCATTGGTGCTGGTCGAACCATGATAAAATGGTCATTGGTTGTATGGTTGTAAGAGAGGTGTGGGATGTTTCATATGACCACTTTTGGCTGGATAACTTTATATTGTGTGATAGTTTTTTTAGATTATATCTTTCTCAAATAAAGGTGTGTGGGGCTACGTTTGGATGTGAGCTTTGGAATAGAGAGAGTTGAAAGGTAGAGCTTTGGAGGAATTGATTGAATATATAAAGAGATTCTCCAAAATATTTTTCCATTCCAAGATTCTACAGATTTTTTTTTGATGGAGATGGAATTGTAAACCGGCACGTATATGTAAGATTTAACACTAAATATGTTATAGTTTTTTTTTTTTTTTTTTGAACGGCAAATTTGGATCACTGACGGACCACTGGAGTATCATCGTGCCACCAGCAGAACCACCCGATCATATCCATCTCCACTAGGCAATAATGCCTATACACCAATTCAGGAGGAAACCCAATAAATCTGGAAAAACCCCCTGTGGGAATCGAACCCATGACCTAATGGTCATAAGCCTTATCCCACCACCAAGATACCACTATGCTATAATGCCATGGGTAATATTTTATAGTAAGTGTTTGATAAACACTAAGTTTGTGATAAAACAGATAAACGTGTATAAACATGATTTGACAATGAATATGATATTAATGATTTTTTTTTTCAAGATTATAACATTCTAACTATATGTTGTCAAACTCATAAGTAAGAAGTTTAATAGGACAATTTATGTACACATGATTACTTTGACAATGAATGACATTATTGATTGAAATTTTCAAGATTATAAGGAGATGATTTTATATTACCTTCTAGGGTAAATTACGGATTTCCTTCTTTATGTTTGTATCGGATTACAATAGATAACCTTTGACTTTAATAATTGAAGTTATAACCCTTTATTTGAAAAACTCATTACATCTTTTGTCCTTTAGCACTAACCAAGTTAAAATTTTCAGTTATATCTAATCAGTTAGAGGTAGTTTAGTTATTTTACTAACTTAATTAAAGAAAACTAAAACCCAACTTTAAAAACTCACTTCTATCTCTTACCTTTTTCATTATTTTCCTTTCTTTTTTCACCACCACAACCACCAATCTCTCTTATCTCAATCTCATTTCTCTATTTCCAACCAACCCCCACCACCACCTAATCCGCTACCAGCACTGTGTTAGACACTACAAGCCCTATAAACCCATGTTTATAACTATACAAATGTGATGCCTTTGCTTCTTTAACACTGATCCACAAGTTAAAAAAGAGGGAAATATTAAAGAAAGTTAAAAAAGATTCAATTTTTAACAAAACCAGTTCAGAAATCAAATGGGATGTAATACTTAACCTTGCACTATGCATAGAAGCAAGCATCTGATCCAACCTTTGAATCGATCAAACCAACCTCTGAATCAAACACAATTGCACCACCAAATCAAATGGGATGTAATGATTAACTCAATCGAGTAAACCAACCTCTGAATCAAAACAACCACAACATTCCACTAGCCACCCAAACTTCGATTTTGCAGATCTGGGATCTTGTCACCATTCCACCAGCCTCTGACATCAATCCACAGCTGCAATCGACCAAGAAAAGAGAGACATGGAGTGAGAATGTTTAGGGCTATTCATTTTTATCCAAAACCTGAAACCCGACCCGAATTCAAAGCCACCCGAACCCGAATTAGCGAATACCGAAAAACCCGAACCCGAGAAACCCGAACCCAACCAACCCGAACTTCAAATGGTTCGGTTATCGGGTAACTTTTTCCAGGCTACAAACCCGAAAACCCGACCCGAAAACCCGAAACCCGAAAAAAAACCTGAACATTTATTGTTTTTTTTTTTCTTATAGAAGTGTTTAGATTTTGAGTCTCTAATAGATGGAACACTAATTTTGGGTTTTTTTAAATATTATAGTAGCATATTGTCAATTAATCTTTGAACTTTGATGATATTTATAAAGTAACAATACGAATTTTGATGATATTTTGTAAAAAAAAAAACATTTATTTTCATTTTACATCTAAACCCGAAAACCGAATAACCCGACCCGAACTAACCCGAATAACCCAAACCCGACTAACCCGAAGTTTAAATGGGTTGGTTATCGGGTCAATTTTTCCTAAAGAAAAACCCGAACAACCTGTCCCGAAGAAAAAACCCGATGAACACCCCTAAGAATGTTAGGCGGTGATGGTGCTACTGCTTACAGTGGTGATGTTAGGGCGGTGGTGGTGGTTGTGAGGAGCTTAGGTTATAGGGTTAGAAAGAGAGTTGAGAGTGTGAATGTGTGAGTGTTTGGTTTATAAATATAAATAAATATTTTTTTTTTGTTTTTTTTCCTTTTTTAAATATATTTTTTAAGTAAATAAGTAAATGACAAAACTACCGTTAACTGATTAGATTTAACTGGAAATTTTTAACTTGGTTAGTACCAAAGGACTAGGGGTGAGCAAGTTTAGGTACGAACCGAAAATAACCGAGAACCGAACCGAGAATATACCCAACCCGACCCGAACCCAAGTACCTAGGTATTTAGATCAGTTCCAATTTTTCATATAAAATAAGGTCGGGTCGGGTCGGTTCTCGGTTCTTTTCATGGTGAAACCCGACTTGGACCTATGGACCGAAACCGATCCTATATTCAGGGTAGTGAATTGGTTCTGTATTTTATGTTTAATCGGTTCTCGGGTCGGGTCGGGTAATGATCGGGTAGGGTCGGGTTTTTCCTTTTGCTAACCCCTACAAAGGACGAAAGATGTAATGAGTTTTCCGAATAAAAGATTGTAACTTTAATTATTGAAGTTAAAGGCTATCCATTGCAATCCGATACAAACATAAAGAACGAAAACTGTAATTTACCCTACCTTCTAACTATTTGTTGCCAAACTCATAACTAAAAAGTTTAATACAACATTTAAACAATGCATTGCGACAAGCCGACAACTAAATAATCGCATGAATCGTTGACAACTCACAATCTCCTTATTAAATGGGTAACGAAAAGAAAAATTAATCGTTGACAACTCAGAATTTCCTTATTAAATGGGAATAACGAAAAGAAAAATCAAATTTTTGTTGAGATTTATTGTCTTTTTTCGCGTGTGTTTCACTAAATGGGAATAACGAAAAGAAAAATCAAATTTTTGTTAAGATTTATTGTTTTTTTTTCGTGTGTCTTTCACAAATGCGGAACCAGGTAAACAGAGGTTGGTAGAATGGGTTCGGAGTCAAATATGGTGGAGGAAAGCTATTGGAAGTTGTAGACGAGAGGTTAAATGGCGAATTTGATGAACACAAAATGGGGTGTTTGATGGTAGTTCGTTTGTGGTGTTTTAATCCCAACAGTAGCGAGTGGCCGTCGATAAAACAAGCTATATGTGTGCTAAATTTTGAAGGTCCACTACCTAGTCTCCCGGATAAACAACCAGTGCCCATGTATTTCATACCACCAATGGCTATGTGTAGGTTCATGTATACGTCATCGGCGATACTGCATCGTTTGGGACGAAAGTCTCCGTGACTAGTAGTGGCGGATCATGTTCATCGCAGGGTCCTCGAAAGCGCTATTGGGAATGCATAAGAATCGCTTGTAGGATGGATGTATTGCTCACGTAACATCAAGAGGTAACAATGTGTTTACATTATGAATTTTCTATCGATTAATGTTAGAGGAATTGGGGGTGATGTTAAAAGTGATTGGATCAAAGGGTTAAAATTGGCACACAAAATTGTTTTTTGGCTATTCAAGAAACGAAGATGGATGATTTTTCGGGTTTCAAAGTTGAGAAGCTGTGGGGAATTACTTCCTGTAGTTCGGACTTTGTTGATTCTTCGGGTCAGTCGGGAGGGTTGTTATGCATTTGGGATGATGGTTATTTTCAAATGCTGAATTCTACCAAGAATATGAATTTTTTATACATCAGGGGCTATGTAAAAGGAAGTAAAGAAATTTTGAATATCGTAAATGTGTATGCGCCTCAAAGCGTTGCGGCTAAGAAGGCTCTTTGGGCTGATATCTTGGATGTGATGGAAGGAGTCTCTGGCAAATGGATTCTTTTAGGTGATTTTAATGCTGTGAGAGAGCCCTCGGAAAGGAAAAACTCCAGATTTAAAAACAGATGTGCTACAAGTTTCAATGAGTTCATATATCAAGCAAACTTACTCGAGTTTGAAATGAAAGGGAAGAGGTTCACTTGTATTAGAGAGAACGCGAATAAGTTAAGCAAAATCGATAGGATTCTGGTTTGCCTGGAGTTTTATAATAAATGGCCTACTGCGATGTTAAGAGCTCTTCCGCCGAGATTCTCTGATCATTGCCCGCTGATTTTAGTCATTTGTGAAAAAAACTTTGGGCCGAAACCGTTTCGTGTTTTCAATTCTTGGATCGAGCAGCCGGGGTATGGGGAAATGGTTGAAAAGGTTATCATCGGTTGTACAGTTGATGGACCTCCGGATGTCAGATTAACCAAAAAATTCGCGGCGCTTAGAAAAGCTATTAAAATTTGGAGGGATGAGGTTTGTAAAAAGATGAATGATGATCTTGAAAAAGCCATCCAGGACATGGAAGAGTTAGAGAAGGCTATGGAGGACAGGGAGTTAACGGAAGAGGAAGAGTGGATTTTTGCTGAAAATAAAAAAGTAGTTGCCGACATCTCTTTCAAGAAAATTTTGGATCTTAAGCAAAGGTCTAGAATGAAATGGGCTATCGATGGTGATGAGAACTCTAAGTTCTTTCACGTGGTGGTTAACAATAGGAAAGCTAAAAATCATATTCCTGGCCTAAGTATTGGTGGTACCTGGAATTCGAAACCCACTAAAATTAAGAAAGAGATTATGTGTTTTTTTAGAAACCGGTTTTTGGAGGAAACTCGAGATAGACCTGTTCTTTTGTGTGATGGCATTAATCAATTATCGTAGACCGACAAAAACTGTTTGACGGGGAGGTTTATATCGGAATAAATTAAGACAACGGTTTTTGGTTGCGGGAGTGATAAGGCCCTGGGCCCAGACGGTTTAAATATGAAGTTCATTAAAACTTTTTGGTACTTATTTGAGAAGGATTTTATAGACCTTATGAATTATTTCTACGATCATGGGAAGATTAATATGGGCTGTGGAACTTCATTTATCACTCTGGTGCCGAAAGTTCGTGACCCGGTGGATTTAAATAACTATAGGCCTATCAATCTTATTGGGGTGGTGAGTAAAGTTATTTCCAAAGTGCTGGTGAACCGATTAAAGAAGTTCATTGGCTCGGTTATCTCGGAGTCTCAGTTTGCTTTTGTTAGTGGGAATTACATTTTAGATGGGCCGCTTATTGTCAATGAAGTTTTAAGATGGGGAAATAAGTTTAAGAAAAAGGCGTTTTTATTAAAGATCGACTTCGAGAAGGCATATGACAATGTAAATTGGAAGTTTTTATTATCCATTATGGGCCAAATGGGTTTTCTGGATCGTTGGTGTCTTTGGATAAAGGGTATTATGGAATCGGCTAGATCAGTGGTGCTTATCAATGGGTCCCCCACGTTTGAGTTTAGCTGCTCAAAAGGTCTTCGGCAGGGAGATCCGATCTCGCCTTTTCTTTTCCTCTTGGTGATGGAAGCTTTATCTTTTATGATTGATAAGGCGAAAGAGGTAGGTGCGCTTCATGGTATTAAACTTCCTAATAATGGCCCGAGCATATCCCATCTTCTGTATGCGGACGATGCGGTTTTACTTGGGAAATGGACTAGAGATAACATGCTGAATATGGTCCGCACTCATAGGATCTTCAATATGTGTTCGGGTCTGAAAATAAACTTCTTTAAATCCAGCATTTTCGGGGTAGGGGCGGAGGCGACCGATGTCACGGCCCCCGTCCCGGTTTTACCTGGTCCAGGAGCAGCGGGACAGAAACCCGTGGTATTTAATAATTGAGTTGACAGCGGAAGATTTAACAGGATCTTTTAAAACTTGAAATGCCCGATTATTTTATTTCATAAGTCAGGATAAACCCCGTAATTTACAATAGAAGAATTTCACAAGGAATTCCCTGATTTACAAAACATGTTTATTTGTTTAACTGAGCCACTACTTCAAGCTTTGTTAGTGCTCCGTAGCACTTTTCCTTGGTTCACAATAGTCACCTGAAACATGTTGTAAAAATATTTTATCAGCGGGGAAATACTGGCGAGTCACTTAAATTTGATAAAATGATACATAGTTATAAATTACAGCATAAGAGCGATTACAATGGCTTCTATCTTATTTTTATCTGGCGCCGTGTCACCTCCTGGTGCCGATGGTCATATCACTATTGGGTCCTTTCACCCAAGTAGTGATGATTATCACTGTTATGATTTATTAGCCTAACCGTGAGAAATTAGTAATGTGCACAATACCCCACTAGCCAGTGATTCAACATAACCACGACTTAATCCCTGTAATTATAACTTTTGAAAAATGGTTGGAGTATTGTAAAACATTGTTGATAAAAGAGAATGACTCACATTGCAGATTTAAACGGGCAGAGTTTAGCCTACTGATTAGCCTTGTAATCTAATTTAAATAACAATGCACACAAACTAGGTCAGTAACTAATATAGCATTTACGATAACTTACGAGATTAAAACCCTCACAACGAATGACAAAATGCAATACTTAAACATCCATCGAATTTACGACGAATAACAAAGTATGGCCCTAATTTGGGCAGCACTTAAACATCCATTGGATAGTTTCAATCGATCGGACATTGAATCGTAGCAGCGATCGAGTTAATACCCGGTATCGTAGCAGCGCATTGCGATCTTAAATTTCGAATTTGAGCAGTGAGACTTCGTTCTTAATCAAAATTTTCGACACAAAATGAAAGCCCGATGCCCAGGCAATTTATAGCAAAAATTTGGGGTTTACGCGGCCCGCGTAAGCCCCCTCTTTATCTTACGCGGCCCGCGAGGGCATCCTAATCATAGACTAGGGCTAGCGTGTCACCGGTAGGCCTACCACGTGGCCTGTTTGCTGTTCCGGAGATTTGGTGAGCTGTCGCGGCCCGCGTAACCTTCCCTTAAGGTTTACGCGGCCTGCGTGAAACCATAAAATTTTGTTTTTCTTGATTTTTGTTATGGATTAGGGTTTCAGGGGTCCGAGTTTTCACTTACGGGTCGTTTTGGGACATTTTTGAAGGTCCTTACATCCTCCCCACCTTATTTAAAATCTCGTCCTCGAGATTTACTAGAATAAGTGAGGATACTTTCGCTTCATTTCTGATTCCAGTTCCCAAGTGTACTCAGGTCCTTTCTTCGAATCCCATTTGACTTTGACCAGTACCAGTCTTTTGTGTTTGAGAAACTTAATCTTTCTATCTTCTATTTGCAGTGGCTTCTCAACAAATTTTAACTTCTCATTTACCTCTACATCTTGAAGAGGTATTACCAGGGATTCGTCAGATAAACACTTCTTAAGGTTGGATACATGAAATACGTCATGTACTCCAGCTAACTCTCCTGGTAGTTGTAAGCGATAGGCGACTGGCCCTATTCGCTGTATTACTGGGAATGGTCCTACGTACCTTGGACTGAGCTTTCCTTTCTTACCGAACTGAACTACTCCTTTCTAAGGAGAAACTTTTAAGAGTACCCTGTCTCCGACTTGAAATTCCAGTGGCTTGCGTCGATTATCGGCATAACTCTTCTGACGATCTCGAGCCGTCTTTAGTCTTTCCTTGATTTGAGTGATCTTGTCGGTAGTTTCCTGTACAATTTCAGGACCGGATAATTGACTTTTTCCTATTTCTGCCCAACAAACTGGAGTTCTACACTTTCGTCCGTACAGTGCTTCGAATGGGGCAGCTTCAATGCTTGCATGATAACTATTATTATAGGAGAATTTAATTAAGGGTAGGTGGTCATCCCAATTTCCATCAAAATCTATCACACATGCTCTAAGCATGTCCTCCAGGGTTTAGATCGTCCTTTCACTTTATCCGTCTGTTTGAGGATGGTATGCAGTGCTTAAATTTAGTCGGGTTCCCATTGCTTCTTGGAAACTTGTCCAAAAATGGGAAGTGAAACGACTATCCTTATCCGATACAATGGAGAGTGGGACTCCATGTAAGGATACTACCTCGTCTACATACAATTTGGCCAACCTTTCCATGCTAAAGGTTTCTTTCATGGGTAGAAAATGAGCTGATTTGGTTAATCGATCCACAATTACCCAAATTGCGTCATTACCTTTTCTGGTTTTGGGCAACTTAGTAACAAAATCCATAGTTATAAGTTCCTATTTCCATACCGGCATTTCTAATTGTTGTAGTAGACCTGAGGGTTTCTGGTGTTCTGCCTTAACTTGTGAACAAGTAAGACACTTAGAAACATACCTAGCTATGTCCTTTTTCATTCCTATCCACCAGAAGTTATTTCTTAAATCTTGGTACATCTTATTGTTACCAGGATGCATGGTATACCTAGATTTATGGGCTTCTTCTAAAATCTTATTTCTTAATTCTCCTTGCTTAGGTACCCAAATCCTTTTCTTATGGAATCTCCAAATTCCATCACTCCCTTGCTCTAATTCTTTTATTCTTCCTTTCATTCCTTCAGCTTCATCCTTGAGTGCTGTTTCCTGAATATTTTTCAGTTGTTTCATTAAATCTAACTGTAGATTTAATCTAAGAGCACGAACTCGCTTTTGCTTCTCATGATACTTACGACTTAAGGCATTTGCAACTATGTTTGCCTTTCCTTCGTGATATTGAATATCACAGTCGTAGTCATTTAGAATCTCCATCCATCTTCTTTGCCTCATGTTTAATTCTTTTTGCCCAAATATGTATCTTAAGCTCTTATGATCTGTATAGACAGTAAACTTACTTCCATACAGATAGTGTCTCCAAATTTTAAGGGAAAAAATTATGGCTCCTAACTCTAAGTCATGAGTCGTATAGTTTTCCTCATGCTTTTTCAATTGTCTCGAGGCATACGCAATTACTTTCTTGCGTTGCATTAGCACATATCCTAATCCTAGCTTAGAAGCATCGCAATAAACTTCAAAATCTTCTGTCCCTTTAGGTAAGGCAAGAATTGGGGCGTTTGTTAGCTTTTGCTTTAAAATTCTAAAGGCTTCTTCTTGCCTGGGTCCCCATTTAAACTTAACTGCTTTACATGTTAGCTTAGTTAATGGCACAGCTATTTTAGAAAAATTCTTAATGAATCGTCTATAGTAACCAGCTAACCCTAGAAATATTCTAATTTCCATAGCTGATTGCGGGACCTTCCACTTGGTGATTGCTTCTATTTTGGAGGGATCTACATGAATATCTTCATGATTCACCAAGTGTCCTAAAAATTGTACCTCCTGCAGCCAAAATTCACACTTCAAGAATTTGGCGTAAAGCTTCTCTTTTCTTAACAAAGTTAAGAGTGCATGCAAGTGCTGACGGTGTTCATCCTGGCTTTGGAATAAATACGTATATCGTCGATGAAGACAATTACAAATTTATCCAAATACGGTTTACATATTTTATTCATCATGTCCATAAATGCTGCTGGAGCATTTGTTAGTCCGAAGGGCATGACTGTAAATTCGTAGTGACCATACCTAGTTCTGAAAGCAGTTTTAGGTATGTCTTCTTCTTGTACTTTCAACTGATGCTATCCGGAGCGTAAATCTATCTTAGAAAAGTATCTAGCTCCTTGCAATTGATCAAAAAGATCATCAATCCTAGGTAATGGATATCGATTCTTAATTGTAACCTTATTTAATTCCCTATAATCGATACACATTCTCATTGACTCATCTTTCTTTTTCACAAACAACACTGGAGCTCCCCACTGGGATGAACTAGGTTGTATGAATCATTTACTTAATAATTCATCTAATTGCTTTTTCAATTCTAGCATTTCGGTGGGTGCTAACCGATAAGGTGCCTTGGCTATCGGTGTAGTTCCAGGAATTAGATTAATTCTAAATTCGACTTCCCTATTGGGTGGTAATCCCGGTAGATCTTCTGGGAATACATCTGGGTATTCTGCTACTACAGGAATTTCTTTAAGTTCCTTACCTTTCGTGTTAATGATTACTGAAATCATATACACCACTTCTTGTTTTCTTGAATAACTGGCCAACTTCATTACTGAAATGAATTTTAGTGGTTTTCGTGGCTTATCTCCTGTAATCACCACTAATTCTCCTGTGGGGGTATGAATTTCTATGGAGTTTTTATCACAGAGAATTCGAGCATGGTTGGCTACTAACCAATCCATTCCTAATACTATATCGAATCCGGCTAAATTCATAGGTAACAGGTTTGCAGAGAATTTATGGCCTAAGAGTTCTATCTTTCCTTCTCGCAAAACCTTATCTATGTTAACAGAATTCCCATCTGCCGTTTCGACTGTAAAAATCTGCCTAAGGTTGGTTAAGGGTAGGTTAAGAGCTTGGCAGAATGAAGTATTTATAAAACTTTGGTTTGCACCAGAGTCAAATAATACTTTTGCATAAACGTCGTGAACTAGGAACGTACCAGTTATCACGTCAGGGATTAACTCTGCTTCCTGAGTAGTTAACTGGAAGGCTCTTACGTTTCTCTTGGTAGTTCCTTCTGCAGGTTTGGCTTTGTTATCAGCTGGTTTGACCAATTTCGGGCAGTCTGGCCTAAAATGTCCAGCTTCTCCGCAGTTGTAGCAGATGGTTGCTTTCTTCTTCCTGCAATCTTCCTCTTGATGCCCCGGAATTTTGCAGAAATTGCAATACCCTTTGCATCTTCCAAAATGCTTTCTTTTGCAGGTATGGCAAAATGGAACAGTGGAAGATTGCCCAGTTCCTTTTCTCTTGAAATTACTACGGTTACCCATACGGAATCCTTGGGTAATCTTTTGGGCCACTTCCCTTTTCCAGTTTTCTTCTCGCATACGCACCAGTCCGTCCGTCAAAGTGTTGGCTAATTCCACTGCATCGTCAATAGTGCGAGGTCTTGCAGCTTTAACGATATCACGGATTTCGCCAATCAATCCCCAATTATAGCGAGAGATCAGTACCGGTTCTGGCGAAGCCAGGGTTGGTACAACTCTAGCATACTCAAAGAATGTCGAAGTATACCCTCGACAGTCTACATCCACCATTCGGTGGTTCAAGAATTTATTCGCCATTTGTTCCTTTTCATACTCGGGACAGAATTTTCTTTCCACCAGTTGCTTAAATTCTTCCCAGCTCCTGGCATAGGCCACACCGCTTCCCTTGGCTTGAAGTACCGTATTCCACCATTCTAGCGCTCCTTCTTTAAAAAGATGCGACACGTACATGACTTTGTCTTCCTCGGCACATTTACTTATTTTAATTACTGCTTCGGTTTTCTCTAACCAACGCAGTGCAATAGTCGCCCCTTCGTTACCTACAAATTCAACTGGTTTACAGGCAAGAAACTCCTTGTAAGTGCAACCAGGCATTGCAGCTTTCATTTTCTTAAGGAGTGGGGCTTGCATCCCATCGTTGTCATTATTAGTATGGTTGCCGCCTCCGTTTACACTATTACTGAAATTGTTGCCGTGTGTACGTTTGCTAGGAATGATTTGTTGAGGTTCAACTGGATTTCGAGCAGCAGCAAGAATTGCTGGAATAGCATTGGCTATTCCTTGAGCAACGATATTCTCGATATCTTGCCTATTCAGAAATTGATCTTCATTGTTTTGCTCAGATTGATTAACCTCATTAACGGGTTCATTACCAGCGTGTTCCATCTGGTAATTAATATATATAAATGATTAGCAGAAAATTTAACAACCAAACATAACAAAATAATCACACATAATCACATCACACATATAGCCAAAATTGTCGATTTTTCGACTTCCATTTTATATATTATAATATGCGTCCGTACACACCTGTTATCTTACAAAGGTTTTATTTTTAAGTTATTTCACAGGATTATATTTTTACTACTATTATTATTATTATTTTGTTATTATACAACCACAACCACACCATCTGCTGGTATCTCAAAAACGACGTTCCCTCTCGTCGTACTTCCAGGAGATCTGTTCTCCCACCTCCCGGATTCGATTCCCTGCATCCACCAGCTCCTCGCCAAAATGGCGGAGTTCAGCCAAGTTCTCATTGCTCATCGGTGGGTTTGGTGCAGACTCTGGGTCAAACTGAGGGAAAAAGGTATAAGGGTTATTTAAGAGATTCTGGAACTGCCAGTCATTGGTCCACCATTATTCCATTTCTCCTAAAGGTCGGGTGTTAACAAGGGGATCTGGGATGGTCGGTTCCAAATTCACTAGGAGTTAGGTTTCAGCAGGATAAGTAAAGAGATTTTCATTGACAGGCTTAAGGATATCACAGTCTGCTAGTTTGCGATCCAATTCTTCCCACAATGGCATTTCCTCGGATTGCTTGGAGCTTTCCCCGATTTCTATTCCTTTTTCTTTATCCATGGGGTCCTCCGTCTTAGCAACTTTCCTAGTTGCTGGTTTCTTCCTACGTACACGCCTCCAGCCGACAATTCTTCTTCTCTTCTTAGGCTTTGGTTTCTCCGGAGGTTGAGCTTGGAATTCCATAGGTTCATCAGTGTCTGCACAATAACCGGTAAAGTCTCTGGAAACTTCCACATTCACGGAATAGAGATTGAGATTCTGAAGAGCTTCAGACAACTCATTCATGCTGTTTAGCAGATATGAATAAACACACAACATTGTAAGTTAAATTTTCACAGGCTAATATTTAGTACAACCATTCAAGTATCATTTTTTCACACAGAAAATGGCAAACATTGCGATTTATATATATATGTATATATATATATTACAAATTACAACCGATATTTAAAATATACTAGGGGTTGTGCATTTTAGTCTATCCTGGAATATTATGTCCAACATGCCTTTATTTTATCTTCTCTTACTAAGTTGTTTATCTAATGGGCAAAGTTTCTTTAAAGTTTCTGGTTTATGGATGATATGGGTGCTAGTACTGGGTCAGGGTGTTGGCAGTTTAACTTAATTAAAAGTTAACATTTGCTGCTGTAGTGGCTAACATATAGAGATTTGCCCATTGTTCATCTACTTCATTTTCCCCTAGTGGATTATTGCCTATTTCCTGAGTTTCCTTATTACTCATCACTCCTTTTTGTTGTGACTTCTTTATTTTCTCTTGACTTTTTCTAATAATCCAACTTCTTTTCTTAATGGTAAGAGGTTTCTCAAACCGTGTCTTACGAACAAATATTCCTTCCTCAGTATCTGCTGAGTATCTTGAGGAATTTGATTGAAATGAAGTTCCCTTATCTTTTGGTGAACTATCTAATTGACGATAGATGTCCGAAAGTCTTTGCTTACCCATACTGTAAACAAATAGTCAAATAACACGGAAACACATAATCACAGGATGGCAATCAGAAAAATTAAGTATTTCTAAATACTTAATGGGCTTAAATCAGTGGCTCTGATACCACCTTTTTCTGTCACGGCCCCCGTCCCGGTTTTACCCGGTCCAGGAGCCGCGAGACAGAAACCCGTGGTATTTAATAATTGAGTTGACAGCGGAAGATTTAACAGGATCTTTTAAAACTTGAAATGCCCGATTATTTTATTTCATAAGTCAGAATAAACCCCGTAATTTACAATAGAGGAATTTCACAAGGAATTCCCTGATTTACAAAACATGTTTATTTGTTTAACTGAGCCACTACTTCAAGCTTTGTTAGTGCTCCGTAGCACTTTTCCTTGGTTCACAGTAGTCACCTGAAACATGTTTTAAAAATATTTTATCAGCGGGGAAATACTGGCGAATCACTCAAATTTGATAAAATGACACATAGTTATAAATTACAGCAAAAGAGCGATTACAATGGCTTCTATCTTATTTTTATCTGGCGCCGTGTCACCTCCTGGTGACGATGGTCATACCACTATTGGGTCCTTTCACCCAAGTAGTGATGATTATCACTGTTAGGATTTATTAGCCTAACCGTGAGAAATTAGTAATGTGCACAATACCCCACTAGCCAGTGATTCAAGATAACCACGACTTAATCCCTGTAATTATAACTTTTGAAAAATGGTTGGAGTATTGTAAAACATTGTTGATAAAAGAGAATGACTCACATTGCAGATTTAAACGGGCAGAGTTTAGCCTACTGATTAGCCTTGTAACCTAATTTAAATAACAATGCACACGAACTAGGTCAGTAACTAATACAGCATTTACGATAACTCACGAGATTAAAACCCTCACAACAAATGACAAAATGCAATACTTAAACATCCATCGAATTTACGACGAATGACAAAGTATGGCCCTAATTTGGGCAGCACTTAAACATCCATTGGATAGTTTCAATCGATCAGACATTGAATCGTAGCGGCGATCGAGTTAATACCCGATATCGTAGTAGCGCCTTGCTATCTTAAATTTCAAATTTGAGCAGTGAGACTTCGTTTTTAATCAAAACTTTCGACACAAAATGAAAGCCCGATGCCCAGGCAATTTGTAGCAAAAATTTGGGGTTTACGCGGCCCGCGAGGGCATCCTAATCGTAGACTAGGGCTAGCGTGTCACCGGTAGGCCTGCCACGTGGCTTGTTTGCTGTTCCAGAGATTTGGTGAGCTGTCGCGGCCCGCGTAACCTTCCCTTAAGGTTTACGCGGCCCGCGTGAAACCATAAAATTTTGTTTTTCTTGATTTTTGTTATGGATTAGGGTTTCAGGGGTCCGGGTTTTCACTTACGGGTCGTTTTGGGACATTTTTGAAGGTCCTTACAACCGAACTAGGGGAGGCTGCTGATCTCATCGGTTGTCAAGTAGGGGAATTCCCCTTTATTTATCTTGGTTTGAAAGTTGGTGCCAACATGAATCGAATTTCTAATTGGAAGTCGGTGTATGATATTTTTGATGCGAGATTATCTAAGTGGAAGCCGTCGTTACTGTCTATGGGGGGTAGGGTCACTCTTATCAAGTCGGTTCTTGAAAACCTCCCGATTTACTATTTTTCTCCTTATAAGGCCCCCATCAAAGTTGTGAACGATTTAGAAGCGAAAATCAGGAAATTCCTTTGGGGTGCTTGTGATTCTAATAACAAAATGCACTGGGTGGCTTGGCAGAAGTTAACGTCCCCTAAGAGATTTGGAGGGCTCGGGCTTTCCAATTTGCAGAACGTTAATACATCCCTCCTGGCAAAATGGGGCCGGCGTTTCTTATCTAACAAAGGTATGTTATGGAAAAAAGTTATCGAAGCTATTCATAATACTAGATTATGTTGGGATTTTATTCCGAATAGAAAATCAATGGGTGGAGTTTGGAATAACATTGCTAATGTTCTTTCCAAAACCAAAATTGATGGAATGCCTCTAAGGAATTTTTTTAAAAGTAATGTCGGTAATGGCGTTGATACGGCGTTTTGGTTGGATCCGTGGCTTTGCAATGAGCCGCTTAAAGATAAATTCCCGGAAATTTTTAAGTTGGAATCGGAGAAAAAATGTAGAATTGTGGAGCGGGTCAGGTCTGATACAAGTGGATTGCGGTTTATTTGGGCCTGGAAGAGGCCGATTGCGGCTGGTCACGAAGTTGATGAGCTGGTTGGGCCATGCTCGTTTCTTTATTATGTTTCCTTGATAAATTCGCGGGACTCGTGGAATTGGATCAGCAGCAAAGATGAGACATTCAGTGTTGGGGCTGTTAAACGCTTACTCGATTACAACAATTTCAGAATGTATCGGCTGAAGATAACAACTGTAAATGGGTTCCGACTAAATGTAATATTTTCGTTTGGAGAGCGAGCTTGAGTAGAATAGCCACGGCGAAAGCTTTAAAAAATCGGAACATTGGTTTAGTGGACGAAAATTGTAAGTTTTGTGGCGTTGGTTTAGAGACTGTGGATCACATCTTGTATTGTTGCGACCACGGTTTGGAACCATGTTAGCAGGTGGTGTATGGTGGCTCCGATGTTTTTTTTTTTCGAATTTAAGGATCTGCTGCATATCCATGAGCATGTCGGTTTCAAGGGTCCAAAGAAGGAAATCCTAAAGGGTTTGATGAGAATCGGGTGTTGGTGTATTTGGAAGGCGAGGAACGGAGTGGTCTTTAACAACAAAGAGGCTAAGATCGAAGACATTATTAGCAATATAAAAGCTTTGGGTTTTCTTTGGTGTAATAGTAGGCTAAAAGGTTTTTCGATTTCCTGGCAAGATTGGTGTAAATTTGTAAATATGTAGTTGTTGGGTTGGCTGCCTTGGTTTTGAGGTTTGCCGTTGTTTTAATGAAATTCTCCTTTAAAAAAAAAAAAAAAAAAAAAAAAACCTCTTTTTTTTGATACTTTATTAAATGTAACTGAAATTAATGTTGTATGTATTGTTTGATAAGATCTAATCAACATTAAATGACTTTAACAGCACTAGATATATTTTTTTAACAACAATTGTTACTTATACTCTGCTTTACAATAATTATTTTATATTATTTTCGCCCAGGTTTAAAGCTGAGATTTCCTCTCTAAAAAGAATTACGTGTCTTTATCAAATAGGCTAAGCAAACACTAATATATATAATGGAGAAACGGTTGAAAATGAAGTTGTAAAGACATCCTTGTCATGTGAAATGGCATTTTTGCTTTCTTACTTTATGACTTGGGAAAAAAAAACAAGTATCAAGTGAAGTGTAAGACTAAAGATTTAGTGCATTATACAATATTCGATTATTTTTATTTTATTATCTTTTATATGTTGTTAGATAGGGTGAGAATCAAATAAAAAGTTTATTTTGGCTAGAAAGAATATGAAACAATACGATTATGACATGTGACAAAATTTAAAATAAAGAGAAATAGTATTTTAGTCAATCCAATCCTTTCTTCTTCCTTCTTCTCTCCAGTAACTTCAAAACCCATCATTTTCAAAACTCACCATCTTCAATCTTTTCTTCACTTACTATCTCAACAATCATTACATTATAGTGCGATTTTCGTCATCAATTAATGATTCAAACACCCGATCAACGTGTTCTTCAGCTTTTTTTTTTTTGAAGAAAATCCAGTTTGATTTCATTCAAAATCTCGTTTTTTCCCGTAATTTTGATGATAATCACTCGATCCGTTCGATTCGATCGCTGATAAGTTTTTCTATCATTCAAATTTCGTCAATCGTTGAAGAAATCGGCTTCGATCCATGTAAGAAATTCTTTAATTTCATTTTTACGCTCTAGGTTTTTGATTTAGTCATTACGCTCTGGGTTTTTGATTTAGTCTGGGGGCAGCGCCCCTGGTAGCAGGGTCCAAGGGGCGGCAGCCCCTGGCTGGGGTCGTGCTGACAGTTTTTTCGATTGTATTGCTTTGATAAAAAAATGCATGAGAAAACTTAATTTTCTGTAAATTTTCCTCTGAAAAACTGCATTCGTAGACAGTTTTATGCCATTGCGTTTTAGAACTGCATTCCTGGTTCAGACAATTCACAGACAAAACTATTGTCATGGTTCAATGCGTTTTAGAGAGAACACTTTCTTTGGTGTTTTTAGGCTATTGCGTTTTAGAAATAAGACATTTTTACGTGTTTTCTGGCCATTGCGTTTTAGAAAAACACATTTTTAAGTGTTTTTAGTCATTGCGTTTTAGAAAAACACATTTTTGAAGTGTTTTTAGTCATTACGTTTTAGGTAAAACACATTTTTAGGTGTTTTCAGTCCATTACGTTTTACATAGAACACTTTCTTTTGTTTTTTTAGGCCAATGCGTTTTAGAAATGAGACAATTTTAAGTGTTTTCTGGCCATTGTGTTTTATAAATAAGACATTTTTTTGTGTTTTTTGTGCATTGCGTTTTAGGTAAAACACTTTTTTATGTGTTTTCAGGTCATTGCGTTTTAGAAACTATACTTTCTTTTGTGTTTTTAGGCTATTGCGTTTTAGAATTAAGACATTTCTTTGTATTTTCTGGCCATTGCGTTTTACAAATAAGACATTTCTTTGTGTTTTTGTGCATTGCGTTTTAGAAAAATGCCATTTTTAGGTTTTTTTTCCATTGCGTTTTACGCACCTGAGTTTTTTCCATTGCGTTTTACGCACCTGAGTTTTTTCCATTGCATTTTACGCAACTGGGTTTTCAATTTTTTTTTTTTTTTTTGAAAATATAGCAATAGTATACTCGTTTTAAAGATAAAAAACGTTTGTTTTTTTGTGCAATTTTTATAAAAAAATAATGTCGTATGAAAGAGTTATTAACGTTTAAAAATGGGAGAGAATTGCAGGAGAAAGAAACTATTGCATTGGATTGACTAGAATGCCCCTAAACAAACCCACGCGCCTCCTTTTTTCCCTTCAATTTCACTAATTTAATCTTAGCCCCTGATTAAATAAATGGATGATCAAGATTACTTTATAGACTTCCTACCAAATAAATTTTTTATTATATCTTAACCCTTGTTAGGTATTCTACAATCAAAGTGATATTAGTTTGCCTACGTTGACTTCAGCCTCTTTATACGTATCAAATAATAAATTTTGTCTCATTTAGATTTTTTTAAACGTTTGCTATAACATAATAACGTATCTAGCTATTTCATCGCTTCCGTCTTGTGCGTCAACGAGAACGAGGATGTATTTGCTCTTTCGTCGAAAACACTTAAATGAGTATATAGCTAGGCTCATTAATATGTGAGTTGGCGGAAAGTTTAAACATAATTACACAAAATGTCTTTTACGTTTATATAAATAGCAGATTTCATCTTCTACCAAAAAAAAATATGCTAATATCTTATCGTGTTATGAATTAAGTTAAAACTAGTATCAAGGCCCCCGCGTTGCGGCGGGGACATAAAATCATGCAAAGTAGCACCAATGTCACACCACTATCAGCGATTAACGCCGAAAATCTCATAAAAACAAAATAAACAGAAAAGGAGAAAATAAAACCAAATGAAAAGCATATGTAAAATCGTTGAACCACGCACACCCATTGCGGCGTGTTAATACGAAAAATTTAGGCTGAACGTAAAACATAGAAAAATACCTAAGTCGATCTAGGACCCATACGTTGCGACGAACTTCTCAAATGGGAAAAAATAGACGGAAAAACTTTGAACCCCACACGCACGTTGCGGCGTGTTAACTCGCAAAATTTTGAACGAAACGTAAAACAAAAAAACTTTCGAAAGATGAAAACTATGGGGCCAAAGTTGAAAGTAAAAAAGTATTAGGATTAAATTGCAAAATATGAAAACCTTTGTGTTAAAAGTAAAAAAAAACTAAAGTGGTTAAATTGCAAAGATAAGATGTTTTGGGTTAGAAGTGAAAAATATAAAAAACTTTTTTGAAATACCCCCTAAACCTAAGGTAGTACAACATAAAGCCCATACATGCTGTTAATTTATAATATGGAAATTATACCATTGGTGGTGGTCAAACCCACTATCCATTAAGTTAAACGGCTTATGGGGAGTGGAATAAAGCAAAGATTTGGGTCTCCACTTCCTAAGGCCCTCAAATTCTAAAAAGAAATTAAGAAAAATACAAAACGTATGTGATTTGTACTTTAGGATTGTTGACGGTGGGGTTCTAATCTATAATATACACAGTAATAATATAAGGATCACATGATGGAAATCAATTTATTTTAGTGAAAAGGACCCCAATTTATTTATATACTTTGGGCCCTCAAAAAGTTTGAGCGCCCTGAAAATGGTGTACGCCACCATTAGGTGTACTCTACTGAACGGTCCCACGACCAACAAAGGAAGATAAATCAGCTGTCCCACAGTAAATTGAGTGCTGTCAGCTATTTGATCACCATACCTCCACAACAGATTCCCATTGAAGGACTATTGTGGGGATGAAAATGGTTATTGGTTGTATTGTTGTAAGAGAGGTGAACGTTTCATCTAATTACTTTTGGTTTGGATGTGAGTTTTGAAACGGAGAGAAGTTTGAACGAGTGAAAAGAGATTTACGAAAATATTATTCCTTTTCCAAAATTGTAAGGAATTTTGGATGAAGAATGAAAAGAGATTTACCAAAATGTTATTCCTTTTCCAAAATTGTAAGGAATTTTGGATGAAGAATGAAAAGAGATTTACCAAAATATTATTCCTTTTCCAAAATTGTAAGGAATTTTGGATGAAGAATGAAAAGAGATTTACCAAAATATTATTCCTTTTTCCAAACTTGTAAGGAATTTTGGATGAAGAATGAAATTTCAAATCGTCACGTATATGTAAGTACTAAAACTAAAGATGCTATAGTTGTGACTTGTGATAAAACACACACAAAAGTCTATATGAGTCCGGCCCTCGTCGATTTGGATTTTTAGAGTCTAGCCCCCACCGAGTTCCGTTCAAACTTCGCCACTGGCCACACCCAACTTTCAATTTGACTCTCAAGTCTCACCAAACCCAACTTAACACTTTGTGTGTTGTGTCGCCCCGTCGTTAACGAGCCACTAACTTGGTTAGTTTTATTATCCTACGTGTCAATTATTATCTCATGTGGCACGATGATGTGGAAATGGATCCCTATACATTTAGGGGTTTTTATAAGATGTACAAACAAGATGCACAAACAAACGCAATCTGCACAAACGATCTGGATCTGTGATTTTTATTAGGGACCCCAATTCACTTATGCTCCCACTATCAAAGCTCACAATCAAGGGCGTAGCTAATAAGGGCCGGGGGTGGGGGGGGGGAGGCGAACTTTTCGCTCAGTAGTATAATATATGTGGTTTTCGTATAGAAATTTTTTGGATCTGAAATCTCTAGTTACGCCACTGCTCACAATCAAACGCAATCTGCACAAACTAAATGTGGATCTGAAGAGCACATACATTCTTATTCCACTTATAATTTTATAAGGTAAGCCAAAATCAAGGATCCAGATCGTTATATGTTACTTATCCATGTTAGGTTTACATATTTACAGATATGCAAAATATTATACTCTGTTAATTCTGTTAGTTCAAATCCATAGAAACAAAACAATGTTTGGCCAGAGTTTACTGTCGTGGTCCAACAGTTTCCGACCGGAGAATCTAAGTCAAAATGCATTAGCGATAATCAAAAACTTGTCCAAAACTTATGACACTATTAAATGTTTCAAAACTTATTCGTGTCACAGTTTAAAATGTCACAGTATACAAAACATATTCCAAATAATCCAAACATAATTCAATACATAAACATAGAAAAAATCCATTTATTTAGTCTAAGGCAATCCTACGTGTCATCTGTCTATGCATCATCAAACCTCGTTCCTCTACGATGTGAAAAATATATTTGGGTCAACTAAAAGAAAGTTGGTGAGTAAATCTAAGTTTAAATAAAAAATATATTTAAAAAGTTAATTTATTTTAAAAGTTAACATACAACTCATGTCATATTCAAATATATCAAATAACAAACAAACAACAAATAAAGCAATCAATTATCGAACCCATAAAGAGTGTGACTAGATGATGAGAGTACCTTCATCCCATAGTCATGAGGAAATGATCATTCTAAGATTAAGTGAGGTGATACTCACATCCCATAAATTATGAGGGAAGGTAAACCAGATGTAAGTGGGCCTAAGAACAGGTGAGACACTTACGAATTGAATAACCATTGCACATAAATTAAATAAACAAATAAACCAAACAACACGTACCACATAACTACACAATGATTTGCATGCGTTAATACTTGAGAAATATGAATATGAGATTTTACGTGACACATGATACACCCGAAAATGCTTAATTGTAAAAAGAGGAATAGAGATCTACTGATAGTTTGCGAAGTATGATCCACGAATATGAAACTATCCGAGAACATATGAACAAATCCAAATACAATCCAACGACAAAGTCACCCTACAAATATATAAATAAATAGGATAAATTACATTTTTCGTCCTTTATGTTTGTAGCGAGTTGCAATGGATAACCTTTAACTTTAATAATTACAGTCACAGTCCTTTATTTGCAAAACCAGTTACACCTTAGGTCCTTTAACCCTAACCTAGTTAAAACTTTCAGTTAAGTGAGGTCATGTGCAACCCATGTGAGGGCAAAACAGTCATTTAATAATATATATAATATTATATACATATTCACGAAACAACACTGTCTCTTCAAACCAATCTCCATGGATATCATCACTTTCCTAGCATCCACACATCCTTCTTCCACTTCAATTCAAATTCATCTGGTAATTCCATTAATAATGTCTTCTTCAGATGTATCTATTTCTAGAGTAGAGAATGGCACAAAGACAAAAAAATCATACCTCTAAATGTCCAGAAGAAGTGATAAAACAGCAAGCATGCAATAGGTGTGTTTTGCAGTTCCTTGAGCATGAAACATCTTCAATACATCAAGTCTAGAGATCTGCGAATCGAGCCCTAATTTAGGATGGATGTTGTTCAACTCCAAATCGCGAAAGGGGCTGATAGAGTAAAGTAAACAATGGAATGAAACCCTAAAAAATCAACCCTCAGCCACACAAATTAAAATTTGGAATTAATTGAAAAAGAGAAAAAAAATTAAAGAATCTCTACATCTTTCTATGACTTAGAAAAAAACCCTCTCACCGTTTTGATTAAAACAACAAACATCAACCAAATACAGATGCAACTGTTGTAGATGGAACCCATAAACCAAAGTCGATTCTTTTATCAACACCATCAAAGCCAAAGCGAGATTCACTATGGTTCTTCCTTCCCATAGTGAAAATAAAACAGCATCGATCATTCTGGTTGCTATCTTTGGTTGATAGTGAAAAAAAAAAACAACATCGATAGTGAAAAAAAAAACAACATCGATCATTCTGGTTGCCAGGACCATCGTCTTCATATATTTATGTTATTAGTTAGTAGGAATTTGAAGGAATCGAAGGGAGATCTGCGAATCGAGCCCTAATTCATCTGGTAATTCCATTAGGGTTTTGAGTTGGGGTTTTGTGAGGGGGTGTGGTGGTGATACGGTGGTGGGTGGTGGAGATATGGTGGTGGGTTGGATGGAGAAGATGGTTGTGGGAGTGGTATGTAGAGAGATAGTGTGTGTACAGGGGAGAGAGAGACTAGGGAGATGATGATGATGATGATTTAGCTTTATATTTTTAGAAGTTTTTAAATTATGATAGTTTTTTTATTAAATGACTATATTGCCCTCACATGTATTACACATGGCCTTATTTAACTGAAAGTTTTAACCAGGTTAGGGTCAAAGGACCTAAGGTGTAACAGGTTTTGCAAATAAAGGGCTATGATTGTAATTATTAAAGTTAAAGGTCATCCATTGCAACCCGCTATAAACATAAATGACGAAAAAAGTAATTTATCCAAATAAATATCTAAACAAACGGGATGATAAAATAAGACTAATGATTTGGTTCAATGATTAAGTAAATATAAATGTAACTTTGAGTAGGGTTTAATATCTAAACAAGTTAAGGGACTTAAAATACAAATTTTAATTTTCAGGAAGTCCTTACAGACCGCAAGGCTTGAGCCTTACGGTCCGCAAGCAAGTCTAGGCGGCTAGAGTGCCCACCAGCTCGTGAATTAAGTCCGAATCTCACCCTTTCAACCACTTAACACTCAACTAACTTCATTAAAACCCTAATCCCCCATAATCTAAGCCTCCCACACCTTCATTTCACTTTCCACACTCTAAATCCGCTCTCAAAACAATCCAAATCTTCAACAATTCTCAAAGTTGGGCAGATTACTTTCAAGTGCAAAACTGAGCTTTCAACTCACGTTCTCCATCTTTTCTTCTTTTTTCTTACCACCTGGATAACCTCTAGGAATGTTTCCCCAAGTTTACCATGGTAAACTAAGTTGGGACATCACCATATTTGAGGTCCAAAGTGGGATTAAATTTTGTTTTTACAAACATTTCAAAAACCTTGTTCATCCTACTTTATTTCTTGAACATCTTCAAGTTGCCACAAATTCCATTGTTGGGATAGGGTTGATTGATGATTATTACATAAATGATTGGTGTTTTAGCTCACTTTTTAAGTGACCACACAACTTCCAAGTAACAAAGTGAACAAGACTACACCAAGTGTCTAAACATTATCCATGTTAATTTGGAATGCACTCGTCTAGTCAAGTCACTAGGTTTTTTAGGTGAATTAGATGATTTAGTTTATCTAAGTAGCTTCTAAGAAATCCAAGTGAACCAACCACACCTCGTCTCCAACATTTGCCATGTTGGGTATGCACACGTCTTGGGTGTTCTCATTTGGCTACTTAGCAAAGTAGATACTTTTTAAGTTACATACATAAGTTTCATGACCATGCGAATCATCCTTGAGATAATTTGTGCATGGTGAACTTCATGAGGTTAGTGGATTACCCTACCTCAAAATGTATGACCATACGTGACAATCTATGACTTAGGTTTAAGTTATAACTACATACAATGTGTGTGTGTGTATATATATATATATATATATATATATATATATGTAGAGGATCATGTACAAAGTTCTACTTTTGTGAGAAGTGTGAGAAATAATTTGGGAATGACAAGTGTCCTTTATCTTAATTAATTCAAAAGAGTGTATTAGTAATTTTCCATTCTTATCAATTAATTGATTCCAAGATAACTGCCAAAAAAACTGGCGATGAGATATTTTAGGGATTCTTTCGAATTTTAGTGTTTTATCAATTAATTTCATGTACGCATCATTCTTCATCAATTCTTCATCAATTATAATTGTTTTAGTGTTTTATCATGAACAGAGTTATATTTTTTATATTTAGATGTATAGTGTCATATGGATAATCAATAGTGTTATATTATATACAGACATCTTAATTTACTTTCATAGTGTTTTATACATTAACAGTGTTATATGTATATTCTTTTATCCCCAATCAATAGTGTTATATAATGTACAAACATCTTAATTTTCTTTCATAGTGATTTTTACCCCAATCAATAGTGTTATATTCTTTACAGACATCTTAATTTCCTTTCATAGTGTTTTATCCCCAATCAATAGTGTTTTATACATTGAATTGTTTAGGGTAAGTTTTTGTTTTAGTGTTTTATCATTAACAGTGTTATTTTTTTATATTTATATGTATAGTGTTTTATCCCCAATCAATAGTGTTATATTATGTACATACATCTTAATTTCCTTTCATAGTGTTTTATCCCCAATCAATAGTGTTATATTCTGTACAGACATCTTAATTTTCTGGTTCATAGTGTTTTATGATTATTAACTGATTTAAATCAACAGATTATTGTTAATTACACTGTATAGTGTCTTACAATAGTCAAGGAAATCGGATAATCAACTTTTAAAGGGAAGTCGCTAGTTTTTAGGAGAATAATGGGGGTTTTGGTTGTGTAGGATACGGTTACCATATTTGAAACATCCGAAAAGACACTATTGCCCTTCAATTTTACATAAGGTCATTCTAATTAAAACACAATTTACATTTTTATACCCTATTGATCTCAACCATTAGATCAAATATCCAATGGTTTAAAACACTTCTTACACTTCTCACATTTTAAACACTTTTTACCATATCCCTACCCTATATATATATATATATATATATATATATATATATATATATATATATGAGAAGGATCCGTTAGGAACCACCCTTTATTGCGAGCACCGCAAGAACCAAGTTTGAACACAACTAAAAAATACCTAAAAAATCAAAAAACACTCAAATTTTTTTTTTACTATTTTTTTATAAAAAAATCGCTATAAAAAACCAAAAAAAAAATTCGAGTAACAATTATCGATGCACATGTGCATATGTATCATTTCTTTGACAAATTCCGTAATACATTACTAATATCAGATAATTGCACTTTCATTTACACTACCATTCATAATACACTACTTTTTACATTAACAATATTAGAAATGCACATGTGCATCTATGTGTATGAACTTGTTATAACATTAACAACACTAGAAATGCACATGTGCATCTATACGTATGAACAAGTTATAACGTGTTTTGGTACACCACTTTGAATACACCTTCCCTTTCATCTATCATACAATCCATAATACACTACCATGACCTCCTACCATCCGTAATACAATACCATTGCATCCTACCATCCATAATACAATACTATACCAATATTCACTTTATTACATGTACATCAACACCCTTTATATCATCCAAACAACATATTACATCATAAAGTGACAAAATAATCATACCATCAACCACTAGATATAACTAACCAAAACACAAGTATATGGGCCTACTTCATCATTTAAAATCACAAACTTTTTGTACCAAAATACGTTATATGATGGTTATACATAATGATGCACATGTGCATTCTTAATATTTGTAATGTAAAAATTAGTGTATTGCGGATTGTAATGTAAATGAAAGTGCATTTTTCTACTACTGGTAATATATTACGGAATTTGTCCAAGAAATGATACATATGCACATGTGCATATGTCACACCCCAACCGATGGCGGAAACATCGGGATGGGACGAAGTGTGTAGATTGCAAGAGACTTCATAACGCTATTTTGTGTCAAGTATTTAATGATTACATTTTACATGGTTTGAACTAGAATACTACAAGATTAAAATAAATAATGCACAATAAGTATTCAAATAATTAAATTTCATTTCATTGATAATTAATTATTACAAGTATTGGAAACAGAATACAACATGATTGAAAGCAAATTACAATACAACGAGCAATAAAGTTTAAATGCGTTTCTAGGCAATCCTACTGGATTCATCTGTCACAATCCTGCAACATGTATTAAAAGCATGGATCAGTACAAAAGCACTGGCGAGCATACAAGTTTGAATATAATTATAAGTATAAAAATTTGTTTCAAATTCACATAGCATTTATTATTCACGTCACAACTTAAACATAGCAAATAGTATGAAATTATGATTTTTAAACTAGCATGCATAAACAGCCTAAGCATAACAATATCATGAGAATACAAGTTGAAACTAACAAGTATTAACAACTTAAGCATAACAACGAACGTGTTCGATGAATTGTGTGTTTGATTATAATCGATGGTGTAAAGTGGGTTTTGTATACATGTTGCACCCCAAAAATGCGTTAAAACGTAAAAAGGGTCGAGTATGCTCACCGTGTTTGCGTATGGAGATTCCTTGAAATAACGCGCGAGGGAAAAGATAGGAAAAACCGAACGCACGAGAGTGATTACCCTAAATATGGAATACGTGAACGTCAACGCTATATATAAGTTAAATAAATTGATTTAAATGTGTATTAAAGGAAAAGAATTAATAAAAGTAAAACTGTTATTACTATTGTTATTATTATTATATATAGTTCGTTTTAAGAATAATAAGGTTAGTTTCATAAACCGGTTAAGTGTTATCTAAAACGTCGGATCCCCTGTTTCTCTCTCTCGTTCCCTTTTTCTCCTCTGCCGCTAACATAACCACACCAACGCCGTCATTATAGTCATCATCATCATCATCATCATTCACGGCGGCAGATGCCTGAATCGTGACCGGAGGTCATTCCCGCGACATGTTTTGACGAGAGAGAGAGACGGAAATCAGGGGGTGTTGGGTTGTGTGAGTGGTGCGGAGACACAAGGAGGGACGGGGGAGTGTGTGGGGTGGTTGTCGGAGTTCACAGCCGGCACCGACCGGCACTTCGGCTCTAGTCACCGGTCGAGCAGGCGAGAGAGATAGAGGGAGGATCATGTGTGAGCGGCTGTAGTGATCTGATTGGCCTCATTTTGTAAAAAAATGAAGATAGGAAGGGGATGATGATATGTTACATATAATTAGGGTTTCATCTTGAAGAAGAAAAAGCAGAGGGAAATGAGAGGGGGCGTGTATACGTCTGTAGAAGTGAAGAGAATTAGGGTTTCCCCACTCTTTTATAGATAGGATTAGTTAGTGGTCTTTGGGTTTGACTTGAACGAGGGTTTAAATGAATTGTGTATTCTGACTCGTTTGATGTGAAGACCCAGCTCAGCTAGTCAGTGCGCGTGTGTGTGAAGATGTTGACCCGGGTTCGAGTCCCGTGGTCTTCATCTTTTTGAGTATTTATTTATTTATTTATTTGAAGCATTAAACTTTCAGAAAATTACACAAACGGTCCCTGTAGTTTAAAGTTTCAGTTATTTACTCTAACAACCCTTGACTTTAATTAAAACTCAAGTTATGTTATTTTTAAAGGAACTAACCTTATAGTTTAAACCAACTAGATTAGTTTTAACTTTAAAAATCCAACGAGACTAACTAGATTATTATAAAAAAATAAACTTTTTAAATTGTAAAATTAATTAATTTAATTAATTAAACAATGAAAAATTAACCATATTTATAACGAATTAAAAATAAAGATAAAAGATTTTCGACGATGCAACGGATTATAATTTTGAAAGAGGCGAGCTTCTAAAAATAGTTTTTTAAGACTCGATTTCTAAATTAGGAAAGTTATGAAAACACGGAGCTTTACAGCATTCATAACTGTTACTCGAAAAAAAGTTTTTTTTTTTGGTAACGAAATATAGCGATTTTTATTAGAAAAATATTTAAAAAAAATTGTGTGTTTTTGGATTTTTTTTAGGTATTTTTTTGTGTTCACGTTGGTTCTCGCGGTTCTCGCAATAAGGATGGTTCTCAAATGGACCTTACCCTATATATATATATATATATATAGGGAGGAGCTCATGCGAGAACCACCTTTATTGTGAGAACCGCGAGAACCAATGTGAACACAACCTAAAATAGCTAAAAAAACCTAACCTCCACCCCCCCCCCCCAAAACCTAACCCCCCCTCCCAAAAAAAAACCTAACCCCCTCAAGCTAAATGCTAAAAAAAACCTAACCTATATTAAAATCGCTACTTTTAGAAGCCAAAAAAAAAATTAAAAAAAAAAAAATTTTAAAATTTAAAAAAAAAAAAAAATGTTAAAAATTTTTTTTGGCTTCGAAAAGTAGCGATTTTTTTTATAAAAAATATTAAAAAATTCAAAAAAAAAATTTTTTGTGTGATTTTTAGCTATTTTTAGGCATTTTTGGTTGTGTTTACATTGGTTCTCGTGGTTCTCGCAATAAGAGGTGGTTCTCACATGATCTTCTCCCTATATATATATAATTCAAAAAACTGAACCATGATAACAACCAATCCATGGTTAACTATCATGTGTTAAGGTGGAATCCTATCTAAGTATTGAACTCCTTACTTTGGACTTCCAATGAGTGTAAAATTCATGAAGAACATCACCCACTATGGTGTCCAAATATGTGTTCCAACAAGATAGATTTTTGTGTCATTTCATATTATTATAATTTCCTGTATACATTCCATCATCGAATCCAAAAACTCACACCTTTGCTTGCCGTTTTAGGGTAACCTCGGTGTTTCATCCCTCAAGTCATTCAAGCTCACCTTGTGAAAAACATTTCGCAAACCTTGAGGTGTAACATGTATAATCTAATAAACTCACAAAGCACACAATCAAACTCATGCAAACACTCAATCCACCAAACATGTTATTTGTCAAATTTTAGGTTTATACATGCTAGATTATATTTGAGTGCAAACTATTTGTCATTAACTTTGCAAGCCTACCTTAACATGTATAACGCTATAGGAGTAGCACACCGCCTGTTTTTGGGGTCATTATTAAGTATTCTATCATAACGGTCTTGTTCACTTGTTGACGAGATTACGCTAGTGGACACTTTGGTTTGACGTTTAGGTTATGCATGATAGTATGTTGTTAAACTTAGTATACAATCGCCATGTTGGATTTGAGACTTTTATCATATATGCTATGTAGTCCCAAACTTGTATGCTCACTGACCTATTTTGTGTTGACGGTGTCACACCCCAACCAATGACGGAAACATCGGGGCGCGACACTGAGCGAAACAGATTGTCAAGAGAAATTCCATAACAACTAAATTACCGGATAGTTAAAATTATGTCCCATACCATAACCCATCAAGTAACTAATTATTTACAGACATATATATCTCAAAACAAAACATGTTCCGACAACTCAGATTTAAATAATAAATTGTCTTTGTTTGTTTCTAGACTCTCATTCCTACTAGATTCCACAAGCAGGCAAGCACAGCGTCCTAAGCAATCAAACACCTGTTACATACGTTAAAATAGAGGTCAATACACATAGTGTAAAGGTGAGCATACAAGTTTAATAGATATAATAGAGTTCGAAAGCGTTTACACATAACCAGCATGTAACATGTATAGTGCGAAGCTAGTAGGTTATCGACAATGAAATATGCACAAACTAGACTACGAGTTGTAGAATGCGCAACACATATCACCACTGTGACACGTGAAGAGGTAACCTTAACAACCCCTGTCCACGACAGGTGCTGAGTCTAAACAAATAGTACTATCATTGCTAAGGCGTCTGGCAACAATCATTGTGTTAACATAACATACAAGCATTCATCGAGTAACACGTATCATGCAATAACGGTCAGTGTATAAATAGTGTTTGCGTTGTGTGTCGATGTGATTTAGATTAAGTAACATATGTAACACCCAAAAGTGCGTAAAGCAAAAAGGGATCGAGTATACTCACAGCGATGGAAATGGATTGAAGGGAACGCTAGAGTGATTAGCCTGGACAGTTAACGATAGATGATGCGTGTGTAGCGTGATATGTTTTTGTGTATATTTTTAGCCCTTTTTTAACACTTTAGTCAAGTTTTAAATTTATAAAACACGATATTCTACTAACACTAAACACACATATAGGCAAGTGCACCCATCGTGAGCATAGTATAGTGTTGGTAAGATACCGAGGTTGTCCAAGGACACAAGAGCTTTTAATACCGGTTTATCCTCAACGTCTAATCAAATCAAAATTTTGGAAAAAAGGTTTTAAACATGAAAAAACTAAAAATGCTGAAAATAAAAAAATAAAAATAAAAACAGATAGACAAGATGAATCACTTGGATCCGACTCGCCTTTGGTGTAACCTTTGATGTTTTCTGCACTTTTGCACTTTTTAAGAGATTATCTTAGTTATAGTAGTAGGCCCCTCTTTTGAAGGTGGCGTTACCCTCAACCCAGTAGTTTGAGTCAGCAAGGATACAATCCTAAAGGGTTGGATTATTGAAAGATAATTAATTAAGTTATTAATGCGTAATGTGGTAGGCCCCTCTTTTGAAGGTGAAGTTACCCTCGGCTAAGTGGTTTGAGTCAGCAGGGATACAATCCCAAGTAGCCGGGTTAATGTATTAATAGTAGTTTACATATGAGGGGGTCAAGCCATTCGCACCCCCGCCATCCAATACCAGTGGGTATTGAAGGAGGTCCTAGTAAGCTTGACCCAGGTCCTTGCAGGATCTATACACTGAACAAGGCAAGAACCTTACCAAACCATTCTCTTAACCCCCGACCAAGTAGCCAACATGTCTCCATATAGACCGTGGAGATATGAATGGTGTAAATCTTTTATTTTATACAGACAGTAAAATAACGCCAAGACACAATGGACAAATGATTAGGAAGTTTCACCTTCAACATAAGAAACTAGTTATTAAAGTCATTAATACAAAACCAAATAAAAAGTGCGAAAAGATTAAAAAACAAAAGTATTACATTAAATGCTTGTCTTCACCAAGTGATGTAAGAGACTTAGGCAAATATGGCCTTTGATTGTCAAGAACTCTTACTATCAATCTTGGATCCCGAGACTACTACACACACTCTATGATGGACGATGGATGATGGTGGTGGATGTGGGTTGTGATGGTGGTGGAGTGTGGGTGAAGTGTGAGAGAGGTGGTTTGCCAAGGGATGCCTTTGAAGTGAACCAAGCACCCCTATTTATAGCCTTCACAGAAGCCTGGACACGGCCCCATGTCCGCTGGACACAGCCCCGTGTCCACCCTTTTTCTTTTTCTTCATTACTTACAATTTGTCTGTATTAGCTCCACACGCACCCGTGTCCGCTGGGCACGGCCCCGTGTGCAGAAGCATATCTGTACTATCAAGATTTGCAAGATTCTACGAATCTTAGCGTTGACCACGGCCCCGTGTTGAGCTGGGTACGCCCCCGTGTCGGGAATAGAAGCTTCTATAGCTTTGTCTTTTCTGCAGATAACTGGCCACGCCCCCGTGTCCGCTGGGCACTCCCCGTGTTGAGCTGGGCACGCCCCGTGTTGAGCTGGGCACTCCCCGTGGTGAGCTGGGCACAAGCCCATGCTCAGCTTTCTTCTTGTTTTTTGCTTTGGGAGATGCTGTCGAGGGGTCGAGCATGCCACGTTTCTTCCTTTTCTTTGTATTTATGTTGGTTTTGGCTGTATATTTGTTCCTTTTGTTCCTTTAAGCTTATTTGATCCTGTAAATTCAAAAGGAAAGACAAAAACACACTTTTCCCAACATTAGTACTAAAAAAGGGTTAGTTTTATGTCTTATTTGATGTAATTTATATGTTGCATTTTACACACATCAAGTACCCCCACACTTGAATCTTTGCTTGTCCTCAAGCAAAACTCTTTATTATGTGGCTTACACACCCAAATGGAATGGGTAGAATAGAAGTTTTGGGCTTGTCTTGAGTGTTGGGAATCCAAGATCTTTATTGGGTTTTATTTTTATGTTATTTACAATCCTATTCGTTATGATTTATTTAGAACATTTCATAAGAGAATTTACTTATTTGGGCATAACATGCCTTTTTAAAATTCCATTTATATACAAGTTCACATACCTCACGGGAGATCACTCAACACTCGGCCAAAGATGTATTTTTGTGAAACACTCGAGACCGGCATGGAACTTACTTCTACCATATGCTTGCCAAACAATCAATCCTCCTCCTTTTTAACTATACACCTTTGTAAATATCAAGAGGACTTGGGGAAGGGTTAGGCTTGGGTTAAAGGTAGGTGGTTTTGGGTTAGTGGTTAGTAAAAAGGGCTAAAAGCGTAAAAAGCGTCGGTTGTCGTGAACTCTCTCTCTCTCTCTCTCTCTCTCTCTCTCTTTTGACATTTATTCAAACTAAGCATATTCAAACAAGATTTTTGAGGAACTTGTTTGGTTATTGCAAAATCCTCTTTTTTATTTTTTTATTTATTTTTATTTTTTTTTGTCACAAGATAACCGAGCTTTTTACTAAAACAAAAGGGGTTTGAAAAGAAAAAGGTTTTGGTGGGTAAAGGGTGTTTGTTTTGTGGGTTTTGAAACGAAAAGGTTTAGGCTCAAAGGGGTTAACTAGGGGGATTTTGGGTAGGTGATAAAGAAAAATGAAAAATAATGGTGTTGAAAGGAAAATGGGTTAGTCCTAATGCCTCCATCATTTACTTACTTGGGTTTAAGTTGGTAAGGCCTGGGAATGTATCGTTGTGGCAAGTTCTAGAGTTGTAAGAACCAAGCGGCTATTCACACAAGAAACGAAAAATGAGCATTTAGTTTAAAGATGTATGCTTTTATACTCAATAAAGGCTCAAAACTCACTTTTTGTGGGAATGGGTTTATAATGTGATCAAGTATATATATAATCAAATTTTTACTAGATTTGTCATGCCGTTTCATAATTTTCGTATGTTGGTTCTTTTTATCACGACGCTATCGGTTGTAAATTTGTAGAAATATAACCTTTGTAGAACTTGTTATTCCCAAATTAAACTAAGACAAGTAAAAAATGAAAAGTTTTTGAAAAAAATTGGGGTGATTAGTAGTTCCAATAGAGTTTTGTGTAAGGCTTGTTATTAGGACTTGCAAAATTCAAGGTTTTAGCATCCCCCCACACTTAAATTACACATTGTCCTCAATGGGTCCCAAAAATAAGTTTTTAGGTTGATTAAAATGTGAAAAAGTGGGTTGAAAACAAGTTTTTATGTTACTGGGTAGCTGAACACGGGGTGTGGTGAGCTGATCACGGCCCCGTGGTCAGACTGCCAGTATCAAATTTAAACAGAAGGCTGGCCACGGGGGCGTGTTCAGTGAACACGGCCCCGTGTCCAGTTACCTGAACTGGGCGTTTTCTGCAGAACCTCGGGCACAGGGGCGTGTTGGGCTTAGCACGACCCCGTGCTGAACTTGATGTAATGAAGAAAAATTGCCGGGAGGCTCTGTTTTTATGCATGGGGTGTGGGTTTAAGTTTCCCTTAGTAACCTCCACCATTTCGAGTGTGCTTTATTCCTAAAAATTAAAACTAAACTAGAAAACATAAAAGTTAAACTAATCTAAAACTAAGGATAGTTCCGCGGAATGCCTCCGTGGTGCGCCACGTTTATAAGGGTCCTTGGCTAGACCCGCCTTATCAGGTGGTTTCTGGCTCATCTTCAATTAGAGGGTCGTCATTGCCAATAGGATAATTCATTGATCGCTCAAGATCGTCACTTCTTTTGAATGCCCCTAATTGAATGGGTAGATTGTTTCTCTTCCGATTTTTCAAAGCTTCATGAGCTTTTACAAAAGGTCGTCCCAACACTAACTGAGCGTCATCAAGGACGACGAAGTCGGTTGGGATTACCATTTGATTGGTTTGGACTAACACATCTTCAACTATCCCTATTTATTTTACCGTTTTTCGATTAGATAGAAAAATGGGTATTTGAAGTGGAGAAAAATCACCAATACTTAATTTTTCGAAAATGTAGTTTGCTATTATATTAACACAAAGATCTTTATCAATTGTAATATTACTAATAAAGGAATTTTGAAAGAAACATGGAACCGGTGTAATGTTAATTTCAAATGGGTCTTCTTTTATTAGCGTAGTTTGATCATTTGTTAACTTAATGCTTACCGTTTCGTCAATTTTAGTGTTAGTGTTTAACTCTTTTAAAAACTTAGCATGAGTGGGTACTAAACAATGATTTTTGAAAGAAGGTGACAAGAGATTATTTTTTTTTTAAAATTAGACTCTTCTTGAATTTTAACGTTGTCGGACTCACCTTTTTCGTTGTTTAACTCATGTGTCGGCTTTTCACTTACTTGTTCTTCCATTGTTACCTCTTCAACTATCTCTTCTTTATTACAAGTTAATTTTTCCCTTGCGCGAGATTCCTCTTCCCTTGCGCGGGCTTCTTTTATACAACGCTCGATAGTTTTAAGGTGTTCTATTATCTTTTCCGCTACAGGTGAAATAGTTGGTGGTTCGTCAAAGTGAGTTGAATAAGTATCATCAAAGCTTGAATTCAGAAGTTCGATCCTTGGCTCCTCATAGTACTCATATGAGGTAGATGGTTCATACCATTGTTCGTCATTGTAAGCATATGAAGGGTAAGGGTCATAACTTACTTCTTCATAATACTCATATGAGGTGGGTTGTTCACGCCATGGTTCCTCATAGTAAGCATATGAAGGTGGAGGATCATATCTTGGTTCCTCAAAGTATGAGTATGAAGCCTCATACCTTGGTTCATCAAAATATGAGTATGAGGGTGAAGGTTCATACCTTGGTTCTTCATAGGGTGTGTATGAAGTTGATGGCTCGTACCTGGGCTCCTCATAGTGGTTGTATGAAGTGGATGGGTCAAAGAGGTCACAATATTGTACCGAATGAGGGTTACCACAAATGGTGCAATAGTCTTCCCTATAATTGATCCATAAGAATCACTCAGCAGACTACAATAGAGTCTCGAGACCAGAAAACAAAAATAAAAACGGACTCAGAGGCTGGACACGGCCCCGTGTTCAGTGAGCACGGCCCGTGTTCAGGTTCTGTATCTGGACGTTTTAATAATAGTGACTGGTTTTATGAAGCACGGGGGTGTGTTCGGTGAGCACGACCCCGTGTTCAGACTCTGTATCTAGGAGTTTGTAAAAAAAATGTGCAGCACGGCCCCGTGTTCAGTGAGCACGGCCCCGTGTTCAGTCTACTGTAAATGCAAAAACTAACTAAAATGCAGAAAAATGTGCGCGGTTTTAAAAGGTTTTGAAAAACTGATTAGGCCGTCGATTTTAAGCTTTCTTAAAATCCTTGTGTCCCCGGCAACGGTGCCAAAAACTTGATGCGTGTGTAGTGTGATATGTTTTTGTGTATATTTTTAGCCCTTTTTAACACTTTAGTCAAGTTTTAAATTTATAAAACACGATATTCTACTAACACTAAACACACATATGGGCAAGTGCACCAATCGTGAGCGTAGTATAGTGTTGGTAAGATACCGAGGTCGTCCAAGGACACAAGAGCTTTTAATACCGGTTTATCCTCAACGTCTAATCAGATCAAAATTTTGGAAAAAGGTTTTAAACATGAAAAAACTAAAAATGCTGACAATAAAAATAAAAACAGATAGACAAGATGAATCACTTGGATCCGACTCGCTTTTAGTGTAACCTTTGTTGTTTTCTGCACTTTTGCACTTTTTAAGAGATTATCTTAGTTATAGTAGTAGGCCCCTCTTTTGAAGGTGACGTTACCCTCAACCCAGTAGTTTGAGTCAGCAAGGATACAATCCTAAAGGGTTGGATTATTGAAAGATAATTAATTAAGTTATTAATGCGTAATGTGGTAGGCCCCTCTTTTGAAGGTGACGTTACCCTCGGCTAAGTGGTTTGAGTCAGCAGGGATACAATCCCAAGTAGCCGGGTTAATGTATTAATAGTAGTTTACATATGAGGGGTCAAGCCATTCGCACCCCCGCCATCCAATACCAGTGGGTATCGAAGGAGGTCCTAGTAAGCTTGACCCAGCTCCTTGCAGGATCTATACACTAAACAAGGCAAGAACCTTACCAAACCATTCCCTTAACCCCCGAGCAGGTAGCCAACATATCTCCATATAGACCGTGGAGATATGAATGGTGTAAATCTTTTATTTTATATAGACAATAAAATAACGCCAAGACACCACAGACAAATGATAAGGAAGTTTCACCTTCAACATAAGAAACTAGTTATTAAAGTCATTAACACAAAACCAAATAAAAAGTGCGAAAAGATTAAAAAGAAAAGTATTACACTAAATGCTTGTCTTCACCAAGTGATGTAAAAGACTTAGGTAAACATGGCCTTTGATTGTCAAGAACTCTTACTATCAATCTTGGATCCCGAGACTACTACACACACTCTATGATGGATGATGGATGATGGTGGTGGATGTGGGTTGTGATGGTGGTGGAGTATGGGTGAAGTGTGAGAGAGGTGGTTTGCCAAGGGATGCCTTTGAAGTGAACCAAGCACCCCTATTTATAGCCTACACAGAAGCCTGGACACGGCCCTATGTCCACCCTTTTTCTCTTTCTTCATTAATTACTATTTATCTGTATTAGCTCTACACGCCCCCGTGTCCGCTGGGCACGGCCCCGTGTGCAGAAGCGTATCTGTACTATCAAGATTTGCAAGATTCAACGAATCTTAGCGTTGACCACTGCCCCGTGTTGAGCTGGGCACGCCCCCGTGTCGGGAATAGAAGCTTCTATAGCTTTGTCTTTTCTGTAGACAACTGGTCGTGCCCCCGTGTCCGCTGGGCACTCCCCGTGTTGAGTTGGGCACGCCCTGTGATGAGCTGGGCACGCCCCGTGGTGAGCTGGGCACAGCCTCATGCTCAGCTTTCTTCTTATTTTTTGCTTTGGGAGATGCTGTCGAGGGGTCGGGCATGCCACGTTTCTTCCTTTTCTTTGTATTTATGTTGGTTTTGGCTGTATATTTGTTCCTTTAAGCTTATTTGATCCTGTAAATTCAAAAGGAAGACAAAAACTCACTTTTCCCAACATTAGTACTAAAAAGGGTTAGTTTTATGCCTTATTTAATGTAATTTATATGTTGCATTTTACATACATCAATAGCATAAGCGAAGAGCGGTGCGAAGTGTCCAAGTGTCAAACGGTAATCCGATCGGATGGCAATCTGATCAGATGGTCATTCTATCGGATTTCAATCCGTTCTAATGGTCATCCGATCGGATGGCCATTCGATAGGATTGACGTTCGTTTGGTAAGGATGTGTTTATGTATGATGGCTTTGAAGTTTTTGTTGTAGCATTTTGAAAACATAGAAGTATCTCTACCCTTCAGGTCGATCGATCGAACGGTCGTTCGATCGGATAACGATCCGATTGGCAGGACACTTAGTGAGAACAAGTTCACGGCAGGATGGTCACTCGATCGGATAGCAATCCGATCAGATGGCAATCCGTTAGGACTGATGTTCTTTGAAAATTACAAAAGTTTAAGTGTTGGGGATCAAGAGCAATCCGATCGGATTGCAGTTCGATCGGATGGCAATCCGATCGGACGGCAATCCGTCCCAACGAACCTAATCGTCTTGAACTTGATTATTTGCTAAGTTTGAAAAGTTTTGCGGTTTGCTCGAGACGGTATGACAACGTGTTAAACAACGGAAAGCTCCATCAGACCCAGACTATCCGATCGAGCGGGAATCAACCCAATCCAATCGGTTAACTATTCGTGATGGGTGGTTTCATGTTCAACCAGAAATCAGTTGTCTCGTTGATAGGATTCGGATCTCAAACCGGCACATCACTAGAGAAGAGTAGAGGGCATGAATGAGCTCCGATTCTATCGGTTTTGAGTGCATTGAGTGTAAAAGAGTTGAAAGAAAGTTAGAAACCATCTTTCAATCCTTTTAACTTTGAAAATGTTTAGATCTATGCAAAATCGTTGCGAAATCACGTGGAAATCCTTCAGATCTGAGTTGCTCTTGGTGGAATGAAGTCAAATCTTGAAGTTCATAAGAACTCCATGATGACGTCATCCTAAAACACCTCAAATCAGTTGATTTAAAGGTTAAAAGTTAAGATTCAAAGGTGAAAATGATGAGGGAGTGCGTGTAGATCATAGAAGTACAAGATTTGAGTTGAAAACTTATAAGAATCGTGAGAAATCGAGAGAAAAGAGGGCTTGAGCGAGCTGGTCGAGTGAGAGAGCTGTCACATCACTTGTGTTGTGACAAGAGGGGTGTTTATAGGTTGCCAAAAATGGAAGGGAGGAGCAAGGGTCGGATGGTGCACCGATCGGATGGTGCCTCGATCGGATGGCAATCCGATCGGATGGCCGTTCGATCGGTTGGCCATTCGATCCATGTGTCCGAAGAGTTGAGTTTTGGCGTTTTGTTCAGCGTGTTGAGCATTGTGATGCGATTCGAGTGAGCGATGCGATAGTATCACCCATTAGTTACACAAATAACCTAACTACTATATCTAACATACAATCACTATAAACGACTTGCGTTTAGCGTTTGCTATTAGATTGCGATTGCGATGGAGTTATGATTGCAATTAAAGACCTCAGTCATAAACATAACATGCACAAGTAACACATAATAGCACACACGTAAAACAATATCCAGAACACATAGTTCGAGTTGCGAATGCGATAGCGATGCGATTAGCGATTAAACATGCAATTAAACCTCGATTATTAGTAGATACTCCACATAATACAACTAAAGCAATTAAATAAAAGAATTCTATTACAAGCCGTTAACATATAATCAATAGTTAAGCAAGGAGTGACAGATTGCAATTAGCAATCTTTTCTTCCTTTGACTTTGACTTGTACTTCGACTTAAAAAAACGGGTTGTTACAGCCTCCCCTACTTTAGAAAATTTCATCCCGAAATTTAAGAAGTAGGCGTAACAAACAGTTGCGGGTACTTCGCCTTCATGTCACTTTCGAGTTCCCATGTGAACTCGGCGCCGCGTTTGCTTTCCCAGCGAACCTTCACAATGGGAATGCGTGGGCGTCTGAGCACCTTGGTTTCTTGTCCCTTGATCTCGATAGGCTTTTCCACGAAGTGTTATGTTTCGTCCACTTGTAATCTTCGAGAGGGACATGTAACTCTTGGTCGGCCAAGCAGTTTCTTAGGTTCGAAACGTGGAAAGTCGGGTGGACATTACTAAGTTTCTCCGGTAGTTCGAGTCTGTAAGCCACTTTTCCAATCCTTTCTAGGATTTTAAAGGGTCCCACATATCGAGGCGCGAGTTTTCCTTTCTTGCCGAATCTGATTACTACCTTCCAAGGTGCAACCTTTAGGAGCACGTGATCGCCAACGTCAAATTCAAGGGGCTTGCGACTTCTATCGGCGTAACTTTTCTGACGACTCCGAGCTTTCAGCAGATTGTCTCGAATTTGGAGGATTTTGTCAGTCGTTTCTTGCAACAGCTCAGGACCGGTAATTTGCGCGTCTCCGGTCTCGTGCCATACAATAGGCGATCGACATTTCCTTCCATATAATGCCTCAAATGATGCCATTTATATGCTAGAATGATAACTGTTATTGTACGAGAATTCGACCAAAGGTAAGTGCGCGTCCCAATTACCACCGAAATCTATGACACACGAGCGAAGCATGTCTTCAAGGGTGCGAATCGTTCTTTCAGTCTGACCGTTGGTTTGGGGATGGAAAGCGGTACTTAGATTAAGAGTAGTACCGAGAGCAAATTGAAACGTTTCCCATAGACGCGAGGTAAACCGACCATCGCGGTCAGAGATGATGTCACGAGGCGTCCCGTGTCGACGAATGATCTCATCGGTGTAGATTCGGGCTAATTTTTCTACCTTAAAGTCCTCTCGTATCGGCAGGAAATGAGCTGATTTGGTCAAATGGTCGATGACAACCCAGATGCTGTCGTGACCAGATTGCGTACGTGGAAGTTTCGTTATAAAGTCCATAGCTATACTCTCCCATTTCCACATCGGGATCTCGGGTTGTACGAGTAAGCCAGAGGGTCTTTGCTGCTCAGCCTTGACCTTGGAACAAGTCAGGCACTTCGAAACATAGATAGCGATATCCTTCTTCATGCCCGGCCACCAGTACTTGTAGCGCATGTCCTGGTACATCTTATCAGTACCAGGATGAATAGAATACCGAGATTTGTGGGCTTCGTCCATCAGAAGTTGTCGCAAATTTGTTCGCTTGGGAATCCAAATTCGGTCCAAATAATGAAAGATACCATTCAATTTATTCTCGAGTTGGGCACCATCGTTTAGAATCCTTACTTTCTTCAAAGTTTCGGTAAAACAAGCATGCTGAGCGTCGCGGATGAGAGCTTCGAGGTTAAACTGGGCTTGAGAATTACGAACGCTATGCAAATAGCTTCATCGACTGAGAGCATCGGCAACAACGTTCGCTTTTCCTGGATGGTAACGGATCTCATAGTCATAATCGGTGAGGAGTTCTACCCACCGGCGTTGACGCATATTCAGTTCCTTTTGGTCAAAGATGTGTTGTAGGCTTCTATGATTGGTGAAGATCGTACACTTGGTACCGTAAAGGTAGTGTCGCCAAATCTTTAATGCAAAAACAACTGTGCCAAGCTAGAGGTCGTGTGTGGTATAGTTCTTCTCGTGGATCTTTAGCTGTCGAGAAGCGTACGCGATAACCTTGTCTCACTGCATGAGAACACAACCAAGACCAAGGTTTGAGGCATCGCAGTAAACTACGAAATCGTCATTTTCGTCAGGCAGTGAGAGCATGGGAGCATTGCAAAGCATAGCTTTGAGAGTTTGAAAGGTTTCCTCCTGTTTAGTTCCCCAAACAAAAGGTTTGTCCTTATGCGTAAGAGAGGTAAGCGGCACATCGACCTTAGAGAAACCTTCGATAAATCGGCGATAATAGCCCGCTAGTCCAAGAAAAGAACGGACTTCAGATGGGTTCTTGGGTGTAACCCAACTTTTAACGGCTTCGATCTTCGCGGGGTCGACGTGAATACCTTGACTATTGACAATGTGACCCAGGAATTGGACCTCCTCCAGCCAAAATTCACACTTGGAGAACTTGGTATAGAGACGGTTTCCCTGGAGTAGTTCGAGAACCAAACGTAGATGTTGCGAGTGTTCGGCTTTTGACTTGGAATAGATCAGGATATCATCGATGAACACAATGACGAAGCAGTCAAGAAAGGGTTTGCACACTCGATTCATTAAGTCCATGAAAACTGTGGGAGCTTTAGTCAAACCAAAAGGCATGACAACAAACTTGTAATGACCATAACGGGTTCGAAAAGCGGTTTTGGGAATATCATCCTCTTGAATGTGTAGTTGGTGATAGCCTGAGCGTAGGTCGATCTTCGAAAAACACGTGGCACCTTGTAACTGATCAAACAAATCGTCGATTCAAGGCAAGGGATAGCGATTCTTGATGGTCAGCTTATTCAACTCTTTATAGTCGATGCACATCCAGAATGATCCATCCTTCTTTTTGACGAAAAGGACAGGCACGCCCCATGGAGAGGTGCTAGGGCGAATAAAGCTTTTATCAAGGAGTTCTTGGAGCTGACTCGAGAGTTCGCGCATTTTAGAAGGAGCGAGACGATAAGGCGCTTTAGCAACAGGGTTTGCACTAGGAATGAGGTCGATTCGGAAGTCGATATCACGAGCGGGAGGTAAACCAGGTATATCATCGGGGAAAATGTTGGGGAATTCATAAACAACGGGAACGTCTTTCACTTCTGTGTTTCCTTTCTTTTCCTTCTCCGCTACTACAATGTTAGCCAAGAAAGCTCTGTACTCCTTGCGGAGATACTTACTTGCTTGGACACATAACTTGAGCTTGAGACCTTTCGAAGGAGTTTCGCTATACACACACAGTTGATCACCATTAGCGAGCGAGAAACGAATCATCTTTTTGAAGCAAACAACTTCAGCACGATTTTCGCGAAGAAAATCCATGCCTACTATGATGTCAAAACTACCGAGCTGCATCGGAATAAGGTCGATAGGGAAAACGTGATTGTTGAGTTCAAGCATACAATCACGTAGAACAGAATTGACAGCGACGGTTCTTCCGGTGGCAACTTCAACATCGAACGTCGAGGGGAGATGGGCGCGCTTACGATTAAGGAGCTTTTCGAATTCAAACGATACAAAACATTTATCTGCTCCAGTATCAAACAAACACGAAGCATATATACCATTCACAAGGAACGTACAATTGACCACATTGTTGTCTACTTGAGCCTAGTGGGCGTTGATGTTGAAAGCACGTCCGCGTGCTGCTGGCTGTTGCTGCTGCTGAGGCTGCTGCTGGGGCTGCTGCTGTTGTGGCTCTTGCTTCACCACTCGATTGGGGCACATGTTTGCGAAGTGGTTGGGATCACCACACGCAAAGCAAGCTCTAGCATGGATTGCGGGTATAGGAGCCGCTTGTTGGCCTTGAGGAGCAGGAAGTAGAGCTTGTTGAGCAGGAACTTGACCATGAGTTGGAGCTGGGGCTTGACGAGGACCTGTACAGCAGTTTGCGGTGAAGTGGCCGTACATATTGCAATGAACACAGAACCGACATGCGATACCCACCGGGTGATGGTAAGTACAAGTAGGGCAGAGCGGGTGTGGCCCAGTGTATGCACGCTTGGCGGGCGGTGCATTGACCACAGGTGCCGCTACTTGGCGGTGTTGAGGTTGCGGTTGGGCAGGTACTGTTTGGAGCGGGGCAGCAGAAACTGCACAGTTCTTGTTGCTGGAACTGTTGTTGTTATTCCTCTTGCGGTGTGAATGCTTTGAAGATTGCGGGGTGCGGCGGTGGCTTAAGCGGTTGAAGCAGCGCTAACTTGGTGCAGGTTCTTGGAGGCTTTGTTGAAATAACCATCCCTTACTCGCTTATCGTTGATCTCAGCTGTAAATAGGTAGGTTTCCTCAATTGTTGTCGTCTTTACAGCCTGAACAAAGTCTGCAACGCAATCCAGAAGAGCACGGATATACTTCTTGATCGTAATATCAGGTAGCGACTTGATCGGGACAGATAATACTCAACTGCTTGAAGCGAGCAGTTAAACCAGCGTTATCTCCGCCATCCTGCTTAATGTGCCAAAATTCATCCCCAAGTTTTTGGAGTTCATGGGGAGGACAGAACTCTTGCATCATGATGTTCTTCAACTCGTTCCACGACAATCCGAAAGCTGCATCGTTTCCTCGTTTGTTCCTCTCGGCCATCCACCAATCAAGAGCACAGGATTGGAAGACGCCGGTAGCATTGACAGTGCGCAGGTTTTCTGGACAGCCACTCTGGCGCAGGGTGACTTTGATAGAATCAAACCATTGAAACATGGCCGTAGGACCATCCTCGCCGGTAAATTCATTTGGTCCGCAGGCTTTGAACTGCTTGAAGCTAAAAGCGGCCTTAGGAGTATCGGTCCTGAACTCCTCTGAAGATTTGCTAGCATTCTCATTCAGTTCACTGACGATTTGTGGGATGACTTTCGCCATTTGCTTAGAGACGAGAGCGGCGATTTGTTTGTCATCATGGTTTCGGTGAGCGGCTCGGGAGTGGAATGATCCAAACGACGACATTGTCTGCAACAGACATCGCCATAGGACTCAAACACAATTTTGATTATTCCTAGTATAGACTAGCGATTTACCATAAAGCTCAGGAACACAACCATTCACAAAATTCACATAGGCACATAACCACAGAATCACATAAGCACATTGACACATAAGCACATAAGCTAACCTAAACACATATTTTGCACGTATTCACCTATCCTTCACAGCACGTATAGCGATTGCGATTAGCGAGCAGCGATTGCGAAATAAAGACCAGCGATTTGTTAGCGTTTTGAGGCAAATGTGTAGTGCGAATCGTGTGTGTTGATCAAAGCGGTCAGCGAAAAGCGACTAAATCACTAAATTTGAAACACATAAATGCATAAAACCACACAAAATTCACATAAAATCGATAATTCACAGAGTTGGCGGCAGCGAAATCCAAGATTGAAACATATGAAATATAAGAGAGATTGTCTTGGGTGTGTAGACCGCGACTACCCAAAGAGGTTCGACTATTCACAAGGACCTTAAGTGCACACTTTGGCCTTCTAGACTGTGGTCTCGCCTCAATTTGGGTGGTCGGCACGCATCCTTCCGGTTACAGCGTGACCCAAGTCGTTGGAGTCCGTCGATACTTTGGTGAAAGTTTTTGTAAAACCAGAAGTATAAAGCGGAACGAGTCATCAAGGTTCGGGTTTCACCCCTAACTCAACGACTACATCCCTGTTGGTACGATAAAATATTGAGACAGATAGGGAGATTTGCGTCGAAGTGTGGATTTCACTCCTAATTCAACGCTAATTCTCTTGTTTAGAGTAATAATAGCGAGTCGAACGAGTGTTTTGGTCGAGAGTTCGCGGTTTTCACACCTAATCTCAACCAAATCATCCGTTTGTGTGTGTATCCAGCCTTAGGAAAGGCTGGTCTTTAGCGGAACTATAGTATGCGATGTTTGCGCAAGAGTTGTAACACCCAGCATCCCTAAACATTAGACTCTTGGCAAGATTAGTCCCTGAACTTTCTTTAATTGTCAGTTTTGGTCCCCGTAGTTATGTAATGTTGACACTTTGATACTTTTGGTATGAATCTTATTTATATTGATGCTCAATACTATGATGCTTGATACTTTACTTTAGATACTTGATTCATGATACTTAAACTATGAGACTTGACACTTAATCTAGAGACTTGACTCTTGATGCTTATTCTAGATACTTGATTCTTTATACTATGGAAGCTAGATTCTTTATGTTGATTCGTGATACTTGATACTTGGAAATCTAGACTCTTGATTCTTGATACTTGAGAAACTATGATTTTTGACTCTTGAAACTTATTCGGTGCTTGACTCCTCAGACTCGTGAAACTTGATTCTTGGTTGAACGAGAGACTGGGGCCTTGTCACTGGCGGAACCTATTAATCTTATAAACTTTTGATGTGAATGTTGTAATCTAGTTATTCTATAATAATGCAACGCGTAATCTAACTCGCAAAACAAATCAGAAACGTGGACACGAAAAGGTTGGATTGGCCAGAATGGCAATCCGATCGGATTGCCACCCGGTCGGATTACCACCCGACCGGATTACCACTCGACCAGATTGTCACCCTATTGGATGACCACCCGATCGGATGGCCATTCGATCGGACTGCCACCCATTCTTAGGACACCTTCCCTCATCTTTGCACTCTCACACTATAAATAGCAGCTGTCACATCAGTCCTTCACTGATGTGACAGCCCTGGTCGAATCAGACGCTCAAACACCCTTCTCCTCCATTTTCTTGGCGATTTCGGTACGTTTTAGACTAGATCTTTGTACTTTCTTGACCTACACTTCATTCTCTACATGATTCTCACTTGAAATCACACTTTTCACCGTGAAATCTCTCGGATCTGAGACCATGAAGATGATGTCATCATGGTGGTTTGTACAAACTACTATGTGATGTCATTCTTTGAAAGATCTAGCTAAGATCTAAGGGAATTCATTCGTTTTTCATCAAATCTAAACTAGAATCTAAGGGTTTTGATAATAAAACTTAAGCTTTCTTAATCTTTCCTCAAACTTTCACTTTAATCGGTGGAAACCGGGTCTAAACGGACTGCAGACTTGGTAAATAGTCTAGTGTCGGCTTTGATCTGAGTTCTTAATGGAATAGACGAGCAAAACAAGGATTCCGACATAAACTCGTCAGAGGCATACGGCTGATCGAACAGGGGTGATTCCCACCCGATCAGGACCGCTGTGTACTGATAGGCTTACTGTTGTCTCAATACGTGTTGTGCCGTCACCGTTAAGCTAGAAACTTGGAAGTTTTACAAGAATGTTAAACAAGAACAAGGGTCGCCCGATCGAGCGGCAACCCGATAGGACAGCCGTCCGATCGGACAGCCACCCTATCAGGAGACACTTGCCCCTTTTACCTTGAAACTTTGAAAACTCTTCGGCACTTAGAACCTTTTGAACATGGAAACTTGGAACCTCGATCGAACGACAACCCGATCGGACAGCAATCCGATCGAGCAGCCATCCGATCAGAGGAACCAGAACACTTAGCACTTGGGTCGAGTGGCAACCCGAATGGACAACAATCCAATCGGGCAACCACCCTATTCCCCATCACCTTGTGGATTTTGAAACCAGAGGCAATCCGATCGGATGGCCATCCGATCGGACAGCTTTCTGTCTCCTCACATACATATATCACCCGACCGGCTGGCAATCCGATCGGACACCCATCCTATCCAGAGACTGATTTGGCACTTTGAGCAATCTCGTTATCCTGCCTGACTCTTATCCTATGGTAATCTAATCAGGGTAATTCTAAAGAGCTCCCTTTGATCCAATAGCAGTCTATATTGTTAAGCAATCACTGTGAGTATACTCGATCCCCTTTTACTTTAAACTGTTGGGGTGCAACATGTATTCTATGAAACTTAAACTTGAGTCTTTTGAAACTTATACTCTGTCCTATGTGTACGTGAAACTTGTGATACTTGATTATTGATTCCTTGTGCTATGTGACGTTTAATCCAGAGTCTGTAGTTCCGCCTTAACAATAGTAGCGCTATAGGAGATGCACCTCTCCCCTTATTCTCGGGGGTATTGTTAGGAGGATTCTAGTTTGCCTTGAGTCTTGGGTGAACACTAAAGCATCGGGATACTTGGGCTATCACTGCGTGGACTGCGACACTAGCACGGCTGAAACTATTTACATTTACATATGGATATGAGTTGTTTTAATCTATTAATCTATTATTAAACTTGTATACTCGCCAATACTTTTGTATTGATATTTTAATACATGTTGCAGGCTGATAGGATGCTTGGAATGCATGGAATTCAACTAGGAGATGCTTAGAAACGTCACCTAGTTAACTTAGAAACTTTTGAACATTTTGAACAATGATTGTTATGTTTTTATACTGGATGTGTTTGGTTGGTACTCTTTAGACAAATGCTATGAAATCAATCTAATTCTATATTGGAACAAATAGTGTTATGGAATTCTCACGAGCAATTTGAATGCTTAGTGCTCGCACCCCGATGTTTACGCCATCGGTTGGGGTGTGACAGATTGGTATCAGAGCCATAACTATAGGGAAATAAGATAAGTAGGGATACTTGCCCTAGTCTATAGCTCTAGAAATCTTGATTCTTATCTGTTGTTTAAGACTTATGTGTTCTACCGTACCTGCTTCCTAGCAGCACATTTTCCTATTAAATTTACATGCCTTTCCTAAGGCTAACATAATATACACTTTATGCATGGAAAACACTGTTAACCGGTGTTTGCATTTTCGCACGAGATTTGCCTTCAAGTCAGGAGTGACACCCAAACCTTGCTGGAAATCTTCGTATTATTCTAGTAGGTCTTATCTGCGGATGAGTACCAACGCTATTAGGGTACGATGTTGTCAAGTTAGAGGTGAAACTCAGATCTTGATAACTAGTCCCACTTCCTGATTTACATGTCTTGCCAAAGTCCTGTAACTTCCGATCGATTGAGTACGTGAAATGACCAAAAGGGCAAATATCGTAGGCCTAACATCGATGACGTGTTTGCCTAAGTAAGTCAAGACACGCTACCTCAATCCGAAAGGGGTTCGTATCACTTTGGTTAGTCACCGCTCCTCTACCCGGAACACACTATGTCTTACGAGCCTATCTTTTATGCTATCTCGATTTTATGCGTGGTTTTAAACTCTATTCTTCGTTTATTTTGACTCTTTGTTTGTTCAGAGACTTTTACACGAATCGCACGTTGTCCGCAATCTAAAACGTAAATTCTAATCTCAGATCGAACTAAATTTATGAAGCTTTATTCTATGTGCAATCTATGTGATAATGTGATTGTAAGACACTAGATGTAACATGGCATGGAATACGAGGGGGAAAGTGGCATGTCCGAAACATGGTGGATACGCCACTGGTACTTCCTATATATAAGTGTTTCTGGCATGTTACCAACTTTCGTACCGAGTGCCATGCGAAATTTAGTGTCTGATGTGGAATTCTAAAGCTATGGAAGGTCTATTTGTGTATTCTATGAGAAACTTATGTGAAATCTATCGTGTACTCTAGTGAAATCTATGTGTAAGCTACGTATGTGTGGATGGAGAAACAAAATACGAAATGTAACCTAGCGCCGAAGACAAGGGGGAAAGTGGCATGTCCGAAACATGGTGGATACGCCGCTGGTACTTCCTATATATAAGTGTTTCTGGCATATTACCAAACCTTCGTACCACGCGCTAAGTGAAATTCGTAATTTTGTAGGCTCTGGTTTAAGTGATTAAATCTACCTTGTTAATCTATGAAATTGAATCTATGTTTTGAGAAGTGGTGACATCTAAAGCGGTGGTTAATGAGGCATGGCACCGATGACGAAACGGGTGTGGCATGATTGAAGTATGGTGGATACGCCGCTGGTACTTCCTATATATAAGTGCTTCCGTCATGTTGGCGAACTATCGTAGCACGTGCCATGCAGGATTTCGTTGTTGGTGGATTATTAACACGAATCTATGTGAAACTTTGTGAACCTATTGGAGTCTATGGAATCTATTGGAGTCTATTGAAATCTACGTGCATCTATTTAAATCTATGGTAAACTGTGTGAATCTATGATGATGATCATGAGTGTGTTCTACGACACGTAACATGACACTGAGTACGAGGTGGAAGCGTGCCCGAAGCGTGGTGGATACGCCGCTGGTACTTCCTATATATAAGCGTTTATAACATTGGCACCAAACTTCGTACAACATGTCATGCGAAGGTCGTGGGTTTGTGGTGATGAGTCTGTTGAAATCTATGTGAAACTTGAATCTTGATCTATGTGAATCTTGATAAGTTTTAGTCTATTGTGTGTGAACCTATATTGTGAGGCTTCGTGAATTTAGACTTATACGATCCTCTTATTGGATCTCTAGGATATCTTCTTGAAAGCTATCCGACACTCTCAGGAAATCCAGGGAGAAGTCTCAGAAAAAGATGATGTCATTCATGGCCGACCAGATTGCCCGACCAAACGCTCCTCCATCCTCTGTGGACTCGAAGGCCGCGAAGCAAAAGCCTACTAAGTTCAACTATAAGCATTTCATCTCTTGCAACCCTAAGTCTTTCACGGGCAGTGATTGGGTGACTGCTATGCTCGAGTGGTTCGACAGCATCGAAGTTACCTTCATTAACAGCGAGTGCCCGGGCCATCTCAAGACTAGGAGTGCAACTGGAAGGTTCCAAGGCAGAGCGTTGGAGTGGTGGTCGAATGAAAGAAACATCCGTTCAAATGAAGAAGCCTATGCTCTTTCATGGGCTGAGGTGCGAGAACTCATAATGCTCGAGTTCTGCCCTCCTCATGAACAATTGAAGCTTGAAGAAGAGTTTTGGCACTTGAAGCAGATTGGTGATGATAATCTGGCTTATACTACCCGTTTTAAGCAACTCAGCTTGATCGTTCCTCACTTGGTTTCTACTCCTAAGCGAATGATAACCAAGTACATCAATGGTCTACCTCCGGTTATGCGTGATTCTATTGAAGCAACTCAACTGGAAACTATTGAAGAAGTCTATCGTTTGGCAGCAAGTTTGAACAACAACCGTGTGCGTGATAAGCAGTTTGCTACTTCTGCACCCTCTAAGTATGCAAATCAAGTTACCTAGCAGCCAGGCGGCAGCAAGAACAGGAAAAGGAAATCTCAGGGTTCCGGATGTAATGCTATTACTCCTGCCGCAAACCCTGCTGCTAAACCTGCTCCTGCTAACCCTGCTGTCCCAGAAGCTAAGAAGCAATACACTGGGTCTCATCCCAAGTGTGCAACTTGCAACTATCATCACCCTACTGCTTCGGCATGTCGTTTGTGTACCAACTGTAACCGCTATGGTCACACGACTCCCTACTGTCGTCAAACTAACCCTACACAGCAAGCTCAGCAAGCCCCAGCTCAGGCAGCGTTACCAGCACCTCCAGCCCCTGTGCAGAACCCAAGGCCAGTCAATGTTGTTCGTGCATGCTACAAGTGTGGAGATACTACCCACCTCCGTAACCATGGTCCTCAGCTGAACCAGGATCAGCAGCCAGCCGCTCGTGGTTGAGCGTTCAACCTTAACGCTGATCAGGCTCGTAATGACAATGACGTCGTCAATGGTATGTTCCTAGTTAATAACCTTTATGCTTCGATTCTATTTGATACTGGTGCCGATAAAAGCTTTGTGTCCGTGGAATTTGAGTCTTTGATAAACTGTACGCGCTCCAAGTTACCTGAGTCGTTCTCTGTTGAGGTCGCCAATGGTAAGTCGATTCTTGTTAATTCTATTGTCCGTCTTCTCTATTGATCTCATACCCATGCGTTTGGGTATCTTTGATGTTATTATCGGTATGGACTGGTTGCGTAAGAACCATGCCAAGATTATGTGTCACGAGAAGCTCGTTCGCCTTCCTCTTCCTTCTGGTGACACTTTAATCGTCTATGGAGACCGGCCTTCGAAAGGATTGAGGTTGATGTCATGCACACTAGCGAGCAGAAGCTTACGTAAACAGAACCCTGCCTTCTTGGCCCACGTGGTGGAACAGAAAGGCAAGGGGAAGAACATAAGCGACGTTCCAGTGGTGTGTGATTTCACTGATGTGTTTCCCGAAGATTTACCTGGTCTTCCTCCGCCTAGATCCGTAGATTTTCGTAATGATCTCTTACCTGGTGCGACTCCTGTCGCCAGGGATCCCTATCATCTTGCACCTTCCGAGACGCAAGAGTTATCTAGTCAGCTACAGGAATTACTAGATAAGGGTTTTATTTGTCCAAGTACCTCCCTGTGGGGTGCTCCCGTTTTGTTCGTCAAGAAGAAGGATGGTTCCTTCCGTATGTGTATCAACTACCATGAGATTAATAAGCTTACTGTGAAGAATCGTTATCCGCTCCCTCGTATTGATGACCTATTTGACCAACTACAAGGCGAGTCCTGTTTTTCTAAGATTGACTTACGCTCTGGGTATCAACAACTACGTGTCCTCGAAGATGATATTCCTAAGACTGCGTTCCGCACTCGATATGGGCACTACGAGTTCGTAGTCATGCCTTTTGGCTTGACCAACGCACCTGCAGTGGTCATGGACCTTATGAACCATGTGTGTAAACCTTATTTGGATCGTTTTGTGATAGTCTTTATTGATGATATTCTTATTTATTCTAAGTCTAAAGCTGATCATGCTCGTCATCTACGTCTTATGCTTGAACTTCTACGTGGTGAACGTCTGTATACTAAATTTTCTAAGTGTGAGTTCTGGATTGATGAAGTGCAATTTGTTGGTCATATTATTAGTAAGCAGGGTATCCAAGTTGACCCTTCTAAGATTGAGGCAGTGAAGAATTGGTGTAAGCCTAAACCCGTGTCCAAGATTCGTTCCTTTCTAGGTTTGGCAGGTTATTACCGCCGGTTCATCGCGGATTTTTCTAAAATCGCTATTCCTCTCACTACGCTAACCCAAAAGGAGAAACCTTTTGTTTGGGGACCCGAACAAGAGGAATCCTTTCAAACCCTTAAGACCCTTTTGTGTAACGCGCCTGTACTTACTCTACCTGATGGAAATGATGATTCCGTGGTATATTGCGATGCCTCGAACCATGGATTGGGCTGTGTGCTCATGCAGCGGGACAAGGTTATTTCTTATGCTTCTTGACAACTCAAGGTGCATGAGAAAAACTATACTACTCACGATCTGGAGCTTGGTACAGTTGTGTTTGCGTTAAGGATATGGCGACACTACTTGTATGGTACTAAGTGCGTGGTTTTCACTGACCATAGAAGTCTTCAACATATCTTCGACCAAAAAGAGCTGAACATGCGACAGAGACGTTGGGTGGAATTGCTTAACGACTACGACTGCGAAATTCGCTACCATCCTGGCAAGGCGAATGTAGTAGCCGATGCTCTTAGTCGTAAAACTCACATGAACGCTATTCATATCTCTAATGACCTCCATGCATGTATTCGTGACGCTCAGTATTCATCAGCTAATGAAGGAAGTCTAGAAGAAGAAATCCATGGCGCCAGGATTGACCAGCTTGAAACTAAACCTAACGGACTGCAGCATTATCTAAATAGCATCTGGGTGCCAGATCGCGATAATCTCCATGAGCTCATTATGGCTGAAGCTCACAAATCTCGTTACTCTATCCATCCGGGTGCCGATAAGATGTACCAGGATCTGCGTACAACTTATTGGTGGCCTGGCATGAAGAGGAGCATTGCTGTATACGTGTCTAAGTGCCTTACTTGCTCGAGGGTGAAGGCTGAACACCAGCGCCCCTCCGGACTCTTAAAGCAACCTAATATCCCAGTTTGGAAATGGGATAGCATTGCTATGGACTTTATTACTAAGTTACCCCGTACACCCGCCGATCATGATAGTATTTTGGTGATTATTGACTGTCTTACTAAATCAGCCCACTTTCTTCCTATTCGCGAACATTATAAAGTGGAGAAACTTGCTAGGATCTATACTGATGAGATTATATGCCATCATGGCATTCCTCTTGACATAATTTCTGACCGTGATGGTCATTTCACTTCACGTCTTTGGCAGACATTTCAGTCCGCTATGGGTTCGCACTTGAATCTTAGCACGGCCTTTCATCCTCAGACGGATGGACAGACCGAGCGTACTATTCAAATCCTAGAGGACATGCTCCGTTCTTGTGTCATCGACTTTGGTGGTAACTGGGATGTAATTTACCATTGATAGAATTCTCGTAGAACAATAGCTATCATTCCAGTATTCAGATGGCTCCTTTCGAAGCTTTGTATGGACGAAAATGTCGATCTCCTCTCAGCTGGCATGAGGTTGGGGAAAAGCAGTTCACTGGCCCTGAGATTATTCAAGAGACAACGGATAAGATTCTTCAGATCCACGATAACCTGATCAAGGCTAGGAGCAGACAAAAGAGCTATGCTGATAATAGGTGGAAGACTCTGGAATTTGCTGTGGGTGCCCGAGTTTTACTCAAGGTATCTCCCTGGAAGGGAGTAGTTCATTTTGGAAAGAAGGAAAGGCTCGCTCCTCGCTATGTGGGTCCTTTCGTGATACTTGGAAGGATTGGTAAGGTAGCGTACAAACTCGACTTGCCACAAGAACTAAACAACGTGCACACAGTGTGCCACGTGTTTAACCTACGTAAATGCCTAGCCGATGAGGAACTGCAGGTTCCTCTTGAAGACTTGCAAATAAATGAAACTGTTCAATTTGTGGAGAAACCGGTCGAAATCATGGATCAAACTGTCAAGCGTCTGAGGCGCAGCAAAATTCACATTGTTAAGGTTCGATGGGAAGGAAAGCGTGGTGCTGAATTCACTTGGGAGCTGAAAAGTGATATGAAGGCCAAGTATCCATAGCTCTTTGAACAGTCTTCATCTAAGATTTCGGGGACAAAATCTCCTAAAGGAGGGGAGACTGTAACGCCCAGCGTCCCTAAACTTTAGACTCTTGGCAAGATTAGTCCCTGAACTTTCTTTAATTGTCAGTTTTGGTCCATGTAGTTATGTAATGTTGACACTTTGATACTTTTGGTATGAATCTTATTGATATTGATGCTCAATACTATGATGCTTGATACTTTACTTTAGATACTTGATTCATGATACTTAAACTATGAGACTTGACACTTAATCTAGAGACTTCACTCTTGATGCTTATTCTAGATACTTGATTCTTTATACTATGGAAGCTAGATTCTTTATGTCGATTCGTGATACTTGATACTTGGAAATCTAGACTCTTGATTCTTGATACTTGAGAAACTATGATTTTTGACTCTTGAAACTTATTCGGTGCTTGACTCCTCAGACTCGTGAAACTTGATTCTTGGTTGAACGAGAGACTGGGGCCTTGTCACTGGCGTAACCAATTAATCTTATAAACTTTTGATGTGAATGTTGTAATCTAGTTATTCTATAATAACGCAACGCCTAATCTAACTCGCAAAACGATTTAGAAACGTAGACACGAAAAGGTTGGATTGGCCAGAATGGCAATCCGATCGGATTGCCACCCGGTCGGATTACCACCCGACTGGATTACCACTCGACTGAATTGTCACCCTATTGGATGACCAGACGATCGGATGGCCATCCGATCAGACTGCCACCCGTTCTGAGCACACCTTCCCTCCTCTTTGCACTCTCACACTATAAATAGCAGCTGTCACATCAGTCCTTCACTGATGTGACAGCCCTGGTCAACTCAGACGCGCAAACACCTTTCTCCTCCATTTTCTTGGTGCTTTCGGTACGTTTTAGACTAGATCTTTGTACTTTCTTGACCTACACTTCATTCTCTACGTGATTCTTACTTGAAATCACACTTTTCACCGTGAAATCTCTCGGATCTGAGACCTTGAAGATGATGTCGTCATGGTGGTTTGTACAAACTACTATGTGATGTCATTCTTTGAAAGATCTAGCTAAGATCTAAGGGAATTCATACGTTTTTCATCAAATCTAAACTAGAATCTAAGGGTTTTGATAATAAAACTTAAGCTTTCTTCATCTTTCCTCAAACTTTCACTTTAATCGGTGGAAACCGGGTCTAAACAGACTGTAGACTTGGTAAATAGTCTAGTGTCGGCTTTGATCTGAGTTCTTACTGGAAAAGATGATCAAAACACGGATTCCGACATAAACTCGTCAGAGGCATACGACTGATCGAACAGGGGTGATTCCCACCCGATCAGGACCGCTGTGTACTGATAGGCTTACTGTTGTCTCAATACGTGTTGTGCCGTCACCGTTAAGCTAGAAACTTGGAAGTTTTACAAGAATGTTAAACAAGAACAAGGGTCGCCCGATCGAGCGGCAACCCGATCGGACAGCCGTCCGATCGGATAGCCACCCTATCAGGAGACACTTGCCCCTTTTACCTTGAAACTTTGAAAACTCTTCGGCACTTAGAACCTTTTGAACATGGAAACTTGGAACCTCGATCGAACGGCAACCCGATGGACGGCAATCCGATCGAGCAGCCACCCGATCAGAGGAACCAGAACACTTAGTACTTGGGTCGAGTGGCAACCCGAACGGACAGCAATCCGATCGGGCAGCCACCCTATTCCCCATCACCTTGTGGATTTTGAAACCAGAGGCAATCCGATCGGATGGCCATCCGATCAGACAGCCTTCTGTCTCCTCACACACATATGTCACCCGACCGGCTGGCAATCCGATCGGATAGCCATCCGATCGGACAGCCATCCGATCCAGAGACTGATTTGGCACTTTGAGCAATCTCGTTATCCTTCCCGACTCTTATCCTATGGTAATCTAATCAGGGTAATTCTAAAAGAGCTCCCTTTGATCCAATAGCAGTCTATACTGTTAAGCAATCACTGTGAGTATACTCGATCCCCTTTTACTTTAAACTTTTGGGGTGCAACATGTATTCTATGAAATTTAAACTTGAGTCTTTTGAAACTTATACTCTATCCTATGTGTACGTGAAACTTGTGATACTTGATTCTTGATTCCTTGTGCTATGTGACGTTTAATCCAGAGTGTGTAGTTCCACCTTAACAATACTAGCGCTATAGGAGATGCACCTCTCCCATTATTCTCGGGGGGTATTGTTAGGAGGATTCTAGTTTGCCTTGAGTCTTGGGTAAACACTAAAGCATCGGGATACTTGGGCTATCACTGCGTGGACTGCGACACTAGCACGGCTGAAATTATTTAAATTTACATATGGATATGAGTTGTTTTAATCTATTAATCTATTATGAAACTTGTACACTCGCCAATACTTTTGTATTGATATTTTAATACATGTTGCAGGCTGATAGGATACTTGGAATGCTTGGAATTCAGCTAGGAGATGCTTAGAAACGTCACCTAGTTAACTTAGAAACTTTTAAACATTTTGAATAATGATTGTTATGTTTTTGTACTGGATGTGTTTGGTTGGTACTCTTTAGACAATTGCTATGAAATCAATCTAGTTCTATATTGGAACAAATTGTGTTATGGAATTCTCATGAGCAATCTGAACGCTTAGTGCTCGCACCCCGATGTTTCCGCCATCGGTTGGGGTGTGACAAGAGTGTAGTGTACAGCGAGCTCGAGCGAGAAATAGCGAGTAAGCTCGTGCAAATCCCACACTGGTTATGCACAAGTCGGTCTGTTGGTATTTAGACTATAGACTAGGTCGTTTCTAAGACATTGACCCGGACTAGGTCGAGTCTTGCCTAATTCCTTATAGTTATGGCTCTGATACCCATCTGTCACACCCCAACCGATGACAAAAACATCGGGGCGCGAGACGAACGAAACAGATTGTCAAGAGAAATTCCATAACAACTAAATTACCGGATAGTTAATATTATTTCCCATACCATAACCCATCAAGTAACTAATTATTTACAGACATAGATATCTCAAAACAAAACATGTTCCGACAGCTCAGATTTAAATAATAAATTGTCTTTGTTTGTTTCTAGACTCTCATTCCTACTAGATTCCACAAGCAGGTAAGCACATCGTCCTAAGCAATCAAACACCTGTCACATACGTTAAAATAGAGGTCAACACACATAGTGTAAAGGTGAGCATACAACTTTAATAGATATAATAGAGTTCGAAAGCGTTTACACATAACCAGCATGTAACATGTATAGTGCGAAGCTAGTAGGTTATCGACAATAAACATGCACAGACTAGACTGCGAGTTGTAGAATGCGCAACACATATCACCACTGTGACATGTGAAGAGGTAACCTTAACAAACCCTGTCTACGACAGGTGCTGAGTCCAAACAAATAGTACTATCATTGCTAAGGTGTCAAGCAACAATCACTGTGTTAACATAACATACAAGCATTCATCGAGTAACACGTATCATGCAATAACGGTCAGCGTATAAATAGTGTTTGCTTGTGTGTCGATGTGATTTAGATTAAGTAACGTATGTAACACCCAAAAGTGCGTAAAGCAAAAAGGGATCGAGTATACTCACAGCGATGGAAATGGATTGCAGGGAGCGCTAGAGTGATTAGCCTGGACAGTTAACGATAGCATAAGCAAAGAGCGATGCGATGAACGGTGCGAAGTGTCCAAGTGTCGAACGTTAATCTGATCGGATGGCATTCCGATCGGATGGTTATTCGATCGGATGTCAATCCGTTCGGATGGTCATCTGATCGGATAGCCATTCGGTCGGATTGACATTCGTTTGGTGAGAATGTGTTTGTGTATGATGGCTTTGAAGTTTTCGTTGTAGCATTTTGAAAACAGAGAAGTATCTCTACCCTTCAGGTCGATCGATCGAACGGTCGATCGATCGAATGGTCGTTCGATCGGATAACGATCCGATTGGCAGGACACTTAGTGAGAACAAGTTCAAGGCAGGATGGTCACTCGATCGGATAGCAATCCGATCGGATGTCAATCCGTTAGAATTGATGTTCTTTGAAAATTATAAAAGTTTAAGTGTTGGGGCTCAAGTGCAATCCGATCGGATTGCAGTTCGATCGGATGGCAATCTGATCGGACGGTAATCCGTCCCAACGAACCTGATCCTCTTGAACTTGATTATTTGCTAAGTTTGAAAAGTTTTGCGGTTTGCTCGAGACGGTATGAAAACGTGTTAAACAACGGAAAGCTCCATCAGACCCAGACTATCCGATCGAGCGGGAATCACCCCAATCCGATCGGTTAACTGTTCGTGATGGGTGGTTTCATGTTCAACCAAAAATCAGTTGTCTCGTTGATATGTTGCAGATCTCAAACCAGGACATCACTAGAGAAGAGTAGAGGGCATGAATGAGCTCCGATTCTATCGGGTTTGAGTGCATTGAGTGTAAAAGAGTTGAAAGAAAGTTAGAAACCATCTTTCAATCCTTTTAACTTTGAAAATGTTTAGATCATTGCGAAATCAAGTGGAAATCCTTCAGATCTGAGTTGTTCTTGGTGGAATGAAGTCAAATCTTGAAGTTCATAAGAACTCCATGCTGACGTCATCCTAAAACACCTCAAATCCGTTGATTTCACAGTTTAAAGTTAAGTTTCAAAGGTGAAAAAAACGGGTTGTTACATACGGCTACTTTAATACATGTTGCAGGAAATTGATGATGATGTGACAAGAAATCTAGTTAGGGTGGGTTGGAATCTCACTCAAAAATTTATTTATGAATCTTGTACTTGTTATGTTTTAATTTACAATATGTTGTATTTTCCTTTCAAACATTGTACCTTGAAATTTAGTAATGAAATGAAGATGGTTATTTTAAATTATTGTCATTTTAGTCCGTTATGATGTTTTGAACAATCTCGTTTGTCTCACTCCGATGTTTCCGCCATCGATTGGGGTGTGACAATCTCCATGGCGGAACTTTTGGGTTGTAAAAAGGAAGAAATTTATTTGACATATTTGGGGATTACAGTTGGGGCAAATACGAATAGGCTTAACAACTGGAAACCAGTTATTAAGGTATTCGATAAACGCTTATCCTCTTGGAAAGCTAAAACTCTTTTGATTGGGGGAGACTCACTTTGATTCGTGCGGTTTTGAAAAGTTCACCGATCTATTTTTTCTCTTTATATAAAACTCCAATCGGTATTATAAATATTTTAGAATCTAAAATGAGAAAATTCCTATGGGTTGGGGTCGGGTCAAGTGAATTGAACAAAACTCATCGGGTGGCTTGGGTCGGCCACACTTCCTAAAAGAATGGGAGTTGGTGATTAGCACCTTAAAAGATGTAAACGAAGCTGTCATGGCGAAATGGGTGTGGAGGTTTAGAGTAGAGAACCAAAGCATATGAAGGAAATTTGTGGAGGCTTGTCAGTATAATAATAGAAGTTGGAATTCTTTGTCGATTAATAACTTCTTAACAGGATGTTGGAACAATATTGCAAAAATGAAAATGAAGGTAAATGTAAAATGCTTACAAAGTTTTATTAGAGGTTAGGTGGGGAACAGGAGTAATATCTGTTTCTGGATCAATATATGGACGGGCATTCAAGTGCTAACAGATAGATGGCCCATTCTTTTCAGTATAGAGACGGAAAAAACGAGTAAACTGTTAAGTGGCAGAGAGGATAACATAAGATCATGATAGGAAAAGGTAGCAATGGATTAGGGACCTGGAAACAGAGTCCGAAATACGAGAATGGCAAGAGTGCCAAGTAATAATGGCAGAAGTATCTCTATCAAGTGAGAGAGACCTGTGGAAGTGGACAGGTGATGATTTGAGTATCTTTCCGGTAAAATCGGTCAAGAAAATGAAGGAAGACGATAGGGTTGATGGTATCTCGAATGTTTTTGAATGGTGTAGGTGGGTGCCCTTTAAATGCAACATCATTGCGTGGAGGGTTAACCTCGATGGCTCGATAGACTAGCTACTAGGGTTAACTTAAGGGGGAGAACATGAATATACCATCGGTTTTGTGCGAGTATTATGAAGAACAAGAAGAAACTGCCGAGCGTTTATTACGGCTTGCATATTCTCGAATCATGTTTGGATGAGTTTTAGTGTAATATACCTCCGCTATACATCTTCACGGTGAAAGATCTTATGGAAGTGCACTGATTTTTACAAATGGGGAAGAAATCAAAGAAGATTATACATGGACTTATTATAATCATGTGTTGGTGTGTTTGGAAAGGAAGAAACGAGATGGTTTTTCAAAATATAAAACAAAGTCCGCAAGATGTTTTGGGAGAAGTCAAATCTAGAAGCATTGTTTGGTTAAGTAATAAGTCTTCTTTTAAGTCTCTTCGTTGGGAGTAATGGTGTAAATCTTCTTTGTATATGTTGTAATTTTTTGCCTTTAACTCGTTTGGGTCAGGGGCGCGATTCTATGTATTCGCATGGGCGAAGCTTTTAAGGGGCGGGAGAGGGCGACCGACCCCCCGAACTTTTCACTCAGTAGTGGAGAGTATGTAGTTTTCATAGCCGGCCCTAGGGGTGTGCGGGGAGGACCACCGGCCAGGGCCCGTGTTTTTCGGGGCACATTTTTTTTAAAAAAAGTCCGATATATATATGTTATGTATATTATATATTATTAAATATAAAAATGACAACCATCTAAAATGTGTAGCCTAGTGGTTGTATGTGTTTGTTTGTGGATTCAAGGTATCTAGTTCGATACCCAGTACAAGCATCCTTTTATTTTTTAACTCTTCTTTATTTTGTTATCTCTTTTTTTTTTTGTGTGAGAGACTTGAAAACAGAGCTATATAGAACTCATCAACTACACATGAAACTCTAACATGTGGTGTATAAATTTAGCTTTACATACCTCATCAGCTTATTTGAGTACTTATTATTTTATTTATTTAAAATACGCTTTAATGTAAATTTAGTTCGGAAACAAGCCGGGTCGATTGTAGGAGAGCTTCACGAATCATTGGTTGGCTATTAGTTTATTACGATATGTTATTTACTCATTCAAATACTATGATTTTGTCATTTTTGGCAATTGCATTATTTACTGCTATAATTTTAATCGTTGTTTTAAAAAAATTAGTTTACGTCGTATATTTATATATTTTCGTTAGCACCCGAGAGGCACATTTTTCTAGGCTCGAACAGGGCACCTGAATTCTCAAGGCCGGCCCTGGTAGTTTTCGTATATAAATTTTTCGGTATTTACGTTTTCGATCCCCCAGTTGTATAGAAATTTTTATATCCGTTGACTTCCGCCCCCCCCCCCCCCCGGGTCGAAAATCTCAAGCTTCGCCATTGTGTATTCACCTCTTACCCGATTGGGTCAGTGGCGTGTTTAATAAAGTTTAATTTTCAAGGAAAAAAATTAAAAGGAAACATCATTTTTCTTTCTATGGAGCAGCAATTTTTGGACTACCACTCTATAAAAACCAAACAGGTAATTAATGTTGGTTGAATATCCTACTGTGGAGCAGCAAATTTGGACCACAACTCTATAATAACCAAACAGGTAATCAATGTTGGTTGACAATCCTACAGTGACATGCTCAATATGCGCATAATTCAAAGGGTTCGATGATTTTAACCCCCAACACTAAAGTCTAAACCCCATTTAATCTTTGTTTTTATTTTGATATCAAAATAAACCTAACATCATTATAAATCAATTAAAGACGCATCACATTTAAAAACCCAAAAATACATATGTGATCTTTCGAAAATAACCACACCAACTCCACATCATGTATCTCATCTATATTTATAACATGCATCCTCTTATGTCATGCTTATAAATTCACTAAAGTCCAATGTGATCATTCAAGCCACTATATCCCACCATTACACGTTCACTACTTCTCAAAACATACATACACACGGAGATGGCCAAATCGATTTTTTGTTGGTTTCGGTTTGGTGGGCTATTGGTTTGGGAGTCGGTTTTGGTTCAGTTCAAACTAGTTTGGCCGGTTTGAGAGTCGGTTTTTACCCGGCTTTGGTTCGGTTTCAGTTTCGGTTACAAACCTCTAACTAAATAGCTAGATACTTTTATTCATATTTAAGTTATTATTAAATGCTAGTAGAAGTAAACCTATGACTAAATAGCTTAAGACCACATGGTGTGGGTGTAAAAATTGGACGTGGAAGTCAGTCTATGCCAAGCTGACCATCCCGTGTCCGGCGTGGAGCACAGCATTGTGGTTGGGGCTTGAGGATCTCCACCGACGTGGGGGGCAAATGTGTGGGTGAGGTGGCAGCGTTTCATTGGTGAGTGGATTTTGGGTTGGTTTTGATTGGTTAATGTTGACGTGGCTACCACTTTTCGCATAACGCCCCATTTTCATTCCCCTTCACAACGAATGGTCTAAAAGTACAGAAAAGGCACGACTTTTTAAATTTTTTCATGGTCGGTTACCCTGGATTCAAACTCGAGAACCGACCCGAACCCGAAATATCTCTATAATAGGAACTGAAGAACAACCGAATTGCAGAATATCAGTTCGGTTTCGGGTAAATTCGGTCTCAGTTTTCGGGTATTTTCGAGTAGACCAGATTTATGCTCACGCCTAAGAGGGCTTCTTCAGTTTAGTGGCCTGTTAACAAAATTCGAAGGTGCCCAATTAATTTTTGTTTGAATTCTATAGAAAATTACATTACGGAGGCGGGGCACCTTACGGGTAGAGGCTTGAGGTTTCCAACCCTTGCTAGAACCACCTCCTAGGGTAGGTTATGCGGGTTAGTTCCACGGGTACATCAAGCCGCACGAGTTTGGAGAATAGGGGTTTGAGGGTGGGGTCCATCTCTTGAATTGTGTGTGTGATTGGCGGGTGGGGTAAAATGGTAGGGTCTATGTCACACCCCAACCGATGGCGGAATCATCGGGGCATGGCACTGAGCGAAACAGATTGACCAGAAGTTTCCATAACAATTATCACTACTATTCAATTTAAATAACATGTCCCATACCATGCCTCAAACAGTAAACAAATTATTACAGATAAGAATCTAGGCAAATATTCTGTTCCGACAACTCAGATTTCAAAATAGGGCAATTGTTTATCTGCTTCTAGAGACCCTTAGTTTGACCACTACAGACAACTATTTGTTGGGCTCTAAAGTTTTATTCTAGCTTCAAATTCCTACCAAGTGTGCGTCCTAAGCACCTGTCACATACGTTAAAATAATGTCAATACATAAAATGTAAAGGTGAGCATACAAGTTTGATAATAACATATAGATTTCGAATTCGTTTACGCATAACCAGCACGTACACATAGTGAAATGAAGCACGTTAGTTATCGACATAGATCCATCGATACCAATGACTGCGGGTTGACTGCCCGAGGCAGTTCGCAATACATGATTACCACCGTAATCCATGCAAGTAATTGTCCTTAACAACCCCCGTGTGATTCAAACTCGAGAACCGACCCGAACCCGAAATATCTCTATAATAGGAACTGAAGAACAACCGAATTGCAGGATATCAGTTCGGTTTCGGGTAAATTCGGTCTCAGTTTTCGGGTATTTTCGAGTAGACCAGATTTATGCTCACGCCTAAGAGGGCTTCTTCAGTTTAGTGGCCTGTTAACAAAATTCGAAGGTGCCCAATTAATTTTTGTTTGAATTCTATAGAAAATTACATTACGGAGGCGGGGCACCTTACGGGTAGAGGCTTGAGGTTTCCAACCCTTGCTAGAACCACCTCCTAGGGTAGGTTATGCGGGTTAGTTCCACGGGTACATCAAGCCGCACGAGTTTGGAGAATAGGGGTTTGAGGGTGGGGTCCATCTCTTGAATTGTGTGTGTGATTGGCGGGTGGGGTAAAATGGTAGGGTCTATGTCACACCCCAACCGATGGCGGAATCATCGGGGAATGGCACTGAGCGAAACAGATTGACCAGAAGTTTCCATAACAATTATCACTACTATTCAATTTAAATAACATGTCCCATACCATGCCTCAAACAGTAAACAAATTATTACAGATAAGAATCTAGGCAAATATTCTGTTCCGACAACTCAGATTTCAAAATAGGGCAATTGTTTATCTGCTTCTAGAGACCCTTAGTTTGACCACTACAGACAACTATTTGTTGGGCTCTAAAGCTTTATTCTAGCTTCAAATTCCTACCAAGTGTGCGTCCTAAGCACCTGTCACATACGTTAAAATAATGTCAATACATAAAATGTAAAGGTGAGCATACAAGTTTGATAATAACATATAGATTTCGAATTCGTTTACGCATAACCAGCACGTACACATAGTGAAATGAAGCACGTTAGTTATCGACATAGATCCATCGATACCAATGACTGCGGGTTGACTGCCCGAGGCAGTTCGCAATACATGATTACCACCGTAATCCATGCAAGTAATTGTCCTTAACAACCCCCGTGTGATTCAAACTCGAGAACCGACCCGAACCCGAAATATCTCTATAATAGGAACTGAAGAACAACCGAATTGCAGGATATCAGTTCGGTTTCGGGTAAATTCGATCTCAGTTTTCGGGTATTTTCGAGTAGACCAGATTTATGCTCACGCCTAAGAGGGCTTCTTCAGTTTAGTGGCCTGTTAACAAAATTCGAAGGTGCCCAATTAATTTTTGTTTGAATTCTATAGAAAATTACATTACGGAGGCGGGGCACCTTACGGGTAGAGGCTTGAGATTTCCAACCCTTGCTAGAACCACCTCCTAGGGTAGGTTATGCGGGTTAGTTCCACGGGTACATCAAGCTGCACGAGTTTGGAGAATAGGGGTTTGAGGGTGGGGTCCATCTCTTGAATTATGTGTGTGATTGGCGGGTGGGGTAAAATGGTAGGGTCTATGTCACACCCCAACCGATGGCGGAATCATCGGGGCATGGCACTGAGCGAAACAGATTGACCAGAAGTTTCCATAACAATTATCATTACTATTCAATTTAAATAACATGTCCCATACCATGCCTCAAACAGTAAACAAATTATTACAGATAAGAATCTAGGCAAATATTCTGTTCCGACAACTCATATTTCAAAATAGGGCAATTGTTTATCTGCTTCTAGAGACCCTTAGTTTGACCACTACAGACAACTATTTGTTGGGCTCTAAAGCTTTATTCTAGCATCAAATTCCTACCAAGTGTGCGTCCTAAGCACCTGTCACATACGTTAAAATAATGTCAATACATAAAATGTAAAGGTGAGCATACAAGTTTGATAATAACATATAGATTTCGAATTCGTTTACGCATAACCAGCACGTACACATAGTGAAATGAAGCACGTTAGTTATCGACATAGATCCATCGATACCAATGACTGCGGGTTGACTGCCCGAGGCAGTTCGCAATACATGATTACCACCGTAATCCATGCAAGTAATTGTCCTTAACAACCCCGTGTGATTCAAACTCGAGAACCGACCCGAACCCGAAATATCTCTATAATAGGAACTGAAGAACAACCGAATTGCTGGATATCAGTTCGGTTTCAGGTAAATTCGGTCTCAGTTTTCGGGTATTTTCGAGTAGACCAGATTTATGCTCACGCCTAAGAGGGCTTCTTCAGTTTAGTGGCCTGTTAACAAAATTCGAAGGTGCCCAATTAATTTCTGTTTGAATTCTATAGAAAATTACATTACGGAGGCGGGGCACCTTACGGGTAAAGGCTTGAGGTTTCCAACCCTTGCTAGAACCACCTCCTAGGGTAGGTTATGCGGGTTAGTTCCACGGGTACATCAAGCCGCACGAGTTTGGAGAATAGGGGTTTGAGGGTGGGGTCCATCTCTTGAATTGTGTTTGTGATTGGCGGGTGGGGTAAAATGGTAGGGTCTATGTCACACCCCAACCGATGGCGGAATCATCGGGGCATGGCACTGAGCGAAACAGATTGACCAGAAGTTTCCATAACAATTATCATTACTATTCAATTTAAATAACATGTCCCATACCATGCCTCAAACAGTAAACAAATTATTACAGATAAGAATCTAGGCAAATATTCTGTTCCGACAACTCAGATTTCAAAATAGGGCAATTGTTTATCTGCTTCTAGAGACCCTTAGTTTGACCACTACAGACAACTATTTGTTGGGCTCTAAAGCTTTATTCTAGCTTCAAATTCCTACCAAGTATGCGTCCTAAGCACCTGTCACATACGTTAAAATAATGACAATACATAAAATGTAAAGGTGAGCATACAAGTTTGATAATAACATATAGAGTTCGAATTCGTTTACGCATAACCAGCACGTACACATAGTGAAATGAAGCACGTTAGTTATCGACATAGATCCATCGATACCAATGACTGCGGGTTGACTTCCCGAGGCAGTTCGCAATACATGATTACCACCGTAATCCATGCAAGTAATTGTCCTTAACAACCCCCGTGTGAACGGGTGCTGATTCCAAACTATAGTACAATCGTTGCTAAGGCAGGTAAACACCATTCCATGTGTAAACATGACTAACTAGCATTCATGAGCCACGTATAACATGCATTAGCGGTTAGCGTTCAAATAGTATTTGAGTAGTGTGATTTTTGTAGTTTGAATATTCGTAACGTATGTAACACCCAAAAGTGCGTAAAGCAAAAAGGGATCGAGTATACTCACAGCAGTTGATGGATTGAAGGGAGCGCTTAGCGAGTATGATTAGCCTGAGTAGATTAGGTAGAATAACTATAAGTGATGCGTAAAACGATACAAAGTATGAGTGAGTCGGATAGTAGTTCGATCGGATGGTAATCCGAGCGGACAACAATCCGTGCGGATAGCAATCCGTTCGGGTGGTCATCCGGTCGGATAGGTTATCCGGTCGGATGACTATTCGAGTGGATTTTTTCTTCCAATAAGAAGGATGTGTTTGTGTATGATGGTTTCACTTTTGAAGTTTTCGTTGTAGCATTTTGAAAACATTGAAGTATCTCTATCTTTCAAGTCGGTCGATCGGATGACTAGTCGTGCGGATGGCAATCCGTTCGGAGGGTCATCCGGTCGGATGGCGACTTAGTGATGAGTCTACCTAATGAAAATAAGTTCATAACAGGAGTGTCATTCGATCGGATGCCCATCCGATCGGATGGCAACTACATTATTGAACATGTTGAAAATCTTTTAAGTCTTTAAAGTCTTAGTATCTCATGATCCGAAGAGTAATCCAGTCAGATGGTCGTCCGATCGGATTACAATTCGTTCGATACTCAAACTTCCGATGAGGTTGTTCAAGTGTGGGTCCCAAGTGTGATCCGTTCGGATGACAATCTGTTCGGATAACCTATCCGTTCGGACAGCAGTCCGATCGGACAGCATTCCGTTCCGATTGTCCCGTTTGTCTTACACTTGGTGGTTTTTGGTCGTTTGTTGTTTTATCGAGACGTTGTGACAACGTGTTAACCAATAGAACTCCGTTTCGACCCAAGTGACCAGACCGACCAGGAATCACCCTAGTTCGGCCGGTTACTGGCTCAGGACGGTCGTTCTTGTTTAATCCGAAATCGGTAGTCTCGTGTGTAGAATTCAGACCTTGGACTAGTACAACACTATGGATGAGTAGGAGACTAGAACCGGGTCCCATTCTATCGGTTTTGAGTGTAATGAGTGTAAAAGAGTTGAGAGAAAGCTAGAAACCATCTTTCAATCATTTTTCACCATTCTTGTGTCAAGTTCTTTACAAGATTTTTGTATGTTTGCGTGGAAATCGGTTAGATCTCGGTTGTTCTTGGTGGATTGAAGTCAAAACATGAAGTTCTTGAAGAACACATGATGACGTCATCCTAAAACACCCGAAATCTAGTGATTTCACGGTTAAAAGTTAAGATTTGAAAGATAGAAAGGTGTAGGAGTGCGTGCGGATCAAGAACGTACAAGATTTAGGACGAGATCTTACCTGGATTGAGAAAAATCGAAGAAAAGGTGAGGAGCACGAAAAGTTCGGACAAGGATTTCCAAAAGTGGAAAGTATGACAATGACAGGGGTATTTATAGGATTTCAAAAGAGGAAAGGGATATCCGATCGGATGACATACCGCCCGGATTGACTATCCGGTCGGATGACATCCTGGTCGGATGGCACCTATCTTGAAGGCAAGGCGGCTATCCGATCAGATGGCTATCCGATCGGATGGCACCTGGGTTGAGTGTTTGATGCGACGATTTCGATTGTGAGCGGCTCGTCACGATAGGGTTTCCTAGTCAAATTACTTTTAGTCCCAACTACCAATTATCATAGTTCGATTTCGATTCGGATTCGAGTTCGATTGCGTTTCGAGTTTCGATTGAGTTCGATTGAATTCCACAACACACACACACACACACACACACACATATATATATAACACGCACAAGTAACACATAAGGCACACACACGTATAATAACCAAATTAAGTCGAGTTGCAGTTCGTATCATGATTCGATGTCGAGTAGCATAGCTTGATTATCGATTAATTAACTTTATCGCATTGTTACTTCCTATAGTTCACAGTCGTAAGTCGATTAGATAGTGATAAACACACGTCGATTTTAGCAATTAACAACACTTACTCCACATATTACAATCAAAATAAGGAAAGTACTATAAGTCAAATTCGTATAATCGGTCGTTGACTTTGACCTTGACCTTGACCTTGACTTCCGAAAACACGGGGTGTTACAGCCTCCCCTTGTTTAGGGAATTTCGTCCCGAAATTAAGATGAAAGTTGTATAACGCCGTGAATCACGTTTGAGAACTTTCTCTTTCTAGACTTTCTCTTTAAACAATTGTGGGTACTTCGCCTTCATGTCGCTTTCGAGTTCCCAGGTGAACTCCGCGCCTCGTTTGCCTTCCCATCGGACTTTGACAATACGAATGCGAGAGCGTCTGAGCTACTTGGTTTGGCGATCCATGATTTCGACAGGCTTCTCCACGAAGTGTAATGTTTCATTTACTTGCAGGTCATCGAGAGAGACATGTAAGTCGTGGTTGGCTAGGCACTTTCGGAGGTTTGACACATGGAAAGTCGGGTGGACGTTAGTAAGTTCCTTCGGTAGTTCGAGTCTGTAGGCGACTTTTCCGATCCTTTCCAGAATCTTAAAAGGTCCAACATATCGCGGCGCTAGTTTCCCTTTCTTGCCGAATCGGACCACACCCTTCCAAGGAGAAACCTTTAGGAGTACGTAGTCGCCAACGTCAAATTCAAGGGGCTTGCGTCGTTTATTGGCGTAACTTTTCTGTCGATCCCGAGCTTTCACTAAGTTGTCCCGGATTTGGAAAATTTTGTCTGTCGTTTCTTGCAGTAGCTCGGGACCGGTTAGTTGCGAGTGACCGATCTCGTGCCACACAATAGGCGATCGACATCTCCTTCCGTATAAAGCCTCGAATGGTGCCATTTGTATGCTGGAATGATAACTGTTGTTGTACGAGAATTCGACTAACGGCAGGTATTTATCCCAATTACCTCCGAATCTATGACACACGAACGGAGCATGTCTTCAAGAGTACAAATCGTTCTTTCAGTCTGACCGTCGGTTTGGGGGAGGAAAGCGGTACTTAGATTGAGCGTTGTACCAAGAGCTTCTTGAAACGTTTCCCACAGTCGCGAGGTAAACCGAGCATCGCGATCAGAGATGATGTCACGAGGCGTCCCATGATTACAAATGATCTCGTCGGTGTAGATTCGGGCTAATCGTTCAACCTTGTAGTCTTCTCGTATCGGCAGAAAGTGAGTTGATTTAGTTAAACGGTCAACAACAACCCATATGCTATCGTGACCTGATGACGTGTGCGGAAGCTTCGTTATGAAATCCATAGCTATACTTTCCCACTTCTACATCGGAATTGGTGGTTGTTCGAGTAAGCCAGAGGGTCTTTGATGTTCAGCCTTGACTCTTGCACAAGTTAGGCATTTTCCAACGTAGAGGGCAATATCCCTTTTCATGCCGGGCCACCAGTACCTGTAGCGAAGATCCTGGTACATTTTGTCAGCGCCGGGATGAATAGAATAACGGGATTTGTGGGCTTCATCCATCAGGATCTGTCGCAAATTGGTTCGCTTAGGGATCCAGATTCGGTCCAGAAAGTGGAATATCCCATTGGATTTGCTCACAAGCTGGGCTCCATCGTGGTAGATCTGTTCCCTCTTCAGCGTGCGTTCATTAAAACACGCATGCTGGGCTTCACGAATAAGGGTTTCGAGGTCGTGTTGGGCTTGAACATTACGAGTGCTAAGCAGATAACTCCGTCTGCTGAGTGCGTCGGCAACAACATTCGCCTTGCCTGGGTGATAACGGATCTCACAGTCGTAATCGTTGAGAAGTTCTACCCATCGGCGTTGACGCATATTAAGTTCCTTCTGATTAAAGATATGTTGTAGGCTCCTATGATCGGTGAAGATCGTACACTTGGTACCATACAGGTAGTGTCACCAAATCTTTAATGCAAAAACAACTGCGCCTAGCTTGAGATCATGGGCTGTATAGTTCTTCTCGTGGATTTTGAGCTGACGAGACGTGTAAGCTATAACCTTGTTCCGTTGCATGAGGACACAACTGAGACCAAGGTTGGAAGCATCACAGTAGACAATAAAATCGTCGTTTCCGTCGGGCAATGCGAGAACAGGAGCATTGCAGAGCTTATGCTTGAGGGTTTGAAAGGCAGTCTCTTGTTTGGTTCCCCAGACAAAAGGCTGATCTTTATGCGTGAGAGTGGTAAGCGGCACAGCAATCTTCGAGAATCCTTCGATAAATCGTCGATAATAGTCCGCTAGTCAAAGAAAAGAACGGACTTCAGACGGATTCTTTGGTGTAAACCAACTCTTGATGGCTTAAATCTTCGCAGGATTGACATGAATACCTTGACTATTAACGATGTGACCCAGAAACTGAACTTCCTCCAACTAGAATTCGCACTTGGAGAATTTGGCATAGAGTTGATTCCCCTGGAGTAGCTCGAGAACCAAACGTAGATGTTGCGCGTGTTCGGCTTTCAATTTGGAATAGATCAAGACATCGTCGATGAACACGATGACGAAACGATCGAGATATGGTTTACACACGCGATTCATAAGATCCATGAAGACCGCGGGTGCGTTGGTTAGACCAAAGGGCATAACAACGAATTCGTAGTGACCGTATCGGGTGCGAAACGCGGTTTTGGGTATATCCTCCTCTTGTATGCGCAGTTGATGATAGCCTGAACGTAAATCGATCTTCGAGAAACACGTAGCACCTTGTAGCTGATCGAACAAGTCGTCAATACAGGGTAGGGGATAGCGGTTCTTGATAGTTAACTTATTCAATTCCCGGTAGTCGATGCACATCCGGAACGACCCATCCTTCTTTTTGACGAAAAGGACTGGAGCGCCCCATGGGGAGGTGCTCGGGCGAATGAAGCCTTTCTTAAGCAATTCTTGGAGTTGGTTTGAGAGTTCACGCATTTTGGACGGTGCGAGTCGATAAGGAGCTTTTGCAACAGGATTGGCTCCAGGAATGAGGTCGATACGAAAGTCGATATCACGACTTGGCGGCAAACCTGGAAGATCATCAGGAAACACATGAGGAAGTTCACGAACCACAGGAACGTCTTTCACTTCCTTCTTCTCTTTCTTTTCCTTCTCCGCTACTACAATGTTTGCCAAGAAAGCTCTGTATTCCTTGCGGAGATACTTGCTAGCTTGGACACATGACATGAGCTTGAGCCCTTTCGAGGCAGTTTCACCGTATACACACAATAAATCACCATTAGCGAGCGAGAATCGAATCATCTTGTCGTAACACACAACTTCAGCATGGTTTTCGCGTAGAAAGTCCATGCCTATTATGACGTCGAAACTTCCGAGTTGCATTGGAATGAGGTCGATTGGGAAAATGTGATTGTTGAGCTCAAGAGTACAATCACGGATAACGGAATTGACAGCGACAGTTCTTCCAGTGGTGACTTCAACGTCGAATGTCGAAGAGAGTTTGGAGCGTTTACGACTAAGAAGCTTCTCGAATTTGAACGACACAAAGCAATTATCGGCTCCAGTATCAAACAAACATGAAGCATAAATACCATTCACAAAGAACGTACCATTGACCACGTTGTTGTCGGCTTGGGCTTGGTGCACGTTGATGTTGAAAGTTCTAGCGCGTGCGGCCTGTTGTTGTTGTTGCTGGTGTTGCTGTTGCTGTTGAGGCTGCTGCTGCTGGGGCTCTTGCTTCACAACCCTGTTTGGGCACATGTTGGCGAAATGGTTAGGATCGCCACATGTGAAGCAGGCTCTGGCTTTGACCGCGGGTGCCGGAGGAGCTTGTTGACCCTGTGGGGCGGTGAGTAGAGCTTGATGAGCAGGAGCTTGTCGAATACGGCAGTTGGCAGTAAAATGACCGTACACATTGCAATGAGCACAAAAACGGCAAGCAATGGCAATTGGGTGATGGTAGGTACAAGTAGGGCAGAGCGGATGTGGCCCAGTGTATGCACGCTTAGCAAGGGGTGCATTGGCCACAGGCGCTACCACTTGGCACTGTTGAGCTGGTACGGCTTGAACTGGTCCAGCAGTGATCGCACAGTTCTTGTTGCTGGAGCTGTTCTTTCTCTTGTTCTTCCATTTGTTGCTCGAGGAGGTGGGTTCGGCAGTTGGTGCGGTGGCGGTAGCTTGATGCAGATGCTTCGAAGTCTTATCCCAGACACCAGCCTTAACCCGCTTGTCGTTGATTTCAGCGGCTAGTAGATAAGTTTCCTCGATCGTCGTAGTCTTAGCCCCTTGCACGAAATCAACAACGCAGTCAGGCAGGGCCCGGATGTACTTCTTGATTGCCATGTCGGGGGTCTTGACTTGGTCGGGACAGATGATGCTGAGCTGTTTGAAACGAGCAGTGAGACCAGCATTGTCTCCATCCTTTTGCTGTATGTGCCAAAATTCATCTTCTAGCTTTTGACGTTCGTGAGGAGGGCAGAATTCCTCTAGCATAACTTCCTTGAGCTCGTCCCATGACAGATCGTAGGCTGCATTGTTCCCTCGCTTGTTCCTCCCAGCCGTCCACCAGTCTAGTGCACGGGACTGGAAAACGCCGGTAGCATTCAGAGTACGGAGGTTATCAGGGCAACCACTCTGTCGCAGAGTAACCTCAATGGAATCAAACCAGTGGAATAAAGTAGTAGGACCTCCCTCGCCAGTGAATTCTTTTGGCCCACACGACTTGAATTTCTTGAAATTGAAGGTCTTCGCGGTAGCTTTAGGAGCTTCGGTTCTCGATTCCTCAGACGATTTGCTGGCATTCTCATAAACATCACTTACGGCCTTTGCCACACTCTTAGCGATGATGGTAGCAAGGCATTTGTCTCTCTTTTCTTGACGAGAAAGTGAGTGACGGGATCCAGATGACATTGTCTGCAACAGACATTGTTGCAGGACTCAACATATTGTATTTGAATCTCACCTCACACGTCTACTACTTACTAAAGCTAATGAACACGCAGATTCACGTAAACACATAATCACATAGCGCCTAAGCACGTAAAGCAAAGAAGCAAGGAAACACATAAGCATTTAATCACTAGAGGCAGTTAGAAAACAGAAACCTATTATTCAAGGTCTGCGATCGTTCGAGAATAGCGTAGTATAAGCGTATATCGTAGCATAAAGTCGTCCAAAATTCAGCGATTTGTTAGCGATTTGAGATAGAAAGGCAGTGTGAATCGTGTGTGTCGATTGAAGTGAAAGCGAAATCGAGTAAGTTCCAAAAATTTGAACATATAAACAGATAACACACATATAAACTTATAAAATCGACGAATTATCAGAGTCAGCAGTTGCATGCTTAGAATCGAAATACGTAAAAATCGAGAAATAGACTGTCTGCGGCTAGTAGACTTCGATTAACCAAAGCGATTCAACTATTCGCAAGGACTTGTCATCTACGTTTGACTTTCAGGACTGTGTCCTTGCCTCGATTTTTGGGCGTCTGGCACACATCCCTAGGGCTGTAAACGAGTCGAGCCGAGTCGAGCCAGGGTGGGGTCGAGCTCAAGCTTGAAATTAATTCAGGAGGCTAAATTTGGCTTGAGCTTTACGTCGGAGTTAAACGAGCCTAAGAACGAGCCAACGAGTCGAGCCATGGGCCGAGCCGAGCTTAGCTCGAGCTGGGCTTGGTTACAAAATGAGCCAGCTTGGTTCACGTCATCTCAAATAGAGTTTTTTTAGCTAGTTTTTCTCGAGCTTCTTTCGAGCGAGCTACGAGCCGAGCTACGAGTCGCGAGCTTTATGAACAGCCCTGCACATCCCGTTAGTCATGTCGTGACTTCAGGTCGTTGGAGTCCGTCGAGACTTTGGTGGGAGTTTTGTAAAATGTGCGGAGCAAGTCGTCAAGGTTAGGGTTTCACCCCTGTCTCAACAACTCCGTCCCTGTTTTTAGTAAAATAGAGGAGATTATTCATCAAAATATGGATTTCACTCCTGATTTGGTATAATTCCCTCGTTAAACAAGCGTTCGTTATTGAAAAAGAAAGAAGAAATCATTGATAAGTTGATAAAACAGCATTAATTCAAGCAACTTAGTCGAGAGTTTGTGGTTTTCACACCTAATCTCGACTTTATCGCCTATTTATAGCTGTAATTTCGAGTGTAGTGATAGTGTAGCATAAGCGAGAATAGCGAGGAATACGCTCGTACATAGTCCCTACTGGTTATGCACAAGTCGATCTGTTGGTTTCTAACTATAGCCTAGGTTTCTAAGACATCGACCCGGACTAGGTCGTGTCCTGCCTAATTCCCTATAGTTATGGCTCTGATACCAATCTGTTACACCCCAACCGATGGCGGAATCATCGGGGCATGGCACTGAGCGAAACAGATTGACCAGAAGTTTCCATAACAATTATCATTACTATTCAATTTAAATAACATGTCCCATACCATGCCTCAAACAGTAAACAAATTATTACAGATAAGAATCTAGGCAAATATTCTGTTCCGACAACTCAGATTTCAAAATAGGGCAATTGTTTATCTGCTTCTAGAGACCCTTAGTTTGACCACTACAGACAACTATTTGTTGGGCTCTAAAGCTTTATTCTAGCTTCAAATTCCTACCAAGTGTGCATCCTAAGCACCTGTCACATACGTTAAAATAATTTCAATACATAAAATGTAAAGGTGAGCATACAAGTTTGATAATAGCATATAGAGTTCGAATTCGTTTACGTTTACGCATAACTAGCACGTACACATAGTGAAATGAAGCACGTTAGTTATCGACATAGATCCATCGATACCAATGACTGCGGGTTGACTGCCCGAGGCAGTTCGCAATACATGATTACCACCGTAATCCATGCAAGTAATTGTCCTTAACAACCCCGTGTGAACGGGTGCTGAGTCCAAACTATAGTACTATCGTTGCTAAGGCAGGTAGACAACATTCCATGTGTAAACATAACAAACAAGCATTCATGAGCCACGTATAACATGCATTAGCGGTTAGCGTTCAAATAGTATTTGAGTAGTGTGATTTTTGTAGTTTGAATATTCGTAACGTATGTAACACCCAAAAGTGCGTAAAGCAAAAAGGGATCGAGTATACTCACAGCGGTTGATGGATTGAAGGGAGCGCTTAGCGAGTAGGATTAGCCTGAGTAGATTACGTAGCATAACGATATGTGATGCGTAAAACGATACAAAGTATGAGTAAGTCGGATAGTAGTTCGATCGGATGGTAATCCGAGCGGATAGCAATCCGTGCGGATAACAATCCGTTCGGGTGGTCATCCGGTCGGATAGGTTATCCGGTCGGATGACTATTCGAGTGGATTGTTTCTTCCTATAAGAAGGATGTGTTTGTGTATGATGGTTTGACTTTTGAAGTTTTCGTTGTAGCATTTTGAAAACATTGAAGTATCTCTATCTTTCAAGTCGGTCGATCGGATGACTAGTCGTGCAGATGGCAATCCGTTCGGAGGGTCATCCGGTCGGATGGCGACTTAGTGATGAGTCTACCTAATGAAAATAAGTTCATAACAGGAGTGTCACTCGATCGGATGCCTATCCGATTGGATGGCAACTTCGTTATTGAACATGTTGAAAATCGTTTAAGTCTTTAAAGTCTTAGTATCTCATGATCCGAAGAGTAATCCAGTCAGATGGTCGTTCGATCGGATTGCAATTCGTTCGATACTCAAACTTCCGATGAGGTTGTTCAAGTGTGGGTCCCAAGTGTGATCCGTTCGGATGACAATCCGTTCGGATAACCTATCCGTTCGGACAGCAGTCCGATCGGACAGCATTCCGTTCCGATTGTCCTGTTTGTCTTACTTGGTGGTTTTTGGTCGTTTGTTGTTTTATCGAGACGTTGTGACAATGTGTTAACCAATAGAACTCCGTTTCGACCCAAGTGACCAGACCGACCAGGAATCACCCTAGTTCGGCCGGTTACCGGCTCAGGACGGTCGTTCTTGTTTAATCCGAAATCGGTAGTCTCGTGTGTAGAATTCAGACCTTGGACTAGTACAACACTATGGATGAGTAGGAGACTAGAACCGGGTCCGATTCTATCGGTTTTGAGTGTAATGAGTGTAAAAGAGTTGAAAGAAAGCTAGAAACCATCTTTCAATCCTTTTTCACCATTCTTGTGTCAAGTTCTTTACAAGATTTTTGTATGTTTGCGTGGAAATCGGTTAGATCTCGGTTGTTCTTGGTGGATTGAAGTCAAAACATGAAGTTCTTGAAGAACACATGATGACGTCATCCTAAAACACCCAAAATCTAGTGATTTCACGGTTAAAAGTTAAGATTTGAATGATAGAAAGGTGTAGGAGTGCGTGCGGATCAAGAACGTACAAGATTTAGGACGAGATCTTACCTGGATTGAGAGAAATCGAAGAAAAGGTGAGGAGCACGAACAGTTTGGACAAGGATTTCCAAAAGTGGAAAGTATGACAATGACATGGGTATTTATAGGATTTCAAAAGAGGAAAGGGCTATCCGATCGGATGACATACCGCCCGGATTGACTATCCGATCGGATGACATCCTGGTCGGATGGCACCTGGGTTGAGTGTTTGATACGACGATTTCGATTGCGAGCGGCTCGTCACGATAGGGTTTCCTAGTCAAATTACTTTTAGTCCCAACTACCAATTATCATAGTTCGATTGAATTCCACAACACACACACACACACACACACACACACACATATATATATATATATATAACACGCACAAGTAACACATAAGGCACACACACACGTATAATAACCAAATTAAGTCGAGTTACGGTTCGTATCATGATTCGATGTCGAGTAGCATAGCTTGATTATCGATTAATTAACTTTATCGCATTGTTACTTCCTATAGTTCACAGTCGTAAGTTGATTAAATAGTGATTAACACACGTCGATTTTAGCAATTAACAACACTTACTCCCCATAATACAATCAAAATAAGGAAATTACTATAAGTCAAATTCGTACAATCGGTCGTTGACTTTGACCTTGACTTTGACTTTGACTTCCGAAAACACGGGGTGTTACAGTCTGTGGTTCAAAAGTACTTTGTAGTGTAAGGGTAAGCGTCACTAGTGTTTTATAGTGCAAGGGTATTTAGTAGGTTGCTTCTGTGGATTGCCCTTGCACCGAGTAGTCCCCAAGTCAATTCGCCCCAGATTGTAAGCCTTCCCAAAGGCTAGAGCGAGTTCTCACAACTTAACTTGTTATTCCCAAAAATCCAAACCCATGCCCAACAATATTCATAATCACATAACACATGTTCATTTGCGGATTTGCGCGCTTTAAAACATTATTATCTTGATCGTGTTCCAGTCCAAAAACGTTAAAAATGACGTTTTTGGGGGTAGGGTCCATCTCTTGAATTGTGTGTGTGATTGGCGGGTGGGATAAAATGGTAGGGTCCATGGTTCAAATGTACTTTGTAGTGTAAGGGTAAGCGTCACTAGTGTTTTATAGTGCAAGGGTATTTAGTAGGTTGCTTCTGTGGATTGCCCTTGCACCGAGTAGTCCCCAAGTCCATTCGCCCCAGATTGTAAGCCTTCCCAAAGGCTAGAGCGAGTTCTCACAACTTAACTTGTTATTCCCAAAAATCCAAACCCATGCCCAACAATATTCATAATCACACAACACATGTTCATTTGCGGATTTGCGCGCTTTAAAACATTATTATCTTGATCGTGTTCCAGTCCAAAAACGTTAAAAATGACGTTTTTGGGGGTAGGGTCCATCTCTTGAATTGTGTGTGTGATTGGCGGGTGGGGTAAAACGGTAGGGTCCATGGTTCAAAGGTACTTTGTAGTGTAAGGGTAAGCGTCACTAGTGTTATATAGTGCAAGGGTACTTAGTGGGTTGCTTCTGTGGATTCCCTTGCACCGAGTAGTCCCCAAGTCAATTCACCCTGGATTGTAAGCCTTCCCAAAGGCTAGAGCGAGTTCTCACAACTTAACTTGTTATTCCCAAAAATCCAAACCCATGCCCAATAATATTCACAATCACATAACACACGTTCATTTGTGGATTTGCATGCTTTAAAACATTATTATCTTGCTCGTGTTCCAGTCCAAAAACGTTAAAAATGGCGTGTATATATAGAACTCATCTTAAACATATGCTATTATTTGCTTGCATTAAGACCACTCGTCGGACTAGGACCACTCAAACCGATGCTTCTCTGTGATAGATCCACTGTCCCGATCATCTACCGCCACCCAAACAAATGTATAAATGAAGTTTACATTTACTCATTTTTGATTTCACAAATTGATTTTTTATGAACATAAATTTATTTGAAAATACATAATTATTAAAATATTTTTTTGTATTATCTTAAAATCCAACTTGAAAGTTATTGTACGTCTTTGATGTTTCCGAACAATGCAATATCCGATTTACAAATATTCCACTAACATTAATATTTATATTAAAAAAATCATACAAACTAAATAAGATTATGTAAATCATAATATCAATCTAAAACAACAAATAAAATTAATGTTAATAAATTTCCTATAAATAGTAAAAACCGTAACCAGCTAACAAATGAACCTTACCACCGCCCAAACAAATGCATCAATGAAGCTTACCAAAATATTCAACCTTATTGGACTCTGTTCACAACAGGGTGTAGAGTGTAGTGATAAGAGAGTTATATAACCCTTTCAACTATCCATACATATGTATGTATATATATGTGCGTGAGTTGGGAAGAATGGTCACGCCGCGAAGATGATAACGGAAGAAAGGTTTTTAACCCCCATAGCGTCCCCTGTAATGGTGTTGGGCGGCGCTATAAGACGCCATAGCCTCTCAACCCGTGATATACCGCCCCATTAGACAAGGGTTTTTATTAAAATTTTGGTAGATACTATATAAATAATCAGTGCCATCTGTCTTATATTGATTTTAACGGACATAAGTTTCTGTAAATATACATCTTTATTAACAATAAATTATTATTCTTCTAAAACCCAACTAGAAAGTTATTGTCTTTGATTCTTCCAGACAACACAATCTGGGATTTACAAATATTACAATAACATCAAAATTTTATAAAAATATACAAAACTAAATAAGATAATTTAAAGAGAAAAATGCAATTTGCATCCGTGTGGTATGTCTTACCCCTGGCACAACCAGTCAAACTGACGGCACACTGACAGAGGGACTCAAAGTGTTATGAATTCAAAGGGTATATAAATATTACAAACATCAAAATTGGTTTTTTGAGTCCCTAAATTTTATTCTCTGCTGTCTGTGTGACTTGAAACCAATACCTACTCTCTCTCCCAAAGTGTTTAAAGGTTTTGTCTTTGCCAATGGTAAAAGCCGTACTTCATATAAAAAAGACAAAATGTTGTTTTGGGTTAGACAACTCTTTAAATCTCTAACAACCAAGTAATCACTTTTGGTTGACATCAACTCCCAATTCCAGCACCAATCAATGGGTCGATGATTTCAATATAAATGCACCATAAAAGCACACTCGTATGGTTGGCCTATTAATACCCACCATCAAACCCACAAGTCTTCAACACCACCACAAAATGACCACCTCACCGGAATCCGAGCATCCGATCAAGGCTTATGGCTATGCTGCTCGTGACACTTCTGGATTACTTTCCCCTCTCACCTTCTCCAGAAGGTATAGTATTATATCCTCTTTAATTGTTCTGTAATTCATATTTATACAAGTTGATGTTGTTAATCATAATTATACAGGGCTACTGGGGAGAAAGATGTGAGGTTCAATGTTCTTTACTGCGGAATCTGTCATTCGGACCTTCACTTTATCAAGAACGAATGGGGAATTACCAAGTACCCGGTTACTCCAGGGTAAAATTTCTCTTTTCTTTAATTGAATTATTATGTTTTTATCTAACTCTGTAATAGTGACATCGGACCATGATTTATATTTATATTACTTGTTAGCTTTAATATATAACTAGGTTGTAGTTACTCGTGCGTTGCGCAAGGACGCAGTTGTAAATTCAGAACGTATAACATACCATGACAATTGATAAGTAAATTTGTAAAATAAAATAAAATAATATCTAAATGTGTTATGCTATTTGCGTCGTAACATGACTCTGAACATCAAAATAATAAAAAAAAGATAAAACAATTTAGTAAATAAAAAAGGTAAACGAAAAAGAAAACGATAGAAACTTGGCCGGTTTCTGTGCGCTCGTTATAGCAAAGGAAAAGAAAAGTCAAAAAAATATGTTTAAAAGAGTATCGGCGTATTTGTTAAAAAAACTAAACTAAAAAAAACATTCGCTACACTCGTTATAACAAAGAAAAAGAAAAGTTAAAAGATATGTCTAAAAACGGTATTAACGTGTTCCTTAAAAAAAAACTGTTTAAGGGTAGTAAAGTAACTTTTAAAGTAAAAAGAAAAGAATAGAATAACTAAACTACAGGTGTTGCAAATGAAAGTTTACGCTAAATGACGAAATAGACAAAAGAAAAAAGTAATTATTCATTTTCTTGTAATTTATATAGATTATAATATAATATAATTATAATATAATATAATATAATTTATATAGACATAATTTTGTTAATTAAAATTGTGTTCTGATTGTACAACACAGGCATGAGATTGTGGGTGTGGTGACAGAAGTAGGTAGCAAAGTGGAGAAATTCAAGATTGGAGACAAAGTTGGGGTTGGATGCTTGGTGGGATCATGCGGATCATGCCGAGGTTGTGTGACTGACTATGAACAGCATTGCCCGAAGAGTGTTGCAACTTACGGTACCCCCAGTTACGATGGTACACAGACGTACGGTGGGTACTCTGATCACATGGTTGCAGATGAGCATTTTGTTCTCCGTTGGCCGGAGAATTTGCCACTTGATGCCGGTGCACCGTTGCTATGTGCTGGGATCACAACTTACAGCCCTCTCAGGTACTTTGGGTTGGACAAGCCTGGAACCAAAGTGGGTGTGGTTGGTCTTGGTGGGCTCGGTCATGTTGCTGTGAAGATGGCTAAGGCTTTCGGGGCAGAAGTTACTGTTTTTAGTACCTCCCCTGCTAAGGAGAAAGAAGCAATTGAGGGACTTAAAGCTGATCATTTCATAAACAGTAAAGATGAGCATCAGATGCAGGTGGGATATTTGTAAAAAAAATGTTGGTTGGTAATTGATTCTTGATTCATTTGCTATGTTTTGGAGACTGATTCGGGTTTTATATGTGTCACACCCCCAAAATCCACCATGCGGAGTATCACCGCTTGGAGGCGTGACATGACCAGGATCGAGCCACCAATCATATTGAACAATTCAATTAAGTAAATAAAACCAAACATAATACGATTGGTGACCAAAGCTAGTTAACCTTGTTTGGTTTAAACAGCGGAAGCATAAACGTGAGTTCAAAACATAAGTTCACAGTTCATAAGTTTAAAGTCTCAAACATAAGTTCCATAGGTTTATAAAGTTCAATTATTAAGTATGGGATATAACAACCCATGTTCTACAACGACTCCTTCCCCGTGCAAGCTCCAAGCATTTAGCGACCTGTAAGGCATGTAACAACTAGTCAACAACAAAGTTGAGTGAGTTCACGTTTGGTTGTTTAGTTAATGAGTTCGTATCAGGAATCGGAAGTTCGTTTCATAACCAAGTATTACCCATTATTCTTGATTCCCAAACCTTTACGATATTTAGTGGGGGCTTCCCATTATGTATGTTACTAGACTAGGCGTATCCATAAGTGTCCTTCCCAATCCGAGGACGGTGTTAAGTATGAGTGTACGTAGGTTTTACGTACGTGCCCTTCTCATCCGAGGACAGTAGTGAGTGTGAGTGTACGTAGGTTTTACGTACGTGCCCTTCTCATCTGAGGACAGTAGTGAGTGTACGTAGGTTTTACGTACGTGCCCTTCTCAATCCGAGGACAGTAGTAGGTAGTCTAGTAGTGTTGGTAATATAGATAGAGTGATAGTACGAGTAGTTATTCAATCCCATTCCCAACCACCGGGAATCCCATGCCTTAGTAAGGGTGTGAACTCACCTCGGTTTGCTCGGTTAGATTCTCAATATAGCTAACAGTCAAGGTCGGTCAATCACGTCCTAGTATGATTTACCAGTTAGTCATTTAGTGGCTTTCAAATAGAACACAAAGTTCCTACACGTATCTATCACACAACATGCATCACTGTAACGGTTTATGCCCATCTAAGTTTCCCGTCCATTCCCCACTCAAAATCAAACATACGATAATGCACATAACATATATAACATGTCAAATCATTCACAGATAGCATACTCGACATTTAGACACGCAAATCACTACTTATGTCGTTTCAGCATTAATACTCAAAACCGGCTGTTTTCGGACATTTAAATAAAATAGTTAGATTATTCCAAAAATTCCCAAATTTTTATAGAACATCATAAACATTCCATATTTTATTGTGTAAAAATATCGGGGTCCGGTTCATCACCAATATTTTATAAAAATTCATATTCGGGACTGATCTCAGATTTATGTATTTCTGACCACAGTCCACGAAACAATTTATTAAAAATTCTTCGTAAGTCCGATTTGCGAAATTCCAGTGGGGTAATTACAAATACTTCAGTTATCATCTACAGTAAAATTTTCATGGTCCGATTCATCACAAACTCAGGTTATGACTGAAAGTACGACACCCATTTATTGCTGTCAAAATTCAGCTTAAGTAGCTGTTACAAATTAACACTTTAAAAATAGTAAACGGAGTCCAAAAATTACGATTCCGGTGCCATTAGAACCGTATTTCATAATAACATATTTTAGATTCAAAATATCGATTTTTCGTTGAGGTTAAGACCTGTTTACAGCCAACAGAAGTGGGCTGTAAAAGTTGGACAGATTCTGATTTCAAGTGTTTAACCATCTAAATCATGTTCGATCGATTCCGTTAACGAGTTTAGTGACCACAACAACATCACATACTAATATTATTCAGCACAACATCAGATAGTCAGCCAATCATCATAATCACACAAGATCTACATGATTTACACTAACATTCATCCTTTAACCACCTTGTTCATTACTTTAGTAAACTTTTAGACTTTGATCTTATATGTTCGAAATTTTTAACCGACGAAACTCTTATTAACCACTTAAGAATAGATCAAGAAGATGTTTAGAGCAACTTACTACTAGCTCGAGGCTAGGGAAGGTTCTAGTCGAAAATCGAGTGGATAAAAGCAATAGAATGAGGTCCTTCGTGTTCCGAATGCACCAAGCTTCCTCGTATGAACTCTAGCACCTTGATGTGTATGTAAAATTCCAAGATTGAAATTTGAAAATGGGTGTGGGTGTGTGGGAATTCTCAGCCGATTGCAAGAGGGAGAGGAGAGAGTTGAAATTTTGAGTTGGTGATTATGTGAAATGGTGGACACTTGGTTAAATTTATAAACCATTTTCACCCTTTAACCCTTGTGCATTATGTTCCCCCACTAGCAACAAGATCATATTAAATAATGAAACAAATCCATGGGTAGGACACCCATGGTAACCGTATCCTAGGGGGAAGGGGGGTTCTAGTTGGGTGGTAATGGCATGTTTACTAATTAGTTGCAATCTAAGGGTTTAGTTAGGATATCTATGTGTGTTATGAAATATAAAGGGTGTTAGGGTATTCGGGGACCCTAAGTAGCTTAGGAAAAAAATATGAACAATGCTTCTAGCATTATTTTAGTGTTCTGGGTAAAGTCCGGTTGTTCGGTTCGACACTGTTCCGTTAAAGTGCTTAATTAATTCGTAAGGCGTCCTATTTATATATTTTTGCAACGTTTTTACTTTCTAACACTCAGGAAAATATAACGGACTATTTAGTGACCTTTCTGTACACTATTAGTATATAAAAATACGTGTACGCATAACACAGATATCAGAAAGCAGTTAAGTGATGCCATACAGTCGTCAACCACATTAATTATTATTAATAAATTGTACGGAATACATGTAAATTTGAGAGTTGTCACATTCTCCCCCTGTTAAGAGAATTTCGTCCCGAAATTTAGCGCGTGGTTACTGAGGAAGCTAGTTAAGTTGCGTTGTTTTCCAGATTTTCCTGGGGTGTCACATCATCCCCCCGTTGATTTGGAATTTCGTCCCGAAATTCTGCGGTAGCTTCAGCCTCAGTAGTGGTTGCGTTTTTCTTAAACAGCTGGGGGTACTTGAGTTTCATTTGGTCTTCGCGTTCCCAGGTATACTCTGGGCCACGACGAGCATTCCAACGAACTCGAACGAGAGGTATTCTTGTGTGCTTGAGAATCTTAACATCTCGATCAGTAATCTCTACTGGTTCCTCGACGAATCGCAGCTGGTCGTCGATTGTGAGTTCCTTGAGAGGAACTATGAAGGGCTCATCTGACAGACACTTCTTCAGATTTGATACGTGGAATACGTTGTGAACTCCGCTGAGTTCTCCAGGTAGATCCAACCTGTAGGCGACTTGGCCAATTTTCTCAATGACTTTGAACGGTCCGACATAACGCGGATTGAGTTTGCCTCGTTTGCCAAAGCGGACTACACCTTTCCAAGGTGAGACCTTGAGTAGCACTCGATCCCCAACCTGGAGCTCGAGTGGTTTTCTTCCCTCATCAGCATAGCGTTTCTGACGGTCACGAGCTGCCGCCATTCGCTGTCGTATCTGAGCAATTTTCTCGGTGGTATCTACCACATGTTCTGGGCCAGTGATTTGGCTGTCACCAACTTCTGCCCAACAGAGAGGCGATCGGCATTTGCGTCCGTACAATGCCTCAAACGGAGCGGCTTGGATGCTGGTGTGGTAGCTGTTGTTATATGAGAACTCCACTAGCGGGAGGTGCTTCTCCCAGCCGTTACCAGAATCGATTACACATGCCCTAAGCATGTCTTCAAGGGTTTGGATGGTGCGTTCAGATTGCCCATCCGTCTGCGGGTGATAAGCGGTGCTCATATCTAGACGTGAGCCAAAGGACTTGTGCATTGCTTGCCACAGTTCAGAAGTAAAACGCGCGTCACGATCAGATATAATAGAGATTGGCACCCCGTGCCTTGACACTACCTCCTTTAGATAAATGTCTGCAAGAGTAGAAAACTTATCCGTTTCTTTGATGGCCAGAAAATGTGCAGACTTGGTCAGTCGATCTACGATCACCCAAATGGTATCGTTTCCGCATTGAGATCTGGGCAGGCCAGTAACGAAATCCATGGAAATTTGCTCCCATTTCCATTTCGGGATCTCCGGTTGTTGAAGTAGGCCTGATGGTTTCTGATATTCAGACTTGACTCTCGCACAAGTCAAGCACTTACTGACGTAGGTTGCTATGTGGGCTTTCATGCCAGGCCACCAGTACGTAGTCTTGAGATCGTGGTACATTTTATCCGAACCAGGATGTACCGAATAACGAGACTTATGTGCTTCATCCATCACAAGCTCGCGTAAGTTGCCATAAAATGGAACCCAGATGCGTCCGTTAACATAGTAGGCACCGTCTCCCTTTTGTTCTAGCCGCTGCCTCGATCCTCGTAGGGACTCAGCCCTGATGTTTTCTGCTTTCAATGCTTCGACCTGGGCATCTCGAATCTGAGCAGGAAGGTTAAACTGGATGGTTAGCTGTAATGCTCGTACACGCTTAGGTAAAGTATCCTTTCGACTGAGGGCGTCAGCCACAACATTGGCTTTGCCCGGATGATACTTGATAGCGCATTCGTAATCATTCAAGAGTTCGACCCATCGGCGTTGTCGCATGTTTAACTCTTTTTGCTTGAAGATATGCTCGAGACTCCTGTGGTCGGTGTAAATGGTGCACTTGGTACCGTACAGGTAATGTCTCCATATCTTAAGTGCGAATACAACTGCTCCCAGTTCCAGATCGTGAGTAGTGTAGTTTCTTTCGTGAACTTTAAGTTGGCGCGATGCGTAGGCAATGACCTTGTCACGTTGCATCAATACGCAACCAAGTCCTTGGATGGAAGCGTCGCAATAAACCACGAAATCATCGGTGCCTTCTGGCAATGAGAGGATAGGCGCGCTACAAAGTCTATCCTTTAGATGTTGAAACGCGGACTCCTGTGCATCACCCCAACGATAGATGATGCCCTTCTGAGTCAGTGAAGTGAGAGGTTGCGCAATCTTGGAGAAATCTTTTATAAACCTTCTGTAATATCCGGCCAAACCCAAGAATTGGCGGATTTCTGTTGGTGTGCGGGGTGCGGGCCAGTTCTTGATCGATTCAACCTTAGATGGATCCACATGAATTCCGTCCTTGTTTACCACGTGGCCTAGAAAGTGGACTTCGCGAAGCCAGAAATCACATTTCGAAAACTTGGCATACAACCGTTCCTTTCGAAGAAGTTCCAGCATAAGTCGTAGATGCTGCTCGTGTTCCTCCTGACTCTTAGAATAGATCAGGATATCATCGATGAACACAATAACGAACTTATCCAGGTAAGGCTTGCACACTCGGTTCATGAGATCCATGAAGACTGCCGGTGCATTCGTCAGCCCGAACGGCATAACCAGAAACTCGTAATGGCCGTAACGAGTTCTGAATGCTGTTTTGGAGACGTCCTCATCTCGGACCCTCAGCTGATGGTATCCCGATCTCAAATCAATCTTGGAGTAATAGCTCGACCCTTGCAACTGGTCGAATAAATCGTCAATACGTGGAAGAGGATAACGATTCTTCACAGTCACCTTGTTGAGCTCGCGATAGTCAATACACATCCTGAAGGTACCGTCTTTCTTCTTCACGAACAAGACTGGAGCTCCCCAGGGTGAAGAGCTAGGACGTATAAAACCCTTTTCCAAGAGTTCTTGTAGTTGTGTGGACAGTTCTTCGAGTTCTGATGGGGCTAGACGATATGGTGCTCGAGCTACTGGCGCTGCTCCAGGAGCTAGCTCGATTTGAAATTCAACTTGGCGGTGAGGCGGAAGACCAGGTAATTCCTCAGGAAATACCTCAGGAAAGTCGCGTACTATAGGAATGTCTTCAATTCTCTTCTCTTCCGTGGATGTGTCAGTAACGAGTGCTAAAATGGCAGTGTGGCCCTTTCGCAAACACTTCTGGGCCTTAAGGAAAGAGATGATGCCTTCGACAGCACCACTCTTGTCGCCACGAATCACGAGGGGTTCTTTATCAGAACGAGGAATGCGGATGATTTTCTCCTTGCAAACAATCTCCGCTTGATGATGAGATAACCAATCCATCCCAATAACGACGTCGAAACTACCAAGTGTGATAGGAACAAGATCGATAGGGAAAGTCTGACCAGCTAAGACGAGGTTACAACCTTTAACTATGTGTGTGGCTTCAAGACTTTTACCGTTAGCTAGCTCTACCGTGTGTTTGGTGTTCAGGAGTGTTGGGGTGCGCTTAAGAATTTGGCTAACTTTCACGGACACATAACTAGTATCGGCACCCGAATCGAACAAAACAGTAACGAAGAAGTCGTCAAGAAGAAACTTACCCATCACAACGTTGGGATCGTTCCTTGCTTCTCCTTGACCAATCACGAACACACGACCCCTGGCACCGTTGCCATCATTGTTTCCTCCATTGTTGCCCCCATTATTGTTCCCGTTTCCTTGGTTGTGATTCTGATTCTGATTTAACTGCGGGCAGTGTCTCTTGAAGTGATCTTCAGCACCACACTGAAAGCATCCCTTGTTGCCCTGTTGCTGTTGCTGATTCTGCGGTGCTTGCTGTTGCTGCTGACGATTCTGATTCGTAGGCCGTGGGCTCCTGCAATCCTTGGCTTCATGACCCATCTTGAGACACCTCTGACAGTGTCCCTTGTTGCACTGACCACTGTGGTGTCTGTTGCATTTGTTGCACTTTGGGTGGTTTCCTCGATATCCACCCTGCCCTTGACTACCAGAAAAGTGCTGACCAGGGCTCCTATGGTCCTCAGTCCTTCGTTGCTGAGACTGAGACTGAACAGAGGCAGAGCCTTTGCCGGAATTCCCATCCCATTTTCGTTTGTTGTCGGTAGGTGCATCAGAAGTAGCAGCACCAATACGCTTGGGTAGTCTGTTTTGTTCCACTGCCTGGTCGGTGAGACGATGAGCCAATTTGACGACTTGCTGGATGGTACCCAAGTTGGCTGAAGTCACATGACTTTGAATCTCTGGTACAAGGCCCTTGAGATAGAGCTCTATTCGTTTGAAGGGAGGGTTCACCATGGTTGGACACAAGATGGCCAGCTCGTTTGACTTCTTAGTATACGCCTCGATCTCAGATCCCGTCATCTTCAGATTGTAAAATTCCACCTCTAGCTTATGGATGTCATCCCGACTACAGTACTCCTCCTTGATCAGCTCTTTGAAACCATTCCAGGATGTGGCATTAGCAACTGCCAGTCCTAGTAGTTGAACTTGTGCCTTCCACCAGGTTAACGCAGCTCCTTCAAGTGTTCCGGTAGCATATTTCACCCTACGGTCTTCGGGGCATTCGCTCATCTCGAAAACTGTCTCAAGCTTTTCAAACCAGTGAAGAAGGCCCACTGCTCCTTCGGTGCCACTGAAAGTGGTAGGTCGACAGTCCATGAACGTCTTGAACGTGCACACAGGAGGTTGAGCATGTTGACCTCCTGCAGGGTTAGCTGCGAGTGCCTCCGCAACTCGTTCGTTGATCAAAGCCGTCAACTGGGCTTGAGTGAGGTTGATACGTCCTTCGCGTCCGCTCATGATCTTCATAATGAAGCAACGTAAGTGAGGAAAGTGTCGCGAAAGTGTGTAAGTGTGTGTGACGACATTAGAGAGTAAGCACACAAGGTTCAAATAGCAATTATCACGTTATCTAATGCACAGTGAGAACTATCTAACCGACAATATAACATAATCATACCACTTATGGTGTCGAGCCTTGCACGTGGAGTGAAGCGTCGTTGTGGATCGTTGAGCACTGTACAGGTTATAGTCTGGTTTTAATGAAAACTTTTCCCTTATTAAAAACCAAGTTCGCTATAACCAATGGCTCTGATACCAATCTGTCACACCCCCAAAATCCACCATGCGGAGTATCACCGCTTGGAGGCGTGACATGACCAGGATCGAGCCACCAATCATATTGAACAATTCAATTAAGTAAATAAAACCAAACATAATACGATTGGTGACCAAAGCTAGTTAACCTTGTTTGGTTTAAACAGCGGAAGCATAAACGTGAGTTCAAAACATAAGTTCACAGTTCATAAGTTTAAAGTCTCAAACATAAGTTCCATAGGTTTATAAAGTTCAATTATTAAGTATGGGATATAACAACCCATGTTCTACAACGACTCCTTCCCCGTGCAAGCTCCAAGCATTTAGCGACCTGTAAGGCATGTAACAACTAGTCAACAACAAAGTTGAGTGAGTTCACGTTTGGTTGTTTAGTTAATGAGTTCGTATCAGGAATCGGAAGTTCGTTTCATAACCAAGTATTACCCATTATTCTTGATTCCCAAACCTTTACGATATTTAGTGGGGGCTTCCCATTATGTATGTTACTAGACTAGGCGTATCCATAAGTGTCCTTCCCAATCCGAGGACGGTGTTAAGTATGAGTGTACGTAGGTTTTACGTACGTGCCCTTCTCATCCGAGGACAGTAGTGAGTGTGAGTGTACGTAGGTTTTACGTACGTGCCCTTCTCATCTGAGGACAGTAGTGAGTGTACGTAGGTTTTACGTACGTGCCCTTCTCAATCCGAGGACAGTAGTAGGTAGTCTAGTAGTGTTGGTAATATAGATAGAGTGATAGTACGAGTAGTTATTCAATCCCATTCCCAACCACCGGGAATCCCATGCCTTAGTAAGGGTGTGAACTCACCTCGGTTTGCTCGGTTAGATTCTCAATATAGCTAACAGTCAAGGTCGGTCAATCACGTCCTAGTATGATTTACCAGTTAGTCATTTAGTGGCTTTCAAATAGAACACAAAGTTCCTACACGTATCTATCACACAACATGCATCACTGTAACGGTTTATGCCCATCTAAGTTTCCCGTCCATTCCCCACTCAAAATCAAACATACGATAATGCACATAACATATATAACATGTCAAATCATTCACAGATAGCATACTCGACATTTAGACACGCAAATCACTACTTATGTCGTTTCAGCATTAATACTCAAAACCGGCTGTTTTCGGACATTTAAATAAAATAGTTAGATTATTCCAAAAATTCCCAAATTTTTATAGAACATCATAAACATTCCATATTTTATTGTGTAAAAATATCGGGGTCCGGTTCATCACCAATATTTTATAAAAATTCATATTCGGGACTGATCTCAGATTTATGTATTTCTGACCACAGTCCACGAAACAATTTATTAAAAATTCTTCGTAAGTCCGATTTGCGAAATTCCAGTGGGGTAATTACAAATACTTCAGTTATCATCTACAGTAAAATTTTCATGGTCCGATTCATCACAAACTCAGGTTATGACTGAAAGTACGACACCCATTTATTGCTGTCAAAATTCAGCTTAAGTAGCTGTTACAAATTAACACTTTAAAAATAGTAAACGGAGTCCAAAAATTACGATTCCGGTGCCATTAGAACCGTATTTCATAATAACATATTTTAGATTCAAAATATCGATTTTTCGTTGAGGTTAAGACCTGTTTACAGCCAACAGAAGTGGGCTGTAAAAGTTGGACAGATTCTGATTTCAAGTGTTTAACCATCTAAATCATGTTCGATCGATTCCGTTAACGAGTTTAGTGACCACAACAACATCACATACTAATATTATTCAGCACAACATCAGATAGTCAGCCAATCATCATAATCACACAAGATCTACATGATTTACACTAACATTCATCCTTTAACCACCTTGTTCATTACTTTAGTAAACTTTTAGACTTTGATCTTATATGTTCGAAATTTTTAACCGACGAAACTCTTATTAACCACTTAAGAATAGATCAAGAAGATGTTTAGAGCAACTTACTACTAGCTCGAGGCTAGGGAAGGTTCTAGTCGAAAATCGAGTGGATAAAAGCAATAGAATGAGGTCCTTCGTGTTCCGAATGCACCAAGCTTCCTCGTATGAACTCTAGCACCTTGATGTGTATGTAAAATTCCAAGATTGAAATTTGAAAATGGGTGTGGGTGTGTGGGAATTCTCAGCCGATTGCAAGAGGGAGAGGAGAGAGTTGAAATTTTGAGTTGGTGATTATGTGAAATGGTGGACACTTGGTTAAATTTATAAACCATTTTCACCCTTTAACCCTTGTGCATTATGTTCCCCCACTAGCAACAAGATCATATTAAATAATGAAAAAAATCCATGGGTAGGACACCCATGGTAACCGTATCCTAGGGGGAAGGGGGGTTCTAGTTGGGTGGTAATGGCATGTTTACTAATTAGTTGCAATCTAAGGGTTTAGTTAGGATATCTATGTGTGTTATGAAATATAAAGGGTGTTAGGGTATTCGGGGACCCTAAGTAGCTTAGGAAAAAAATATGAACAATGCTTCTAGCATTATTTTAGTGTTCTGGGTAAAGTCCGGTTGTTCGGTTCGACACTGTTCCGTTAAAGTGCTTAATTAATTCGTAAGGCGTCCTATTTATATATTTTTGCAACGTTTTTACTTTCTAACACTCAGGAAAATATAACGGACTATTTAGTGACCTTTCTGTACACTATTAGTATATAAAAATACGTGTACGCATAACACAGATATCAGAAAGCAGTTAAGTGATGCCATACAGTCGTCAACCACATTAATTATTATTAATAAATTGTACGGAATACATGTAAATTTGAGAGTTGTCACAATATGATCATAGGCTGCTAGGGGTACACTCGATGGCATCATCGATACAGTGTCCGGAAATCATCCGATTGCACCATTGCTTAATGCACTTACACCCCATGGAAAGCTTGTTCTTGTTGGTTTACCAGAGAAACCACTTGATGTTTCCGCATTTTCTTTGATCATGGGTAACAATTTTGACTGGCGAATTCTGTTTCGCTTTTAGCTTTTGCAAGCTGATGAAATTAGCTAAAATGGTGTAATTTGGTTTTAACAGGGAGGAAGACTCTTGCTGGTAGTAGCATTGGTGGACTCAAAGAGACTCAAGAGATGATTGATTTTGCAGCAAGGCATGGGATAACTGCTGATATTGAGATTATCTCGATAGACTATGTGAACACAGCGATGGAGCGGCTGGTAAAATCTGATGTAAGGTATCGATTTGTGATCGATGTAGCCAACTCGATCAAGGCTGAATAGGTTGGTTCATAAAGCTCTTGATGAATGTTCTATTTCTCTTGGTAGTTTATGGATTTGTGAGCATGTTTTTATAAGAAAGTGAGAGTATGAGGTTAAGGTTATTTTGGTTAATTAAAGAGTATTATTAATAGTCTAATACTATATTCTCTTATAATGTATTAAAGTTTAACTTGTTATTATATGTACCTACCAGTTACGGTCACCACATCCACAACCACGCCACCTCCGTTCGCATTAAAAATCAAACACGCTTATTCCTAAAACCAAACCTAATGAACCCCGTGCTACAACCACCACTATCAACACCATAGGCCACCGGAGTAACAAACACCCAAAGAAAGATGATGACTGGTGCCAAGTCATTAGCTAGCATTTTTTAAGTTATAAGTTATATATATACAGTTTGAATGTTTGATTAATTAATTAATTAAGACAATGTGTAAAATAAAAAAAAATGTAGCTTGCCATATATTAAATAAGAACTCATCTAATAATCTAAAAGGTTGTGTAGTTAGTTTTACTTTATGTTATAGCAGATGTATGCAGTTATATCTGTTTTCATTGTTGGCTCCTATACTAAACATATAGGAAGTCATGTACACCATTTACTAAAACGGCAGTGTGCTCTAGCGGTATCCACACGACTTTCTCTAGGGGAGGTCGCTGATTGGAGTTTCGTTCGTGACAAAATGTTATGCGCGAGTCAAGGGTTTTACCATAACGTGTCTTTGGGTGGTGGGTTTCCTCTGAAATTGGTAACAGACTGGGTCACCAGTGCAGCGCTCTTTGCGTGGATGTTCGACATTCAAATTAAAAGAAATGTATTGTACCATTTGTATTGTTAAGACTTTATTTCTCACACACTTATCAAACACCTTCCTCCATTCAAAGGGTAACTAGTATTGTGTAATGTTATTTCAGTAGTGACTCCATTCAAGGGGTAACTAGTATTGTGTAATGTTATTTCAGTAGTGAGATAATTTCGGTGTGATTTTGTAAAGATAATTTGTGTGATTGGTTTTTCTAAAACTATTATGTAATGAGTTCTGATATTATTTCCAACATATTATAATTTTGATTTTATTACTGTTTAATGTTACAATATTCCTTATATATATGAGATTAGATGAGATTCACAACATACATGGAATCAAGCACATACAAGAAAAAGATCTATTTAAACAAGAGATGGTGACAACAACGAGAAACCGTTCCAACTAACCGACAAACATAAATTTGTTTGCAAAATTATCATAAAAAAATTATATGTATAAAGAGTACTTTATATGTTGGGTCAAAAGTGTGAGAACAGTAAGAACGATTTTGATGATGACATGTGTCATTCATGTTAAATTACATTAAAGGGTAATATTGTCAAAAGCCTCACTCACATGAACTGGGTGTTCAAATATAACGCCATAAAACACCCAGTTCAGAAAAACGCAATGAAAAAACTCAGTTGAAAACACCATAAAACACTCAGTTCAGAAAAACGCCATGAAAATACCTAGTTAAAACGCCATAAAAACACCTAGTTCAGAAAAACGCTATGAAAATACCTAGTCGAAAACGCCATAAAACACCCAGTTCAGAAAACGCCATAAAACCCAGTTATTTTTTTTTCGAAAAGTATATCAATAGTATACTCGTTGGAAAGATAAAAAAAAGCTGAGTTTTATTGTGTAATTTTTTTTCGGAAAATAATCACCTATAAAAAAGTTATTGTCGTTTAAATATGATGGAGGGAAATGACATGTGATTAACTTGTCACCTGTTTGTATCTTTCTATTTTACTCCTCCTGATAGTTCCAAGGCTCCTATTATTTACAAAAATGTCACCGCATCAATCTCAGACACAAACCACTAAGATCTTGTGGCCGAGAATCGTTCTCACCGTTCCTGTTCCCTTATATGTATTGTCATTATTACTATATTGTTCACAGCGAATAACTGCAAATTTGGAGTGATCCTGACCGTGTTAATTGTTTCGGTTACTTTTGAGAATTGATCTCAGCCGTTCAAATTCAATTGGCAGTTTCCCAAAATGTCAGTTTGCCGGTTTCCTTATTTTTCTGGCCATTCTCTGTTCGGGTTGTCTCTTTCTCTCTCTCATACGCTCCCCTAACTTCTCTCCTTGCCGGTTACCTATTTTTGGCCAGCGGTTTAGAGAGGTTATATGTTTCTCTCTCTTAGAGCATTCACATCCAATCCATCAAATTATACATACATTCCACTAAAAAACAACTCCTATATCAATATATTTCCACTAAAAACAAATATTTTTTCTCTCTCCTTTCAATTAAATAATATTATCATTACATTTTTCTTTCACTTCCATTCACAACCACTTTCAAAATATATTAAAAAATTATAACGGGTGAACAGTGTCCCCCCAAATATACAGATGAACAGTAACATTTTCTCTCTCCTCTACTCACAACCACTTTTTATACCCTTTATAATATAAAAACCCCTCCTCACATAATTTGATGGTTAGGATGTGAATGCTCTTACGCTCCTGTTTTCTCCCTTATAAAACCTATCACCATAGCATCCTCTCCATTACACACAATCCTCTTCTTGATTTTCTCTGGTCATCCCTAATTTCCCTTTTCTCCACTGCGAATGATGTTACCGGAATCTTCACACCACCGTTTAAATCTGTCAAGCATTTAAATCACTTGCTTCTTGATGGCCGATGTGTTTAACTCTTGAATCATGGATGTTCTGGATTTTCATCATCAGGGATTCTACCATGATTGGGCCAACGACCGCTGTCTTCTCACAATCACCATGTCTCCTATCTTCGGGTAATCTTCATCTCTCTCTCTCTCTCTCTATTTGTTAGCCTACAGCCGGTGGCTTAGTTTTGTTCTAATTGGAAGTGATGTTTATGTGATAACAAATTAAACCGCAGGTTGTCGGCCTATGGAATTTCGCTCAAGATTTTGTTGCTTTGGAGGATTCAATCGGTTCGTTTCACTCGGATTAATGTTTATTTGATAAAATAAAGTTGTAGCTTACACTCTGAATTTGTTATTTTCTAATAGAATTTCTCTCTATGAAATTGATTTTAGGTTTCATTAACGTTTACTTGACCTTATTATACTCGTAAACTGCTTGAATTCCATGTCTGAGTGTTTTCAACTGCATCTTAGGGTGTTTTGTTTTTGTTGCAGACCAGTTGTTCGACGAATTGCCTGATACTCTGATTCCTTTGATGGTTGGGTAACAAAGGGAGATCAATCGCAAATAAAAACCATATGTTGAGGTATGTTTGGTGAACAAAGAAGTCGTGATGGTTGGGTGATAAAGGGAAAGTCTACAGAAGAGAAGATTGTTGAATTTGGGAGAGCTCAAGATCCCCTCTTTTGCAAGACAAATCTGAAGATCATATATAACAAACTGTAATCTCAAACCTTCCACTTCATTTATTGATTGCGGTTTTATTTTTTTTTTAATTTTGAGTTCAAATGTGAATTCGATCCTGGAACGAGTAACTAATAGGTTTCTAATTCAATTTTTTAGGGCACAAACATGATGATAAAGTGTATTTTCTATTCGTTTTCCTGAATCAGAAGAAAAGACTGTAGCTCTAGCCAAATGTAGAAGATTTGAAGACAGATTGGTTTTTATGAGAGCAAACACAGTTTCATCAAGCCTGTTTTAGGCCTCCTGTTCAACAGAATCAGCTGGTACATGTAACTTTTTATCGAGAGACAATAATAACCCCATCATCTTCAATATTGCTATGATTTGGTGCCTTTATACCAAATGATTATTCATATTGTTCAGATTTATATAAAAGTTAATTGTAGAAGCTTCAAACTTCTGGGTCCGCTTTTTTTCAGTGACACATCTAATTCGGATCCATATATAAACCCCTCTACCTTCTTTTTCCCTGATTTCATTCTTGCATTTTCTTTCTTCTATTCTAAAATGCTAATGTCACCGAATGCATACTTTCATTCAATCCAATCAAGTTTTGGTCGTTTTCGGGTTCGTCTAAAATTTTCCGGTTCGGGTTGGGTTGAACCCGCAAACACGCACCGTTTAGCACCCTTATGCAGATTGCTTATGAAGCCAAGAAACAATTCCCTAATGCGAAGATATGGATTACAAATGAAATCATTCACAATCCAACTGTCTGAACTGAAGTTCATGATTACCTATAGTTTGAGATTTACAATCTAATTGTTTTTTATACTTGCTACACACATCCTTTAAAACTTGAGATATGCCCGTAGATTAGAGAAAATGACCAAACTAGATATATCTGACCAATAATTTCCCAAAATAGACTGTGATTTGCAACATTATTCAACGTAGTCTTAGCGCCGACATCCAACTATCAGGGCTGAACCAACACTTTCGCCAAAAAGCAGGGGGTGAGTTGGCGCTTTCGCCAAAAAGCAAAGTCCGAGTACTAGCCGATTAAGTTGATGGAGCTTACTCGATCCGATTAGTTTAAAATAGTTTTGAAAATGCTACAAAATGGTGTCTATGTTGAAAAAAAATTGGTCGACATGTCTATTTTGGTAATTTTTCCCATAGATTAAGCACCACATTCGTATTCTCTTATTCTCTTTTCTTTTTACATTTCTTTATACTTTTATTTGTAGCATTTGCTATAATATGTATTTTATCTATTAGAGTAGAGATGGTAAAGTATTCTCTTATTCTCTTTTCTTTTTACATTTCTTTATACTTTCTTTTGTAGCATTTGCTATAATATGTATTTGATCTATTAGAGCAGAGATCGTAAAAAATGAATTATGTATTTTTAGAGGCCGAAAGAGATGGAAGTTAAAGATATTCCCAATGAGGATCGATAAAATTAGGGATGAGCTCGTACCAGTATCGGTACCGAAAATCGTCAAATATGGGTACCGTATCGAAAATGTCCGGTACAGTACCGATATCGAGATGGTTTTGGTATTTGTATGTAAAATTCGTTAAAATACCAGTACCGTACTGAACCAGTGCCGAATACGTCAAAAAGTGGGTACCGAATCGGTACCGAAAAAATTCGGTACGGAAAATTCAGTACCGGTATCCAGTACCAAATGGCCATCCCTGGAGACAACCTGTTTGATGTTGTCGATATGGTTATGTAATTCTTCTTGCATTTGGAACTGTGGTAAACGAGATATTAGACTTCGAGTAGCAAACAAGTACAAATAGCTGATAGGACATGCCCTTGGGTGTCGAAGGTAGCTTATCAATTATGTAGAATGAAGATGTGGTTGACGTGCCATAAGTTAAATATGTTTTGTAATTAATTTATATGTTCACAAAAACTTCATTCTTATCTTTGTTTTTGGCTATGTAAATATTCATTTCTTTACGTGTTATGTTATGTTTTTTAGGTTTCATTTTATTACGTTGAGATACTTGTGGTCTAATGGAACTTTCATTTTATTAATCATAGTACGGGAATTACATAACTTGTGCGCCTACTAATCCCAGATGCATAAGACGTTTTCGGGATCTTCAATGTACACATAATTTGGATGTGGTAAATTTCAGGAACCTATCCCAGCGGACGGCTACACTCCTACATTAATCAACATTCAAAATAAAGCAAAGATTTTACATGGCGCCAACTAAATATCAAAATTTGAGTTAACATGTACGACAATTAAACCACTTCTGCACCTACTAATCCAGTTGGATAAGAAGTCATCATGATCTTAGATATATACATAGTTTAGCATATGGTGCATTTGGAGATCCCGAAATGATTTAGTTTTCAAGCAAAATCCCACAGTTGAGCTAGCTACATGGTATTGTGTTTTTTTAAGGAATTGTGTTTTTTACAAAGGCATTTGTTTATTGTATAAAATTGTGTTATTGCCATTGTGTTTTTTAGTAACATTGTGTTTTTTGTGTAACATTGTCTTATTGTCATTGTGTTCTTATATGACACTGTTTTTTCTATAGTTGTTTATGTTTTATATATAACATTGTGCTCTACTATTACATTGTTTTTTATAAACATTGTGTTTTTTATAGAACATTGGGTTATTATACGACATGATACATTTTTATTTGTATTTTTTACAACGTACAATGTATTAGTGGTTTATTATTCAGGTTAAACTGTTTTTGTAGCTGTCGACCATGTTCTCCTACAAAACTGATAACATCAACTCTTCTCTCATGATAAATAAATAACCTCCCCCGACTAACTCCAATTTTTTTTCTAGAAGGGTAGTTAACTCGAATGGTTATTATATATATCGGGTATTTAGGTAATATATACATTAACTACATGCTATTGTGTTTTTTTACAAGGAGTTGTGTTTTTTCAAAGGTAAGGAATTTTGTTTTTACAAAGGCATTTGTTTTTTGTATAACATTATTGTGTTTTTGAATAACATTGTGTATTTATGTGTAACATTGTGTTACTGCCATTGTGTTTTTATATGACATTGTTTTTTGTAGTTGTTTGTGTTTTATATATAACATTGTGCTCTACTATAGCATTGTGTTTTTGTAGAACACTGTGTGTGCATTGAACGGTTTTCTTTGCTATCAACGTGTAATTTTGCTATGATGCATTGTACCTTGCATTTGATTAATACATTTTTATTGTCTTTGTTGTATGCATTTGTAATTGAAATATGTCATTATATGTTTAAAGCTATTTCGTTATTATTTGCTTTTTCCTTAAAAAAAATCGGGATGTACACAACGATGCAAAGATGTTATCTTACGCCTACTAAATAACAAAATTTGAGTTAACATGTACGAGAATTAACCAATTTATGCGCCTACTAACCCAGTTGAATTAGACGTTATCAGGATCATTAATGTATACATAGTTTGGTGATACTGGTTAACAGAGAATCAGTCAATTAACGGATTGAACGAAACCTAGAAACCGGTGCTATGATAAACATTGTGTTTCTGTGTTTGTTTTGTTGGGTTTGGAATATTTTATGTTTTTGTTATGCTTGATCATCGCATGATAGTAGTGCGCCTCAACTTTTTTGTTGTAAAGTTGACCTTGTCGTCCTTCATACACCCATAACATTAGTCTGCATATTGTAAAGTAATAGATAGATTCATACTATCACTCATGTATTCAACTACTCATTCCTTCTTTGCATAATCCTGATGTAGATTCAGCAATTAAGAAACTATAAGTATAAAATTGATTTCACTTGAACAGTTTCTTGGAGTGAGTAAATTCAAGACACCAACGAAAAAGATGACGTTGATTTAGGGCTTGAACAGGTCTAATGGTGGTGGGTGGATATAAAAAAAGGGGTTAATAAATGAACTATGATAATAAACTGAAAAAGACAAATTGCCCCTGACTTAACGGAGGTCAATGGATGGGGTTAAGTTAGTTGGACTAAGATGACAATGTTAAAACATTTTTGGACCCACAGGTGATAAATGAAACATTCGGACTAAAGTGACAAAATGACCCAAATCTCAAGGACTAAAATGACATTTCACTCTATTAAGAATATAACTTATGTCAAGACTTTAAATTATTGCTAGCAATTCATATAAGTTATAACGGTCATTTATGTTTTACATTAAATTTATGACGAAATACTATGTGTCCACCATTATCATAGACATGTAATATGTATATATATATATTTTTTAACTTTTTAGTGATAGCGACTCCTACGTTAATCAACTTACAAATAACGAAGCAAAGATGTTAAATTGCGTTAACCATATACGAAAACTTGAGTTAACATGTACAACAATTAAACCACTTCTATACTTATTAATCCCAGTTGGATAAGAAGTCATCATGATCTTAAATGTACACATAGTTTAGATGTTCTTAAACTTAGGAACCCATCCCAACAGACGAGTATACTGCTAGACGGTTATTTATGAGATTAAATCTCAGCCGTAATAACCCCTAAAAATTTGGCAGTTTTTTTTTAAGTGCAGTAGTTAGGAAGTTACCTAAATTTACTCCCCACATCCTCCACTCTCCCATTTAATTAACTGCAGATGTGCAATAAAATATAGACAACATAAAATACGTTACTAAATCCAATTATTCCTTTTTCAATGTATCATCTGGCAACAATAAAAAAAAGTAAAACTAATTAACCTCTAAAAACCATTAATTTTAATTAAACAATGTAACAAAGTAATATATAATATTTATTTTAAAGGTGTATTTATATTTGTGTCAGGATGAATTTAAGTTGCAGCACGCAGCACCCGAAAGAAAAAGTTAAATTATATATTAAGAAATAACCATTAATTCGATCTGTTAATAGATATTACCTTTTTAACAAATAAAACTCGGGATGTATCAATATTGTTTAACCATTATTAATGCATTAAAATGTGTTCGAATGTTAACCCTTGAGCTGTAGTATTATAAACCATTATGTTAGAAAAGTCATCGGTCAATATTTACGTAATTTAGTAACACATAATTAAATACATACAATTTAACATTGTGTTTTTAAAGACATTGTGTTTTTGAATACGTAACAGTTATTTATGAATTGAAGCAATTATCTCCTAAAAAACAGTTCAGGTTGACACTTTGACCTTGTCAGCCTAAGAAATAGGAGATAACATTCTATGATCTAACAAAAAAGTTATAAACTAATTAAAAACTGCTAAGTAGTTAGCCCCCCCCCCCATGATTTTCTTCCCACATTCTCCACCTAAACCAGTTCTGACAAAAAGGAAGCAATTAAAAAAAACAAATGTAGTTCCGTGGGTGGTTGGTTGGTTGGTTACCAGCAGTTTCTTTATATTCCTAAATGGTCACTAGCAGTTTCTTTATATTCCTATATAAAGGGGAGCAGTGACATACTTTTTGTCTGATCAACACCTCCAATATCTCAACAGCAACCTCGTATGGATCAAGCACAATATCACTTTAGTTTTGGTTGAAGATGGTAAACGTTTCCTAAAGGTAAAGTTAAAGTTCATGTGGCCTAATTTCTGCTTTTTGATTTAATTGTCATATTATGTGCTTTATAGAAAGACGACAATTTAAAGATAACTGGAGAAGAGCAAAAGCTTATGAAAACAAAAGGGCAACCAACAACGATAAATTTTAGCTTTATAAATGTAATCAACATTTCTTTTCTTTCTTTTTCTCATGAAAGATGGATCAGAATCAGATAACAACGACAAACACAAAGTAAGCCTAATTCATATTGCCTCATCCATTTTGTTTTCGTTTAGTGGTCTAATGGTCCTATTTTAATGTTTATTCATGAGTTAAGTTTTTCAGGTTCATCTAACATTTTCGGAGTATGAAAATTTAGAATGTTCACTGGAAGGTAAATGTATATTCAATTAGTTCATCTTAAATTTAATGTATTTAACTATATGTAATGGTACTTTCTTTTAGTGTGTGATCAACACTTACATTTTCCTTTATTTGTTTTAACCTTGATAAGGAACCATTGAATTGTAGGCACGAAGGTACAGGCAAAGTTATGTATTCTATGTTTTTTTTTTGTATTTTATCAAATCTAATATTCTTTGTTCTAAATTGCAGGAAAATGACGCAACTATAGAGATTATTGGTTTTTAAAGGCAAGTCAGTTCTTACAACTTTCAACACGGGCGAGAAATTAGTGAGGTAAAGTGCTTGGGTATTTCATTTACATAGAAACATTATACTAATTACCTTATTATCTTATATTCGCCAGTTTGTCAAAACAATCATACGAGCAAGAACCATAATAAACATTAGAGTAATACCCAACTCAGTCCGGGTCTTGCAAAAGTATAACATTTAAATATAACTAAAATGCTCACACTAAAAAGGTTATTAAATTTTCAAAGTGCAGGCAATCAAGAATCATAACCAATCAAAAACTTGATGGATACAAAAGTTGACAATAGGGTAGAGCGTTTTCCAATGCTAGATCAGCAAACAACACCCAACAACACCACCACACCATGGCGCGGTTAGGGGGTGGGGCAGGTGGGTTGGGGTTGGCCATAGCGTGGGTGCAGAGAAGGATTTAATGGGGTTGGTTGTCCCTTTGTAGGATATATGCCTCATATTTATTTTTTCAGATTTCAGGCGAAAAAGAAAGAATGTGAACCGAAAAAAGAAAGAAGATAACAGGTTAAAGATAATGGGTGATTGGCCCTTGTACTTTTTTATATTTTGTCATTTTTTCACATCTTGCTTACGTGTTCCTTCACCTTACCTCATTTTCATTTTAACTTTAGTTATTTTATTCATTAAGTATTCTTTTAATTCATGTAACTTTATTTCTTGAATTTTAATGTATATTATCCCTTTAACGATAATAATTAATCAAACTGATTTTATTTTTATTTTAAATAAATTAAAATATTGAGTAAGTTATCATATATTAATTCATTTAGTATTGATTATGTCTTTTTTATATATCAGTTTGATACAAATGTTCCTGTCAATTTTATTTATTATTAAATAATGATTACCTAATTATCAACCAAGCCTTGGTTCCCCCGGTTAACACAACAGGGGTTAATAGATGTAAGATTTTAAGTTAGTATGTATGACAATTCAAGAACAGCTGTAGTTACTAATCGTAATCAAATAAAAAGTCATCATTATCTTAAATATAGACATATTTATTGATGTTCTTAATAGTTGGATAAGAAGTCATTGTGATATTAGGCCATGGGGTGTACTCTAACATCTAGAGTGTTAACAATGACAGAGCATGTTAACTAACATTGCAAATCACTCCCTTCTTGTGTTAAAGTGCATTAAATGAGTTATGTGTTAACATGTTAACCCAATGTTAAGAGATTGAATTAATTATTATTTTCTTTTTTAGACAAAAACCCAATGTTAAAGTGCACTAAATGAGTTATGTGTTAACATGTTAAACCATTTCCTTAGAGTGAGACAAAGTGAAATGAGGAAAAAAAATTGATGTGTCACTTAGGTGGAGTTAAGTTAGGTTAAAGTATACCCAAAGGCCTTAAAATATGCAGTGAGTTTGGATGGTGTTAATCATATATACCCGGACCGCGGACGGGTAAACTACTAGTTAACACAACTAAAAACAAACTAACACAGGGTATATTAAGCCAAACACAAAAAACAAACATAAAGAAACATGACCTGCATTATTAAGGAAAGATAAACAACCAAGGACGAACATCCTTGTATTTGATCTTAAAACATGTTTACAAACTAACATGCAAACACCTTTAAAGAAACAAAAAAAACTGAAACCATGAAGGTACACTAAACCTAAATATCAACAATCAACTAATGTTATCGCATTAATGTGACTCACATGGGAAATATTCTTATTTAGAAATCAAAACTTAATAGTTAGCATTGATTTTTAAGAGTGACGGAACCATATTTTTTTTTATCGGGGACGAAAATTTTTAGGGGTCGTTCGTCTATCGTTATATAATATTTTTTTCTCGGTCTGGGTCAGGTCGGGTCATATAATAAAAAGATAATCAAACCAAGGGGTAAGGGTTTAACCTTTGAAACCCACCACACATTTTGTTATGGACTAATACCATTGCAAGTTATGAGACATGTCACACATCGGTTGTATGAGCAACAAATGTGAGGTTTATAAACCAAATGAGCGCTCTCCCCCACCAGACTAGTCTTTTGGGTTGAATTATCTTGTTTGGTATGTAATATTGGCTTCAAGCCAGAACTCGGAGTGGTAGCCCATAAAATCTATAGAAGGTGTAATATAGGGGAGAAAAAACTTTGTTGATAAAAAAAAATAGGGACAGAGTCCAAATTTCATCTTCTACTCATTATTTTCTTTTTAACTTATTTTATAGTCATGTTTATCAATATAAAATAGATTTAATGTTAATGCTTCCTAGTCAATATTCCCCCACGCTTTGCGGCGGGAATTCCGTCGTTATCTGTTTGGTTTGTTACGGTACCAACTCGCTACAATAATCAAAAGAGAAAATCTTACATCGATAAAAACCAATAAAAGCGAATATCATGTTGTTTAGTTGATATCGGTTCAGTTGGTTGGTTTGTGTTCTATGTTTATTTTTTTCAACACTGCGATGTAAATTTTATTGCAAACGAATATTGTTCCACTATCGTACCAAACCTAACTGAAACTAACTGAACAACATCTATACTGGTATCGGTTTTATTTTTATTGTTTTTGTTTTCGATAAATTGACACCGTATCACTACCATACCGTGTCAAACCGAACAACGTTGGTATCGTATCGCTACCATAGTGAACCAGAACGAAAACAAACGAACAACATTAGTTCGGTACCAATATTTATTTTTATTGTTTTTTCTTTCGATAATCTGACACCCTATAAATTATTCATTTATACAACTTCGTGTGTGTCGATAAATGAATATATACGTGACAATCTAAACCAATCGATACTGTTCGAACAACATCAATGCCGCTCTATCGGTGTTCATTTTTATCATTTTCAACCGATGTAAAACACGTGTTGATTTCTATACCTAGAGCATGTATTGTACCGTTGCTGTAGAGAACCGTAATTATACCGAGCAGATGCCCGCGGAATGTTAAAAAAATAAACAAACATAGACGGAGATTTAGATTTTTTTTAAAAATTAACGAACACAAGTTACTATATAACGAACAGTATCGATACCGATCTAATGCCTATGGAATGCTAAAAAAACAAACATATAAACAAATTTTAATTTTATTTTTTTAAAGTTAACGAACACAAGTTATTACTAAAATATCAAATTTAATAATAAATAAAATACTGTTAATAAAAATAAAAAAGCATAACACTTAAAATTATGAATTATGGTTTATTACTAAAACTCAACTTATATAACATATAAAATATTATTTAACCTCAAAATATTAAAAAATTAGAAATACAATTCATGCAAACTTTCAAATCATATGTATGTATAATGTATAATAATAATAATATAATAATAATTTTAGCTTTCTTCTTTTACAAAGATGACTTAATAATATAATATAAAATTCATACATAGTCATTGAGTACAATTCTCTCTCTCTCTCTCTCTCTCTCTATATATATATATATATATATATCAATCAATAGTTTGGGGTTTTTCTACACCTAATAGTGGATCTCACATTTCGCATTTCCTCTTAACGGATGTTGCTTTAATTTGTGGGTGGTCCTCTACTAATGCTTTTGCTCTTCTAGGTTGCTTAGATGCTTCAACCTTTTATACGAGTTGAAAATAAATTTCCACAAATCTCCTTTAATTGGGGCGGGGACGACCATGGAAGAGTGTAATCTTATGGCCCAATTTATACCTTGTAAAGTCAAAAGCCTTCCTCTTGCTTATTTGGGTTTGAAGGTGGGCACTCAAATGAGTGGAATCAATAATTGGCAACCCGTCTTAGACTTGTTTGATAGCCGCTTGGCAGGGTGGAAAGTGAATTCTCTTTCCATTGGAAAGCGGTGTTTGAGAATCTTCCAACTTATTACTTCTCGCTATACATAGCTCCGGCCAATGTCATTGAATTATTGGAAGCCAGGCAAAGACGATTTGTATGGGGCGAAATGGGGGATAAGAAAAAGATGTGGTGGGTTGCGTAGGATAAAGTGACAGTTCCTAAAAGATGGAGGAATGGGTTTATGTTCCCTCAAAGTGTCTGATTTAGATTTCCTCTGAAAATACTGGTGGCGGTATAAGTTGGAAGATAGTAGCTTGTGGAGAAATTTGATTTCAGCTCTTCATTGTATGCCTTGATCTTGGCCAGCTTTGCCCTTAAATAAAGCTTTGACAAGTACGTGGTCTGTGATTGCAAATCTAGATAATGCTTTGGTTTAAACACTGTGTCGATTGCCAAAGCTATTGAAGAAAAATTAGGTGACTGAGCGAAGATTCGTTTTTGGATGGGCAAGTGGGTTGGAAATCAGCTTTTAAAAGATACTTTTCCAACTATATTCGCGCAAGAATCAAAGAAAGGTTGTTGGGTGGCGGATAGATCGAAGGAAAGGGACGGTTTGATGGATTGTGTGTGGGAATGGAAGAACCATACGGTGGAGGGCAAGACCTCTGATCAAAATGTAAGATTAAATATATTTATTTTATATTTAATCTAGTAGCCATTATAATCATTTATATTATATGGATCAAAATATATAACAATCCTATTAAATAATTAGTTGGTGATTGTTGATGGGCCTAATTACCCTTATTAACTAATTAGGGTTTCCTCCTGGGTGCATATATAAGGAGAATAATGTGGAGGTTAAAGGGTTAGACAATTTCACAAACCCTAATAGCACATAACATCAATCTCGCCTCCCTCTCCATAACCGATTCCCTTGTGGGTTTCTTATCATCACCATCATTAGATTGCACCCTAAGGAGGAACCAGACCAAGATGACAATCATGTCAAACCTTATTGCTGTGTCTCCATCTGGATTCTCTATTGGCCTGTACTGCTGTAATCAGGTATGTTTTTATGTTTTCCATTATGTCTAAACAGAACTGATCAACATGTGGTATCAGAGCATATGTTGATTAATCAGTTCTGTTTAAGAAAGGAAAAGAATGTATTTTATATAACTCGAAATCATATGGTTAATATTAATGTCCAAAATCTGCTTTAGAATCCTTAATTTTCAGGTTTCGGGTTCCAGAATTATTATTTTATTTTTTAGGGTTCATCATGTGTTCTTAGGAAAATTCGAAATTCCTTTATGTTTTGGAATATAATTTGGATTTTGAGTGTTATTTCCTGTTTTGATATGTTTTGCATTCTAAAGATTTTCGAAATCTGTTAATTGATAATCAGATGAATTTTCGAAATATTATGATAAAATTAGATCATCACTAAAACAGGAAACCATATCTCAAAATCCCTAACAATTCGAATTTTCAGTTATTATCACAATAAACAGCTATTAATCAGATTACGACTCGAGACCATCAGTCTCGACTCGAGACCATAAGGTCTCGACTCGAAATCATCAAGTCCTTAAATCTTCACAACTCGAGACCAACAGATCTCGACTCGAGACCACAAGGTCTCGACTCGAAATCATAAGGGCTCAAAAGTTTACAAACTCGAGACAAAGGTCTCGACTCGAGACCATAAGGTTGCGACTCGAGACCATAAGGTTGAAACTCGAGACCGTGGTTGCGACTCGAGACCTCATTATGAGTTGAGATCTCATAAAATACAGTAGTCGAGACCATGGTTCTGACTCGAGACAAAGGTTGCGACTCGAGGCCTCATAACTGACTCGAGATCTCAAAACTCAGTCGAGACCTCATTACCATAGGCTGTTTGATGTGAACTCAAATTTAGCTCGGGGCTCCGCCCCGAACCCCGTGCGGGGGCACGCTGTCCCCCTGCAACCCCCAACGAACTCACCGCGGAGTTCGATCCGCGCTAACAGGTGGTTTGCTATTAAATGATTGGTTTTTGTAATTACTTAGTTAATTAATGAGGATCAAATAATGTTTTACAAAACCAAAATGGCTTAACTTGAATGAGCTTCTGAGGTGTCACTTCTTGCCAAAGCTGATTTGATGCATCTACTTATCGTTCAAGTATTACGAAAGCTATGTTAAGTGTGCATCATAAACATGAATGTCTTAATATCTGGCCAAAGCTGATTTAATTCCTTCATAGATGGCATACTTAACAAGTGCATAACTAAAGTGATTGTCTCAATTTCTGGCCAAAGCTGATTTGTTACAACCACTTTGCACACATGCTTAAATGATTACACTTCTGGCCAAAGCTGTTTTGTCTTCGTTTAAGTAGAACTTTAAGTAGTCTATTATTTTGATGTTAGTAATAGACATATCACAACCTCTTCACACAATGATCCTTATATTAATGATCCTCAATTAATTTTTATGATCATTTCGTCTGCCTTATTCTTAGTACCCATAATTTTACTCACTATAATTTTCTTCTATGAATCTATATCTCATCCACTCTAATTCCTAAATCTAATATGTTTTGCTTAAAGTTTCTATAAGAATTAGCTCTTAAATTAAATCCTTGATTATCTCTTAAGACACGATGATCCTATTGCTCTCTTCTGATAAAGCACTACAGAAGAAAAGTAGAGCATGATGAATAGGACAAATCAAACATGATGTCTCTTATGATAATCAAGAACTCTGTAACATAAGTGTTGTCACTAAAAGGTTATTCTAGATTAGGTCTTTCCTAAGACTAATCTATAATTGTGGAATAATCACTAGAACTCCTAAGATGCATGCCTTCATTTAAAATTATAAATTATAAAGCTAAGTGGTATATGTGAATACATAAGAATGTACAATACCATGACCCATAAAGTTAAAGGCTTACACATGGAAATAAGTATATTTTTCCAGTACATTACATACTAAGATTTTCACATGTACAATTTGATGCCTTATAAATCAACTATAACACTCAAAAATACCAAAGTATAACGAGTGTGTTGATAAGCAACATATGTACATAGAAATAAATGTTTGAAACTGGAAAATAAGATGTTATTCACCTTACAACCACTAAAACCTTAAGAGAGGATTGTTCTAAGGTCCATAGACAAATTACAAGTGCTAATCCCAATGTTAAGGTTCTTCAAGGGAAAATCTCACTGCATAATTATGCCATTAGACTAGGCATAAGCAACGAGACTATCCATTATTCTAAAGAACAGTTGGGCAAATTAATTAGATAGTCACTTACTAATGATATTTAAGTTTGCTAATTTTAATATTCCAATTAACACATGATTAGTTGACTCTAGTTCCATACGTTTCCTTACCAGAACTCAACAAATAACTAACATGAGAGTTAGTGACAAAATTAATTGTTAAGGCTATAAGAACCATAATAAACAGTCTTCTAACAACGCCTTTCGATACCTTATATATTCTGAAGATTAATCAGAATATAGTATCATGATTAAGCAATGTTATGAAGGTTGTGAGGTTTGCATAGTCAACATAAAGTCACACTTATCTTAAACTCTCCTCTTATTTGTTCTAAATATCGGGATAGAAACATTACTAAGATGAAACTAGATGATACCTTATTTTTTTACAACTTTTGTCATCATGCAAATGAGAGTTTGACAAAAGGAAAATGAGACTTATAAATTTCATCCATTATAACCAAAATTCATGAGAAATCATAACATGGTTAATGAGGATGATTTTTTTTTCATCTAATCTCATTTTAAGTGATTTTAAATCATGACGTTAAAGCCCTAAAATATGACTTGGCTTAAGGAATAAGCATGGGTCCATCATAAGTCATTCATTGACATTCGTGGAACTTATTCCAAACGGAATATTCAGACATAATTCATTAATCATTTTAAAGACTATCAACTTGTATCTAAATTTTGTCGCACATGGCACACGGTCTTTGAAGAAATCTATTCATATGTATACTTAATAAGATTTCTATTAAAAATGTCCCTAAAGCTTCTTATGATATCTGGATGTTAAAGAAATCAAATAAAGTCTAACGTATATATGATAGGTTCCCACGTCACGTAGCTCATTGAAACTTCTCTTGTAGCATTCTAGAGATATTAAAGATCAGTGGGAGAATTAAGTGTCTTAATAATAACTTGCAATAGTTGCAAGAGGTGGGGAGTGAAAATTTTATATTACCTAAATTTGCACCTTAACTTGTACAAGACACCGCTCCATCATGACACTGTTCTATCATAACTTGTCTCCTTAAAATCTAATGGTACTCTTACAAAAGTTTCATTGTTGCTTAATTGTGGGCACACTTAGTTTTCTTACCTAAACTAACATAATCCTCAACAAGAGAAATCACAACGACTAACGTCATTATTTTGTTTTCTCTATTAGAATTTGTTGGTCGTTAAATATTGATCCTAAGCATGCTGAGTTCCTAAAAGTTTTCTAAGACCAGTGGGAGCAGTTAAAGTCCTTATTATGATTTGCAAGGAATACAAGAGGCGGGGGGGGGGGGGGGAGTGTCATTAAATTTCACTCCGAATTTAACTCCAATTACACCTCTTGTACACCATACTGCACCAACTCTTACAAACTTAGAATCCTGAAAATGATAGCAACCTAACCAATAGCTAATCCATAAAGCTGAAACTTTTAAATCCCAATAATCAACTCAGGAGGTCATCTAGGTTTAAAAGCATACTAACTTTGATGATTACATAACCTTCCTAATGAAGTTGAAATGGATTTTGGAAATGTTTAATGATCCTATCTCTTAAAATCAAGCCATTAGCGTAAATCAATCATCTGAATGGAATAAAACAGTTTTCTAGTAAAACTGATTTTATGTGTTCGTGTAACGTTTGGGATTTGATTGAATTACCTAAGAGTGTTCATAACTAAACCAAATCCTGATATAAGCGTTAAGACACTAAGAAGCATGATTGATTGTCAAAGGTTATACTTAGGAAGAGATAAATTATCAAAGTTTTCTTTGAGGATCATCACTGTTCTAGTAGCTTATAATAGTTTAAAGCTACATTAGATGAACATTAAAAACAATTTTCCCTAACAAATGGCTGACACATTTACATGTTCATTAGATAACAACTTAAAGTTTCAAACTGAAGGTTAAAGAACACTTTATTTGTAAGCCAATAATATCCATGTATGGGTTAATGCAAACATCATAATGTGATGAAAAGCTAACGTAATTATTTTCATCAAGAATCAAGTGGATTAATGAACCTACCTCAAAATGAGTGGGAGCAACTAAGATAAACTTGTCTATATAGATGATATTCTTTTGACAACTATATGTTACATAAGTCAAAGCATTGCTAACACAAACTTTGATATAATAGATCTCAGAGATGTCTCTTATGTAATAGATATCATAACGTACTGAGATAGACCAAATGGGACATTAGTTTCGTTCCATAAGTTTAACATTAAATGGGTCCTTACATATGTAACAAAATACTGCTCTCCTTTAGAGGATAATAGGATAAATGAAATTATTTCCTTATGCTTCATTAATTGGAAGCCTTATGTAAGTTTAAGTCTATACTCGTTTAGATATTACTCACATTGGAACACACTAGATATGTCTAGATTAATGTGAAGCATCTAATCACTACTAGAAAAGTGCATAATTTCCTACGGAAATTTCCTACACAATTATTTTTGTCACAGATTCAAACACATTTGTGACAAATTTCCTACGATTTTTTTTTCCAAAATTCTATGTCAAATTTTTGACGCAACAATGACAGAAAATAAAAAAACCCTAATTAATTGATAGTTGCGTCACAGATCTGTTAGAAATAATCTACAAAAGGTTGATTATTAAATCATTTCCTACAAGTTTGTGACAAAATATTTATTCTTTAGTTTAATTAAACATTCCGTCGGAACTGCGTCACAAGTTGCGACACATTTCCGACAACTAAGTCATATTACTTAATTTTATTAAAAATAAATACAAGGATATACACTTCTATATTTATATATAATAGTAAAATTAGTATAATAATTAAAAATTATTATATTTCCTACACATTTCTAACAAAATATTTATTTTTTAGCTGATTTAATCGTTCCGTCAGAATTGTGTCACAACTTGTGACACATTTCCGACAAACAGTTTATTTTTTAGTTGATTTAATCGTTCCGTCAGAATTGTGTCACAACCTGTGACACATTTCCGACAACTAAGTCATATTACTTAATTTTATTAAAAATAAATACAAGGATATACACTTCTATATTTATATATAATAGTAAAATTAGTATAATAATTAAAAATTATTATATTTCCTACACATTTGTGAAAAAATATTTATTTTTTAGCTGATTTAATCGTTCCGTCAGAATTGTGTCACAACTTGTGACACATTTCCGACAAACAGTTTATTTTTTAGTTGATTTAATCGTTCCGTCAGAATTGTGTCACAACCTGTGACACATTTCCGACAAACAGTTTAAATCTAGTTAGTGTATAAAAGGAATTAAGTTTCATATTCTAACAGCTCCTAGTAGGAGGATAAACTGGTTAAGGCGTTGCGGTTCTAAACGATAGGTCAGGAGTTCGATCCTTGCAAAGGGCCGGTTCTTTAAGGAAGAACCCCCTTTTTGACAGATTTTTGAAATATTTACACTTTGGTCCCTGAAGTTTCAGTTTTTACAAAAGTAGTCCCTGTAGTTTCTAAAAAAATTTCTGTCGGAAATTTGTCACGAATAATGCTTTTGTCGGAAATTTGTAACAACTATTTTTATATTTCTGTCGGAAATTTGTCACGAATAATGCTTTTGTCGGAAATTTGTAACAACTATTTTTATTTTTCTGTCAGAAATTTGTCACGAATAATGCTGAATGAAATTTTTTAATTTTTTTTTTGTCGGAAATGTGTAGCTAAAAAAATTCCGAAAATATAGTAATTAATATTTATCATAAATAATATATTAAAAATAACTATGAATTGTTGTAGGAGATCTGTAGCAGTTTGTGACACGGCGATTTTGTAGGAAATGGGTAGGAAATTGCGTAGGAAATGCGTTGGAAACAGGTTTCCTACGAGGCATTTTCCTACATCATGTATTTGTCACAAATGTGTGGGAAAGCCTGTTTTGTAACGCATTTCCTACGAAAACTGGTGTAAGAAATTTCAGATTTTCTAGTAGTGAATGGAGTATTACAATATCTTTAAAAGAAACGAGAGACTATACTTTAAAGAAGAAGTGAGAATTAAAACCGGTTTATTACTCTAACTTTGAAATATTCAAAAATGATAAAATGTACTTTCGGGTATATCTTTATGTCAGCCGACAAAACCTATCTCATGGAGGAGTCATAATGCACTGATATCAACAACCTAAGTTATAACGACATAATATAGTCACTAAATGTTGTTGGAAATTTATCAGTGGACTCATAAGTTTATTAACTCCATATAATTAATGTTTTGAAGAATTAGTGTGATAAAGTCAGCTACCATGACTCCTTGAACAGTAACCATTCAAGAGGTGCTGCATTAAATTTCGATACGCAATTAATTATTCGTTTATGAACGAATTGAGGAAACTAAGTTTTGTATCGAATACATTCATGATATGCTTAAGGATCCTATAACTGAAGGGCTATTACCCATAAGTCTTATTAAGAGAGCTCATAGACGGGTATTAGTTAATGGTCGTGCGTAATTGCATATCGTACTATGAATGACTAAGTATTAGTTAATTTTCCTCATCAGTTTGATTTTGTATGTCTCTAAGAATATGTCAAGCCGGCATAATGGCATATAGACAAATAAAGTCACAAATCAAACAAAGGGCTTATGCGTATTTTGATCATAACGATTAGGTTTTAAATTAAGGCTATAGTATGATTAATGGGGGTCCTGAGTCGCATAATGATTCAACGGCTGTATTTCTCTGCTATAGTACTTGTTTAAGGCTAAAATGAGTGTTAACTCCTGATCAGGCTTATCTAACACTCATAGTAAATGATTACTCGGCTAAGTGGGAGAATGTAAGATTAAATATATTTATTTTATATTTAATCTAGTAGCCATTATAATCATTTATATTATATGGATCAAAATACATAACAATCCTATTAAATAATTAGTTGGTAATTGTTGATGGGCCTAATTACCCTTATTAACTAATTAGGGTTTCCTCTTGGGTGCATATATAAGGAGAATAATGTGGAGGTTAAAGGGTTAGACAATTTCACAAACCCTAATAGCACATAACATCAATCTCGCTTCCCTCTCCATAACCGATTCCCTTGTCGGTTTCTTATCATCACCATCATTAGATTGCACCCTAAGGAGGAACCAGACCTAGATGACAATCATGTCAAACCTTATTGCTGTGTCTCCATCTGGATTCTCTATTGGCCTGTACTGCTGCAATCAGGTATGTTTTCATGTTTTCCATTATGTCTAAACAGAACTGATCAACACAAAATGCAGTCTTCGAAAATCTGGTTAAAGACTTGAGGTTTGGGAGTGGGGTGGATTCTTGGCGATGGAAAAAGGCGATTTTGGCACATTCACCGTGGCCTCGATGAAATCTCTTTTATCCAAGTTAGAACAGGAGTTAGAAATCTGTTTAAAAGCTGGAATTGGAACTCTTGGGTGTCGAAGAAAGTTAACACTTTTGGGTGGAGATTAATTTGGAGTAGGATGCCCACTTCTGAAGTTCTCTAAGGTGTGGTATTTTGATGGGTCGTCGGTCTGCCCACTGTGCAAGTTAGTGACTGAGTCAGTGACCCACTTGTTTTCTGAATGCTATGTGGCTACGGTTGTTTAGCAAAGTGTTAGTACGTGGTGCGGCATAAACCCGATCTTCGCTTTTACGGTATAAGATCTTTTTAAGGTGCATAAGTTTGTGAGTGGCTCATACCAAAGAAAGAGAATGGCTCAATCGATTATAATGGTTGCTTGCTCGATCATTTGGAAATCGAGCAACAATGAAGTTTTCAACACCGGCTTGGTGAAGGTGGATGACATATGTGAAGAGATCAAAGCTTACAATTTTTTGCGGATTAGAACTACATCCAAAAAGGTTGATTTGACTTGGCATAAATGGATATGCTTTGATGTGTAATTGTTTTTGTTTGCCCTTGTCTAGCTTATTGTTGGCCGAGCGTTTTTCAATAATAGTTTCCGTTCAAAAAATAATGAGTAAGGTACAATCAAATACATAAACACACCTTTTACACTATCATTAATGTTTTAGTAAATACTGATTATATATATATATATATAGAGAGAGAGAGAGAAACGAGATAAGGAGAAAACGCTTAAAAGTATGAGAACGGTCAGAACGCAACCTGGCCCAACACGTGTCCCGCGGCATAGAGAAGGGCGGAGGGGTTTTTTTGTCTTTTCATTCTTCTTTTATTTTCCCAACGCGGTATAATATTTTCTGGCGTCTAAGTTTTTTTTTGGCGTTAATTGTATTTATTAAAGTTTTTGGCGTTATAGCGTTTTCTGGTTAATTTTTTTGGCATTTGTGGCGTTTGTATAATAATTCACTACGAGTAATTAATCTTTGCATAAGATTACAATAAGACCAATTTTTTTGGCGTTTAGTGAATTTTTTGGCGTTTAATCCCCTTTACAAGGTGCTTTGCCAGCAGCTGTTCTCCCAGTTTTCATACTGCTAGCATTTTGGTGTTTGTAGTTTTTGGCGTTTTATATAATAATGTATTTTATTTACAGAGAATTGAATAACAAAACAACATATAACTTGATATCAAAACAATATAAAATGAAAACAAAAATAATAAAAAATGGTAATCTAATTTTTCTTCCGAATCTTCACTGTCATCAGCCTCTTCCTTCTTGAATTTGTTTTTGGCGTTTTGAACATCTTTTGAATACTTTAACTAGATGTCAACTTTCCTTCATAAACCCTGTCTTTTTCAGAAGAAGCTGCTTAGTGGCATCCTGTTTTTTGGTGTGATATTCTTGTTTGGTGGCATGTCATTAAAGATCAACTCTTGCTTGATGCTATTTGTAATAATGGAGTCCAAAATAGCATTTTACACTTGTGTTGATCCCTTTATTCCATGTCTATAATCATCAAGAACAAAGCTCACATGATGGCATATCACTGTCATCAGTCTCTTTTTCTTGAATATTTGTCCATCTCATTCAGCAAAATATTATTGAGATAACCCCCTCAGAAGAAGTATCCATTTCAGTGAAAGCTTTGTCACCTGTGGCGTTTAAAAGTGAGTGGTTTCTAGAGGATATGACGTTTGTGTTTTCTGGGTGTGATTAATTTCATTGTGTATAGACCCCTCTCTTATAGGAGTTTTTTGGCGCGTAGTTTAGGCGGAACTTTTTATTGTAATAAATAATAGTAATAAAGTAACTGTCTTTTCAGTTACTGTTTTTGTATTTACTGTGTTGATCAGCTTTTATCAGTTTTATAAGTTATAGACGTCCCATCTTCTAAGTTTGACGTTTTTTTTAAATGGCTTTATGCAGACCAAGATGACAAAATACAATAACGGAGTAAATAAAATATTAAGCAGGAAAAATATTTTTTGTTATTTTTTGCGTTTTGTAAGGGTTAACCATTTTTAGTATTTTTTGACGTTTTTCTAATAAAGATAGAAATATATCATTTAATTATCTTTAAAAAAAGAAGATTACATAGAAGAAAAAAAAGAGGAAAAAATTAAAAGCCTTCGTCAAAAGGTACTTTATCCGAATAGTATCCATCACTTGCGTCATCTTCTTCCTCCTCGGAGTCTTCATCTGGATCTTCATCCATGTCATCACCTTCACCTTCATCAGCTTCTTGTTCCTAAAGATTCTGAAGCCTCCACCTGAACATGTCTTCCATTAACTCCAATTTTGAGTCTATTTCTGTGTTGGTACAAGTGGCGTTATGCAATTCTTCCATGAAACCCAGACGCTGCTTTGTCATGATGTTCTCTAGCCAGTAGACTTCCTGCTCTCCGCTGTCGTATGTAACCGTCACCATGTATGTTTCATCATCAAAACGCCATGATGTCATGACAGGGTCCGGCTTCACATCTGCTTTGATTGGTCTAAATTTTCTCGTTAATGCTTTCATAAGCATATGCGTTTCATGGCATTCGTTGTCTAGAGCGATGCCAATGGATAACATTCGCCTCTGTATCACTTCTTCCATCTTCAGAATTGCCCAAACCGTCTTAACATACACCCTCCTTCTGTTGTCAAAAAGGAGGACGTATCGCCTGTCACACCCCAACCACGTAAAACAACAAATCGTGGCGGAAACGTCGGGGAGTGTTGTAACAGAATCATTGTTTCATAACACATGGAAATTTGAAATTTTGTTTTATTGATTAAAAGAGTTACAATGTCTTAACAACAAGGAAGCATAACATAATTAACTAGTCTTGCATCTTTTATTGTCACTAAGGCCCAAGTCCGCCTAAGTGTAACTTGATCAATCCTATTCATCATTTCCTGAAACACATGTGAAAATAGGTACGTCAGCATAAAAATGCCTGTGAGATACATAGGTTTTATTGATTTAGGATTCATGACTTGTAAGTTTAAAGAAAATATTTAACAAAAGTAGTCATGAACCTTGAAAAAATGTTTTTGTTTTATAAATCATATAAAAATCGATACGAAAAAGATGATATAAAAGAATAGTGTATGGTTAAATAAATAACCAGATAAAATGAACTTGTATAAAATGTGTTATTTGTAAAACAATGTTTTGTAAAGATATGTTAATTGTGTAAAATGTAATATGTCAAAATTGAAATGGTTTAAATAACGCTACGATATGAAGCACTTATATATAGGAAGTACCAGCGGCGTATCCACCATGCTTTTATCATATTACACACGTCTCGTTACTTAAATCACTTACTCAAACAAACCACCAATGTAAAAATGTTCGTGTATAACTAAATGTAATGTTTAAACAAATGTTGAAATGTTATTGAGTAAACAAATGTAATGTAGAGTGAATAAAAAGCCTTTATTGATTAAAAGCATTTACTCGACCCTATAAGAAAGAAATGTACAAAACAATGCATTTGATAAATTATAATCAAAATTTATGTTTTGTAAAATAATGCATGCTTTACTGATACAAACATCTATACGGTATTGTGAAAATGCATACATTCAAGCCTTGAGACTGTGGCGATAAACCCTTAAACGAATTAAAGATTTATCTGAGTTATGTGTATCGAATTCGGTCATTCCTTCCATCCAAACATACCTAGGATGTCGTGAACGGGAGTTGTCAATTCCTATGGTACCACTACCTACTAACGAACGGCGTAGCTAATGTTAATGAATGTATTTTTAAGCCATTTAAACAAACCAAATGTCATACCAAAATGTAAGCATGTTTTATGAAAATAATGTAGTAAGTATGCAACAAATAGACATACATAGCATAAAATGAAATGTAAAACAATGTACTAAGTATGCACTAAATGGACATACATAGCATAAAATGAAATGTAAACAATGTACTAAGTATGCACTAAATGGACATACATAACATAAAATGAAATGAAAAACAATGTACTAAGTATGCACTAAATGGACATACATAGCAAAAACAAAATAAAATCATGTACTAATAGTGTACTAATGAACATAGCAAGTATATGATATGAAAACATGGGAAACACGAAAGTAACAAGTAGGCACATGTGTTTCACCCCAAAATGTTTGAAAAAAAGTAAAAGAGGGGACTATGTACTCACTTGAGGGTGCTTAGAAGTCTTGAACAACAACCAAGCAAAGCTAGAGGGATCATGGAATCAAACGGTACCTAATATAGGTAACTATGTAAATAACCGGACTTAAATCGGAAGATCAGATAGAATGAGGTTTCGTAAACCAAATGAGTATTGGAACTCGTATGATATGGTTTAACAAAGCCTACATACTAAAACGAAACCTAACCTAAGTGCTTACGACCCATTACAACCCGTTTAGGTAGCTTACGCTACTTTAACGTGTCGTTCGCGTAAAACGCGTTCGGACCGCCTAACTAGTCCTATGACAAGTAATATATATGCCTTAACATGTCTAATATTGTTTCCAAATCAGTTTAGATGTCAAAAGTTATGTTACATATGCTTAAAATGAATTTTGGCAAAAAAGGGTATTTTGGTCATTCACCTAAGGCATATAAACTACTTATCATACAACTAACTAAATAACGTGACCATAAGGTATAACCTCGGAAGGTTATTCCCTATGCAAGTATGGTCACATAATGTGTTTGGCCGAATCCTAATGATTGACCAAACGGGTCGGGTTCGAAAGTCTAAGTGATTGTTTAGATCGCTTACCTTTATGACCCTATATAAGCACTAAACCTAAAGTGACGAGCTAAACATGTTAAAACATGTTTAACGAGGTTTGAAAACAAGTTTGGTATCAAAACAAAGGGTCTTGATACCTAAAAGTAGTTTGGTTACAAAATACGCAAGAATACGCATTTTGGCCGAAACTACGACTCGTCACTATACCTAAATAACGTGGTAATCAGTAGGTATAGTCACCAAGGACTATGACCATCGTGATTACGCTCACGTTACGAAGTTCAAACGAACTTCGTGTTGACCATAAGCTGGTCAAAGCCGAAAGTCAAACACTGTTTGACTTTTACGCTTAAAAACGCATAAAAGAACGAAAGAGGACTTACAAAAGGTCCAAGAATGGAGGTTTTGATCCAAACAACTCAGGTATGGAGCTTAAAACCGCAACTTAGAGCTGAATGAATCAAAAGGTGTGAAATGAAATGAAAATGGAAGTGGGTATTTATAGATTTCATAGAACTGTTAAGATGGTTCCTTGATAAACGAGCATCAATCTGGACAGTCCAAGTGGGTACAAGGTTTTGGAATACTAGGGGTGCCCCAAAACCATCGAATGGTATTGCAATTGTTACAAAATAGCCCATAAACTTCAAGACAAGTGCTGAAAATGGACGTGCTGTTGCAAAAATGGAGTTTCTACCCAGACATGGTGGTGGCGTGCCGCCACAGCCAACCCAAATAGTGGTGGCGTGATGCCACCATGTGCCCAGTTCCAGAAAGTTTCAAATATTTACAGTTTTGGTCCCTGCACATGTTTAAGGCCTATTTTGATGCGTTTAAACCCCGTTAACCCATTTTCAAGGCTCAATAATGAAGTTTAAGTATAGTGGACATGAAACATGCTCAAAAACATCTCGGATGTTGGTTTGTTTGGCCGTACGGTTCCGTTGTTCAGTTAATTACGACGAAACACGAATGGACGCCAAAAACGCTCCAATTTACGCGACGAATGGAATTTTATCATGCCAATCACTAAAATAAAATATTTTAATGATTACATAAATTTTTGGATGACCGGATGTATTCAGAACTTAAGATATGCACGAAAATGCAAACTTATGCACTTTTTGACGCCTTTAGTCCCTGAATGACCAAAAAGTTTATTTTAGCATACCGAACCCCTCAAAGCCTATTTCTAAGCTATGTAGAGGATATTTAGGGTATGTTTAACTTATGATCAATTCCGGAATATTCGTTACAGTACGAATCGGCATACTTTCGTAGTTTGTCGAAATTATTCCCTGTAAGCGAATAAACTTGATTTCGACACACCAAACCTCCCAAAAGTTATTTCTAAGTTATGTAATGGTTATTTAAGGTATGTTAAGCCCATGTCACTATTCCGGAGTGTTTGTTGCGTTAAACTGATTACGTTTATGTATCAGCTCGCGTATAACTTCCTAGAAAGCGATTTAGAGCTCGAAATCGAACAAGAATTGATATGTGCAAACGATACACATATTTATACAAATCCCAAGTATGAAACACAATACTTCATTGATTTGTTATTTGTTTGATGGCCGTGGAGGCACAGGTGTCACAGTCTCCCCTACTTCAGGAAATTTCGTCCCGAAATTTATTTAGAGGAAACTTGTGAGATCTTGAAACATGAAGTCGAAAAGATAAAACAACACTGGTTAAGGTTCTGAACTTCTAGTAACTTTAATAACATTATGCTTGCAAGGTAAGAGGGACACTTATATACAAGTATATAAAGCGTTATTGGTGCGTCCACCGTACCTTCATTACATTGTTCACGTTTCGTTATTGTTGCCACTATAGGTTCTTACACATGATAAATTTTACTGGGGTTCCTGTCCACTGAATTTCGTAATTATGTACGCGTCCATAATTATGAAATTCCTTGCATAGTCCGCACAGTGCATTTTATAACGTGTAGGGGAAAACCAAATGAACAAACCTATGATGAGTCTGACTAGACCATCTTAGGGTCCTTTTTAATTGAATCAATAAATGATCTCTTTAACTAGACCACCAAGGAGTCTTTTCAGCTTATATTATCACATGTCATTCTTAACCAGATTCTGAATCAATCTTTTTTACTAGACCACTCAAAGGGTCTCTTTGAATTTTGGAATGGTACTATATAATCCAAGGGTCTTAACTATTATGTAGAAGCCCATTAAGGATTTAGGGTAGTACCTTTGGATATCCTACTGCGAATCTCTCACATGAAGATATGGAAGATTCTACGAGGATTTGGAAAATGAAAACAAAAACACAAAAGAAAAAAATTTATAACACATAATCACAAAATTGTTTATTTTGATCTTTTAATTTGTTATTATTTTGTTAATTTGTTTTGTTAATTGTGCACACGTATTTAAAGCACACGATGTATCCAATCCGTGGATTTTGATTGGCAATTTAAATATTTTCCAAGAATCTAACTATAAAGATAGGAAGATCTTAAAAAGAAAATTCGATTTCGATTATAAGGAATCGAAATGTTCGAATTAAGGCATACAAGGAATCTAATGAAGGACTCTGATTTTGAATGATAATCATCCATAAGGATCTAATTGTGAAGATAAGAAGATCCCATATGGATTTTAGGATTTGAAAAGCGGGAGGCGTTTCAAAACCTTGCACTAGACGTGCTTAAATCGATACACGAGGTAAAATGCTCATGAAGTTGAGGCGCTAGATATGCCAAGGCGACATATGAAGCAGAATTTGAAGGTTAAGTCAATATATGGGGAAAATGTTTTGTGAAAAACTATGCATGGGGTTCTTTTTGAAACGTGTTTAATGTTTTTGAAACCTTACATAATACTTTTGAAATCATAAAATAGGTGTATTAGATAAGTATATTTATAAAATGCTTTAAAATCATGCTAGATGAATTTTGAAATTATGTATAAGGTTTTTGAAAACATGAATGATGCTTCTGAAATCATGCACTTGATATATTAAGTAAATATACTATGTTAAAAATGTTTTCAAACTATATGTATTGTTTTGAAATCATAAAGGTTGTTTTGAAAACTTATGCTATGCATGTTGTTATGAAAATCAGAATGTAATGGGTATGAGATTGAAAAATTTTCCCTTAGTTATCAAACCAAGGATCTATAGGCACAGAGGTGTAAAAAGCACGGTTACTCATAATGTCACTTTATTTCCTGTACTTCATTTCTTAGAATGAAATGAATACTTAAAAATTTTGAGGAAATCATGAGCGATCACTTGAAAGGGAGAATCACAAGAGTAGTTTGTTTAAAGAACATGGTTCATTGATGTACGTATCATAGGGAAATGCCATACAAACTATTCAAAGTAGCAGCTTCTTCTAATCAGCCAAATGCTCATCAGTGGGTTGGATTTGCATTGACAATCTTTGGGCATCTGTTCACGAAATGACCCATCTCGCCACAGTTGTACCAAGTACCGGACTGTAAACGAGCTTGAGCAGGGTTAACTTGGGGTTGGTTTGGACCACCTTGGATTGGGTTGAATTGACAAGAATTTGCCAAGTGACCGAGTCGTCCATATGTTGCACACAGACGACACTACAGGTAAGCTCGGTGAGGTGCATTACCCTTGTTGCGCATCAGTGCAGCACCGGCATAAGGTTTCCTGACAGGAGGTTGAGCAGCAGCAAAGTTTGCAACAACTTTATCTTGAATAGCAAAGCGGCATATGTCAACCAAATGTCCCCATCGTCCACAGTGGGTACATTTGAAACATGGTGTTTGATCTGGATGATGACGGTTGCATCGATTGCACAAGGAAGCAGTTCCCAAGTGCGGCTTCTTGGCTGGTGGTGCTGCCACCTGGCTAGGTTCTGCTTGTCTTGGTGCAACCGCTGCGGGATTCTTTGAAGCTTTACGCTTCCTTACCCTTTTCGAAGGCTTGGCTTCTGCTTCTTTCGATGCTTCTTGAGTGGCTCCATTATTGAGATGAGACATGGCGATACCTAAATCCACAGACTTCAGAATTACTTCGCCTATTCGTTGGGCAAATTTGGCAGTTTGCTCGGACATTTTAGTGTCGCTGCGATGAAGAGACATTCTGGAGGAAATGAAAGGCAAGGGAAGAAACAAGTGAAACGTTATCGGATAATCAAAACAGAATGGCAATGCACAAAATTTTGATCATCTGTTTGTTACCTAAGGCAAACAAATGAGACGGTGACTAATCAAAGTAAGCGGGTCATAATAATGTATCGCGAAGACATGCTTTAGCCTATAAGTGGACACTCACCCCAAGAGTTCCCAGGTAAGAGTGGCTGGTCCGATTATGTGGATTTGTACGAACACTCTAGCCTTAGACAGAAAACTCAGAGTACAGGCATCCACTCTTCCAGATTGCACGTGTTCACACCGTAAGACCCAAACTTTGACGAGATTTTAAAAATTCGGAAGGCACTAAGCCAAAAACAAATCATCCGAAAGGGTGGGTGATTATTTTCAAAATTGTTTTGATAACTTAGAGGGTTTAAAACCTAGTAATCAATCATCCTAGAACAGATGATTGGTTTTCAAAGGGGTTCTTAAATTTATGTTCTTATTGTGGTTGTCACCTAAGGATAGGTGACGGTATTGTTTTAAGATCTAAACACAAGGATATTGTGTTAGGGTCCTAGGAAGGTTATAGACTAGGTCAAATCATTACTAATAACCTAATTCCTTATAACCATGAGCTCTGATACCAACTCTTCTGTCATACCCCGACCACGTAAAACAACAAATCGTGGCGGAAACGTCAGGGAGTGTTGTAACAGAATCATTGTTTCATAACACATGGAAATTTGAAATTTTGTTTTATTGATTAAAAGAGTTACAATGTCTTAACAACAAGGAAGCATAACATAATTAACTAGTCTTGCATCTTTTATTGTCACTAAGGCCCAAGTCCGCCTAAGTGTAACTTGATCAATCATATGCATCATTTCCTGAAACACATGTGAAAATAGGTACGTCAGCATAAAAATTCCTGTGAGATACATAGGTTTTATTGATTTAGGATTCATGACTTGTAAGTTTAAAGAAAATGTTTAACAAAAGTAGTCATGAACCTTGAAAAAATGTTTTTGTTTTATAAATCATATAAAAATCGATACGGAAACAGATGATATAAAAGAATAGTGTATGGTTAAATAAATAACCAGATAAAATGAATTTGTATAAAATGTAATATGTCAAAATTAAAATAGTTTAAATAACGCTACGATATGTAGTATCATAAAAGCACTTATATATAGGAAGTACCAGCGGCGTATCTACCATGCTTTTATCATATTACACACGTCTCGTTACTTAAATCACTTACCCAATCAAACCACCAATGTAAAAATGTTCATGTATAACTAAATGTAATGTTTAAACAAATGTTGAAATGTTATTGAGTAAACAAATGTAATGTAGAGTGAATAAAAAGCCTTTATTGATTAAAAGCATTTACTAGACCCTATAAGAAAGAAATGTACAAAACAATGCATTTGATAAAT